>CM073449.1:41127500-42377500 GCA_037074485.1 Delonix regia
CAGAGCATTCCTAATAAGGACATTACTATTGAATAAATCAAAGCAATTAATGAGAAATTTAAAAAGCTTGATAAGACATAGAAGATTTACTACTTCTCTTCGTTGGACAACACTCACTATAATGGAGTGTCTGGAGTGTGTAAGCACATCATGAAGCTCGTAAACTAGTTCAATAAGTTGAGTCATTAAATATGAAGATAAGTGAAAGGTACCTAGTTTACCGAGTTCTGCAATCTCTTCCAAATGAGTATAGGGTTCTTAGAACCACTTATTATTCTCAAGAAGCTAAATGGACTATTGATCAGATGATCTCTATAGTGACTTAAGAGGATGAGATATTAAAGAAAGTGATTTCTCATATTCAGTAAGTGAACTACATTTTTCAGGGTTCATGCAATAAAGTTAGAAGTGAGAAACATTAAGGAAAGAATTTGATAGCAAGACTAATGGAAAGAAACCATTTGGACCCAAGAAAAGTAACAAGAGTAATAAGGGTAAAAAGAAGAAGTCATTTATGGGTGAGTATAATTATTATAAGAAGTCTGACCATAAGATTTCAAATTATCTCAAATTAAAGGATGAATGTGAGAAAGTAGGTATCTCTTTTGATATTATCTCTCTAGCTCTAGTTTGTTTTAGATCTAATAGTTTAAAACCTCTTCAAATTCTTCATGGTTGGATTCTGGAGCAACCGTTTATAATAACTAATTCCTTGCAATGGCTCAGAGACAAGAGAAGCCCAAGTGGAAGGGAAAAGACCATTTTAAGAGTAGGAGGAAATTCAAATGCAGTAAATTGTATAGAAACTGTAGTTTTAAACTTACATTCTGGACATTATTTTGGTTTTAAATGATGTTGTCTATGTACCATCTTCAAGGAAGAATTTGATTTCTAGTTCTATATTATACAAACATGGTTATTCTTTTTAGTAAAAAAATGAAATGATTGATATTTTCTCTAATTTGATTATTGTTAAAACCGCTAGTTTAATGAGTGGATTGTATTTCTTAAATATGAATGGTGTCTAAATTCTTCCTTTTAGGCACCTATTAATGTTATTTATGGACATAAACACCTAAGTATTGATGGGGATTCTTCTATGTTATGGTATCAGCATTTAGGTAATATCTACAAATAGAGATTAAAATTGATAGTCAAATATAATATATTTCATGAATTGGATTTCTTCAATTTTGAATCATTTATTGATTGTATTAAGGGACAACTTTCGGCTAGAGCTAGGAGAAAGGACAAATAGATCTAAGAATATTTTAGATTTGATCCACAAAGACATCAGTGGACCTATATATCACTCTTGTTATGATGAGTGATTACAGATATTTTATCACTTTTATAGATGATTAATCTAGATTTTTGGATGGGTTGATCTTTTGCATGAAAAATCTGAATTATTAGATACCTTTTAGGCATTTAAAGCTACCGTTGAGCTAAAATCTAAAAAGGTAATTAAATGTGTAAGATCAAATAAAGATTATGAATATTATAGGAGGTATACTGAAATGGGTAGAAACCTTAGGCCATTTGTTGAATTCTTATAAGAGCATGGAATTAAAGCCCAGTATACCATACTTCACATTCTATAACAAAATAGTGTTATTGAAAGGTGAAATCACACCTTAATGAATATGGTCAAAAGCATGATTAGTCATTCTTCCTTGTCATAGCTTATATAGGGTGATGCCTTTAAGAAAACAACTTATATCTTGAATTAAGCTCTTAGCAAGTCTGTTGAGAAGACTCTGTATGAGCTTTTTACTAGTGAAATGCCTAGTTTGAAGCATTTTCGTGTATGAGGTTATAAAGTAGAGGAGAGACTATATAATAATCATATTAAGAAACTTGATTCTAGGACAGTTAATTGATTCTTCATTGGGTATTGTTCTGGATCCAAAGGATGCAAATTTATTGCCCTATTCACATTACCAGGGTATAAAGTTTGATAAAGTATTCTACTTTAAGAATGACTTAGGTAATAAGAGTGATGTTCCTAAGGCTATCAATCTGTATAATATGGATGTTGTCTTGACCTTGCCAGTTTTTTCATCTTCATTTGTTGTTCGTGCTAATAACGATGATGTCCTTGTTGAAAATCTAGTTGATTCTGTTTTGGAACCTTCATTAATTAGTGTGGAAGAATCAATTATTGAGTTGAGACAATTAAAAAGATTCGTAAACTTGTAATTCTAGATGATTATATAATATTCTTATAGAAATTTGAGTTAGATGTTGTTAATGACACATATCTTATTTTTTATGATGAAGTTATGATAGGTTCTCATTCTTCTAAATGGTTAGAGGCTATGAATAATAAAATGACCTCTATGCATTACAATTATATGTGGGAACTTATTGAGTTGCCAAATGGATATAAACCTGTTGGTTGTAAATGGGTCTTTAAGACTAAAAGAGGGTTTGATGGTGAAATGGAAAGATACAAAGCCAAATTGGTAGCTAAAGGCTACAATTAAAAGGAATAGATTGATTACACAAAAAAATTTCTCACCAATGTCTACTAAAGATGCCTTTAGAGTTGTAATAGCTATTGTTGTGTAGTTAGACTTTGAACTTCACCAGATGGATGTCAAAACGACATTCTTGAATGGTGATTTGCTTGAGAATGTCTATATGACACAACTTGATAGATTTGTTGAAGTAGGGAAATAACACTTAGTGTGCAAGCTGAATAGATCTATATATAGGTTTAAACAAGCATGAAGATAGTAGTATTTGAAATTTAATGAGATAATTACCTCACTGGGATTCATAGAGGATGTTCCTGATGAATACATTTATCATAAATCTGAAAGAAATAACTTTATAATCTTCGTGTTGTATATTGATGACACCATATTGGCTAGTAACTCATTGAGTTTATTAAATGAGACAACACACATCATGTCTTGCCACTTTGATATAAAAGATTTGGGTGAACCCTCTTTTGTTTTGGGGATTTAAATTCATTGTTATAGATCTCGTGGTATTCTTGGTTTGTCTCAGACAACTTATATAAACCAAGTGGTGAAGAAATTTAACATGCATTCTATCATTCCTTGTGTTATACTTGTTTAAAGAGGATAAAGGTTGTTTAAATCATCGTATCCTAAAGATGATGGTGAGAAGATTGTAATTGAAAAAGTTCCATATGCATAAACCATAGGTAGCCTTATACATGATCAGATATGCACACGACTAGACATTGCTTTTATTGTTAGTATACTTCGCAGGTATGTGAGTAATTCTAGTCATAATTATTGGAAGGCTACGAAGAAAGATATGGAGTACCTTCAGGGTATAAAACATCATATGCTTACTTTCAAGAAGTCTAAGCCACTTGAAATAATAGGACATTGTGATTTAGATTATGCACCATGTGTAAATGATCGTATATTTACTTCTGGATCTTTATGATATTTGATGGAGTTATTTCATTGAAAAATTACAAGCAATCAATAACAATTACTTAACTACAAAGGCAAAGTGTATTGCTTGTTATGAGACCACCTATCAAACCATATGGTTGAGGAAAATAATATCTGGCATGCATCTAGTTGATTCTATATCATGACCCATAACTATATATGATAGTTTATTTGTTGTTACTTTTTCTCAAAATCACAGGAACTAGAGTTGCACTAAATACTTTGATGTTAAGTTCCTCTTGATTAAAGAAAAGGTTGCCAAATCTTAAACTCATTTAGTTTAGATACAAAGTGAAAATATGTTAGCAGATCCATTGACCAAAGGCTTACCTGTAAGAGTTTTCAAAAGTCATGTGACTCATATGAGTGTTATTTAAGATTTTGATGTACCATTGGTTTAGTGAGAATCTGAGTTGAGTCCTCAAGGGACTTTTGTGACGTAGTATGGCACCTATAATGTCTTTTATCCATTCCATTCAAATATTGAAACTATTTATGATAATGTTAGCGTTACTTATTTCCCTATTGGATCCAATGATCTTTGTGTAGTTTCATTTATAAATTTGGCATGATTTAATATACATACATCAATATGTTTATATGAATATCAGTTGCTTAATTCTATTGTTTTTAGTGATTGACCTAATAAGTGATTAATGCTATCCAAGTAAGAGATTGTTAGAATAATTTTAATTATTTTATGGATTAGCATTAATCATATTATTAAATTAATTTCTTATGATTGTTAATTAGACAATTATATTTATTAGTCTAAACCAAGAATGAATTAGGTTCATGTTGATTATGGGTAATAAGTGATGAGCTAGATTATCCACAAACTTATTGGGTAGAGAACTCAACATATAGCCTAAATTGATTAGTAATTATCTCATTTGATTACTAATTAAGAGTTAATATTGTCACCACTAAAACCTAGAATGTGACCGGTGCAAATAACAAGGACAACTTTGTTTCTGCAAACCTTAAACATTCGGCATTAACCTCAACCATCAAAATTAAAGCTTCAAGACTCACTATAATAAATTCCTCAAGTAACAACCATAGACATCAAGGGTATTTACTGACTTAAATTCTGTTGAAATTTTGGCAGAGTCTCCCCTATAAATGAGACCTCCCGAAATTTCTACAATATGTCTGTCAGCTTATACCAATCAATAATAAAGAGAGCTCAGCTCTCAATTTAAATCAATTATAATTACATAGGATTGGGGGGGTCTTATCTGTGATCATGTGGTCATTATGTTACATCAACCATGGATCAGAATAGAAAACATACAAAGAACCCTCAGCCTTCGCAAAATAATACGGGGGCTCACTTGTGACCTTACGTCCCATTTTCCGGTTTGGCTATCTAAAACAGTAAAAGTAAACAGATAGCATCCCAGAAAAACATAATAACGTAATGTAACCAAGCAGAGAGGAATTAGAGAATAATTATATAATAGGCTTAGATAAGATTATTTCTGTACTAATTAAATGACTGTAAACAATATTCACGATGAAACTTTATAAGCTATTAAAGCTTGCATAAGCTTTGGAAAAAAATTGCTAGCCACAGCTTTTGTTCAACATTAACGGTGAGAAAACAATTTCTTTAAAATCATAACCGGTGATTAAGAGGATCATCACAAAACATAATTTGTTTGTAGTAAGAATACAACCCATAATACCATATCCATCTGTTGAAACTTTAAACAGTATCCATGAATGTGGAATACTATACATTATTAGATATGCATGGTTCTTGTTAAAACACTTGTAAAAATCTTCCTTTCTCTACAAAATATGGTTGGCTCAAAACCTAGATTTAAAGGAGAACTATCAAAGACATCAAGCATCGATCATATACTTCCAACCCATATAGTTTAATCATCTGTTGAGAGCACACAGCTCTCGGGGTAATCACTATCGGTCAAGGGTATGTATTCCTTGGGTTATTCACTATCGGTTGAGAGCACACAGCCCTCATGGTAAATCACCCATACAGTCATGAGTTGCAAGCTTAGGCTAAATCATTCATCTTATAGTAGTCCTCTCTAAATCTAAGGAACTACCATATATGAGTTTTCTTCTTTCAATATCAATACGGTTATATTCTTCTTTCAATATTAATGTTGTCAGAATAAAACTTTTGCTATCTCTATTAAAACAATACCCTTTTCTATACAATTTACTTAACTCCATATAAATTCTAATCCTTTATAGTGAAAAGGACTATAAGAGGCTTTCTTTATAAAATGGTGTCAAATGAAATCTTCTCGTTAGACTGAGAAGTATAATTAAATTAACAGCTTTGGACTGCTATTTGCTCAAGATACATTATCTTTCATTCGATAAAAGAAAATGAACCATGTTTCTTTAAATCATTTTGGTCAAATGTGTTTAAGCTATCTATTCTGTCTTTTTGAATTCTATGCACGATTTACAATTAGTTTCTAGATCTTTGTAAATAAAATGATCAAACATAGCCTTTTTCATAACCAAATACATAGAAATGTGTGACATAAACAATGAAGCATATAATACTGTTAGGAGTACTATTGTTTATCTAGTTGATGAAATAATTCTAGTTATTCTAAATTTCTCCTTGTATCCGTGAAAGGTACTCTTAAAGTAAATTCCTATAACAAAGAATCGCATGGTATTATTTTTATTCGCAAAATAGACCATAACTCTCTAATTACAAGCTCTAAGGCCTTTATAACTTACTTAGAAATATTAAGAATTTCATACATGTCTATATAAACCAATTACATGCCAATAAAGAGCCTTCCATATTATTTATCCACCATAATCCATGCATATTACATTTTAGTATTCAATTAATAACACTTATACTATCATATTTGTTAGTTTTTGCCAATGAGCCAACACATTAAGATGTCAAATTATCACCATACAACTTTCAGAAAAATAACACATCCTTAAATACCAATTTTTAGTTAACTTCCTCCGCTGCCCAAAATTATTCAGAATTTTAATTCACCACTGTTTGGACATTATTTCTTCTAGCAAAAAAATTCCAAATTTAATAAAATTTGACGCCCAACTTCTTATACATGTTTTTAACCTATAGTAAAAATTTAAAATACAGATTCTTTCTTTTTGGTATCCAACAACATAGTTTTCCCCAACTATTCTGTTCTGAAATCTGGGTTTAAACAACCATGAATTTCATATTATATTCCCTGTCAGTTATATTTAGAAAAATTCCAAACTTTCCAGATCACATCCTTAGCATGATATAATGTTGCATACCAAATTAAAACTTAATTAGAGGCTCTTTGCCTATTATTGCACTTTGGTTTCCAAAACAGTATTGTTTATATCAATACTTTTGTAAACTTAATTTCAAGAACAGTCATTATGAACTATATCACTTTTTTATCATAACCCTTAAATAATCTAACCTCATACCAAGTTTTAACTCCATCACATTCACAATTACAACATTCCTTTACACTATAACCTATACCATAATGTTTTCCATTATTCAATCCTCGCTCCCTAGAACTGAAACAATTAAAATTTCACCATAACAATCCTTACTTCAATGTTTCTCTTCTCAAGCCTAACCTTCTTCTCTCCTTGAAACCTATTGTTAACCAAATTCATATCAAAATTCGAATTTAGCCCTAAATCAAACCCTAACCTCACTGTTCATGGAATCTCCTAAATAAGAAGCTAATTTTTCAAGTGTTACCCCTTGAAATCTTATGGGAAAAGTTGAAAAGCATGCTTTGAATCATAAACATCAACAATATATGTAAAAGTTCCAGCCCAATCCCCCTTTGAGCAAAAAAACCATTACACGAAAAAGAAGGAAGAATCCTCGTCAGACACTGAGCTAAGCTGCCGTTGGAAAATGAATTTCACCCCTAAAACTCTCCACTCGTGACAGCCACAAAAAAGATGAACAAGAAGAATTCTCATTGGAAGAAGATATTCGATGGCCAGTCCTCATCAAAAAATAGCTAGTGGCAGTGGCACCTACTCGTCGGTGACAGTCGCGAAGGAAGAATAGAGACATGCTGCTGGCAAGGTGCACAGGCGCAGAAGGAAGAAACCAAGGGGGGGAAAGAAAGAAGAAAAAAGGAATAAAAATAAATAAATGGGTTAAAGGTAAAAGGGTAATTTCACTTTTGTGAGTGTTACATTCACTCCCCCTAAAAAAATTCGGTCTACGAATTTATAACCCTACATTCCTCTTATAATGGTTCTTCCATAACATCTTTACTGAAGGAATTTCCTGTAAATAGAATTTCTTTACCCATCTATCCAAGATAGCCACTGTTAGTTACTCATAACTTGTTATAGTATATATCTAAACCTTGAATGGTTCAAGTACATTTGAAAATCAAGTAGGTGCTTTTTAAGTATTGACACATGAAAGACTACGTAAATATTTGCCAACTTAAAAGGTAATGTAGGTGATAAGCCACTGCACCAATTCCCTTAAACATTTTAAAGAGACCGATATACCACGGGCCTTACTTCCCTTTCTTACCTAAAATACATTGCCCAACTTCCCTTTCTATTAGCAAGTAATATCTCTTTAATTATCTTTACATTTTCCATACCAATCCACTAATATAACTACTTCCACTCCTAATTTAATGTTATAGCTCTTGATGAGCCATATACACTAAAACATTAATTTTTCCATGAGTACCAACATTCTTAACCTCCATCGTCCACCACCCACAATGAACACAGGAAGACCCACCCACAAACCTGGGTCTGATACCAATTTGTCACCCCCCAAAACCTGGAGTGTGACTAGTGCAGATAACAAACATTCAGCCTCCTCAGCTACTAATTAACTCAAAAGGGATAGATCGAGTTTAGTCAATATAAAGGAAGAAATATAGAAACAACAAATTTACAGACACTTTAATCCAAGCCTTCCATGGTATCTCAATTATGGTTATGCCTGGGTTTCATAACAATAATAAAGGTCCCACAAAAGGACACTGTCTTCCCATATGACCATAGGAGAATCCATAACCAGGCTTTGATACCAAACTTGTCACACCCCATAACCCTAAAGTGAGACCAACATAGGATATGAGGAAATTCTCGAACCTATAAGCCTTCACTAAATGGACATAAAACCATACCAACATTTCAAATCTTGCACCATATTCATAGTAAATTTTACCCTTTTTTATAAGGGTAT
Source organism: Delonix regia (assembly GCA_037074485.1). Classification (NCBI taxonomy): domain Eukaryota; kingdom Viridiplantae; phylum Streptophyta; class Magnoliopsida; order Fabales; family Fabaceae; genus Delonix; species Delonix regia. The sequence continues at coordinate 41,136,141 of CM073449.1, forward strand.
TTAGTTTATAAACAACATAAAAGTTTTGTAGAAATTTCAGTAAAGCCTTCCCAATAAATAGGACATCCCGATATTTCTACAAAATCTTGTCAAGCAAACAAATATACATGATAAGAGCTCCACTCTCACCAGAGTGAACCAAGACAACATACACCAAATACAAAAGTGGGGAATGCTCATCTGTGGTTAGAATACATCGCAAAAGTGAATAAAAGAATAACTACCCAGAATTATATATATAACTTTAAAATGTAATGTACAACAAAATGAAATATGGTTAATTCTCGCAGAACCAAGCGAGCTCACCTTAAGAGATTCCAGTCACTCCTTAACTCCTTCCGAAATCTCACCAGTTCCATTATTTGAGATAACAAATTTTTCGGTAGATAGCATCCCAACATCAGTAAATAATGTACATATATATGATCAAAAATCAAAAGTGTGATGATGATTTATATGGATTAAGATAACATTTAATTTATAAGTCAACAGCAACCAACTATGTGATGCACATTGTAAAACATGTTTTATTGCCTAAATCAAGATGCACTATAAAGTGAAAAGAAAGAAACAATAGAGTCCTTAATATCTATTAAGGGGAAGGATTACCATGGACAAGTCTACAGATATCCAGTGTGGCACACAGTCCACAAGGGTAACTTACAACAAGCGATGACACATAATCCTTAATGGCAAATAACTAACAAGTGTGAGGTCATAACTCACGAAAATTAATCATCCATCCATCCACATGTGATGGCCATCACACAGGACTTACACCTTCATTAACCCTGCTAATTGGGTATTTTCCAAGGTGCACCAAGGGCTAACAGAACTATTGTTGGCTGTCAGTGCCCTAACTAGTCCTTCCAAAGCTAAGGGAAATAATACAGGCATGCATGGATTCAATTAGCATTACAATACTAGTTTATCTTACGGTTGTACATTACCATATGTATGAGATTTGCCAACGGTCTATATCACACCATACACGATGTAATTATATAATTCACTTCAAGAAAATCCATTTACTAAGAATTAATAATACCAATTAATAAGAATTATAATGGAAATTGTAAAATGGAGTATATATAACAAAAAGAGTTAGGAATGCTATCTGTGCACCTGAATGCCGTTAACTACAAGCAACCAACTCCTTAACTTAGGTGACAGCCTTACCTTTAAGAAATTCCTATGCCAACAGAAAAAGAAAATAAATTATTTCACTTTCTCTTCCTCTAAACCTTTCAGTCATTAAGCTTATATCGCAAATAACCACCTTATCATTACCTTAATTCCTTCACAACATTTTGATTTAACACTTATAAGTTTCTTTACTCCAAGAAGCTTACCACCATAAGGAAATAAGGTTTCATAAACATATTCCAATAATAATTCCCACTCTAGCATAATATCAAGTAATAAATAAATTTATCAATTCCCATGCATTCTTTTAATACAACTCCCATTATTAAATTTCTCTAACATGATTAAATTATAGGTCATTTACCATAGGCTTTTACACATACTTAACCTTTCTATGACCCTTCCATACATGCAAAATTCAAGGAAAATTCTAAAATATCATCAATTCATCTTTCCTATCCAAATAATACTTTCTAATTATTCCAATTACTTCCTTTATGCTGCTAATTGAAGCCTCAAGTTCAAAAAGTTCAGTTTGGTCCCTCAAGAACCTTAAATGCACGTCCAAATTGGGGTTTTTCACCATGAGCTTAAATTTCTTGAAATTGAAAGTAGGGAATGACCAAAATTAATGAGAAAACAATAAGGCACATTGAAATTTCGCGTTTCACTCACCAATTCGAGCACAATTGGACGAAATTCACGATTTTTCCCTTTTTCAGAACCCTAAAGTAGGTAGCCAAAGAAATGCCAAATCTGAAGCAATTACTAGGTTATAGAGCACAGGATTAAAAGGGAAAGGCCAAAAATTACATAAGGAACAAAATCCGTGACAGAAACACTGAAGAAAATTGCTTCCTTATGTTGAATTCTCTCTGCGATTTCGGTGTGCAAAGACCATGAAACAGTAGGTTTTTTTGGTAGGAAAATGGCGACCTCTGGCCAACAACTCACCGATGATGACAATGCAGGTGGCAAGGGACAACTCTAGTGACAAGAAATCGAAGCTCCAGTGGATGTACGATGCAAATTTCTCTTTGTTGGCTATTTGCTTTGAGCTATCAGGGAAGAAGATGATATAAAGCCAGGGGCATTTTCATCATTTCACATCTCAGGGACAAGTGTCAGCACCTAAAAAAAAACAAGGGAAGTGGGGGAAGTTAGGATTCGAACCCTCAGCCTCTCAAACCAACAAATGAGGCCTAACCATTGAGCCAACCTCAATCTTAGGATATATTTTTACCTCAGAAAATATTATACCTTAGTAAAGTTTATTATTTATTTATTTTACATGAAAATTTTCCTCTTCATTTATTCACTAACTAAGTGATCATATATGAATATCCCACTAATTAAGATTTATTAGGTCATTACAAGGTTTTTGAAATAATTGAGACTTCTTAGCTTTCTATGAAGCCCTAGCATTCTTACCATTCTTTCTCTTGTGTTCAACTTAATTTTTCCTAAAGAGCTTAGGAATTATGAGTTGTTGCTTTCTCTACTATTTTCACTTGAAAATTTACACTATGGTTGTAGCTCCTAACACTTTTTATGTTATATTTTTCATTCTAAACATATTTAAATATGTTATTGATAGCAACATAAGTCTTAGTTTAGGGTGCAAAACATAATTTTTGTAATCTAGACCACTAAATGAGGCTTACTAATTTTGACTATTAAATATAGACGTAATAGATCGATAGATGCATACATATGTATGTAACAAAAATGAAATCTTTGATTAAATGATAAAAAAATAGACTTATATTCTAAAAAGTATTGTAACACTTGCCAAGTTTGATGTAAAAATTTTATTCTCAGCAAGAGTGAAAGTATAAATATTTGTGGTGTCTATTATGAATCAGATAATGAGCTTTGGTTTAGTGGTAAGACATGGCACATGAAGTTTGGGGGCATGGGTTTGAGATGTAGCTTCCTCCTCCCTCAGAAATTTTTTAGTGATGACACATGTCCTCCTCTAGTGTGAAATGACAAAAATGTCCTCAATTATTTTCTTCTTCCTTCCCATTGTGTTTTCCTTCCTTGGTAGAAACATCATCTTTTCCTCTCTGCTTCTACTTCTTCCTCAGCCACGGTCAGCCACAGCACAACCTTCGGCCAGCACCCTCCCTCACCGGAGACGCATTTATAATCGCCATGTCGTGCAGTTTCCGACGACAACTCTTATTTTTTGTCGGTCACTGTTGGCAGTCGAGAAAGAGAACTTGCAGTAAATTTTTAATGAGTTTGGTCAGTTTTTCATGAAAATGATGATGGTAGATGCATTTTCAGCCTTTTCTTGTTGAATTTCAGCCCATGAAGCATGTTTTTAGGCAAGTTTTTGAGATGGGTTCTTCCAGGGACTAAACTGAAAATTTTCCAAATTTTGGGATTTTACAAAATATTGTAGAATTTTGGAATTAATATTGTAGAATTCTGGAATTTAATGGGTTTAATTTGGCCTTATAGGAAAATTTTTAATGTTTATGACATGAAACCCTACTTTTCTTCATGGTTTAACTTGGTTGAAGGTGAAAGTATGGAAATTTGGGATGCAAGTGAAAATTTAGTAAGTTTAAAAGGAAGTGAATTGAAATTGATGAAAAATCTGAGTAAGTTAGGTGGTGGAATCAAAGAATATGAGCTAAGGCTTGTGTTTAGTGGTAATGAGGAAGTTGGATATGAAATTGGTAATGGACATGTGATGAATTAAAAAAAAAAAATTCTTCTTAATTGAAATTATGTGATGAATTAATGTTATGGGATAGAATGAGAATTGTAAATATTGTGGTTGCTTTTGGTAAATCTTTTTCATTTATGAATTTTTTAAGAGGCATTAAAATGAGCCTAAATTGATATGTATTAGTGATGAGAATTGAGGAAATTATATTGTTATGATATAAGGCTTATTGGGTGAAATATTTTATAACCAAGAAAAGAAGGCAAGGTTATTTTAGATTATTTCAATCACCAGGTAAGCAGTAGCTCTTTCAACTGTATGATTACCATTGTATTGTTATATGGTAGCATAGTTTGTTAGACTTGTTAGTCTTTCAAATGAATTATGATTTATGACTTGTATGTGATGTTCATACAAAAACCAATAAAAGAGGATTGTATGAAAGTGGTACTAGATGTGTAAATAGTATGAGTTTGTGCTTCACGACTGTTTGATTTAAAAATATACAAAGGCTAAGTTTTCTTGACCGATGATAAAAGAACCTAAGGACTAAGTTCCCTTGACCATTTGATAAAAATATCCAAAGGCTAAGTACCCTTAACCAATGAGAAAGATTCTTCGAGGGTTATGGATCCTCGACCGTTAAATGTGATTTTCAAGAGTTATGTACCCTTGATCGATTTAATTTCCATGGAATGATTCCATGACCGTTATTGTTATATTGCATATTATAGTTTAATATGTTAAGGTTTTAAATGATGATTTACAAAGAATTGACCAGTTTAAAAGGTATTATAATGATTTATTACTAAAATGCTACTTGTTTACATTTTACTTAATTTCAAGTAATCACCTAGAGCAATTTGTTGACCAAGAGGGCTAGAAGAGCCCTATTGGTATTGTTGAGGATCTGATCCCTTATGTTATTAAGGTTTTGTATTTTTGTAATAGTATAATTTGTTAATGATGCAAATAATTGTAAATGAGCAAGTATGACCACAGGCAGATTCTCTATTCCTCTACTGTGATGTAATTGTCTCTAAATTAATTTAAGAGCTGAGCTCTCTTTTATAGATATTATTGTTTTAGCAAATATTTGTAAAAATTTCATAAGGTTTCAGTTACAGAGGAGATTATGCCAAAATTTCTAAAATATATGAATGTGAATCTGCTTGGTAATGATTTTCCATTATATATAATTTGCAATTCAGTTAAGAAAATAACGTGTTAGACTTACAAAAATGAGCTATTCTCGTTATTTGTGCCAATCGCACTCTGAAAGTTAGGGTGTGACAAGTATAAACTTTGTAAGCATGTGATGATAACCTCCGAGGTATGTGCAAAACATAATATGTAAGTGGCAGATGACATCTTTCTATTTTGTTTATTTTCATCTTTTCTTTTGAAGGGGTAGTATCTTTGCGTCCTGGATTTGATCATATGTAATTGGACTCATCATATCCTGGACCTTGTTTCATAATTTTTGAAAATACATTTTGACATCAACTGCTGCTATATTGAATGAAACAAGCGTTGGAGCCTAAACTATATTTACAGGTCTGTATAACCATACCCTGATCTTGGGCTTTCATTTATAGAATCACCGTCTGGGTCATACAGCTTCTTGACAAATTAAATCGAGACCAAAACAAAAAAACAAATAGAGATTTGACTTTATTTTATTTTACACAGAGGTGGGCCGTGGGCCAACTAAAGACAGGGAAAATTCAAATAAAAAAATAAAAATCCACAAGATGACGACTCCCTCAGAATTGAAATATAAAAGGAATGTTTCACTGTAACTAAGGCTTAAGTTAGATTATAACAATAGACTTTTAATTGCTCGAAACCTGAAGTGTCATGACAAGTTTAAGGACCAAGCAGCCAATTGATTAGTACTACATATGTATATGAAACTCCAAACTTGGGATCATGACACATGCATATATAAGAAATAGCAAATCTATATCATGCATGTTTCATCAGAAAAAATAGTCATGGGCGTTGTTAAATTTCATAATTTGATCCAATTTTTGGCACTAATTAATTTCACATTACAGAAGGCATAACCAAAATAAGAAAAAGAAAGAATACGGTAATAACCTCGCTCAGTTTAAAAAGATAACTTGGTGGTGTTATTATTTATTACTAATCAATAGTTTAACAACGCAATACATGTGTTATAGGGAGGCAGGCTCCTTCTCATTCCCAGAACTATTATGACATACAATAAAAGACAAGGTTCTAGGAAAACGACTCAACAGTCATCAAAAGCATAAATATTCGTGTTCGAGATCTAACATCACAGACATTCTTTGATATACATTACGAATTACTTGGTGTGTGTTGTAAACCCCACTAGCAGCACTTTCTTTTTTGACCAGCTCGCTCTTTCTACATCCGCAGAGACCACAACCAGCATGCATGCATGGTGGTGTGGTGTTTGTGGTACCTCCCCCACATCACTCACTCTATAACTGCGCCTGAAACAACAGCTCGTGAAAGTACCTTGGATCCCTCAATCTCATCACTTTCAAATGATATATGTCCTTCAAAAGCATCCCAATGAAGACAAGGAATGAGAATATGTGCGTGTCTTCCACAGATAGAGAAGGTGACGCTTCCCTAACTCGAACCTCAAAATCTATACCTACAGATTGCAACTTGCAAGGGACTTTCGGATCCAAGACTTCCCTTACTTTCATGCAGAACTCACCCATTTAAAAGAAAAGTAAGAAAAAAAAAAAAAAAAAAAGGCAAAGGTAATGGACACTAGGACAGTGACCTTAACCAAAAGAGCCGTATGTTTACCTCCCGTGTCCCCTTTTCTTAAAGTCTGCGAAAGGCTCAAATGCTTGTGGAAACTTTGTCTCCATCCTAAATTGTTGTATTTTGTGGACACCTATAACCCTTTTCTTTTGATAGGTCTTAAGTTTGTCTTTGGAGGAATATTTCTCAGCTTATTTGGCTTTGCTGAAAAACTGTTCATTCTTTTTTCTCATACTCTCTTTTACTTAGGATGAGTTGCGGAGCCGGAGAGCGCTGTGGAAGAAAGAAATTCTCTTTCGACACTACTCTGAACTTTAGATAGAGAACAAGACCCTATATATATTCAACAGAAGGAACTTGCTTATGCTGTAAAGAGCTGAGCTCTACCTTCAAAATGCAGAATACCTCCAAAGGATAATATGTCTCATTTCATATCGTTTTAGGTTCCATATTCCTTGTTCCTTTTCCATCAGAATTTATATGTATTCTTCTTTGCCAACTTCGAGGTTAAGATTTCATATATATATTACTATTGGATTACCCTAGCTATATATAGGAAAGTTCTGCTTCTAATTCTTGATAAAGTTCAAGTAATAATAAGGAACAAGAACAGAATTTGTGAAAGAAGCTTATTCTATATGTTATTAAGTACATATCATAAGTTGGAATTTATTCTAATTTATATATATCTCCGAGTCGCTATATATTGTTATTTGTATGTGAAATAGGGCGTGTATTGCTAGGAATTTTAGAATGAGTTTGTTTGATTTTAAATATTTTAATTAGGTGTATAAATGACTCCAAAACAATGTATGACCATAGTCAAACTAAATCAAAACATTCGTAAACCTACTGCCACTTGATAAAGTTCAAAAAGAATGAGAAAAAAGTGGCAAGAGATCTACAGTAAGAGCCATTATTGTATAAACAAGAAAAGCAGCATATCTTGACGACAAAGATGCATAATAAGAGCTTCGAAAAAGTGATTAGGTATATCAATTTATGGTGGTTAGAAAAGGTTTCCAAAGCAAAGTGAAGCACAATATGGCTCTTAAAGGTAGGAAAAGATAGAAATAAAGAAGGTATGAGAATTAAGTGATTGGCTCCAACAAAGTTAGGAGGGTCCAATTGTTTTTAGTTACCCTAATGAGTATGCCTCTTATCACACAAGGCTTATGACTCAAGTTTAGTCCATGAGGTGGGGCTCCATAGTGACGCACCCATTTATTATCATCCTCCGTTGCCACAGTGCAGCTAGCTCCACCAAAAAAGACAGCAAACCACCAATAGACCCACTGGGATCCAATCCCTTTTTTAAACTCATCTGAACTAAAAATGAGGGTATTATCAGAAACATGTCCCACAAATAGTTGTTAATTACCTGTCTCTCAAATATCTGATATTTTTTTAAAAAAAGGAAAAAAATAAATTCGTGCAAATAAGTGAAGAGATTTCGCGATTAAAATTGCGAATGGGATCACTTAAATATAGTTGCAATCATTTCAATAATTTGTACACAATAATTATATATGTATAACAAGATTATTTTTTATATCTCAAAACCGTTCACTTCAATTAAGGGATTGTGAATTGTGATTTATGTGGCTTTCATCTTCTTCTTTTTTTATTGCTTATGACATCAATCTCTCAATCTATGGTTTCAATTTACGGTCTAGTTTGAATTGAAGAGAAGTCTCTCAGACAAATATTTTTATTCCCATCTTACTATAAATTTAAATATGGAAGGTAATAATTAAGGGACACAAACTCATTTAATCTGTAACAACTTGAACTAATTTTTCATCTCTTTTCCACTCCTTTTTCCACTTTTTGCTTCGAAATACCACCTTTTTGGTTAAAAAAATAGGAGAGTAAAAAGAAAAGAAAAATCATCAAGTCCACTTTATGTACAGAAATTGGACTTGACAATAAAAGATGGTTATTTTAAGGTATTCTTAGAGTAATTGTAACAGTATAAAATGTTAAACAAGGATCGGTGAACTGAGGAATTGTGGATCATGTGTAGACGTCTGTGTGCGCGCAGAGAAGTGAAGGCGAGAAAAGAAGAGAGGAAGAAAAGAGCTTATAGGCAAAGTGGGTTTGGGCTGAGGCCCAAATACTTTTGCAATATGGTCCCCCCGCCGTTGGGTCTGACTGAGTCTCACGTGATTATTGGAATGCGTCTGATAGCATCTTCAAATGGAAGAGGTAGGGTTTCGATGCGTCATCTATAGGTCCAAGCAAAACATAAAGGTAGGTCATTACTTAAGAAATAGGGAAAATATAAGAAGAGAAAAGTCCGTGTGATAATATTTTTAACATTCCGTTAATTGATTAGGTAGGTTGTGTCATGTGCATATAGGCTTTTTCTAGCTCTCTCCTTTTTATCCATTATAACATTTTTTTGTACAATAATAAATTTCCCTTCATGGCGTGGATCCCTCTATTTGATTGGCCATTAGTTTTTACTGTTGTGAAATTGGTTAAATAGTAAGATATGTCGGCGGCAAAATCTTGAGTGGATATAAATACAACTTTCACCGTCATGACGTGTGTGCGTATATATTATTATTATTATTATTATTATTATTATTATTATCAAGACTTTAATATTTAAAAAATCTGGTGGCATAGAAAGAAAGAGTCGTCGCAAAATTTACAGCTATACTCCATACAGACTCCAGAAACAAAAATCTGTAAGTTCAACTTTCTTTGAATACCTTTTACAAACATTAATTTTCAGAATCGATCGAAATGATGGATAAATGAAATAAAATGGTGAAAATTGTCTAACATGGGTATGTATAAAATATTTAAGTGAACTTGTACCATGACTCGTCAAACGTTAACAAGAGGAGAGGACTAGTTGGAGAGAGGAGAGAAAAGGAGGGAATTTTCAAACCAGATTTGAGGAAGACAAGGATGAAGTGTATGAGAAAGGAAAAGCATAAAAACAGCAAGAAAGTAAGGAGACCGAACATGAGGAATAAAGTCAGACACAACACAAACAGTACAACGTAAAATACGTTCGCCGCACCGGAACATGGAGTCCGGCGCCGACCCCTAATAATAGGAAGAAAAAGGCCATTCGTAAACTTAAAACGTGTCTCCCTCTATGGCCCTTATCAACTTTGACAAGGCTAGACATAGGGAATAATAATCAGTTACTTTTCTGGATTCCTGAAGAGCTGCATTTTTACTTTGTTTGCAAACTGACCATTAGAATTATTCCGAATAAATGGCTTTTAAATATGCTTATATATATTAAATTGATCAGAGATTTAGAATAAGGAATTTTGAAAAACCACCAAGTAAAATAGAAGAGCTAATGATCTCCAAATGCGCTCCATATAATGTATGTTTCATTGGGAGTGGCAATACCAAAGCAAATTGGCATTTATTTGCAAATCCATGTCAACCTTTCCTCCATTATACCCTTATCACTTTAAGCTGCTAACCTCACTTTTTCTTTCTGCTATTTGATGTTATTATTAAGTTACGTCTAAACTCCACGCATACCAAAAAAAAAAAAAAAAGGTCCAAGATGGAACCATCCAAATTGTCCAAAAAGATGCATGTATAGAAGTAACCTCTGCAAGGAAGGGTTAAATATCGACCACAAAAAGATATGAGCTTTGTTGTAAAAAGGGACAACCACTTTCCACAATTATTAGATTTATTAATTTTCTTCCCCTTTCTTTCTTTTAACATTTTTTTTAAGTATATATTATTAGGTGTCAACTTTATCCTCTTGCTTTTATATAGGAAAATAGATTCCATTCCATCGTAGTGTCATACCCCTTTTATTAATGTATAGCAGTATAGACCGTGTATACGGCAAGCATATATCATGCTCTGGGTACATACATGATCATCAACCAACCTATTTCACATAATAATAATAATAATAATAATAATAATAATGATGAGGATAATGGTAATAAAGCAAGATTGTTCCAGCTAAAAAAAACTGTAGCATTATAAAATTCGTTTGTTCAAGAAATTTTTAGTGAAAATAAAAAGGAATTAAAGAGGTATTTAATAAGTGGCAATTATTTCAGGCCACTAATCCTTTTAAAATTCCTTTTCCTTTTCTTTCTTTATTGACGTAAGTATCCATTTTAAATTTTCTTGAACGTGGGGAATTTATATTTTCTCGTTTTATACTTGGATATTTATTATTTATTCCCTGAATATTTCCCTTTGTTTTTAATTTGTCGCCGTCGGTATCATTTTTAGTGCACATTAACTTTCACAGTACACAATTAGAGCAATAGGCTTCTTACACACGTACATAATCAATGTACATGGCTATTGAAGTGGATCATCTTGTAATTGTTCCCTTTAGAAATATATGTACACGGAGGAAGAATTGGATACGACATACTGTTGTGACAGAGAACTAATTATGTGTTGCCACCTAATCAAGCTAATTTTATGGAAAACAAAAAAAGCTGAACTAAGGAAGAAAAGAGAAAAATAAATTGTAGACAAATAATTTTTAAAGACAGTCCAATATGGAGACTTTCCTCTTTTAACAGATAGCCCAACACCCCCCCCCCTCCCCCCCAAAAACCAAAAAAAAAAAAAAAGGAATATGAAAGAAGCAAAAAGTAGAAGAGCATATAATATACAGTATAGAGAAAGAGAAAGCATTCATCGAACTCCACCTTAGTCCACCACTGATACATTAATTCCTTGAAGACCCATTCTTTTTAAAAGCTACAAGCGACAAATTCTCGACTTATGCTTGAAGGGTTTTAAATAAAGTGAAGATAATGATCTTTTGGCAACTCTAAAGCAGTAATGTCAATCTCCAAGGGTTAAAGGTGAGATGCTTATCTATCTTTTTTATCTTAATACTTTTCTTTTTATATTTTATACTTTATGATTATATATTTATTTTGAATCCATATACCGCAACCTTTTCTTGCTTTCCAAAGATGAGAATGTTGGGTTACGAAAATCAGAGAAAGTTATTCTTTTGCGAAATGCAATACACACAAAGCATAAAAAGTAGCGCTCTTTTGATATATCTTAGTGAAGATTTTACTTTTTCCTTCTCAATTAGAAAAGTTGTTTCTCCTTTGCACAAACCTTACGTTATGGATCATCGTTTTAACTAATATTTTGTGCACTCCAATATTAACTGCAAGTACAAATTAAGATGCTCTATATATGCAATTAGCTAGCTCATTCTTTATATGCGGGTGTGAATATATATATATCGCACTTCCAACTAGAACTTTTCGTATAGTTTCATTTTCATTCTCAATTCTATTTAATTTAGTAACATTGTTTTGGTTAAAGAAAAAACTATCCATCAGATAGATAGTAGTACATACTTACAATAACATGCATCCTTAAAGATATCAAAATTATATAATAATTTAAATATAAAAATTTATCAAGGATGTGGATCGATTTGTCTCTCGTTTTTCCCATTATCCATTCTGTTGACATTAATTATAATTCTTTCGCTGCATCGATCATCGCCAAGATAGTTTTCTATATTGAATTCTATATTAAATCCCTGATTAAATTCCTAATGATCGATGGGATTAGAAACGATCGAGATGTTTAGTGAAACCCCAAATGATTAATGGATAGGGTCTGATTTGTGTGAACACTAAATGGCATAAGTTGCTATAACGTCAATTAGTTCGTCAGAAAGAAAAAAAGAATGATAGTTAAATTTTACAGTTAAGTATATATGATGCTTTTCAATCAATAAACCCTGCTGCTGGATAAAGTTTAAATCTGAGACCTTTAAAGCACCAATTCGGAATAAAGTAAAAAGGTACGGTTAGCCCTTCACTATTGATGTCATAATTATTACTGTAATTCGGACCGATAGCTGCTGGTAGATTCCTGATTATATACTTTACAGCATTTTGGATAGCAGGTTTATGAAGTTAATCAACTGTATTTGTACACATTTATATTCCAGGCAGCCATCTCCGTAACAGCTCAGTGACATTATTTCATACATAATAAACTGATAAACAGAACCAATAATATATATTCTTAAATAATGATCAAATATATGATATTTTTTTGCCTCTACTATTCTTTTCATTACGGATCCTATAACTGTATTTATGGTCTTTTTCGTCTGCAGGCCTAGCCTTGACAAATATCGTTTTTATCTCAAATCAACCTGTCTGAACAAATTTAGTAGTAACATAGTTCCAAGAATAATACTGTGAGTTCTAAATCATTTTGCTTTTGTAATGGGTATTTTCTTCCTAAAGGAGAGGAAAAATAAAACCAATCAATTCCAATATAAACAATTTCCTATATATCTTAGAATTAGAAGTTTGGGTCACACTTTGTTTTGTAATAAAACATGTTTTTTCAAATTGAAAAAATATATAATTAATCAACAACGTTTTCTATAATATGTCTCATTAGACATTAGAAATATATATTACGAAGTTTTGTAAACAATTGGCATTAGTCGACGATGCTGCGCAAGCAAGGATGATAATTTGTATTGGCCCATGACTAGTACAATGGTGGTAAGCTGACAACATAAGTTGAAGCATAAAGTGGTAAATTTTTTTTTTTACTTATTTGTAAGACTTATATATCTTAAAAATTTGAAGAAAAATTTTGATTATTACAAAAGTTAAACAAAGGTTTTTTTAACATGTCAAATACAAAAATAAATTGTCAGAAAAATTTTCAAAAAGAACATTTATTTCAACGAAATGAACGAAGCCTTAGAACAAACCAATAAAACTGCTACAAGCTTCAATCGAATTTTGAATCGTCTACTCAATTGATGATTTCGTTCAGTGCTGCTTACTAAAGCGGAAACTATCTTTTCATGAACTCTTGCTCTCTTTAACTTTCTGAGGCATGAAATGTCTCTAGTTATCCCAACTTGGAAGCATCCTCCTCCTAGCTATGTTTTTCGTTTTCTTTCTATATATTTAGTTGATTTACACCGATCGAGAAAACCACAAGCTGTAGGCCCCACGCTTCACATAGAAAAGTTCAGATATAACAAAGTAAAGGAGTTATTGTTTTCTGTGCGAGGAAGCTAATAACGCGTATCATGATAGACGAGACCTCAGTTCGCACATCTGATGACAAAATGAATTAGTTGTAATGCAATGAGCAATCATGAAGTGATAATTGCCAATCAAAATTGAGTTTTTGTTAAGCTTTAAGTTCACTCTCGGAATGAGTCACAGGAAAAGACAGTTCCATGTTTTCATGATAATAAAATATTGTATTTGTCAAAAGGAAAATGATGACACAAAGGGTTTATGTAGCATGGAAGTACACGTGTTAAACAAACTAATCCAAGTGTCAGAAACTCTTGGGTGAGTTCATACAAAGCATCGAAAGTAATATTATTCGCGAACTGTGTTGTTGAGTATATCTATCAACTAATGTAGACATTGATGTTGTGAAACATCAAACGGAGGAACTGGGATGAGAAAATTCTAATTGAGATTGCTTCTGTTCCTTATGCATGTATACGAGAAAGGAAATACACGAACCTAATACAAATGAATCATATAGTGGAAAATGAAAAAAAAAAAAAATTGAATTTCTGTCTACGTAATGCTAATAAAATTACAACAGATCATCGTACAATAATTAAAACAAAAAATTAAATCGCAGATGGAAACTTCCCAAGAATAGAGATATCATAATTTAAGCTTCGTAATGTACATGTAATTCTTGGGGAGGGGCATGCAATATCATTTCATTTCCAGCCCAAGGAAATCCAAGGGCATAATAAAAACAAAGTGAATTTGAAAAAAAGGAAAAAGCCTACAAATAGAAAGAAGAAGAAGAAAGATCCTGAAAATTTTTTTGGCCTTATAGTTCCTGAATTTTGAAGATTATACGTCTATCAACGGATTCAAGAAGGCCAATGTCATCTACTGACTGATCCTTTTCGCAATCATCATCATCAATGGAAATATTCAAATCCCAAGACACACAAGGGCTTGTCTCCTCCAAACTAGCAATGTCATCCTTCTCTTCTTCACTTGATTTTTGCTTCACTGGAGGAGAGCACGCTCTTGACCTTGAATTGAAACTTTCGCAGCTCAGAATGATTATAGCATCACTAAGCCTAACTTCTTCCCCATTCGAGTCCGTCAACCTTCCTCTTTCAATAGCCCTTTTAAAAGCCAATTGCGAACGATGATCAGCTTGCTCAATATCTTCAACTAGAAACACACTATGAGGGTTAATCGAAACTGCGTCCGCGAATCTCTCTATAAAACTCCACCTATGTTCGTCTCTTGATCTCTTGTTTCTGCAATCCTCAGTTGAATCTGCTCTTGTTGAAGAAAAACTGCTTAAGGCTAGTGAGATGAGGTTCCTATGGGACCCAAAAACAAGCCTAGCGAGTTCTCTGGCTATTTTCTCTTTAGCTTCCGCATCAACTCCCTGGAATGATAACCACGTTTCTTCTTTCGCTTCACTACTGTTTCTGACCTTCCCTTTTCGTCTAAACATGCCGGAGCGGCACTGTAAAATAGTACTCACAATTTCTGGTATTATTTCTTTCTGCCACGGCACATTTCTCTCCAGAGCATCGCATAGGGTTTTGAGGTTCTCCGAATTGAGCTCTTTGAACTTGCTCACGTACTCCGTTTCCATGACATCACTGGAAGAGGTGGAGTTAGGATTTGATGATGTAAATGGTTGTTTTGTGTCCTTGTGTTCTGGGATGTACATTCTCATAGTGGGCTCATTGGGCTTGTTCGTGTTACAACTTGCAGAGATCCAGAAACTAGGGTGTTGCTGGTCATAGGAAGAAGAAGAGGAAGGTGACACGGAGGAGAACGTGAGGATTTTCTCAGAAAAATAGGGTTGATTTTGGATTGAACTGCTCATGGAGTTCCACTTTTTGCAAACTGGGACACAGTTCTGTTAGAAAAAGCAAAAGTTAAATTTCATCTTATACGATCGCATATATATCAAATTTATATATACAAGATTTTGTACGGGATCGAATTGTAGTTAAATGTATATTATGTTATATGTTCGTTTTAAGAGTAAGTTTGAGTTTGTGATTAATTAAGACCTGATCATTGGAGGTTACTCCTTTACTCTCATTTTTGTACTGTTGGAGCCATGCAGGAAGGCTTGAAGTGGAGGAGTCACTATTGCAAGTACTGCTCGGCAAGCTTCGAACTTGGGTCTCAAACATGGCGGAGGGCTCAGCCAAGCAGTCTGGGTTTTTCTCCTCCTCCCCTTCTAGTAAAAGCGAGCTGGTTCCGTTGTCAGCTTTCTTGTTGGTGGACTGATTTTGTAGACCACTGAAGAAAGAAAGTGAAATTCAGTTGATAATAAGATCATGATCATTCACTGACTCTTCCTTAATTTACTTTAGGTCATACTCCACCTTCTCAGATCACTGAGAATAGTAACAAGACAGTGGAAATGAAAAAGACTAAAAAAAGACAACTGATTGAAGTAATGAAGTGTTTAAAATTACCGGAAAGAAAAAAAACAAAAGGCGAAACTTCTTTCTTTTGTTACTTCTAATCAGTGACGAAACAGGACTATAATAATGGCAGACACGTTACTCATTTCGATACATACATTTTTAACCAAAGTTCTTTTGCTATTTTTTTCCCCTCGCAGAAACATAGACCAGTTGAGAAAGAGAAAACGTTTCTTCTCCCATTTCGCTTAACCTAACTTCAAAAGTAAAAGACACTTCCATTTTTTTTTTCTTTTTGCCAATTTTTCTTCTTTGATCTGGAGAAGGAATCATCTTGGAAATGGAATGTAAAGCATAAATTAATGCTACACTATCAGTATTATATCCTGATTTATCAACTGCTTTACCTGTCAGCGATGAGACCCAAGCGCAAGCTTCCCGCAGGTATTGTGAAAGGATGAAGACCCCAGAGAGTCTGCAGCGACGAATATCCATTTTTGCATCTCATGTATGTCTGAAAAGTAGCTATACCCATAACACAAAATCTTCCATTCTCCTCAATCCCACTTATAAGCTTTCCAATCTCCATGATCAAGTGCTCTACGGGACAGCAGTACCCTCTCCCTTGCTGGCTCGAACGAGCCATATACTCAAACACCAGTGTAATATCTCCGACATACAAAATGAACCCTTTGCTAGGAGAGGTGCTTCTAGCGAGGCTCCTAAGCTCCTCAATCTTGTTCTCAACCTGTACTCTTGACACATGCCCAAAAGCAGAAAGAGAAAGAGAAATAAACTTGACATCTCTCATTTCATCATCAACATCCTCTTTCTCAACTTTTTCCATCACTCTTCTAACCACACCCTCAAGACTAGCCAGGCACTCTCCCACAATCACACTACTCCTCATTCTTTGATTCCTCAAATAATCTAGAACACTCGTGACATCCTCTTCCCTAACTGTTAAATCCGACACCAAGGTTTTCCCCACGTTGGGGATTAAATTACTATTATTTTCCTTTGACTTGCCATTCGCAGAAGGGGAAGGGGTATTCTGGGAACATATTTCCAAAGATACGGCTTGTTCTACATTGCTTTTGACTTGGGTGCTGGAGAACCCAGCCTCCCTCATGACTCGGCTAACGCTAGGATCATCCAGAATCGAAATCACGAGTTGCTCCAACTCTATCTTCACCGCTAAGAGAGGTTGCTGCTGATTCTCGATGGATCCTCGGCGCTGGTGGGCCTGAGCCCGCTTGAAGGCGGCGACCAGAGCGTTGGAGATAGAAGGAGAGTGACTCGTTGGACCTAACATGGGACTTGATGAATTGGAGGCTGGTAACCGGTTGAGGGCGACGTTGAAGCAAAGCTCCAAGGCCTTGCACTGCAGAGGATGTGAGTGGGATTGAAGGCAGGCCGTACGGAGTAGGCCGTTAGATGCAGCGAGCATGGTGTTTGCTACGTGGAGGGGAGTGACTTGGGCATGGCCGCGACGCTTCGCCAGGGTCACTGCTTGCTTCACGACGGTTGCGGCCTCTGCGGTTAGGCCTTGTTGGACGGCGCAGCTTCCTGTTCTCATATCTTCAGGGGCTTCAACAGTTACAAACACTGAGAGATCGAGGAAGTGGAGTCTGCATTAATTAGTTTTTATGATGGAATCAGATGAGGGAAGAGTTTGGGAGGTTGAGGGTAAAGGATGATATAGAGGGGGGAGGAGTTCTAGGCTTCGAGGCCTACCCTTAGCTAGTCTATAATGAAGAGATTAGTAAATCCATGAAACTCGTTTGCCTTTGTGCCTGTCTGTGAAGTGAAAGAGAGAGAGAGAGAGAGGGAGAGAGCGAGGGAAGGGTTGTGAAACTGAGGGTTAGTGTGCTTTTCTTGAGGGGTCGGTAAAATTTTGGGTCCAAAGTCGATTTTGTTATAGAAAGTGGATTGCATGTGCTGACAAGCAGGACTAATGCACCAGTACCAAAGGCAACTCAGCTTTGCTCTCTCTCTCTCTCTTACTCATTCATACACCAAATTTCGTTAAAAAAGTTACGGAATTTGCAAGTGGGGCACTTTCTCTTTTCATATATGCGGATATCATTATCGTTTTCTATTTTTTGTTGCATGTTGGAGAAAAATTAAGTCACGCAAGATATATATCTTGAATTCAACACTTCTCGTTAAGTATCCATCTCCTTAGTGTGGTCATCTTCCAACAGTATACTATTGCAATCAAACTCGATTAAGGAACTATAATATAAAATTACATGTTTGAGTGATCTTCCATTCCAAGTGGCATCCAATCATCGATCCATTCATTCCCTAACAAAACGAAAATAAAAGACACATTAATTAGTTTAAGTAACTTTAATATAGACTTTGTTGTAGAATCATAATGCTAATTATGCACCTGAAATCGAACTCAGGAATGGATCAGCAAACTCAAGAAAAATGGATGACGCTCCTATAGCAGAAGAGTAGAGAGAGAGAGAGAGAGAAAGAGAGAGAGGAAACATCTTTTTCACCGTCCGCCAAAAACCGAGGACCTGAAAAGAGGATGGGGGAGTTAAGAAGGAATCGGGAACTGTGTACGATTTTCTTCCGGACCCAAAGACAAGGGAATAAAGCGTCTTCCTTTGCCTACCTTATTTTTATAGAAAAATCGAATATAAAACTAACTTATACGCCTTTCTAAGCATCATACTACATGGGGATTAAGACCAACATTCTCATCCCAGTATCCCACATTCGCTCTCTCCTCCATTTATTACATAAAGTTACCAATTTTTTTGTCCCTAATAATTCATTCAAAAAAAAATAGATAAACATTATAATTATCTACAACGAACTCCACGACTGTTAAAAATATATTTTAGTTCCCATGACTTCCTCGACAATCATCTTTATTTGTGCAGGCCACGGCCAGGAGAACGTCAAGTATGGAAGAATTTCAACAATTAATTTTATTTTTTTTTATGTTCAAACTTTTGAAATAACATATTCCTTAAATGATCAAAAATCATTTTCACATGAAATGTTGGGGAAAAAAACGATTTTTCAATAATCGAGTGTCCTGTACTTATCCTTACTTCGAAGGATAGCTTTGACATCATTTGCTTGGTTTGGTTGATAGTGTCATTTGTAGTTACAACATAGATAAATGTGAATTGCTAAATTTTTGTTGAGGAGTTTGCATTTGAAGGACTCAGGCGTATTTGGTTATTAGAATCAAGGTATGGGAATAAGAATGTTTTTCATTTCTATATTTGGTTGATAGATTGAGTCCTTATTTTAATTCCTTAGGGAACTTGCTCTTTCTCGTATAAAAGAAGAAAGAATTATCTCTCTAATTGAAACTATAAAATAAAATTGATCTATTGAGATTAAAAATATACTTGACAAAAATATCATCATTTATAATAATTTTTGAACAAAAATACTTTTATGATACATTAAAATCTTAATTTATTATTATTTGTTTAATTTATTTAGTATTAAATTATTATTTTTAATTTATTATTATTAATTTATTAAATATATATTATTATATTAATTATTAAAATTATTATATTATTAATTAATAATTTGAATAAAAGTCTACTTTTTTTTTATGATAAATGTTAATATGATAAAATATATACATTACCTAATTGATTCTTAATAGTAATCTACTAACTAAACGAAGTAAAAGAAGATATGTCCATTTTGATTCTTTCCTAACCAAACATTTTAATATTTTCATTTCTACTTCTACACTTATTCTCATTCTCATTGTATTAATTTTAACAACTAAACAAACCCTTAATATCCAATGATCACTTTGCATGGAAGATACCTAGGTGGTCATCATTCTTCAATTTAAGATTTTTGTATATGGAAAAAAAAAAATTGAAATCACAGCAGAAATTTTCTGCACGTGCGGTCCAGTTCACATTTCCTTATTTCAAGCTTGATTATTGATTCCAACATGATTGACTTTATTTTCCGAGCTGCATATTATTACCCTACAATAGTTTGGTCCTGTAACAGTAGGACCACTACGTAAAGCTCTAGCTGGCTCCTAATCTACAAACATATAAAGGCACAAACAAAACCTATCGATATTACGAAAATATTTGTTAAACATCGTCGATAGAGAGAGCAAGAACTAATTTCGGTATTCTATATATACCTTGCTACATGTGGGCAATGGACAATGAAATTAATGGTAACACATTAACATATTTATAAAATCCACAAGAGGTCAATGTAAACAAAAGTCCACACTGCAATTTTCTGGTTATGAAATAGTGGAATATAAAGGCAAAAGGCATTAATTATACATTTGATTCTTCAGAGTCCACTTCAGCTAGTGAGATTTTAGTGTGTAGGTATCTTAGATAGTTGTGACCATTTTAGGTTCTGGGTGGAATACTTCATGTCTTGAAGAAAGCCTTTGCATAGAAAGCAGAGCAGGCGTAGCACCACCCATAGTGCTGCCCTTACATCTATGCATTCACAAAAAAAGAAAGCTTAAATATTACATAAAGAAACGGAAGCATATTTTCGAACACAGGTATCTCTCCCTTTTATTCCTCAATCGTCTTCCACTTTTACTTGTTTTATACAATGATCCATGACCTATCATTAATGTGTGCTTCAGTCTCTGCTGATATCAGTCACTGCTTCTGCATGTCATTTTGGAAGAAAAGCAGGTAGCCCAAAATATACTGAGCAACATTAGAAGAAAGAAAAGAGGGAATGATCGAACAATCATGGGAGAAAGTGAGTCATATAATGAGTAAACAGTTGATAAGCCCTCATTGATAGAAATAGTGGAAGCCACTCAAATAATCATGGAAACCGAGAAGGTCATTTTTTGAGCATTCACATATACGTCATGTTTGGGATTTTCTTTAACTCCATTGGCTGCATTGGTATTAATTAGCAATGTTTAAAGCTAGTTAGTTGTGCAAAACCCGCATAAATCCAACGTCGTCACTATGCAAGTAATTTACATAGCACTTGACTGGCACAAGACAGAAAAATGAGTCTGTTCGCGTAGGATACTGTCCTACAAGAACAGGTAATCCAAATCTCGCAACTGTTTATTCCTTCTGGGTGGGCGAGGATGGTAATGTAGGTAGCCCAGGCTTCCAGTCAAAAAGTCTCTTGTATCTTTGTTGGCCTAAAAAGACTTACAAAGAGCACCAAATTATTTGAACACAAAGCACTCTGCTATGCTAGAAAAGCAGTGTTTGAATGAAAGAGAGAAATATATACACTTACTTACAACACACCCTAACTCATCACTTCTCTCTCCCCCACCAATAACGGTTGACTTTTTTTAAAAAAAATAAAGGATAACTGATTTTTTTAAAAAATAAAAATAAAAAATAAAAAGAAGCTAGCTATCCTAACTGTTACAAGCTAAATCTTTGGGTTATAAGACACCATGAGATATGTAGCAAAGTGAAAGTGAGGACAATCTTCTCTCTTCTTTCACTATCAAACTCTCTTGATTTTCCAGCAAACGCATTTCATTAGAGCTCTAATACAAATATCCTCATCTTTTGGCTAAAGTAACGCGCTCTATCATAAAGCAATATTCAAAGTAAAATATGGCATTATCTACTCAAAAGGGCCGCTCATTTTATGCTTTTGAGCCTTCAAATAAGCATCTTTGGCCTCTACGTGGCCATGTGGGTGAAAGCAATATCCAGCAGAGGCAAATAAAACTGAGGGGAAAGACTGAGAAAGAAAAATGATTAGTTAATAGCATTGGGCAGGATGGGCAGCTTTAAACTTTAAAGGCTAGAATGGTATGAAAAAGTTACCCTAATTTTGACATGACAGCCTTGTTCATGTAAAGGCGATGGAATTACGTTCTCTTTTCCCTATAGTTCCTCGTTAAATTATGCTTCATATCTTCGGTGCACTATACACACTTGTGTTTCAATGAGAACTTAAAAATAGGACATCATTAGAAATAAATAAAAATTACCTAACCTCTTGTCCTCTGTTGAGAACTGTAGAACACGAAGAAATTCTGGCATTTGCCCATAAATATAGAGGGGTTCTGGGACCTTGTAGGTCATTTCTTCAGCCCTATGCTATTGGATCATTCACAGCAGAAAACACGCATACACTAATCTGCAGTAACTGATGTCTTGCGCTTTAATATGGCCATCATCTGCCTGCCTTTTTTGTGTTACACAAAAAATTCAGCACCCAGTAGAGAATGACAATCAAAACCCAAAACATCAACAAAAGCGTCAAACAAACTTTGAAAGCAGAGAGTAGTTCCAGATGCATTTTTTTCTTTTAATTTTCTGTGAATAGAATTAGAAGTAAAATTGTTTTCGAATTTATTGGTGAAAGTGATTAAGTATAAAAGATTGATAAAGCATGCACTAAATGATGATTAAAACCTCGAACATGTATAAAAGCATAAGCATCCTACATATGTTAAACGCAGATACTACTAATACCATCCTACAGCATTCATCAAAGCTATGGATCAGACCATCATGAAGAGTAGAAGCATGGATTCTGAAGTCCTATAGATACATGCCAACGTGAAATCTAACATACTATCACCACTTTAAATATGCAAGCCAATCCCTATCGACTGGGCATATCATTTATCTTTATGTATGAAATAACAAATAGATTTAAAAAAGAAAAACATAGCCACAAAAAAAAATCCGCGTTGATTGAATTGTCTGGCATACTTAGTAAGATTGTTAAGACATTCATGACATAATCTAGTAATTACGACCGTAACCCCTAGAGATGCAGCTATGCTTCCCCCACGGATGATGATGTAGCGAGGGTTTGAACGATCCCCTCTATTCCCACCCCTCCCCTTAGGGGCCCTCGTGGGATCTTAAAATTTTGAAATATTTATTGGTGACAGTTTGATAAAAGAAAAAGTTAAAGCAAGGAGATAAAAAGGTACAGAAGGATATTTAGCTTCAGGTTTTGATTCAGAAATGATTTCAGAAACATGGAATATGTGTTTTATTTTTGTTTCCAGCTACCAGCAGAATAAATCCAAGAAAGCCATCTTCTCTTTCTCTATACACATATCTCCAGCTAAAATATATCCATATTTCTTAATATGATCTCTGCATTTCTACTTGAAGATATAAAAACGAGGCGATCGCACAGATAAGGATGAAAGTAGAAAACTATGTTTACGTGCAAAATATATAAGATTGCAAAAAATAGTTGCAAAAAATTCATGGAGAATTAAAATTTAAAGTAGAAGTAGGGTACAACAGAAAATAATAATTCAAGAATAAAACAGAATCAAATTTTTACCTGCAATAAAACTTACATCTATCTAGGGAATCTACTAGTCAATATGCCCAGAATATACCATATAGTATACAAAATAATATTTTGATTCTTACAGGCTTCACAAGTTCCTTTGCTGGTACTAATAGTAATAATAGAAATCGTACTAACCTACAATCACCTATCAACACAGCTTTGATCACCTCAGCTTTCTGCAAATACAAGATCATTCAGAAGCAGAGGAGTAAGTATGAACTCTACAATTGATCCTGGTTACGTAGCTAAAAAGCGTCAGGGAGTTTTATGTCTTTTCACGTCTATTAGTGAGGGCATCATTGTCTTTACCTAATAATTATAGTTTGTTAAGGCTGGTATTGTTAGTTGTATTAGAGTTTTAATAACGCAGAAGCCTGCGAATGAAAGTGATATGAGAGTGGTATTTTCTCATCTTTTCTTTTCTTTCTTCTATCCTTTCTGTTCTGTTTTAGCCTATCATTGGCATCAGAGCCGACCTTTGTCCATGGCAAAGGGTACTTGATCCCAAGCCAACTTACGGGATGACCAAGAGAGGTTACGGGCAAAAAAGGATGAGTGTATGTTAGGAGTCGAACAACAATTAACAGCATTGCAGGAGTTAGTTCATAGATTATCATTTCAATTCACTAAAGTTATGAACAGTAACAAGAATGATCGTCAGCATAATCAAGGAGAATACAATGATAGCAGAATTAGAACATGTAATTGAACATGATCACAAAATGGGAGAATAAATAAATCAACAATCTGACCTGATGAAGACGATATCGTTGATCTGAGTATTGGTTGAATTTAATAAGTTCAACCCACAATGTCCAAGAGCGTTTTTCAGAGTGTTTTGACGGCAAAGAGAGTGACAGATTTAGTATATGAAAATTAAGGTTTCAATGTGTTATTTATAGGGTTTTATTTTAATAATATAATTAATCAATATTATTAAAATAAAATCCTTCAGAATCTTTAAAACAATTTCTTATTTAATTAATTAATCAAAATAAGCTCATTAAATCTCTCTCTGGGTAACAATCTCAAATTAGTAATCTGACGGGATGATTACTAATATTCTAAGGCTGTGGGTTGAGTTTCTGCTTAGTAGGCTTGTGGATAATCGAATTCATCACCCATTATCAACATATAAAATAAAATCCAATCAATTCTTAGTTTATAAATTACAATATCAATTGTCTAATTAGTTATAACATAAAATTAATCTAATAGCATAATTAATGCTAATCCATATAATATTAAAAATATTCTAACATACAATGTTCCTACTTGGTTTACAAAACTTAATTTTTCACAATTCATGAAAGATGATGTGAATGGGTGGATTTCGAAGTGTGAGAGATTCTTTTTGGTAGATGGAACTCCAGAAAACTCAAAGGTAATTCTTGCTAGCTTGGCTTTAGACAAAGCAGCTTACAAATGGTTTCAAAGTTTCAAAAAGAGTAATCGTAATGGAATTCAATGGGGTTTATTTGTTCAAGGGATTCAAATACGATTTGGTCCCATGTTTGATGATCCCATGGAGCAGTTAATACAACCTAAGTAGTTTGGCAAATTGAATGATTTCCAGGAAGCATTTGATAATCTAGCATACCAAGTTGAGCTAATTGAATTCTGAAACCAGAAATCACGGCAGGAGTTAAATTGTTTCATCATCAGATTTTAATGGATGTAACAAGACTGGCTAAATTGTAGGAGTTGAATGTTGATTTAGCACTCAAGAAGGGATCAACTGGGCATTATGTTAGTAGTTTTGAGGGATCCTCTTCTGTAGTTAAAAACAATTATATAAAGCCTGAAACAGTCTCGAATAATGCCACACCTGATGATAAACAGAAAAAGCATTTTGGGTAAACCTGCTTTTCGTTTTCAACAGTAGTTGACACCAACAAAGGTAGAAGAGCATCGATCTGAAGGTTTATGTTATTTCTGCCATGAAAAGTACTTTGTAGGCCATGAATGTCCTTAAAAGAAGAAGATGCAAATCTTTTTAACAAAGACAGTGAGTGAGTTTGAAGATGAAGGTTCTAATTCTAATTCCAAACAGGAAGTTAAGATAATTTCAAATGATTCAGATTCAAAGGCTGCTGTCTCATCTCTTAATGCTTTATTAGGTAATGCTAATTACCCAACTATGAGAATTGTTGGATGGATTAGTAAGCTTAGAATTCATATTTAGATAGATACAGGGAGCACACATAATTTTGTATATATGAAAATTTGTAGAGAAGTTCAAGGACGATTAAGAGATATATCTCCAGTTTGAATAACTATAGCTGATGGTCATACTATAGAAGCTACTACAATGTGCGAATCATTAAAGTGGGAAGCTCAAGGGGTTGTTTTTCAAACTGATGTTATTCTTATTCACTTAGCTAGTTGTTATATGGTGTTGGGCATGCAATGGTTGCGGACATTAGGAGTGATTAAATGGGATTGTTCGAATCTAACAATGGAATTTCCTTTGAATAATAAAAGGGTCAGATTGACAGCGTTTTCTGAACCTTAAAGTTAAGTAGTTGGTGAAGCAAAGCTTCATAAGTTGTTAATGGAGCCTGGTTCATTCAGGTTGCAGCTATTACCTTGTTTTTCTAATGTTGTTTGCTGTTCTATTCGCACTGAGGAACAAGAAGTGATGTCACAGGCTTTGGAGCAATTACTGATTGAATTTACAGATGTATTTGATAAACCTAAAGAATTACCTCCACATAGAAATCAGTATAATCATCAGATAATTCTGAAAGAGGGCATATCCTGCTTCTCAGAAGGACGTTATCGAAAATATGGCAGCATTAATGCTTGATTCTGGTGTGATACAGCCCAGCTCATCTCCATTTGCTTCCCTAGTGACTCAGGTTGAAAAAAAAAGGATGGAAGTCAGCATATTGTGTTGATCATCGTGCTTTCAACTATCCCTAGTAGATTTCCTATTCCCCTTGTGGATGATTTGCTTGATGAACTTAGGAAGGCAAGAGTATTTTCTAAATTGGATTTGCATTCAAGATATCATCAAATTCATATGTAGAAGGAAGACATTCTAAAATCAACTTTTCAGACTCATTTAGGACCATATGAGTTTGTGGTTATACCTTTTGGTTTAACCAACGCTCTTTCCACATTCCAAGGGGTGATGAATTCTATTTTTCAAAAGTTATTGTGTAAATTTGTTCTTGTGTTTTTCGATGATATACTAGTGTATAGTAACACTAGAGCAGATCATTTGTTGCATTTGAAAGAAGTGTTGTCTATTTTGAGAGCTCATAAGTTCTTTGTTAGAAGAAGCAAGTGTGCTTTTGATGTTAAGAAGATTGAGTATTTAGAGCATTTTATTTCTGCTGATGGTGTTTCTACAGATCCAAAAAAGGTTCAAGTTGTTGTAGACTAGCCAACGCCCACTTCAATCAAACAGTTGCAAAGCTTTCTTGGTCTGACCGGTTATTACAGAAGATTCATTCAAAATTATGGGATTATAGCTCAGCCTTTGACTGATTTATTGAAGAAAGATAATTATCAGTGGAGTTCTAAGGCACAAGAAGCTTTTTTGCAACTCAAATTAGCTCTAACCTAAGCACAGGTATTAGCTTACCTTACTAGAAAAAACTTTCATTGTGGAGACTGATGCATCAAATCTGGCTATAGGAGCTATTTTAACGCAGGATTGTCATCCGATTGCTTTTATTAGTAAGGTTTTATCTCCCTGAAATCATTTGACATCAATGTATGACAGGGAATTACTTGCTTTGGTTCATGTAGTTGACAAGTGGCATTAGTATCTTTCTTTGCAGCCTTTCACCATTTTAACATATCAGCAGAGTTTGAAGTCTTTGTTAAACCAACGTTTATCTACTCCTGCTCAGTATGCTTGGGTGACTAAATTGATGGGATTGCAATATAATATTTGCTACAAAAAAGGTAAGGATAATGTTGCAGCAAATGCATTGTCAAGAGCTACACATGGTGAATTAAGTTAACTCTTTCTTCTATTTCAACTGAATTATGGGTTGTTGTTTTGCAAAGTTATGTTATTGATACAGTTTTGCAGCATAGCATATCATTAAGCAATTACAAGTGGATGCTTCAAGTCATCCAAAATTTCAATGGGATGGTACAGTTTTGTTTCGAAAAACATAATTGCAAATGGTAATGACTTAACTCTTCAGAATTCAATTTTGTTATAGTTGCATTCTTCTCCTCAAGGTGGTCATTTAGGTGTTCGACCCCCTAAGAAAAGGGTTAAGTCTCTGTTTTATTGGAAGAAAATGCATGGTGATATCAAAGACTTCATTGCTAGGTGTAATACTTGTTTATGCTGCAAAAAAAGAAACTATTGCGTGGATTGCTACAACCATTACCTGTTCCTCATGGTGTTTGGGAGAGTATAGCAATGAATTTTATAGAAAAATTGCCTAAATTTAAGAAAATGATACAATATGGATTATTGTTGATTGTTTAAGTAAATATGCCCATTTTGTGGCTCTATCCCATCCTTATTCAGCTACTTCATAAGAACAAATCTTTCTTACTGATATATATATATTGCATGGTGCTCGGCAAGTATTGTTAGTGATCAAGATCCATTGTTCACGAGTATGTTTTGGAGAGAGTTTTTAAAACTCTTAGGAGTCACTTAGTGCTTATCCTCTGCTTATCATCCTCAAAGTGTGGGCAAAGTGAAGTTTTAAATCGTTGTTTGGAGAATCACTCAAGAGCATTGGCTTGGCCAGCACCTCAAGAGTGGAGTAATTGGCTTCCATTAGTTGAATGTTGGTACAATACAACATTCCATTCCTCTACTGGAACCGCCCCATATCAAGTGCTTTATGGACAGCCACCGCCTATTCATTTACCTTACATTCCATAGCAGACTAATATGGACGTCCTTGATCGAAGTTTTGAAGCTAGGGAGCAAATGTTATCCAAGTTAAAGACTAACTTGGCAGCAGCAATCAATTGCATGAAGCAGCAGGCAAACAAAAAGAGAACTGATCGTGTGTTTCAAGTGGGGGAGTGGGTATTTTTGAAGCTTCAGCCATTTAGACAGAAATCAGTAGAGACAAGGATTACAAAGAAATTGGCCCCACGTTACTTTGGTCCCTATAAGATTTTAGAGAAAGTTGGTCCGGAAGCATACACAACAGTTACCTGCAACATCCCATATTCATCCTACATTCCACGTTTCATTATTTAAAAATTGCCCTGATGTATCTATTGCTGCTAGTTCTTTACCTGAAGAGTGGGCTAATGCAGATTCAACAAGGGAACCAGAAGCTATTTTGGATAGGCAAATGGTGAAGCAAAGGAACCATGCAGTCACAGAAGTACTAGTCAAGTGGAGAGGCGAGCTGGAAGAAGAGGTCACTTGGGAGTTGTGGTTTAATTTGCAGAGAAATTTTCCTAACTTCACTCGTTCTTTGCACCCTTGGGGACAAGGGTAATCTTATGGGGGGAGTATTAATACGTAGCTAAAAGGAGTCACGGAGTTTTATGTCTTTTTACATCCATTAGTGAGGGCATTATTGTCTTTTTCTAATAACTGTAGTTTGTTAGGGCTGGTATTGTTAGTTGTACTAGAGTTTTCATAACGCAGAAGCCTGTGAATGAAAGTGATCTGAGAGTAGCATTTTCTCATCTTTTCTATTCTTTCTCTTCTTTCATTTCTTCTATTCTTTCTTCTATCCTTTCTGTTGTGTTTTAGCCTATCAATCTCCGTTCATTGTTATCATCCCACATTGTTGATTGAGCAGCCTCACAACGCTTCCCTTAATAATATATGATCAGACCATCATAGGAAGTTAAAAACCTATAAACCAGGAAGTCAGAGCATTATCCGACTTAGATGCAATCCTGCAAATGGAGCAATACAGCTATAATAGTAATGAGTTACAACTTACAACTCCAAGTTGGCTGAAGTTTCTCTGTTAGAAGCAATATTCCAATTGTTTCACTTGCCACCATTATCATGTGTATATCCCTAATTTCTGAATCGGAAATGCAATTCTGCAAGGTATTCCTGACTCTGCAAAAGTCATGCAGGGTCAGGAAAACAAGAAACGTAATACCAGAGACACAATTACATTCAAACAGAAATATGCCAAACCTAAGGTAAGGTCAGATCTGTTTTATAATCATTGGTGGGACTGCCCCTTATGTTCGACAATGGTCTCTCAACTCAACCAACATACCTTAAAATCAAAGAACAAGAACTCCTTGCTTGTCTGATTACAAGAATGGGGACATCTTATAAGACTCAAAAGCAATGGCTTCAACTCTTACTTATCGCAGAAGAGGACGGTGATGAAGATAAAGAAAGAGAAGCACTGGCCAACAGAATTCAAACAAGGAAAGCAGGTCAAGTAGACACGCTCGCATCTTCTTCGTGCGTCCATTTCAAAGCGTTGGTTCAAGTTTCAGCAGGTATAGAGGCAACAAATTCTTAAGAAGGGGGGTTCTCTTGTCACAATGACAAAAATCTAGGTGCTAATCCTCCGTTTCAACCCTTACCCATGGCGAAAGATGAAAACACTGAGGGGATTCCAACTCGCACGAGGATTCTGACAAAGGATGGGTCAGATGGGTGAAAAGGAGACAGTACACAGCACCATAGCTATAGTCATTGAATCGCTAAAAACTTCATTTTCGAGTTCATTCAATCATGGCTTTGTACGAGATGATTAAGACTGTTTTAAGGGAGCAATTAGCAGAGAAAAGGATAATGAAGAAGACTGTGGGGACAAGGAGAACAAAACATCAACCAAGGTTGATAATGGTGCAATTGGGAAGATGGAAGGAGGAAGGAATCAAAAAATAGCAGTTGGTGGCAGGGAAAATTCAGTTGTTGTTATTCATTTTTCGTTGGGGCATAAGCATTCTGATGGGGCTCAAGGTGAATATGGTGAAATTTTAGTAATGTTGGACATAGAAGGTCTTAGCACAGAAGCAATGTCTTTGTTGACCTTGTTGGTATCTGGTGCACGCTTTCCGTCTAGTTTAGGGAGCAACATTTTAGAATTTGATATGCAAACAAAGAATAATGTTTTGGAGTTTTTCTCTATCATTCGATTGATGAGTTTTGTTTTTCAGCATGGTCATGCCCTTGTTGTAGCACTAATGCTAAAAGGGCAATAAAGGTGTCTATCAAACAAAAGGAGTTTTGTTTTTGGAGTCTTGTTGTTCAATGATTGACCATGCAGTGTTGGAGAGGCTTACTATTGAAGATCTTGATAGGGTTGCTGGAAAAGGAGAGTGATGAAACAACAAGGAAGTACGAGGAGACAAACGGAATTAGTGAAGAAGGGTTCCAGCAAGCTTGGGAGGAAGAATCAAGAATAATGCAGCTGAAGTCTTCCATGCAAAAACTCGAAGAAAAGTTCTTAGATATGGAATTTGATAACCAAATTCTGCGATACCAACCCTTGCCAACTTTATTAATGAAGGTGTTTGAACAAATCTCAGTCCTTGAAGCAGAGCAGAAGTGGGAAACTGATTACCATGGGATGAAAGAGCATAAGAGTGTTGAAGCTGAATGTGTGACACCTATTAAAAGCTAGTTGATTGATTCTACAATTAAGAAGCAAGATGACCAAGACCATATGCATATTGGCTGTCAAATATTTCTACATTAATGTCAAGTCTCAAGACCAATAACAGAAGAAAGCAAGTAAAAGAGAAGAAATTGGGAGCTGAGGGGAGCAATTTGACACTAGTGTGGGAATTTTCAACTGTGGAAGTTATCTGCCAAAGTAATGTTTTAAATTTGGTAAATTGGCTTGGCATATCCATGGAATACTTTGGAAAATCTCCAAACTT
Organism: Delonix regia; assembly: GCA_037074485.1. Classification (NCBI taxonomy): domain Eukaryota; kingdom Viridiplantae; phylum Streptophyta; class Magnoliopsida; order Fabales; family Fabaceae; genus Delonix; species Delonix regia. The sequence continues at coordinate 41,167,274 of CM073449.1, forward strand.
GGAAGACAATAATGATGTAGCTTCTGGAGTCATACAGCCCTTAAGATAGAGGTTTTGAATTCCAGCAAAAAGAATGGGTACCACTCTGCAAAATCATTGGAATTGAATGCTGTGAGGTACACCAACAAATTGGGGTTCAGTGGGGGAAAGAGGACAGCACAATGATAATCTGTATACTGTTAGGGTGGTAGAAAGTGATGATAGTTGCTGTTATAATGGCTGAAGGGAAAAAAGAAAAACATATCATATGAAGTGAGAAGTGATAATAATCACAATGATGCACCAACCGATCTAACGACAGTTTAAGATAGACTCAACAAAGATAAAGCTGGGTGAAGTATATATAAACTGAAGATGTTAAAACAAAAACAGCACTTCAATATATCTTTGAGAAGTAAAATTTGGTCTTTTCGAGAAACAAGAACAAGATATCTTATAGGAAAGAAGTTGCCATCTCTAACTTCTAATTCTCACCTTGAGGACAAGGTGGAACTTTTAGGGGTAGGTATTGATAGGATTACCCATCAAGGTCAGCAAACCCCTCCACCTCAGACCAACACAAGGCATAAAAGTTTATAGTCAAAAGTGTAAAGGAGGAAAGAGAAGAGGCGCTGACACTAGGACATCTTCTGGGCAGTCAGTGGATGGGAGTGGTTGGGAGGCTTTTTATTGGGGGCAAAAACTCTATCAGAACTCACTTTTGGAACTTGGACTTTTGGAGGGAGAGGGTTGGCCTCTCGAAAGCCAGTTGGTTACTTGTTCTTTGGGGTCTCTTGTAATTTTGTGCTGCTGTAATTTGGTTACTGGTGTTGTTTAGCAGAATAGGATTTTGGCTAATATCATCCTCTTCTTTCTTAGAGGGTTGACATAGTGTAATTTTCAGTATCATTAATACAAAACCCAGCTATTTTCTATCATTTCTCACTGTGTGATTACTGTTTAGTGTTAAGTTTAGTTCAGGTTCCTAATAAATTGGTATCATTGATGGGATTACCCATCAAGGTCAGTAAATCCCTCCACCTCAAAACCAACACAAGGCATAAAAGTTTATAATAAAAAAGCTAAAGGAGGAAAGAGAAGAGAAGCTGACATTAGGACATCTTCTGGGCAATGAGTGGTTGGGAGGCTTTTATTGGGGTAAAAACTCTATCAGAACTCACTTTTGGAACTTGGGACTTTTGGAGGGGGAGGGCTGGCCACTCGAAAGCTAGTTGGTTACTTGTTCTTTGGGGTCTCTTGTAATTTTGTGTTGCTGTAATTTGGTTACTGGTGTTGTTTAGCAAAACAGGATTCTAGTTAATATCATCCTCTTCTTTCTTAGAGGGTTAGAATAGTGCAATTTTCAGTATCATTAATACAAAACCCAGCTATTTTCTTAATTTCTCACTATGTGATTACTGTTTAGTGTGAAGTTTAGTCCAGGGTCCTAATAAGGTCACCCAACAAATATGTAACAGCTTCAACTACAAAGTGAATCGTGTAATAGATACCTCTCTCACAAAGACAACTGTTTCAACTGTATAAAGAAATCCACACCTCTACATACAAAGTAGAAAACAATGAGAAAACACAGGAGAATACCAACCTTTTGAAACAAATATCCCCAGAAGCAGTAGAGCAGCTAATATTAGAATTGACATGCCATATTCAAAGCAGAAATAAAGATAGTTACTATAACGCTCTCTATTTTTTTGTTCTCAAGAACACAGAATTCAACTCTTTTCCCCATCAGTAAAGTGTGAAGAAATAGTTTTAGCATCATCATGGCCATCAGATGCATTCCCTTCCCTGAGGCATCTAAGATCCAAGTTCAGGCAGAATAGAGGATAAAACCAGCCATTTTATTAATCATGAATCTTCTACCAGCAACTTGAAGAAGACATCATAAGCCACATAGGTGAGTGATTGTAGAATGTAGATAAATATGAATCCTAAAGCCATGAATATTTTGTTTAAAATGAGAACATTGTACGATTTTCTTTTTAAAAAAAAAAATCTCTTAACATAAAAGCCATGTAAATCAATAGCAATTGATCATACAAGAGTTCCCAACAAATCTTATTTTTCGATTTCCTTTCCTTTTCTACTGATACTCAAGTTGTATGCTTCACACTTTTCTTATTAGCACGTAATATCTAAATACCTGTAATTTTGTAAGACTATAAAACCATATTGAATGCAGAAAGACACACAAAAATTGGATTAGGAAAGGTACAATACAGAGGGTAAATCTAGAAAAGAAGAAAGTTTATCATTATGAAGGAGGAAAAGAAAGTCCCTTGACTAGTCATCACAGATCAGTTAAAAATTGCCATAACCACTTCCAAGGATAATGCCTCTGGATAACATATTGATCTGCAGTCCCGCTGAGGATCCAAACTCCAAGGATAACATCTCATTTTAGTATTTTTGGAACCCACTAATAAGGATGGTATGGGAAACGCAAGTATTTCACAATATTTTCAGTAACCAGTCTACATAAACAAGACTTGCCAATGCTAAGGATGTCTTTTCAAATTGTACAATCATCCAGAATTCTGTTAGATTCAAGAGTTAGCCCACTCTTATTTTTGAGTGTCCATCTCCCTGCTTCAATGCAGAGCAGCAATTATTTAGAATTACTCAAGCATAGATCTCTCAATATTTAAACCAGGTCATATAAGTACTAAGAAATTGGAAGACTTGTAATGAATTCAGAGATTACACCGTCACTAACTGTAGAACCATAGATGATTTAGTGCAATATTTACAACCATGCTACAAAGATGAAAACTCATAAGCTAGTTAAAAGAACAAAACTACACTTTGTAAATAAAGGGTTTGTGCACATGTTGCTGTCCAAATCATCCTTTCCTCATAATGAGCTAACCTAAGAGCCTTAATATGTAAGGGAAAGGAGATTACTGCACCATCCTGCAGTTAAATGGAGACATCAAGAAAACCCTACAAAGCTTCCATTGAGCAAAAGAAACCAAAGACCCTGCAAATCATTTACATAACTGAAAAATCAGTGGTCCCCCTCACCTAATAATCATACATGGTAAAAGGTTTCCTCAAATACATGATGCAAGGTGGGAAACCATATCATGTAACTCTAGCCTAACATCACTAGAAACCAAAATTAACATTAGTCTATCTTCGCATATATTATGCTTGATAACTAAATTAGGATCCCCATTGAGGTAAAGCCAAATAACTCTGACCTAGTAAGTACATGGCTAAAATATCAAGCCCTATGTCCTATTAAAAATAACATAACAGCATAGATTTAACATATGGTACCAAACCGTTACAACTATTGGCTTTAACTTACGCCATGAACCTTCACAAGAAGGCAAGGAGTGTCTTTGTTTATCTCTTTACCGCCATAGCTCTGAATGAATTAAGAAAGTGAAGAGTTAAAATTTAAGTAGAAATAAAAGGAATGGGAACAAAGAAAGGGATCATATCAGACAAAATATGGGAATTTGTAATAAATTTTCCCATGACTAATAAAGAGGGAAAAGCAAACAAATGCAAGGTAGAAGAATGGAGGGTAAACAACCATTAAAAATAAATAAATAGTCTGGAGCCACGCCTTCCCCATCAAATGTGTATGGAAGTTAAATGATGTTAATATGATCATTGATGAAACAATAGTCCGCAACACCAATAATGTAACAACAATTTTACATAAGTAACAGTACAGGAGTAACCTTAAGTTCTTGATATTATGGTAATACGAATACTTCATGCAGAAGCAGTTTAGCAAGTCAAATATGCAGACAGATGAAAATTAATAATCAAGGATTTAGCCTGAGATATCAATTTATATTAAGAATCTTACATATTGTTCAGCGTCCATGTTTTGAGTCAGCTTATTCAGGTACTGAAGCAATGGTACCTCAATTTCTAAATTTGTTCTGACTTTCAGATACGAAAGTATTCTGCAAGTACTTGTTGCTCCATGAAACATCTGACTGATTATAATTAGTCATAAGCATTCAGATGTGATCAAGATAATACGACCCAAATCAGAATATACAAATATTGTCATGAGTTTTTGGTACCATAAAATGAAGGGATCTTGTCACCATAAGTGTATTTCCACAACGACAAGTAGTAAACTCATCACTGGTTCGTGTAAAAGATAGAAGGCATAAGTACATATCCCCCTCGTTATAGAGGGCAGAGTAACTGACATAATTTTAATGACACATCCTGTATAAGTGGACTAGTTGCCCAGTTGTCCTTGTACACAACTTCAATCTGCAGTTCATCACTTACGTATCCGTAACCTCAGCAAGAATGCAAGATCATAAAGATCACAAGTAAAAATAGTTTTTTTTTCCTAAAAAAAAGGGTTTACGCGCCAGAGATCCTACAAATATAAATTATCATATCAAATTAAGCCCTAATTCAATGTTGACCCCATCATATACTGTGGGGATATTACAAAGGTGGAATTTTGGAGGATCTTGACTTCGAATAAAGTAAACTTCCAATTTCCACTAAACCTAATGAACCAGATTGGTGAGAGGAAGAATCAAATGGGCAGAGTATAAGCTAAGGAAACGTACTTGAAGTGCTGAACGGACAGCGATCGATGAATCGCCAGAAGAATGACACATGGTGACAAAAGAGAACGAAGCAATCTCTTTCTTTTCAAGTCCCGGTGTAGACGAGGAGCAATTGGGGTTTAGCCATCCGCTCTAAACGTGGGTTCCATTCAGCCTCCACCCAAAACGTGAACTTCTTAATTTTCTTCCTTAATATTTCTTTTTCCCAATTTTCCCATAGATAGTTAAAAATAAATAAATACATTTTGGTTCTTAATTTTATTTAAATTTTATTTTATCTTTAAAACTTATTTAATTTTGATTTTAATTTAATGTTTCAACTTTGCTTTAATTTTGAATTTTATTTTGAATTTTATTTTTATCCTTAAAATTAATTTAATTAATTAATTTTATATTAATTTTCATTTTATTCTCTAATTTCATTTGATCATATAATCTATGATCTCTTATCTCTCCTCCCTTCCGATCTTTCCCTTTTTAAATTTAAAAACTTAACAAAAAGAATCAAGTTGACCTCTTTTAATTTTAATTTATTATCTGCAAATCTTACGATTGAGCCATCCTTTCCCCTAAAAAAATAATAGGGTTTTACGTTGCCTTTGTGACGGTTAATTAATGTATATTACAACTTTATATATGAAAAATTTTTAAGTTAATAATGTTATTTATATTAAATAACATATTTAAGCTAAATAAAACAATTTAAACATATTATGAATAAAAAATTTGAACCCAAATATAAATTAATTGACCCTCGATATCACGTTACATGTAATGATTTTAGATATATATTAATAGGGTGAACATAACTACATATAGTGATTATAGATATATATTTATGGGATGAGGACACCATATATGCTTATCAAATTACACATAATGACTTAGGTACGTGTCATTGTCAGGGGTGCACGTGGTTCGATCGAATGAATGAGCTTGTATGACGCATTCTCCATATGTGTGGATGGATAAGTTTATAGTTTTTTAAATATATTAAATATACAAATCTTTAACGGTTTTATAATCCGTAGACTTTAAAAAAAGAAAGTATTTTTTAAATGCAACATATGAAAAAGTATTTCATGTTAATACTATAAAAATTGTAACTTAAATTGAATAAGTTAGAGTCTCAACAACTTAATTGAAGAAAATGCTTCTGAAATCAAATAAATTATACTGACTCGAAAGCATTCTCTCCAAGTCAGCACTATCATGAACTGAATCATCAATTTGTGACTTTTTTAAAAAAAGAAGTTCCTTGCCTAACTCATAATCACTGTTTTTGAGTCAGGACAAGACATTTAAAAAAAAAAAAAAAAAAGTTTCCTCCTTACTTAAAACCATTGGTTTCAAGCCATGCTTGATAAAACTCGTCATGTAATGGACTGTTAAAGGTGTCGAGACTGTTTTGATGATAATAGATAAATGAAAAATATAAGTTATAAATATGATGTTAATATGTGCTTAATTGGTTGACCATTTGGACTAACTATTTGGTTTGCAAGTTAAATATCTATTATACGTAGAATGGTCCAAAGAAATAAGAGTGGGCACTAAAGTGAAAAGAATGAAATATTAATGTCATGCTTCATACAAAGATATCAAGAAGGAAAAATGTTTTAAGCAATGAAGAAGTTAAAGACTTGAAGCTTGGATGTATCATGATAGCTAATGGATTAAGTAGATATAATTATCATAAGTTAAGTATTATTTTGTGAAATTTAATAATTTAAATTTGCATTTATTGACTCAAGATATTTTGGTTCCCAAAATATAAGTTTAGACTTAAAAGATAACGATATATAGATTTTACTTAAAATCATTTTTGACCTTTAGTCACTATTTTATGTATATCTCATAAACCGTCTGGGATATTGCTATAAACTTGATTTATTAGAAAATAGACTCAAAAAGGTTTTTAATAATAGATCATTCACTTAAAATAGAGTTTAAATGAAAAAATTATGACCATATAAAGTTGAGTAGTGAAATATAGATTCTGCATAAAATTGTATTATGACATTTAGTCATTATTTTAATCATATCTCCAAAAATATATTGAGTTTTGAGATAAAACTTCTTTCATTGGAAAATAGACTTAAAAGCTTTACAAAAATAGGTCATGCATTTAAAATGGACTTAAAATTAGAAATTTATGACTAATTGAATTTAGGATTGTGTTACTATAAGTGACCAGTCAACTAGTCACCTATGTCTAGTCGACTGGTACAATACAGAAAGTGAGTAATCGACTGGTCAACCCCTGACAATAGAATGGTCAGTCCTAGATTTGAAATAACAGTCATATTTTGATAGGCAGTCGACTAATGAGCCCCTAGCAGTTGATTGGTCGCTCTTATAAAAAGTTTTCTAATGTAAATAACAGCTCTTTTGAGTGTGTAACGATTATATCTCATCTTGATCTATAAATATGACTTTCTAAACATATTTTTAAGTAGAACCAAGTGCTAAAATGTGATCCTTAACTTGTTATATCATCTTTGAAAGAAAAACAAATGTCATTGAGCCAAACTTGCAAATTTTCTATCATTTCAGTTCTTAAAGCTTCATTTGTATAATTACTTATTTATGATATGTTATTCTTTTTGTATTCCTTTCTTCTTTGAGAAAGAGAAGCTCAATGAGGTTTCTTGAGGAAATCAAGCAAGGGTATGCTTGGGTTGAGGGGGAGGTTACCCTATTTAAGTGTAAGGAAGAGGTTCTTTGTAACACTTGCCAAATTATGATGCAAAATTTTGTTCTTAAAAAAAGGGAGAGTATTAATATTTGTGGTGTGTATTATTAATCAGATATGAGCTTTGGCTTAGTGGTAAGGCTAGGCATCCGGATGCAAGAGGGTGTAGGCTCGAGATACAGCTCCCTCTTCTTTCAGAAAAATTTTAGTGTTGACACGTGTCCCTCCTATAGGTGAAATTACGAGATTGCCCTTCATTATATCATTCTTATTCCAGTAACATTTTTCTTCCTCTGTAGTGTGTTCTTCTCCCATTTTTTATTTTGCCTTCTTGCCATGTTAGCCTTCTAAACCGCCACGTTTCAGGTCCGGCCAGCAGCCTCCCTCACCGGCAACATGTTCTAGTCGGTCACCGCCAGTAGTTGCCGACTATAGTAGCACTTTTCCGGTGGTTTTTGCGAAGCCAAGATCAGTGGTTTTCTAGCAGATTTAGTGAGTTTTAATCTATTTTTTCATGAAAATGATGTTAGGAGAAGCATTTTTTGACCATTTTTCATTGAATTTAAGCTTCGGAAGCATGATTTTAAGCTAGTTTTTTAAAGTTGTTCTGACAAGGACCAAACTAAAAAGTTTTGAAATTTTGGGGTTTTCAAAAAATGGTGAAATGATGCAATGTAATGGGTTTAAATTGGTCCTTCAAGAACACTTTTAAAGTGTATAACATGAAACCCTATTGTTCATCATGGTTTTACTTGGGTTGAAGGTAAAGGTATGGAATTTGGGACTAAAGTAAAAATTTAGAAAGTTTTTAGGGCAATAAATGTAAATTGGCAAAAAGTCTGGGAAAGTTAAGTGATGGAATCAGAGGATATGAGTTAGGGTTTGTTTTTAGTAATAATAAGGTAGAGGAATAATTCCTTGCTTTTCAAATGGCGTAGGTAGCTCTTAAGGGTGAGACGGTCACTCAATGGAAGGCATTAGGTTGCTGGAAATTGACGGCACTCAGGTGCATAAATAGCATTCCCCAATACTCTTCATATATGATTTACTTTTCATTATTTGAAAAGGTTTTAAAATTATCATTTTTAACTTGACGTGACTATATTTTATTAAAGTTGAGATTATGAGCAAATGAAATTGCTTGATACGTTAGATGGCTTATGTACGGTTTTGAAAACAACTTTAGAGAAACCTCATGCGTACAATTAGGAATAACCGTTTAGTAAATCATTATTGCAAATACAAATGGATTTCAAGCATACTTACTACTTTTCCTATGCATGCTTGTTTTAATTCTATTTTAATTGGAAGGACTAGTTATGACACTAGCTGCCAACAGCAGTACTGTTAGCCCTTGGTGCACCTAGGTAATGACCCAGCTAGCAGGGTTAATTATGCTGCTAGCCCCGTGTGACGACCATCACACGAGAACCGATGAATGATAAACTTTTGTGAGTTATAACTTCACGCTTGTTGGTTATTTACCATCGATGATTGTGTATCCTCACCTATTGTGATTTGCCTTTGTGCCACACTAGATTAGTCCATAGTAGTCCTTCCCCTGAAATGATATTCAGAAATTTATTGATCCCTTGTGTATGGCATTTTAAATTTAATGTTTTGAAATGTGCGTTTTGCTAGCTGAAACTATTTAATGATTACTCACAGTTTAAATGTTATTCCCTTTTATTCAAAGCTTGATTCACACTTGATTATAATATATATTTGAAATTTTATTACTCATTTTGAGGTGTTATCTGCCGAAAAAATTTTGTCTTAGATAGGGAGACAGACAACTTCCAGGAGGCAACAAAGTAAAGACGAGAAGAGCCCGCTTGGGAAATTGTAGGACCTATTTCTTTTTTATTATTTTGATATTCATTGCTCATTTTTTAAATGTATATAATTAGGGTGATAGCCATTGTTATGTATTCTGGGTTTGTATAGTGACCACAGTTGAACTTTCCTTATTGTTGTAATTAGATATATACTACTAGGTTGTGCTGGCTAGAGTAAAGCTCTCCTATATATTTTTGTTGCCCTACAGGATATTGTAGAAATTTCGAGATGTTTTATTTACTGGGGAGGTTCTACCGAAATTTCTACAAAACTCCTTGTTTTGTATTTAATCACTTAATTTTATATAAAAGGCAAATTATATTGTATGAGGTGAAAATTGCATAGTCTAGCATGATATTAAATGTCCCTCCAGTGTAACACTTGCAGGTTCAGAGAATTTTCTTGTGTCTTGTGTTAGTCCCACTCCAGGAATTTTAGGGTGTGACATTCTGCTTAGGATTCAAGAATAAGGGAGAAGTTTTCCCTTATTGTTATTGTAATTTATTATTGAGATAGTAAAAAACTCCAAAGGTTACTTGGAGACTGGATGTAGGCTTAGATTGAAGTCAAACCAGGATAAATCACTGAATTGTTTTCTCTATCCCAATACTCTTTATATTTTGAATCATTATATATATGTTCTGCATTTATTGTTGATATTACATTTAAAGTGTTAATATATATATATATATATATATATATATCCAAGCATATACATTAAGCCTCAATTAATTCATATAATTATTGTTTTATATCATACTCTTCCAAGCATAATTCATAACTAGGATTTCTATAAAGCAATTTTGAAAAGAAATAGAAATTCTGTAAACACCCAATTCACTCTCCCTTTTGGGTGTTGGTTGCTTGGGCTAACAGAAGGGGGTTATAGCGTTGCGGTCCCCCTAGCTCCTCCCATCTTCATCTTCCTTCGCTATTTCTTCTTCTTTTCCTCCTCCTTCCTCCTACAGCTCCTTTTTTTTTTTTTTTTTGGCTTCTAAAGATTTGAAGGATAGAAGTCTTTACTAGTATGAATTATTAAGGTACATAAGATATTTTATTTTGATATATTATTTTCTTGTAAATATATGTGTAAAAAATTTCTTGGGATAAATAGGTATTATACTTTTTTGTTGATTGTTGAGGTAAGAAGAGTATATTAGATTTTTTTTTTTTTGCAATTTATTTAAATTATAATATTGTTGTAATTTAGGTATTTTATAATGTTGAGATTATTTTAGTAAATTGTTTAAATTATAATATTGTTGTAATTTAGACATTTTATAATGTTGAGGTTATTTCTAAAATTTGTTTAAATTATATTATTGTTATAATTTAGGCATTTTATAATGTTGATATTGTTTTTGCAAATAGTTTAAATCATAATGTTGTTATAATTTAGGTATTCTATAATGTTGAGATTATTTTTGCAAATTATTTAAGTTATGATATTGCTGTAATTTAAGTATTTTAGAATGTTGAGAATTTCTTTGGCAAATTGTTTAAATTACAATATTTTTGTAATTTAGTTATTTTGGAATGTTGAGATTATTTTTGCAAATTGTTTACATTATAATATTGTTGTAATTTAGGTATTTTATGATGTTGAGTTTATTTTGGCAAATTGTTTAAATTATAATATTGTTTTAATTTAGGCATTTTATAATGTTGAAATTGTCTTTGCATATTGTTGAAATTATAATATTGTTGTAATTTAGGTATTTTATGATGTTGAAATTATTTCTGCAAATTGTTTAAATTATAATATTATTGTAATTTAAGTATTTTATAATGTTGAAATTGTATTTGCAAATCATTTAAATTATAATATTGTTCTAATTTAAGGTATTTTTGAATGTTGCGAGTATATTTAAAATTTAGTTAAGTTATGATATTGAGAATATACTTGTAATTAACTTATTATATAAATTTGCAAATATATTTATTGTTTACATATATGACAATTATTGGAAAATAATTGTAATTTTCTTATTTTATAAATTTTTGAAAATTTGAATTTAGCATTTTATAGAAATTAAATTGTATAGTTTATTATGTGGAAAATTAAGAAAATAATGGTAAAAAGTCAATTTGTAATATATTTTCTATCTTGAAATGTTATACATAATGAAATTGAATATTATGATGGTATGAAATTGAAATTTAGTATTTGATCATTTAATTTGACTTGATAACAATTTATTTATTTATTAGAGAACGTGATTGTAAGGTAAGAAATGTATAACATGAATGAACTTATATATGTATATGCGAATGAAAAAATTTACAAAAGTAACCATGGCATGGCGTTTTAATGTACCAATGTGAAAATGCTTATAGTGGACACGAACATCAACTTAGTGGACCTAAAACAGGTAGTTAGGCGAAAGCTACGACTTTTCTAAAATCAGTTTGTGTCCCAGTTGATATATAGGTACCCAACATCGCTCAACCCAACATGGTACCACACAAGTACATTAGAAGACAATTTTGATGTGCAAAACATGTGGTGTGCAATGTCACGATTTTGATCATAGTTAAGTGAGGTTAAGTTATATGCACACATCTTGATAGCTGAAGTAGTAGTAAACATGGAGCACCAAGCAGTGGAGGATTATATCCCAGACACACAACCATTTTCTAGCTATTTCAGTAAGTTGAATAATCAAACATCATTTATCAGTTCATACTTGAGACAGGTTTCTTCAGTTTACCCCAACACTAGTGAACCTTATTCACCCATTGAAGTGAATGATATAACTGATGATGTTGAGAATGATAAGGAGTACGATAATGCTTTTCAGTTGGATGAAAAGAACAAGGAGAATGAGTTAGATAAAGATGGCGATGGTGTTGGAGATCTTCTGAATCCCATGCTAGTGTCGTCCATAAATGAATATGAAGTAGCAACATTTTTCTTAGAAGTGAATATAGAGGCAACCATGGATCGTGATTTGCAAGGAACAGCTAGTGCAATATTATGACAAGTTGGCACTAAGACGTGCAGTCAAGCTGTATTTTGTACATGCACACCACACCTTCACTATGCACCATTCATCTATAAAATATGAAGAATATTGTTGGGTAAATTACAGCGACAATTGCAACTGGAGGGTTAGGGCATGTAAAAAGTCAAGGAGAAATCATTGGTAGATTACAAAATACACGAGCCCACATACTTGCTTCATGGCTTCCCTTTCTCAACATCATCTAAAACTAGATTCCAATGTCATTGCATCATGTAGTGTTGGGATAGTGATGGATAGACCAGATGTGTTGGTGTCTTAAATAATTGAAAGGATGAAAAGCTTGTTTAGTTATACTGTGTCGTACTGAAAAGCGTGGAAGGCAAAACATCGAGTGATGGCCGTAATGTTTGGTAATTATGAGAACTTATATGAATTAACGCCCAAGTGGCTGGCTGCTATTAAACATTTTATACCTGGGTCGTATGTAGAGTTTTGTTACAGGGATTGTCCTCATGGTAGTTTGGAAAGGGAACCATCGATAAGGTTTCAGCATGTGATCTAGGCATACAAGTCGTGCATTGATGCATTTGCATACTTGAAGTCAATTTTACAAGTAGATGGAACATTCCTTAGTTGTAAATATAAAGGAACATTATTAATGGCTACTTCACAAGATGGAGCCAGGAATGTCGTGTCACTTGCATTCACAGTTGTTAAAGTTCAGACCCAAAGGGCATGGTCATAATTCCTACTAAACTTACAGAGACGGGTGGTGAGATATAGATAAGGGATATGCTTGATTTTAAATCGGCACCCGTCAATTTTAGCCTTAATATGGAACCCTAGATTGGATGGTAACCACCGTATACTCATCATGTCTTCTGTATTCGTCATATGGCAAGCAACCTGAACAAACATTTTAGGACAACGTGGTTGAAGGAAAAGTTTATAAATATCATGTATTCATACGAGCAACATGTTGTCGACACCCAATTGGCTAAGCTTGCCTTTTTGCACCAATAAGTTGGCGCATGGATCGCTAATATACCCAAATACCAATGGACCAAGGCATATGATGTGGAAGGTCATCAATACGGGCATATGACCATCAACCTTGCTGAGAGCATGAATAAAGTGTTCAAAGGTGTTAGGGCATTACCTATAACTGGCTTGGCAAAGGCCATCTTCTTCAAAGTGAATGAGTACTTTGTGAAGTGTGTAAAAAAGGGTGCATGCACAAATATAGGTAAGACAAGTTTTTTATGAGACATTAAACAACAGGATGAATGTAAATTCACATATGGCTACTGCTTGTTTTGTATAGGCATTTGATTAACATAATGCCTCGTTCGAAATGGAAGAGCCATATGATCATCATAACCTCTAATATAGTTAGTGTTGCAAGGTAAACCTTAATGATCGGCTTTGCAATTGTGGGGAATTTCAAGCTTAAAAATACCTGTGCCAACATGTTTTTACTGTGTATGCAAAAGTGGCAATTGATTGGCGCTAATACATTGATCTTGTATTTCGCTTAGAAACAATACATAATGCATACAGTAGTAGTTTAACTAACTTGCAATGTAAGCATATTAGCTAAAACCCGATAGTCCAAAGTCAGTGCTTAACCCATCAATGATACGTGACAAAGGGCGACCTAAGTTTAGCTAAATATGAAATAAGATAGATTGGAAAACACCAGGGGAACTAAATAGATGTGGGTTGTATAGACAAACTGGATACAATCGTACCACTTATCCACATAGTTGCATTAACCAATAGATTATAAAGTCGACACATTGCATTGTTACATTTGTGTTCCATGTGTTGAATAAAATAATGAAATTTTTTAGGTCATATCATGTATAATATGCTTGTCCTTTTTTTTATTGCCCATTTATGCACACAATGTTTCAACATATGTCCATTTTTGTTGAAAATGTAGATCCATAATTAGACAATGGTCGAGCAACAGAAAGTTGTCAAGCCCAGGCCAAAGGACCAATCCTTATTATACTTACAGACATGACATATCTCATAGGCCATTTGGCTTAGACATATATGACATTCTTTTATAATTTGTTAACTAACAACTCATGTGTAATTGTTCCTAACGTGTACTTAACTGTGCAAGGAGATTGGCTTCTACATACTTAACATGTTTTCCATGCTAATGGACTACAAGATCCATCAGTTACCATAGTAAATTATCTCCGCCAAGCTAACTTCTATGGTGTCACTCAACTCGGCCAATTTGAGTATGATCAAGCATTGGTATCGGCTCTTATAGAGTGATGGCAGTCAAAGACTCACACATTTCACACTACATGTGGGGAGTGCACTATAACACTAGAGGAGATTAGCGTGTAACTTGCGTTACCTTAGGCAAGAATGCTAGTTATGGTACTATAATGACCAAATAATTCTTAATGAAAGGAAAATATATATAATCACTTAGTTAGTGAATGAAAGAAGAGGGAAATTTTTAAGAAAGTTTACTAAGGTATAACATTCTCTGAGGTGGAAATATATCCTGAAATTGAGGCTAGCTCAATAGTTAGGCCTTACCTGTATTATCTGAGAGGATGGGGGTTCGAATCTTAACTTCTCCACTTCCATTGTTTGTTTAGACGCTGACACCTATCCCTAAGAAGTGAATTGACAAAAATGCCCCTAGCCTTATATCTTGTTCTCCCCATTATCCTCGAGCAATCAGTATTCGGAGAAGTTATTGACATTGCACGACCACCAAGCTTTGGTTTCTCATCACTGGAGTTGTCCTCTGTCATTTACGTTGTCATCGTCGATGAGTCATTGGCCGGAGGTCACCATTTTCCAGCGAAAACCACTTGTCTTCATGGTTTGCAGCTCTTTGAAATCTTAGAGGAAATTCAACATAAGGATGCGATTTTTTTCAATGTTTCTGTTGTGGTTTCTATTCCTTACATGATTTTTGGCCATTCTCTTCTAATCTCATGTTATATAACCTGAAAATTTCTTCAGATTTGGTGGCTATTCTAGTGTCTACGTGAGGGTTCCGGAAAAGAGGGAAAGTCATGGATTTCTTCAAATTGAGCTTGAATTGGTGAGTTTAACTCAAAATTTCAATGTGCCTTGTTGTTCTCTCATTTATTTCGTCCATTTCCTCCTCTCAATTCCAAGAAATTCAAGCCCATTATGAGAAACCCTAATTTTGACATGAAATTAGGGTTCTAGAGGGACCAAATTGAACTTTTTGAAATTTGAAGCTTTAATTAGTAGCATAAAGGAAGTAATTGGAACAATTTGAAATTATTGTTTTGATAAGGAAGATGAATTGATAATGTTTCAAAATTTACCTTGAATTTTACGTTTATGGAAGGGTTATAGGAAGGTTAAGTATGTGTAAAAGCCTATGGTAAATGACGTATAGTCTAATCATGTTGTTAAAAATTTAATAATGGGAATTGATAAATTTGTTTATTACTTGATGATATGCTAGAATGGAGATTCTTATTGGGATATATTTAAAAGGTCTTATTTCCTTATAGTGGTGAGAGTTCTTAGGAGTAGAAAAACTCTTAAATGCTAAATCAAAATGTTATGGGGGTATTAAGGGTTGATTAAAGAATGGTGAATGATAAGGTGATTACTTACGATATAAGCTTAATGCCAAAAATGTTTAGGGGAAGAGAAAGGGAAGTAATTCATTTTCTTTTTTTGTTGGCATAGGAATTTCTTAGAGTGAGACTTTCACCCAAATTGAAGGAAATTGGTTGCCTATTAGTTAATGGCATTCAGATGCGTAAATAGCACTCCCAACTCCTTTATGTGATTTTTGTATTTTTTTCCTTATTAGAATATTTTGATGATTTTAGCTATCAGTACTATTGCTAGTATTATCATTCAAAGAAAAATGTTAAACTCTATAAGAGGGTTTTCCAAAGGAAATTTACATAATTACAGTATGAATGAATTGGTAAATACCACTGAGGAATTATAAGTACGATTAAGTGCAACCGCCAAGTAAATTAATTCCTTACTCCATTATTTTATATTTCTTTAGGTCTGAAAAGACTAGTTAGGACACTAGAAGCTAACAACAGTTTTGTTAACCCTTAGTGCACCTTGGAAAATACCTAGTTAGTAAGGTTAATGAAGGCGCTAGCCCCATGTGACAACCATCACACGTGGATGGATGATTATTTTTTTGTGAGTTATGACTTCACGCTTGTTGATTAATTACCGTCAAGGATTATATGTCCTTGCTTGTTATGAGTTACCTTCGTAGGCTGTGTGCCACACCAGATATCTATAGGTTAGTGTTGGCTTGCAGGTTTAAGAATTTTCCTCGTTTCCTGTGCTGGTCTCACTCAAGGGTTATAGGGTGTGACCAGTACCAACAACCTATAAGTGACTAGATGTATGCGAGCTGCTACTTGGCATGAGACCACCAGTTGACCACTTTGATGGGCAATGACTAAGCATGACGTGGTTGTCACAACACTTTAATGAGCTCCCTGATGATGCAAATGACAAGCAGGTTCAGTGTTTTGCCAATGCAAACATACTTAGACTCATATGATGTATTCTTTTCCCTGATAGGTCATCCCACCAGGTTTACTTGATGTACCTACCCTTACTTGTAAACTTCGAAGAAGCTGGTCAGCTAAGTTAGGGATCTATAGTTTTAGCACACTTGTACTGGGAGATATGGGTATCACCAATTACAAAGTGATCAATGTTTCTTTAAGATTGATCTATGATCTAGTTATAACTAATTGAAAATTAGGGATGAAGATATCCTTAAGACTTCTTTTAAAACTTGTTATGGTCATTATGAATGCTTAGTGATGTCTTTTGGCTTAACTAATGCTCCAGTTGCTTTCATGGACTTGATGAATAGGGTTTTTAAACCTTTCTTTAACCAATTTGTCATAGTTTTCATTGATGATATATTGGTGTATTCTAAGAGTCAGAAGAACACAAACAACACTTACGTATGGTGCTTCAAGTGCCAAGAGAGCATAAATTGTATGCCAAATTCTCAAAATGCTAATTTGGTTAGATAAAGTGGCCTTATTAGGTCACGTGGTTTCCAAAGAAGGAGTCCAAGTTAATCCTAGTAAGGTTGAGGCTGTGAAAAAGTGGCCTCGGCTAACTACTGTCACTGAAATTAGGAGTTTTTTAGGATTAGCCAGCTATTATCGTCAGTTTATGAAGGACTTCCGTAAGCTGGCTGCCCCATGGATAAACTTGACCCAAAAAAATGTGAACTTTCAATGGAAAGATGATTGTGAAGATAACTTCCAGAAGTTAAAGAGTTGTTTGATTTTAGCACCTGTTCTAGCCCTACCATTAGGCTTAAGTGGTTATGTAGTTTATTGTGATGTTTTCAGGGTAGGTTTAGGTTGTGTCTTGATGTAGCATGGTCATGTTATTGCCTATACATCAAGGCAATTGAAGAAACATGAACTAAACTACCCGATTCATGACTTAGAAATAGTTGTAATGGTGTTTGCGCTTATAATTTGGCATCATTACCTTTGTGGTGAGGCTTGTGAGATCTATACAAACCATAAAAGTCTTAAATATATCTTTGAACATAGAGATTTGAATTTAAGGCAAAGGAGATGGATGGAGCTATTAAAAGACTATGATTGCACCATACTATATCATCCAAGAAAGCCAATGTTGTGGCAGATGCCTTAAGTAAAAAATCTATAGGAAGTTTAGCTTATATTGTTGAAACAAGGAGACTGTTAATTGGAGAACTTCATTGGCTAGCAAAGAATAGTGTGAGGTTTAAAGCCAAGGATTCAGGATTATTGCTTGCACATGTGCACTTGTGTTCTTCTTTGAATAAGAAAGTGAAGAAGGCTCAATGTGAAGATGAACAGTTGCAAAGGATAATTGAAAAAGTTAAAAACGGGAAACATAGTGCATTTACCTTAGATGCAGAAAGAGTATTATGGTAAGACCAGCGGTTATGTGTATTGGATAGTGATGAATTGAATAAAGAAATTTTAGAGGAAGCTTACTAAATCCCTTATATTATTCATCTAGGGTAAAAAAAGATGTACCAAGATTTGAAGTAACTATACTGGTGGGAAGGTACAAAAAAGGATGTGGCAGAGTTAGTTTCTTGTTATGTTGGTGTGTTAACAAGTTAAAGTCGAGCATCAATGGCCTACTGGATTACACCATCAGATAGAGATACCAGAGCATGGATTTTGTTACTAATTAATTGAAAGTTTTAAAGGTTTTGATTCTATATGGATAATTGTGGATTGATTAACTTAGTCTGCACACTGTCTACTAATAAAGACAACTTATAGTGTGACCAAATATGCTTAGCTATACTTGAATGAAATTATGAAACTTCATGGTATGCCTATCTTAATTATTTCTAGTCAAAGACCTCAATTTACCTCTCAGTTTTGGAAAGCATTTCAAGATGCCTTAGGTACTCGGTTGGATCTTAGTATGGCTTTTCATCCTTAAACAGACAGCAATATGAATGCATAATTCAAGCATTAAAAAATATGTTGAGGTCGTGCATTTAGATTTTAGAGGTACCTTGGCTGAGTTTGCATACAACAATAGTTATCAAGCAAGCATCCAAATGCATCTTTTAAGGCATTATATGGTAGGTAGTACTGCTCTCCTATTGGTTAGTTTAAAGTTAATGAAGCGAAGATGTTAAAGCTTAAGCTAGTCCAAGATGCAATGGACAAGGTGAAATTGATCTAAGAAAGGCTATTGGCTGCTCAAAGTAAGCAAAAAGCTTATGTGGATAATAAATGGATGGATTTAGAATTTATAATGGGTGACCAAGCATTTCCTTATGTGTCTCCTATGAAAGGGGTGATGAGGTTTGAAAAGAAAGGGAAGTTAAGTCCTAGGTATATTGGATCACTTGAAATTCTAAAAAGGATTGGTGCAGTAGCATATCGCTTATAAAGAAGTTTTTGTAGCAATTTTAGATAGGCAAGTTAAGAAGCTTTGCTCAAAAGAGATACCATCTATGAAGGTTTTACGGCATAATCACTCCCAAGAGGAAGTGACGTGGGAAGTTGAGGATGATATGCAGTTTAAATACCCTAATTTATTCCAAATCTAAGGTATGTATGGTTTCAATTGAGGGATGGAAATTCTTAAAGGGGGAAGAATGTAATAATCATAAAATCTATATATAAAAAAAGTTATTTAGATGAAAAGAATATAAATAATAATAATAATAATTTTTTAAATTTTAAGAGTTGAAGAAGGGAAGAATATGTACTTAAGATAGGGATAAGATTTATATGATAATGGAATATTCAAAGAGGAAATTCAAGAAGTATTAAATTTAAATGCAAATGAGATTATATTTGAGTTAATAACCAATATGAGTACTTGAGCCTTATCATATGCATTTCTAACACCTATAACTAAACCCTAGAGTGTGCAAACCAATTATTTCCAAAAGTTTTTATGTGATAATACAAAGTATTCTCAAATAAATTACTAAAACACCGTTATTAATATATCTTATCCTTATTTCCTCTTCATTTTCGCGTCTTCTAGT
Organism: Delonix regia; assembly: GCA_037074485.1. Taxonomy (NCBI): domain Eukaryota; kingdom Viridiplantae; phylum Streptophyta; class Magnoliopsida; order Fabales; family Fabaceae; genus Delonix; species Delonix regia. The sequence goes on from CM073449.1 coordinate 41,186,882, forward strand.
ACCATTCACACAACTCCTTGCTCTTTCCACCTTCAATCCATTTCACTACACCCTACTTGGCCTAAACAGGTGCTCATTCAATCAAGATTTGTTTGAAAAGTGCAGTATTTCCGACAAACCTGAGGAGAGGCATAAATTCAGCTTAAAATGCATCAAATTCGATGCGTTTTACTTTAATTTAGCTTAGGGATTTGGTCTCTTATTGAATTAGGGCTCTTTCAATTTAATTGTTGTATGATATTCAATAGGATTTAAATAATAGATTGTTATCTAATTTTTGAATGAATTTGGTTACTGTAAACTTTCTGAACCAAGGAACCACTGCTTAACTATTCGAAATTGATTATGTTGTTAATGATGAAAGTCTTTTTCTTGGCATACGTCTAACGCAAAACTCTACAACTAACGACAATAGGTGTTAGCCATGGTGCACTATGTACTGTATTACTATATTGAGGCTTTGTAGCTCACATTTGATTACTGCACTGTATCGAACTATTACTGCTAGTCCTTGCTAGCATTCGATTACTGATCTACTATTAATTTTATGGGATGTCTCCCAATTATGTATTTAAAACAATTATGGTTTTGAAATTGTTTTTTTCTCTTTGTGCGTTATGATTGAGTAAGAAAAGTTTTTATTAACAGAAACTTTATGACTTCTCTACTGGAATTCAAGACTTATGGTTTTATTTAAAGTGATTAAAATTTTGTGAAAAACTTTATCGCTTGTTTGTTCCCCTTTCGATATAGTTAGTGATATTTACTCATTGAGTAGTTATCATTCACCCATATTTCTCTACATTTTTTAGATAGTAGTGCTGCACCTGGACCCTCCTCTGCTGTGTAGCATCGAGATAAACTCTTTTCGGTAAGCTTGGCATTGTTTAGAAGGGCAAGGATATTTTTGTTGTAAATATTGTATGTATTGAACTCTAGTAGCTTCATATGTCACATGTAGGGTTTTGTGTATTTTGTATATATATTAGACTATTTGACTGAGAACTTTTATGAGAACAAAGCTCTCTATATTTTTTATATGCATGTTTGTTTGTGGAAATTTTGGAAAATTTATATTTTAGGGAAGACTCTGTCAAAATTTTCACATAAAAGTCATATAATACATTAGTTATTTATCTTCACTCCATATAGATTGTATACATTAACTAACTAATATGATTTTGTATATCCTCTATAGAAATCTATGGTTGTCTTGATCATATTATATGACTTACTGTTGATTCACAAAGGTGGGGTATGTTTTACCCTTCATGCTATTCACATCTCTCTAATTAGGGTTGTGATTTCTTTCATTTTAAAATAATCTTACATTTTGATAACAAAGTTCAGAGCAGGAAGATAAAGTGTAAAATTAATTCAAATGACATTTTTTTAAATATGCAAACTTAATTACAAAAATATAATAAGTTTATATAAGTTTATCGTATATGTATGTATATGATTGAGAAGTAGTTAATTAATTCAATTTTGTTCATGTTTTGGGAAGCTCCGCCCCTTACATGCCCCTAATTTTATTTTATTTTATTTCATAACCCTCTTCAATCACCTCCGTGGTTTACAGTACAGTTTCTACCTAATTCCCAATAATGAATTCAAGTAACGATGACTTATTACTGCAACATTGTTATTATAATGTTATATGCTTATTATAATCATGCTCCAGAGTGTTTTGTGGTTCTCAGGTTACTTGAGCATTCATATTGTGTGCCTCCATCCATGGCATGCATGTGCCCAACGTGCCTTAGTTTCTCCAATCTACTCTAAATGATTGAGTAATCTTTTATTATGAAACACACACACACACGCCTTGCTATGAATTTCAAATGATACAGATCAGTTTCTTTTCTTTGTTTCATCCTATGTACATGTTTGCTTTCTTGCTGTCCAAAACAAACACATGCCACGCAATAGAATACTCCAATATTGAACTGTGCCCCAAAAAAAAAAAAACACTGTTCAACAAGGTTGGTTTTAAGCAATCCAACCTAATGCGATGCCTTAAATTTTAAAAAGTGATGTTGGTATAGTGCATGCCATTTCGTTCCCACATACTTTTTCTTTAGTGCCCTACCCAATGGATTGGGGATTGATGAGTGGAGATTCCACAAGTGAAAAAAAAAAACAAAGAAATCAACACTTAAGGCTATTAAGGAACCCATCAACATGCCCTTTTGGGTCATATTCAATCGCATGTGTTCCAACCTTCATTATCACTCATCTAACTTTGGTCTACAAATTCAAACTCTTTTATCAAGTCATCCATTTTATATTTCACAGCTCTTTCTAGCAGGTTTCTGAATTCTGAGTGCAATTAATGTAAATGAAAGCAAATCAATGTAGCCTAATTTCTAGGATGTCTTCGTGTTTACCACTAATTTAGTCCCCAGGCTCAAATCGGACCTGAATGCAATAAAACATCCTACCTGGCAAGAACTTGAACAAGAACTGACGTCTATGGAATTGCTTTCTTCTGTTTCTCCCAATTAACACTCATTGTGTCAGCCCAATGTGACAAAGAGTGAGATCCCGACAATGAGAGAGGATGAGGGGGAAAATAACCTTCCTTGCATCCATCAAGGTAAAAATAAAGTGGTCCTGATCTATCTTTTGGCCTTGGGTTACTATATATCTTCATATCAATTTATTTATTTATTTCATTTGAATCCCTGGTCCGAATTTCAAATAATTTAGAAGGCAACACCATGGGGGTTAAACCTTTATAGTTCTATTTACTTTGTCGGTGATCATGGACCCGTCTTGGTATGAGATAACAATCATAAATGAGAAGTAGGGCTGTGTATGCAACAGGACAAACTAGCAACCGCAAATAATGCACAGCGAAAAAATTAGAAAAGAAGAAGAAAAGAACAAAGGCTTTACCAGCTTCCCCACCATTGATGAGAGAGAACTTTCCGAAAGGCCATGAAAAAGGAATCGATCCCATATGGAAAGAAGCTCCTTTTCGCTCAGATTAGAAAAGAAGAACGCAATAAAGATTTAGGAATACATACTCCCTTGTATGAAAAGAAAATAAACAAAACACTCCATGGATCCTAACGCAAAAATAACATCCGAAAGCAACAATTGCCTTTTCAGCTGCTACAAGCATATCGGCGGCTAGCAATACTGCCGTGGCATCTCTTTAACCTTTTATATATTATATCTTCATTTTTTTTTTTATGGAATGATGATACTATTATATTTGGAAGTAACAAAAAGATTGTATATGAAATATTGAATTACTGCATTATTAATAAACTTGATGAAACAATTATTGGAAGATGATATTTAAAATTAAAATAAGCTGTACTTGCGCCTAGCACTTCACGTTCATACGATAACTAAAAATCGAACATTAAATTCATCGGTCACCGCCGCACCGCCAATAAACCATGTCCTTCCTATCACCGTCATATTAGCGCCGCTGTCCAACGGTCATCATCCCCGCCGCACTAGCCGCTGCAACGCCAGTCAATGAAGCCATAAGGTTACCTACTAACACCGTTACCGTCAAGTTGTTCATGCTGCGAATTCCTAAGTACTCTTCTTGCAACTTTGAGGCCGAAATCCGAACCGCTCATTTTCCAAGTCATATTCCACATAGAAATTCTGCTGCTGATAGTTTCCTAAAATTATCGCCGGCCCGCCGGCCATCGCTGGACCCCCATTGTTGTCGGAGAGAATCGTCAAGCACGCGACGTGCGATTTGCCCACCAACGAAAAATAGTTCTGTAAAGGCAAAGTCATCTTGGCACCCCCTCTGAATCGGAAAGTGAATTCTGGGAACGAAACCGATTTCTGGGCCGAAATATCGAAACAGGGGCTCAATCCGGATTGGGTTTCAATGTCCTTGGCTCTGGTATAGTTAGCCATCTGTTTCTCGAATTCTTGTGCCACCAATTCGAAAATGGGCCTTTCCATGAATGTGAAGGTGGAGCCAGAGTCCACTATGGTACCCCCATTACCGTCTAAATCTGGCTCAAAAAACTTGGATGGAATCTTGACTCGCTGGCCGCCGACGATGATTTTTCGAATAGTTAGGTAATAGTACTCGCGGAAGGCTGAATTGTTCACGGCTGGGTTTTTCAGAAACGGAGTGTAGCTAAGGCCATCGGTTTTGGTGTCGTCGGAGGATCCACTCTGCAAAATGAGGTCACTGCTTTCGGTGGAGTTGTCAAACCGGTGAGAGATCAAACAGTAAGAGAATCTCTTGAGATCCAGCTGCGAGGGCAGCGATTCAGGCCCGCGACCGAACCCAGCGATCCCGGCGGGTTGACGGATGGACATGATAGAGCACCCGACGACAAAATCAGGTACGATTTTCCCAGGAAGGTCGAGGCTTTCCGAGAGTAAGAAGCCAGCGGTGGAGCCCAAGCCATACTGAATTATATAAGCAGGACAAAGCTGGGAGCAATTCTGGGCATCGGGTTTACAGTCTTGGCATCGAAATTGAGAATCAGTGCCCGAAATCCATCCACATTTTGGGTTTTTGCAACCGATGAACTTGGCGGAGGATGAATTCTTAGGGATAAACTTGGGGATTTGGGCGGTGTCGATGTTTGGGAAGGAACATTTGGAACAGAGATAACGAGAGGAGCAGGGGAACCAGACGAGGCTACTTCCGGTGTCCAAAACGAAAGGGAAGGTTTGAGGCGGGGTTCCGAAATTGAGATCAACAGAGTATCCTCCGTAGCTTTTGGGGTATTCTGGTGTTTTGACGAGGGAAGGATTGGAATCGGATTTGCGGTGCTTGAGGTGATGGGCTCTGGTTAAAGAAGCAGAGGCAATGACTTTGAGGGCCTGAGAGGGATCGGAAGATGGGTGTTTGGCGGATAAAGGTGAGATAGAAAGAGTAATGGTGTCGGGTGATGCAAATGAAGCGAAGACGATGGCAGAAAAGATACAGAATAGAGAGAGAATGTGTGTGGAAGCCATGGGGAAAGTTTATGACGATGGTAGTGAAGAAGATAGATAGCTTGATAGATTGGGGGCGGTTTGTTTTGGGATTGGGGTATACTTATATTTATAAAAAGCAGGAGGCCTGGACATGGTGGGCTGGAGATTCGTGCTGCCTAATCCTTTTCAATTTTTTCTCTCAATTACTCCTAGTTTTTAAGAAAATAACAATGAGCGAATGACACTTAGTATATAATTTTGAATTCCGATCCTAGAAATTTTTCTTTTTTAAGTTGGAGAGAGAGTAGGAGAAAAAAGAATGAATAAAAAGAGAAAAAATAAATCCTATACACACTCTTATATTTATGTCTATATCTTTATGAAATATATAAAAAGTTCACAAACAAAAATGTAGAGATTCATCTTATATAATTTTATACATTCTTTTTTTCTCAACAATTATTTAAAATAAAAAATGTCCGTGCTCCATAGAGGGGATCCAATTCAATTGACCTCGAGACTCATAGAATTTTACAAAACTTGCCACCAACGGTAGTGTTGACGCAGCAGTACCTGGGCATTTTACTACTTTCTGTCGTTTCGGTTACTTTTGGCGTCGCTTTTATTCCAATACTTTCCGAGCCCAATTTTAAAAAGTTAGATTCACTGCTCCTGCTTTATCGTAAATTGCATTTGCAATACCGGCGCGCCTACGGTTTGCATAGACATTATTGAGTAAAATAAGCTTCACAATCACATATAGATTTCTTCAAGGTGTCCAAAATTCATATTCGTCCTGAGAACTTGCAATTCGTTTTTTCCTTCGTAAACGATGAATTCTTTTTCGAATAATCCGAGCTATATAATATGAACGGTTTTTTTGGTTGGTTTTTCACTTCAACTAATTTAAAAAAAAATACATTTTCTTAGTTTTTACGAATCCTACTGATGTTTCTTCATGTCCTCTCGTTCAAGAAAGAAAAACAAATCATTAGATAATGAATGTAAATTTCAAATACAACATTGCTAAATGGAATATTGACAATGAAATCTTACTCGAATGACTTTAGGAATTGAAAGGGGAGTGAAACAATATAAAAAAAGAGAAGAGATACAGAGGAAAAAGAAAATAGAAATGGATATACTGGTAGCCTAATTTTGGTTGTAAAGATATTTAAAATTGAAGAAATTAATTATACAATGAGCTAAGCCACGTGAAAGATGAGTTTTGTAGAAGTTGGGCTTGGGGGGGTTGGGTGAAGGGTGCGTAAGATGGGGACGTAGTGTAAATAGGAAGGAGGGGAATACAGCAAAGAGTGCACAAATGAGAGCCAACACAACAGGCCACGTGAAGAAATGCACCAATACTCACTCTCTAGCGGCCCCTCGTCTTGGCACGTTACTAGCGATGTCTATCTAACCTGGATCACAAATTTATTTTATATATAAATACTATTCATGCAATGCTTATAAAAAAATACTGAAAAATATGCCAACATTCAATGACATCACAACAGGTTAATAAAACAGTTCAGAAAAAGCATTTTTAAAAGAATAGAAAAAACTTAATATAATGAAGCATAAAAATTGATGACTCTTAATTTGCAAAAAATATATATTTACATAGCATTGCAAATATTATTTTATAATATAACATTTCAAAAAATTTTGCAATAATTTCAAACACAATTATTCTAAACCTAATGGAATATATTGATATGTAAATTTGGCTATAGTCTATTAATTTATAATAAAACTATTATTTATAAAAAATAATTGTATTGAAAGCATCTGAATATTGAGCAATTGAGGAAAAGTGAGGAAGAATTAAGAAAAGAAGAAAACAATAGGACAAAACCAAACTCCCTTATGATATTTTTTTTTAAAAAAAAATTCCCTATCTCAGAGGATTATAAGGATAATAAATTTATAGCACAACGAACACTTCTTGAAACTGAAGAAATAAATCGAACAATTCTGATCAAATTCGGGAAAAAATGTATATGTAGTTTGAAAAACTACATACATGGAATTATTTTATTTGGGTTTGGAAAAATTTGAGGGATCTTACAAAATAGTGGTTCAAACAAATGATAAAACATGCTTTAGTATAGTAATTAACAGACCTTTGTAATATCAAGGATTCTAATTCTAATCTGCTGAAAAGCACTAAGAGAAATAGGTCGGCTGAGATTAGTTATGCATCTAAAAGGTGTGAGTTTATTCTCAAAAACAAGAAAAATTGTAGGGAAATGATTTTTTTTTTTTCATAAGTCTGTTCTGTAAAAGTCATACATTTGATGCGTGTATAGATTTAATTGGTTTAAATTGAAATATTAAATAATTTAAAAAATATATAAAACAATCTAGAGTCAATAGTTCAAAAAATAAAAATACGTGAGAATATAATATTTTAAATTAATACTAAATTCATTAAATTTTTTTGGACTTGCCTCCACCTCAGCTGAAGGTGGCTCTGCCACTGTCTACTCTCTCTCTATCAAATACCTTTGCCAATCCCACACTTATATTATTATAAATAAAAAATCATATAAATTGCATAAATATTAGAAGGGGACAGTGATATTTCATTCATATACAAAACTTAAGAATTATTTTTTAACGTGAGATGTTATTTTGATTGAAAAAATAACTTAAAAATTAAATTAAAATTTAATTTATAAGACCCAGAAAATAATATTTAAAATATCAAACTACACCCAAGACCACGAGGTGTTAGCTGGGCTAAGTGGAGGGAGCCCGCAAGAAGATTCCCTTTTTGTCAATTGCACACAAACACGCGCAACGGGAGCCCAACCCTTTCTTGAACTAAGTTATCATTTTCTCCCAATCTCTGAGTTTTCGTTTCCCATAGATAATACAGTCAGCCCCCTTCAACGTCACCAACATTATTCTATTCAACTTTTGTAGGTTACATTCTTGAAGTCAAACCACACACAAATAAAGTTTGATGTTTAGGCAAGTTCCGACAGCTTTGTTATATAATAGTTACGTACAGTTGCACAACAGAATATGTATGTATGTATGTATATGTATGTTGCAAACTGTCTGGCTTTCTACCTTATCTTACAACTATTTGAAAATTGCACGATTCCCTCAAGAACGGGGGGTTTACACGTGAGCTGCATGCTCAATAATCTGCAAATGGTCTTGTCCCTTGTGAGTAGTATACAGAAGGTCGCCAGTTAATATGGTGCCAGCGCGTATGAATGATTTATTATATGATTCAACTAGATAAATCCCATATATAGAATAGAAGGAAGGAATAATAATGCTAATATATTGCTAAGCCACATCAGACTACGCATATTTTAGGTTAGATTTAATTACCCAATCTCAGAAAATGTAGTTAAGTCTAAATTTATGCTCCTACAGTAGAAATTAATTAGCATGAGATTTGGCAAACAAATAATTAAGATATTTTCTTAAATGTGAAATCATATATATTAATTACTTACTTCTTTTGACGAGTGTAGTTATTCATGCAATACGTAAGCCATTTAGTCCTCATTAGTATTACCATTAAAAAAGAGGTAAAATTTTTCTTTTGTATACAAAAAAGATTTTTTGAATGTAAATTAGGAAAAAAGATTGAAAGACAAAGATATAGGAATTAGGAAGGGAGTAGGGTGGAGAGATAGTAAAGAATTACGCGGCTGGAGGAATAAATTAATGGGTTATATTTTAAAAATCTGTAATTGGTTAAAAGCGCTATAAAGGCGTTTTGGTTCGTAGAAGAAGCCAGGTGTATATAACCAAACTAGAGATAAATAGAGAGACGGGTACACATATCCGTGCGAAGAAAAACAGCCGGTCTAAATCTTCTCATTTTCTGAGTTGATTGAAGCTGTGGGTAAGATATACGATCGCAGAGAATGGAAGAGACAGAATCAAGGTTCAAACGTATTTGTGTGTTCTGCGGGAGCAGTTCAGGCAAGAAACCTAGCTACCAGGATGCCGCTGTGCAACTTGGGAAGGAGCTGGTAATGTTTTACCCTCATTTTTTCTCTGCTTCGTTTCCTCCGCCCCAGTAGTTTTCACCCAAAGCACCCCTTCTACTTTCTTGCTCTTCTCATTTATCAGTAATTCTCCATACTTTCATCGCATCTTTGTTAATTAGTATTATTTAGATTCAATGAAATATATTTCGGAAAATTCGCCATCGTCCTCGGTGCAATCAGAAAGTCGTTTCTTGTATTAACTTAGCCTGTTTCAATTGTTCCTTAATTTCGACTTATCAGATTCTCAAGTACTCTGCGTCATTACATCATACTGTTTTTTTTTCCCCTCCTTGTTTATCCTCTCTCTTCTTCTTTTGAAGTGGGTGGCGGTGCTTTCTTCCGAGAAACAACCTCGCGCTGCGTAGGTTTGTGATTGACGAGAAATCAATAACTAATAATAAGAGAATGGTTTAGGGTTTAAGTTTGGCATGAGGGAGAGAGAGTGAGAGAAAGAGATCGCTAGCTGTAACCTGCTTGTCAGTGGAGCAGTCTTCTTGCATGATCTCTGTTTCGCTTACAATATGTATATTATTTTTATTCTGTTAGGAGTCTCTTCAATTTTTTTCAATTTGGAAATCAAAACACACACACACATACACCCACCCCTTACCTTCGGCTTTATTTTCGCACACCTAGGTATATTAAATGTGCTCTTAGCCTGGGACATTCAGTTTCCCAATCTTCAATGACCAAAACTCCATGATTTTTTGCCTATGGGCTTGCACTAACAATTGTTTATCATTCTCGCTGAATTCTTTTTAATCTTTTTTGAAAAATTTTTAGTATCTACGTCCCATTGATTGCCACCAAGTCATTGACCACTGTCGACTAAAGCTTATAAATGTCTTATTTTGCCTGTTAGGTTTGTTTTGTTGACGGGTTTAGTGGACCGGCATATATTAATGTTGGTTTGGTTAATTCGATGTGTATTGAAGGTGGAGAGAAGGATTGACTTGGTCTACGGAGGTGGTAGCTTGGGGCTCATGGGTCTCGTTTCGCAGGCCGTTCATGATGGCGGCCGCCATGTACTAGGGTTTGCTCTCTCTCTCTCTCTCTCTCTCTCTCTCTGCGTTTTTGATAATATATACTAGGCCAACTTTATCATTTATCCTGGGTATTCTGGAAGTTTCACGAAATGAAACATATGCATGCGTGTTCCCTACTTTCCTAAACGCAGAAGGACATCATGGGATCAAATGCTGGCAACGCGGAAACATTACCTTTTTTGGGTTTGTTCAAAGTTCCCATATGTATGTTCAAAGGGAATGATTTGCCAGCAGTTAATCTGTCTCACTGTGCCATTGCGGATATTTTTTTTTCCTTCTTATTGCTTTGTTTTTCAAATGGCGGCTAATCATAAACTTTCAGAGCTGATATGCTGGATGGAATTCAGCAGAATCCCCAGTTGGGCACTTCCGCAAGAACGTCATGAACAGTATTTTGATGAGCAATTAATAGAAGCCACCTTATATTCTTTCAATTTTCTCTCCTTCAATTTCCTTCAAAATTAGAGAGGAAGAAAGACTCACTTATACACTATCATACATTTTCTTCTTTCTCTACCCCTACCCCTTTTTCATCTACTTGATGAGAAATTGCGAGAAAGAAATTTAAATGATCTAATTCCATAATTATTGCCTTTTTTTTTTTTTTCCCTCAGCCCGCAGGTTTGCACTTCACTCGCTTGTATGCTGCCCTTTTTCCTGTACAAGTTTGACATAATTAAGGGGCAAAATTAGTTTAATTAATTAAGATCTTCATATATTATGATAAAAATTTAGTAAGAAATATGTGGTCTCTATTTCCAATTTGCCGAGACCTGTGTGTCATAAATTGATTCTGATGTGGAATTGTTTGGCAGGATTATCCCAGTAAGTCTCATGCCGAGAGAGGTATGTCATTTAGACAATTAGTATGTATGAGGATCGTCTCAAACATTCATATGCATAATATGGTAGTAGTCAATGACGCGTGAGATACGTGTGTTGCAGTTAACCGGAGATCCAATTGGTGAAGTTAGAGCCGTATCAGATATGCACCAAAGGAAAGCCGAGATGGCCCGTCAAGCTGATGCCTTCATTGCCCTCCCTGGTATCAAGTCAACATATGATCAATCATTTAAACTGCCTACATATTATTACACAATCGATTTTTACGTTTCACAAAACATGGAGCTCATGTAAATACATACATATATATATATATATATATAATGTAAATCAGGAGGCTATGGAACCCTTGAGGAATTGCTTGAAGTCATTACATGGGCTCAGCTCGGAATCCACAGCAAACCCGTAAGAACTTGTGATATAATTATTCTCTAATTGTGATTTATGATAGATACCGTAGATATATACTTCTAACGCCCGTTAGCTACAAACTAGCTAGGCACACCAAATTTATTCTCAGAAAACATTAGCCACTAAAATAACAAGTGGATAGAGAAAGAGAGAGAAAAAAGAAACAAAAAGAAATATGCCTGAATAATTAGAACGAAATCAATTATATAGAAATCGGATCTCTCTGATAAACATATAAAAAAGTCAAATCCCTTTAATTTGCTTGTTTTGCCTTTGATTTTTCTGACACAGCGCTTGTCTTCACAGCAACTCTTGCTTACATTATACATATTTGTTTCGTTGTGTAATACTGCTGTTGTACACCAGTCCATAAAATGTTATGATAAACTTTGGATATATATATATATGTAAACCACCCAGAAAGCTTCGTATTAGAACAAATACATGTGGGTAATATTTAGGTTCACTTAGAAAGATAGCTTCAGATTTTGATTGGTTTAATTACACAGTACTTGTCACGTTATATTATTAAAAGGTTTTGATTTAGAGATTCCCCGTCTGAACGGGAGAAAGATAAGATAAGTAATCAACCATGTAAGATGAATGGAGAACAAGGCAAGACAAACAAAGTTTGTTAGTCAATAAAAGAATATAATAATTGTGATTAACATAAAGTGGTTGGGTTTTGTTTTGTACGGTGTAGGTGGGGCTGTTGAATGTGGATGGATTCTATAATTCCCTGTTGTCGTTCATTGACAAGGCCGTTGATGAAGGCTTTATCTCCTCTACGGCACGTCGCATTATTGTGTCAGCACCCACACCCAAACAGTTGATCAGAGAGCTTGAGGTGCATCATCATTTTCTCCTCATCATCTGAGATTATACTTACACATTTCATATAACGAAAAAATTAAAAATGAATGAAGTTTTGAATTGTTCAAGTTAGAAAGCTAATCACCACCAATTGTTTGGCTGGAAGCAGGAACATATCCCTGAGCAAGATGACTATGTGCCCAAGTTAGTGTGGTAAGAGAGACAGCTTCACGTGCCTGAGTCCGAGGTTGCCATATGATTTATGTGAATGGATAACGAATCGAGCTTTGTAGGGGTTTATTTCATCGCATTTTGGGTACATAAGAGTTTATTTACGGGCACAGGAACCGTAGGATTCAATACAGGAATTTTTGTCTTAGTGCTCCTACAATACAGAAAATGAGATACTAATATACTTTATCATCCCTTTGCTATGTGTGGATTATTCACAGCAATTTGCTCTTTCCATTGTAAACCATAAACAGAGTAAGGTCATGTACCAGAGGTTTATATAATAGATTAATTTTTAAAGAACTATTCTTTGAGTTATGAGAATCAAGGAAACTAGTAATAAAAAAATTTGTTTTGGGTCAGCAGAGAAAAAAATTCTTTCAACCGATATTTTTATTGGATTTAAGGAAGAAATATATTCATTAACGTGACACAACATCTATTGAGTCTGTGATCTTCTCTATATTTCACTAGTCTAATTCTATCCACTTATAATTTTGGATTTTTAAGATGAGTTTAATTCTTGCGACTAACACCATTCTATTTACCTCTTCTTCTTTCTCCCCCCCTCCCCCCCGCCCCCTCCCAGGATCTATGGTAAAAATCACATACAAAAACCACTCAAGTACTCCAGAAAGAAAAACAAATTTATGACAATATTAATTAATAACATCTCTGCATATTGATGATAATTTAATTTTCTGCCCAACCCACCTTCTATACCCTGGTCTCATTGTTTACAATAACATGGAGCAAATTGCCGTTATAATTGTAAAATTATTAAAGCCATTACATATAAGAAAATAATGCTAAAGCCTCGATCAGTTAAGAAAAATTACTTTGGGCTCAGCAATCGGCATGGTAATTTGGAGAAAGCAATGCGAACAGAATACAAGTGAAGCACAGGCCATGATAGTAAATTAGTAATTCTTCAAATGATTTTTTTTTTTTGTAGCACCAACTTTAAATCTAATAAAATCTGCTTCGAAGATTCTTGATTAGACATCAACCATGATACAGAAGACTTCACTCGGAAGGTTCGTTATAGTTTCATCGCTCTGAAGTCTTCCAATTTTTACCCAATAACAGCCACAAAATACCTAACAGAATTACATAGCAAAGAAAACTGTAAGGCTTTAGTAATTTAGTTGAATATACTGCAATATATTTGGAAGGATATGGATATCTGAGTTACTTAATCTTTCGGAATATAGTATATCCAACCGTTTCTAGCCGGTCACCACTTTCAACAAACAAAGACCAATAAAAAAAAAAAGACAAGTGGAAAATAGTTTTCAGTCCATTTGACGAGTTAAATGTCACAGTGCTTAAAAGTCCGGAATATTTTTTTTGAAAAAAAATAGCACAACCATCCCACTTGGGATTTTCTTATGGATGCTCATCTACTAAATGCAGTAAACAAATCTTGTTAGGAATTGGGAGGCGAAAGAGCAACGAACAGTGGAAGCACAAAATAATAGTGGTGCGCTACCTTAGAAGTTCTCAGGACTGTCATCCAATTGTTTCTCGTCTTCAATATCAACCTCCAAAATCTCCTGAAAGAAAGCATATAAAGGAAAGAAGTTTTGTGATAGAAAGCCTCTTTCTCTAGTTAAACTAGATATCCATTTCCTCTATTTCTTCTTTGGCGGGTTAGTGAAGATGAACTAGATGAATTGCTTAGTGAATTTGGCTTAAGATAGACATAGTAAGATGAAGAAGGGACTCACCGGAATCCTCTGCTTGAGATAATTACCAACTCTGGCAAGGACAGTGGAACGCTTGTGCCAAAATCGACCCTTGAGGCTAATCTTCACGAAGGGTCCGTCCAATTCAGCCAGTTCAGCCTTACCTGAATGAATTCACTCACCCAACTCTTAATTTTTGTGTTAATTTCACACACACACACATATATCATCTGAACTATCACCAACAAATTACCGGTGATACCAACAGAGGTGTCGAAGATCTGACCCAGCTCCGCTCGAGCATCGGCCAAAACCTGTCGTACGTTGTCTTCTGTGAGGTCAAGCGGCGGTGGAACTGGAAGTGAGGCTTTAGGTTTCAGCTTTTCCCATCGCTTAGGACTCGTCATCTTCAGGTCCACCGATTGAAGTAGATAAATGCGTCTCTGAGCATTCTCTATGGCCCGCTTTTGCCGACTGGGATTGAGAACATTATAATGATTTCTAGTGCTGCACAGTGCTACCGGAACTAATGACGCTCTCAACCGCCTTGCATCAAGGATGTCAAAGCCACAACACAGGCTCCTCTGGTGTACCGACATACTCCTGTTTTGCCTGAAATAGCTACGAAGGCACACAGCAGAACATAAAGCAAGAAGTATCAGATTGGGATAACCTCTCAGACGACAACACACACCATGCCCCAACCCAAAAATAAAGAAAAACGAAAATAGATGATAGCTAAGATTCCAGCCAAAATACAATTTTTATTATTTTGCCTCACCCCAGAAAGATTAAGAAGAATGAAATTTTCGTTCGCCACTATTTACCGGAACAGTCTAACTTCATTGGGAATTTGAGTAAATTTTCACGGTTTAATTATCCACGCCGTATGTTCTACGAGGTCTAAAGCAAACGAGAAAACGAATAAAGTGAGTTACTTACAGCCAGATACATCGGATAACTTTCAAAATATAGCTAGAATTTAGTTTTCTCATATTTCTAGTAGAGTGCTACTAGCTTAAACCGGGCACGGAACTAAAACTGCTTTGAGCTCCAACCAGGGTGGAATGTATCATTCCAATGCAAATAAGGGATACAAATTCCAGAAAAATGAATTGTAAAGTTGCTACATAATTCGCTCCAACATCAGGCACACCAACATGCATTTATTATTACAACCCGCGGCTCAAAATTCAGGACTTGAAAGTGTTACAGAAAAACAAAATCCTTTTACACGCATTACAGATGCACAACTACTACCTTAAGTCTTAACCACCCATTATCCAGCCTAAACCGCTGCGAAGTACTCTTTGCTAAGTTTAGGGTCTGGTTTCATGGACTTCTCACCAGGCTTCCACCCAGCAGGGCAAACTTCATCTGGGTTCTCTTGCACATACTGCAAGGCCTGCAAGACCAATGCACAGAATGGGAAGTGAGGAGATTAAATAAAGGACAGATAGGAAATAGAAATGACTAGAATATAGTTATAATTATATGCTGCTCAATCCTGGTGTTGTCTTTAATTGAGTGAGTAATAACCTGGAGTGTTCTCTTTGTCTCATCAACACTCCTACCAATTGCCAGGTTGTTAATGGTAGAATGCTGGATGACCCCTTCCTTGTCGATAATGAACAATCCTCTCAATGCAATCCCCTAATCATTGGAAACATTCATGGAGGTCAGCCAACATTCCATCACTAGATACTTTCTACACGTACAATTACCTAAGCAGCATCTTATAATTTATTCTATGGGGCGTCCAAACTAAATTCAAGAGAGAG
The DNA here is from genome assembly GCA_037074485.1 of Delonix regia. NCBI lineage: Eukaryota > Viridiplantae > Streptophyta > Magnoliopsida > Fabales > Fabaceae > Delonix > Delonix regia. The sequence goes on from CM073449.1 coordinate 41,202,634, forward strand.
TCGTTTGGGGGAATGAAAAAGATACCTATAGTTCAGGTTTGTTGAAAAACACACAGAAACTAAGTTTAAATAGATAGCAGGTATGTTAACTCGGATTATACAAAGGTGAACTTATGCCTATTGAGAAACTTATATAAAGTTGCAAACATGTACGCCCTTTTTAGGTTTGTTAAGAGAGATAACAGACAATCTAGAAAACCTGAGAGCTCTTATATTTCAGCCGTGGTCTCAGCAAATTAACAATTACTAAAATATCTAAACATACCTGATCAGGAATCAGCACACCATAAGATTTTGAAATCGATTTGGTGACATCAGAAATCAATGGATACTTCAAATCCCCAAGGCCACCTGACTTTCGATCTGTTTGAACCCAAGCAAGGTGCGAGAACTACAATAATAATAATAATAATAACACCACTTATCAAGCAGAAGCATACTCCGGAAGCAAAATTACATAATAGGCTTAAAAAACTATATATGTGAACTTAAAGCATGCACCATGCTTTTTATGGACATAACGTCAAGGGTGTTAAAATTATTTTGAATTTTATTGGCAGCTATTTTTTTCCCCCCCTTTTTTCACAGAGGCAGTAAGCTGGCACAGTCTTTCCCCCATACCTCACTTTCTTAGGTAGCTAATATGCATTGGGCTAAAGTATCCTTCACTTTCTTTAATAGCTAATATAAGAGCCAGAACATGAGGAAGATAATAATAAACAATACAAGGTAGGATAACTCACCACACTGTCAACGGAAACACCCAATATCTCAGTATTTAGTGCCTCAAACTCTGCATGCCGGTCACTGAAAGCAGTGATTTCTGCGAACAAAAAGCATAAATTAGGGAGGAATCAAAGCAGCTTTAACATCCAGTACTATCTCAATTTTATTCTAGTTTACTGAAACATTGGCAAACCTGTTGGACAAACAAATGTGAAGTCCAAGGGGTAGAAGAAAAGGATAACATATTTCTTCCCAATGTAATCAGAGAGTTTAACCTGAAATGAAACAAAAGTTTTAAACATAGCACTCTTCAAAGATATTATACAATAAACAAACAATCAGATAAAACAGGAAATAAAAAATTTCATAAGCAGAGAATCTGCTGTTGATTACAGGACATAAGAAGAATTCTTTATCATCTACCTTGATAAACTCCTGGTCAAAAACAGCCTCTGCTTCAAAATCTGGTGCTTTATTTCCAACAAGTGGAAGTTCACTCTGTAAAATGAGAAGCAAAACAATGTATACTTTAAAAGTTAAGGCAAAGAAAAAGTTTTTCTTAAACATGAGATCCAGTTTTATCATTGAGGTTACTGCAGTCAAGGGTTAAAGTTGACTCGCACTGATCATCAAGGAAATATCCTAGATTTTACAATACTAGACGCTTAAATCTCACGAGGAACTGACTCTGACTCTGACTCATCATAGTCTTTCGCTCGAATGTCTGTAATACTTGAGTCCTGTATAGCATTCTCGCTCTAACTGTGATTAATTTGTCTTCCAACACAACAAGACCTAAGTTCTAGTAATAAGTTTTAACATGCTGCAAACAGCAAATCTAATGCTTTACTATGTAATTATCCCACAACGAGGCAGTAACCACTGCCTCAGACAGAACAGTTTAATATGAAAACAGCATATAAACACTAACACAAAGCACCAGGTAGACAATCCGCTAAAAAACACATCCATAGAAGTAGAGGAAATTTAATGTTGAAGAGCTTTTCATGGCACAATGTAGCAGTATTTCAGACGAATGATGTGTTAGAAGAAAAACAACATAAATCAAATATACAATATTACAAGTCAATAACGCAAATTTAACAATTACTTTAAGGACGGAAAAGCAATTACTCATCCAGTCAACCAAGGTCTACCCAAAATATGAATACGGTACTAAAAAGACAAGTAGAGTGAAAGTGCTTACAGAAGCCTTGACAACGAAGCTGCGTCTAGAATGAGAACCGCGATTCAAGGAAATTGATCGAGAGCGGCCAGAAAGTAAGGGTTTACGAAGGCCATTGAAGTAGTTGGGGATGGACTGGGAGAAAGAGTATGTAGAAATTGAGGGAGTGGAAGAAGATAATTTGAGAGAGAAAAGCCTCGGGTTTGAAGAGAGGACAGCAGCACAAGTAGCTGAGGAGGCCATTTGGTACAGAATTCGCTCTCACTCTCTTCACTCTAGCAACCAAGTCTGAGGTTGTAAGATTCGGTGAGAAGATAGAATGGAAGGGTCGGGACTTGGTCGGTGAGATAGCAAATCAATAAATTTAATATTTTAAATAAATTTTATACTTAACTGTAATTTTTGATATTTTTATTATTAAATTTTAGAGCAATTTATCAATTAGTCCCTATAATTTATATTACTTTATAAATTGGTCCCTACACTTTTTTAAAAAAAAAATCACTTACTATACTTTTAATTTGTTGCAATTTAATCCTTACCGTTAAATCCACTTTTAACACGGTTAAATTTTAGATAATGTGGCAAAATTAAGTTGACATAGACGGTCGTTTTTTGTTCCTTTTCCTCCATCTCATCCTGTACCCTCTTTCTCCGCTTGCACTCTTCCTCTATGTTTCTTTCTTCACCCAACTCTCTTCATCCTTTTAACAGTGCAGCCCGTTGGTTCCTTTTTCTCCTAATTCTCTCTGTCCTGTTTCCATTACCCATAAGACATTTGCATCGACGGCAGCCAACTTTTTATCTGTATATTAGGAAATACAAATAATATATTATACTGTTCGGTTCTTTTCATACCAATGGCCCATGAAGTTATCTCTTCCAATGGAAATTAACAATAACAAAATCTGAAGCTTACAGAGTAGTGACTACCACCATGAGTGCGGCTTGCATGGAAGTATATACTTTACAAATGGAAGCAGTAATTAAGAGATGAAGATTATTAGCTCACAATCTGTTTTGAGTTTCTGTAACATGCCATGTTCAAGGGAAGGGGTGGATTTGAGAAAGCCCCACCAGAGACTTGATCGTAGATGACTTTATTAGAGAAGCCTCTGTGTAATGAATTCCATTTCAATTCACTCTTGTTGATATTCTCTCACACGATCCCACAAAATTTTAGTGCCATTCACCATCACTTTGCCTCCACATTTTACACTGCCATAGTTGTATTCCCCTCCATACCCATAACATGCCACAAGTGGCTTCTCAAATCTTGCATATTTATAAACTCAACAATCACATCTATAGCAGTTTGAATTTCTCTTTGCATGTCTTGTAATAACAGAGAGAGAAAGAAAGAGTGTATGTGAATTTGTTAATTAGACTCACCGTATTTCATTAGGTTGCTAAATAGAGGCTACTTGACAGAGTAGATATCTCCGTTTGTGATTGCAGCCAGAGGAAGGTCCTTTCGAAGTTGAGTTGTGGCTTCCTTCAACTTGTAGTTAAAATATTGAGCTACTTCATTATAAGGCTTCGTACAACCAGACGCATCTTTTTCAGTAGATAAAAAGTTGGCCAGAATATAAGGGAGGCACCCACAACTTTTCCTTTCTTTATCAGTATGAATGCTGGCATTGCTTTCACCTTGAACTCTTGGGCCACTTCCTGCACATTCATTCCATTTCCACTTCATTTGCATCATAAATCATGGTCTTGTAAGAAGAAAACTTATACAAAAAATGGTAATAAAACTAAACAATGACAAGCATAAAAGCTTAATGAAGTCACCATTCAATTCACTACCTTTTTTGCAGTCGAGGACTATTAATCGAAGATGGGAACTCATAGAAACATATTGATCTAGATATATACTGCCATATATGAAATGCCACAACCCAGCGGGACCACCAGCACCAAAATAAGGTTCCTTCAATCTTACAAGAGAATCTATTGGAAGCTTGTGATGGCTGAAATGAGGAGATGATTCAAAACGGATTAGCAGATCCTTAATGTGCATACCACCGTCCAACAAGGATCTCTCAACTTCACCATGGCTGCCGTCGAATGGAGATACAAATGTTTGATGAGTAATCGAAACAGGACATAGAGAATTAAGAGAAAAAGGAATAATGGGGCTGTTGTGATAAAAGGATGAATATGTTGGCATAAATGTAAATAACCCAAACCCATATTTGATTAATGACAACTAAATGCTAAAAACAAAGTCCAATCCATATCAGAGAAACAAGTAAGTCTAGAAACAGCTTATATCAGCCCACATCAAAAGCCTATATCAGTACAAAAAAGTGGAAGATAGCTCATAAAGTTTATCTCTCCAACACAGTACGAAAAGTTACCTTGAAGGGACAAATCTCAACACTTCTTTAATATCCACTGCCACATGCTTTCTATGCCCTCTTCTTCTTGCCTAGAGCTACAGACAGAAGCGGTCATTAATGGCACCCTTAGCAAACTCAGAACAATTGCGCCATTGGAATCAAAATCTGTACCTCATAGCTGTTAAAGAAGGAGTATCTAGAATATCTCTCTCATCATAAAGAGAATCTGTTGGAAGCTTGTGATGGCCGAAACGAGGAGATGATTCAGAACGGATTAGCAGATCCTCAATGTGCATACCACCGTCCAACAAGGATCTCTCAACTTCACCGTGGCTGCCGTCGAATGGAGATACAAATGTTTGATGAGTAATCGAAACATGACATAGAGAATTAAGAGAAAAAGGAACAATGGGGCTGTTGTGATAAAAGGATGAATATGTTGGCATAAATGTAAATAACCCAAACCCATATTTGATTAATGACAACTAAATGCTAAAAACAAAGCCCAATCCATATTAGAGAAACAAGCAAGTCTAGAAACAGCTTATATCAGCCCACATCAAAAGCCTATATTAGTACAAAAAAGTGGAAGATAGCTCATAAAGTTTATCTCTCCAATACAGTACGAAAAGTTACCTTGAAGGGACAAATCTCAACACTTCATTAACATCCACTGCCACATGCTTTCTATGCCCTCTTCTTCTTGCCTAGAGCTACAGACAGAAGCGGTCATTAATGGCACCCTTAGCAAACTCAGAACAATCGCGCCATTGGAGTCAAAATTTGTACCTCATAGCTGTCAAAGAAGGAGTATCTAGAATATCTCTCTCATCATAAAGATTTACGACATTAAATGCTCTCCAACGACTACTTTCAAAGAAAGCTATAAATATGTCGTAGTTGCTACCTTTGAGGGATAAGAAAGAGAATGAAAAATAGCTTAAGAGAAAAAACATTTTGTAATATTTAAAAGGTTTTCATCTTTAAGCTTAGTTTCTAGTTTATTTGCTTTTTAAAGCATATTTGAGAGCTGTTAGAGAAAACTCAGTCTGTAAGGAGTCATAAAAACTCACTTTCTTCTGCTACTGGTATTGTGCCTTTGTCTCAATAAAGAAGAGGATTGTTTGAAAGTTTGAGGTTGAGCTAGAAAACCTTATGTTTGGAGTTAGCACGTGAAAACTCTGTGAGAAGTTGTAAGAAAACTATTCTTAGTGGAAAATCCTTTGGAGAAGTCAATGAGACTAGAAATAGGCATTATGGTTGGTCGAACCAAAATAAACAATCATGTTTGATTCTTTTTCCCTGAACTTTGCCTTTTAATTTATTTTCACTCAACTTCAAATTTTATAGTTAACTATTTTCTCCATTTATCCTTTATCTTCAAGTAACACAATTCATTGAAAAATTTATAGTTAACTATCTTTCTAATAAAACGAACCTATTATTGAAAGGTTCAGTCGACTTTATTTTATTACAGTTAATTGTTCATTACAAATTATAGTTGACTAAAGATATTTTCAATTAATTTTTTTTTCTTCTAATTGGATGGACGTCTTACTAAAAAATTCAGTTGACTGTATTTTATCTCAGTCAACTGTTTATTGTAAATTATAGTCGACTAAAAATTTTTCAGTTAACTATATTTTTTAAAACGGATTTTTTGTAAAAATTTTAAGAACATCTATTCATCCGTCCCTTCTAAGTGCATTGTCAGAAAGAGTTGGTGAAAAAAGAGATACAGAGAAAGAGTGCAAGAGGAGAGAGAGGAGAGAGGATGAGTTGGGGAAAAAAAAAAAAAAGATGACACCATATCAGCTTAATTTTGCCCCATCATCTAAAATTTAACGGTGATAAGGGTGGATTTAAATTAAATTGCAACAAATTGATAGCATAAAGAGTGATTTTAAAAAAATAAAAATATAAGGATCAATTTATAAATTATTGTAATCTATAAGGATTAAATAATTAATTTTTTCTTAAATTTTTACTCGTCACGATCACTACTCCGACCTTTATAAAATACGTTGGACTAAATATTAGCCAAGAGGAAATTGAATTGGCTAGTATAGATTTTCCTTTTTTAAAACTTTAGTTTCCCTTCTTGAGATTTTTAAGAAGTATAATGGCATAGTCAAGTCCAAAAAAGTCTTTTATTTCTTAAATTTTATTACGCTGAAGTATAAAACCATTGTATCAACATTTATTTTTTCGGACGGTAACCATTGTATTAACTTTAAAATGAACTTTTCAATTCAGAACCACTTACAACGTTATATTTTTGAAGACCCACATTTAATTTACGGTATACATCAACTCAGTTAACTTGATTCAACCAAGTTATAATGGATTGAGTTGGACCATACTAATAATAAATGAGGAAATAATTAGGTAAGATTAAGTTTCGGGTATGATCGATGATTGGCTACTAATCTAATTATAATTTTAAAAAACTTATGTTTTATTACTGGTAAAATTTTAAATTATTAATTATTTTTAATTTTTAATTATCCTTATCATAAATTTTAATACTTTTGTATTTTAAAGCTGAATTATTTTTATTTTACTTGAAAAATCTTATTGTTTAATAAAAACTATCTTTTTTGAAATTTTTCCAAAACTAATATAAGACTCAACCCAACCTATACACCTCACTTGTTCTTATCACTAATTGGCCTAATCCAATCAGGTTAAGTTCTAAACTTTGTACAAACTTAACCGAGTGCAGCCTATGTTAACATTATAGAATATGAAGAAAAAATTAACCAATAAATTTTAAAGGTTTAGACTAATTTGATTTCCTTTTTTTTCTTTTTCAAACACAAAGCAAACACTTTTGTTCATAAAAATTGGTTCAGATACATAAAATATCTCTAATTGTTAAGTCAGGGGCGAATAACCCACCTTCAAAATTTAACAATTGGGCTCCACCTTGAGATTATATACTAGTAGCATGTCATTTCATTAAATAAAACGTGATACATAAAAAATTTATTCATACATAACTCAAAGTTTTATAAATTATTCGCACAAATAAAAAAAGTTACGAGATTTCATTCAATTTGACATGTTACCGTTCTATTAATAAATTAGAAGAATTATTAACTATGCATTTATCTACACAAATTTAAAAGTTTAGAAGATTTATTGTCTAATTTTAAAGGCCACTAAATTATTTGTGCACAACCAAAAAAACTCAACAAAACCTGTTCATTTTACTTATAGAGATCTAAATAATTACCATATAAAGTGGCAACATTGAGAAATAAGGTCAACAAAATTTTCTTTTACAACCTATTATGACCATTAAGTATTTCTTCTCCATAACCTAGCCAAAACTCAGGAAACCCTCATCCAATTTTTACAACCTTTCCGCAAAGGATGGTCCTCATAGCTCATACGCTTTCACATAACTTAGCTTTACCCCAAATTTCTAATAAATAAAATCACTTGTTTTGAAGAATCTATTAAACTCAACAATAACAAATAAGCATGCATGGAGGTGGAAGCAATGCTTGAAAATCCCACAGAGCAATATAGTCGGCGTAATAAAGTTGTTAGGGGTTAAAGAAAGCTTTACGATGTTGAATAAATTTCTCTCACAGCATTCCTACTTTAGGCAAAGAATATAACAAGTATTAAGGAAAGCTTTACACTTCCTTCTACTGAACAATAAGATGCATTACCCTTACCTCTTATGTAAAATGAAAAAGAAAAAAAAAACAAAAATTTATATATTAGATATATGAAGAATGTGAAAAATACACTTTAATTCTTTACTTTTTGTTATTAAACCAATTTGCTCCCTAAAAGATAAAAAGTATTAAATTAGTCTCTCAATGATTACAATGTGATCAGATTTAGTCTTTCGTTATTAGAGTGTTAAAATAAAGCTAAGTTGGACTAGTTTTTGCTAATATAACACATTATCTGTTTAGGTATATTAGTAACCTGTCTCTATTGAATAATTTGGTCCCTCATATTTGGCAAATAGATCAATTTGGTCTCCTAACCTTTGATATTATATCAATCTGATCCTTCATAATTTCTGGGATTGGGCATTTGTGTATGTTAATGATGTTGGTGAAATTTTCAAAACTTGCTTGAGGTATAGAATTTACCTTGTGAATGATTTTGCTTGATCTTAATGACTTCACATTCTAAAGTGTGATAGGGTTTTGTTTTTTTAGTACTTAACTTTTAGAAGAAGTGTTGCTAATTTATGGGCTTTAAGGTCTCATCCATAAAAAAGTTACTGTATATGTCGCCTAATATTGTAATTTTTGCAAAGCAAAAAGGGCAAAAGTGAACATTTATATGAAAGGAAAAAAACATTAATGAATGACCTATTAATGTGGGAATTGATAAACAAACTTTCAATTTGAGAAGTGTATTGATAAATGAAGAAAGTATGATAAGTATATATTGTAACACTTGCCAAATTATGATGCAAAAATTTTGTTTTTAGGAAAAGGGAAAGTATTAATATTTGTGGTGTGTAATACTAATTAGATATGAGCTTTAGCTTAATGGTAAAGCTGGGCATCTGGATGCAAGAGTGCATGGGTTTGAGATGTAGCTCACTCTTCCCTCAGGAACTTTTTGGTGATGACACGTGTCCTCTTGTCAGTCAAAAAGACCAAAATACCCCTAAGAACTTCTTCTTCTTCCCGTGAGCTTTCTTTTTTTTCTCAGCAAAACATCAGCTTCCCTTTCTCACTATTTCAGCCCTCCACTGCCACGCCCAGCCACGTCACCACCTCCAGCCAGCTCCCTCCCTCACCGGTGACGTGTTCTGGATGGTCACCGCCAGCAGTTGTTAGCGGCAACAGTGGTTTTCCCGTGGTCTTTGCGAAGCTAAGATCAACAACTATTTTTTTTGCGAATTTGGTGATTTTTAAGCATTTTTTCATGAAAATGATGTTAAGAGAAGCATTTTTGACTCTTTTCCATTGAATTTCAACTTTGGAAGCATGATTTTTGGCTACTTTGAGAGTTGTTTTGATAGGGACCAAATTGAAAATTTTTGAAATTTTGGGTTTTCAGGAAATGGTGAAATTTTGCAATCTAATGGGTTTAAATTGGTCCTATAAGACCAATTTTAAGGTGTATGACATGAAACCCTATTGTTCATCATGGTTTTACTTGGGTTGAAGGTAAAGGTATAGAATTTGGGACTAAAGTGAAAATTTAGAAAGTTGTTAGGGAAATAAATGTAAATTGGTGAAAATTCAAGGAAAGTTAGGTAATGGAATCAGGGGATATGAGCTAGGATTTATTTTTTAGTAATAATAAGGTAGAGGAATAATTCCTTGCTTTTCAAATGGCGTAGGTAGCTTTTAAGGGTGAAACAGTCGCCCAAGGGAAGACATTGGGTCGCTGGTAATTAATGGTGCTCAAGTGTGCAGATAACACTCCCCAATACTCTTCGTATATACTTTAATTTTCATTGTCTGAAAAGGTTTTAAAAGTATCATTTTTAACTTTGGCATGACTATATTTTATTAGAGTTAAAATTATGAGCAAATGAAATCCCTTGATATGTTAGATGGCTTTATGTACAATTTTAGAAATGACTTTGGAGAAACGTTATGCGTATGGTTAGGAATAACTGTTTGGTAAATCATTATTGCAAATACAAATGGATTTCATGCATATTTGTTACTCTTCCTATGCATGTTTGTTTTAATTCCATTATAATTGGAAGAACTAGTTATGACACTAGCTGCCAACAGCAATACTGTCTTGGTGCACCTAGGTAATGACTCAACTAGTAGGGTTAATGATGGTGCTAGTCCCGTGTGACGGCTATCACACAAGGACCGGTGAATGATAAACTTTCGTGAGCTATGACCTCACGCCTATTGGTTATTTACCCTCGAGGATTATGTATCCTCGCCTGTTGTGATTTGCCCTTGTGGCTGTGTGCCACACCAAATTGGTCCATAGTAGTCCTTCCCCTGAAATGTTACCCCGAAACTCATTGATTTTTGTTCATGGCATCTTAAATTCAAGGTTTTAAAACGCGCATTTTCTAGCTGAAAATGTTTATTTGTAATGGTGTTTACCTGTAATTTAAATGTTATTCCATTTTATTCAAAGCTTGATTATAATTTATATTTGAAGTTTTATTACTGATTATAGGGTGCTATTTGCCAGAAAAATTGTCTCGGATAGAGAGATAGACGACTTCCCAGAGGCAGCGGAGTAGAGACTGGAATTTCTGTTGGTGAGCCCGCTTGGGAAATTGCGGGACCTATTTCTTTTTAATTATTTTAATATTCATGGCTCATTTTTAGGATGTATATAATTAGGGTGATAGCCATTGTTTTGTATTCTGGGTTTATATAGTGACCACAGTTGAACTTTCCTTATTTGTTGTATATTAGATCTATGTTATATTGGGTTGTGCTGATGAGAGCGGAACTTGCCTATATATTTGTATTGTCTTACAGAATATTGTAGAAATTTTAGGATGTCCTATTTACTGGGGAGGTTCTACCAAAATTTTTACAAAACTTCTTGTTTTGTATTAAACACTTATTTCTATATAAAGGCAAAGTTATTATACATGTGGTGCAAATTGTATACTTTTGGCATGGTATTAAATGTCCATCTAGTGTAAGGCTCCAAAGCTCGGGGATTTTTCTCGTGTCCTGTGCCGGTCCCACTCCAAAGAGTTGGGGGTGTAACATATATTGTCTCATGCAATAGTTTGTAATTCTAGCTAAACAACTATTTTGATTATGTTTAGGCTGCAAAGTGCTAAATATATATTAGTTGCACTTGAGCATACAAACTGTGTTTTATAGTATTAGGAGGAGTATTTATATATGTGTGCTCCTCTATTTATGTTTAGTGTAGCAATATGTTTGTTCTGTAGTTTTAAGACAAGTATAAGTTGACTGTTATGTGTTTGTATGTATTCGTGTTAATGTAGTAAATAATTTATTATGAGTTGATGCTAAATCATATTTGTATTTTTTTTTTTTTCTAGCTAACATTAAGAATCATTTGAAAATGACACTATTATTATTTTATTTTTATCGTTAAGGACTAACTTTGATTACACTGAAAGCTAAGAAAAGTCAAATTGTTTTAGTGGCAAAAGATAAGGAAGCAAATTGATTTAGTGGTAATGGAAGAGGGACCAAATAGATCTAGTGGTGAAAGATGAAAGCCCAAATTGATCTAATGTCAAAGATTGAGGAATCAAATTGATTTATTTGTGAAAGATAAGAGACCAAATTGATTTAGTGGTGCAAGACGAGGGACCAAATTATTCAATAAAGAGGCAAACTACTAATTAAACCTAGCAAACATGTTTTATAGATTGAAAATGGTATGGCTTAGATTAATTTTAACTTTCATGATGGAATGATCAAATCAAATTACAGTGTAATCTTTAAAGGACTAATTTAATACTTTCCATCTTTCAAGGACCAAATTGATCTAATGGTAAAAGGTGAAAAGACTAAAAGTGTATTTTTTTTCAATAAAGTATCCAAAATGTAAATAATTAATATGGGAAAAATAACTCATATTGTAACACTCATGAAAAAGCATTCCATTAAATACATTATTTTATAGTGGGAAACTTTGTTTCAAATAATTTATGACTAGGAAAAAGAATGGAAATGCATTTGTTGCAGAAGAAAATTTAAAATAAGAGAAAAGAAAAAAGAAAAAAAAATAGGAGACAAAATTTAAAATAAATCAAAATAAAATTTGACATTAAGGTTGGCACAAGTGGCTAAGCCTTCTTTACTAAACCTTTCCTTCACTTGTGTTCAAATACCAGGTAGTGCAATTTAGAAACCAAACTAAATTTTTTCACTTTCACTACGTGTCCCTTTATTGGAAAATTATCAAAATAGCCTTATAATTCCTTTCCCTCCACTTCTTCTTTCTTCTTCCAGCTATACATGTTTGTGAGAGAGAGCAAGAGGCAGCTGGCATTTTCGTCCTCCTCTGCCATGCCTTGTGATAGATGGTGAGATTCTGCCCCTCTATTATCCTCGCTAGCCAATATTGTTTATTCATCGTCTTAAATTACAATGGCAATCACATTAGGGCTCCAATGAGTGTTTTTCAGGGTTTTAGAGCAATTAGAGTGAAATTAGCACATTTTAATTTGATCTAACATAGGGCTTCACTACTATGATGATTTTCGAACCATTCTTCCTTGTTTTCACTGATTAATTGCATCCTTTAACTCTGAAATTTCCAAACCCCTTATTAGTAGCAAAAAGGGACAATGTGAGGCTCGATTTGGGTGTCATTGTGGCATGATTACATCAAATTCTATTAGGGTTTCAAGTTCTTGGTGAGAATACATCCCTTTTCCCTTATTTTCAATGATTAATTTCATCCATTAGACTCCAATTCAAAATCCCCTTCTATGGCTATGTATTTAAGCATGTAGGGTAATGGAATATGCTATTTTTTAGCTTCTCTAGCATCTATAAGACTCAAGATGAAGGATTTAGGTTCTTTGAAGTTTTTGTTTTAAGCGTTAAGTTACAAAGAACTTTTTCCAATTTTAGCTTAGTTTGCATTATTGTAAAAGGAAGGAAGATGTATAAAAACCCATGTTGGATTAGAGTGAATGACTTTAGATAATTATTTTAATGCATTAATTTATTTTTGAACTTGGTTAGTCATTTTCCTAGGCCCTATTAGTGAGATTGAACAATTCATGAACCTAAAAGAAAGGTATAGTAAAGTATGTTGTAGATAACTTTATGACATTGAATGTCATTTGATAAAAGCATTTTAATGTCAAATGAGGATGGAGTAGTCATCCCAAAACCATTTATAGAGTTTGGAAATCCTTAGTCTTGAAGACAGAAGTTAAGGAAGTCTTGCTGAAATTGTTTAAAATGATATTAGAGATTTGAACCTCAAATGAATTAGATTTAAGTTAGAAAAAGTTGTAGGAAGCCTATGGGTTTTCTTTTCTGTGATTAACTTAAGCAAATGTCATTGGGTTAATTAAAGTGGTGCTTATATTAGAGTTGGCAATAATTTTAGTAAGGTTGAACACCAAAAATTGAAGTAGAAATTTGCAAATGGTATTATGGATGCTTGCAAGTTATATTGCTTAGCAATTTACGGGGTTATTAATTGGAGGATTACTTTGGGGTTATAGAGCTTATTAGTGGCAATTAGTCAAAGGAATTATTTAGTCAATAAAATTAGTCAAGATATGATCAATAGTATAATGATACAGTAATTGAATAAGTGCGGATTAGGCATCGAGAATAAATTATTAAAGATTAAAAAATATTCCTTGACTTAAGGTATTAAGAGTGTGTTACTTGTCAATTTGGGTTCGTAAGACATTGTGTCATGATAAGTGATTTGGGAAGGTTAGTAAGAAGAACTTGTGAGCTCTTTCTAAGGTAAGTAAATATTACTTCCAAGCTCGTTTTTCATGTATTTTAATCTTCCTTGTGAATTAGAGTAATTCATATGCTCTTATGCCTTTGGGAACATACCTTCTAAAAAATGTATTATTTTCTTATTGAAACTATCTGGAGAATTTTGACAAACACTGTGAGAACTTGTTATAAAGTTCATTGTTCGTATATGTATCAACTGTTGAGAAATGCTTTACATATTGAATGATTTTAAGAAGAATTTAAATGAAATATTTCTATATGATTTTTTGTAGAATTTTGAATGAACTTGTTTTGTTGTAAACTTTCTGGACTGAACTATCACTGCGTATCTATTTAAAACTGATCATGTTGTTATCAATGAATATGTTTTCTCAAAAATATTTCTAATGTAGAACCCTGTAACTAACGACAGTAGGCGTTAGCCATGGTAAACCATAAATTATATTATTATACTGACATATTTATGTTGTTGCACTAACTGTTTATGAGCCAATTTGCTCATTACCAATCACTGTACTGTACTGTTATTGATGTTTTACTATTTGGTTCCGTGGGATGTCTTTTCACTGCATGTTTTGAGAACTCAAGATTTATAAATGTTTATCAATATTTTTTATTTTTGCAAAGTGTCTTTACCAGACATAAAGCATGTAATCTTTATTATATGATTCATGTTTTACTTGATTTCAATGACTACAACTCTTGTGTCATTATGCGATTTAAAGATAACAACAAAATGATTGTGAAAAATTCTATTGTCCTCATCTTTTCCCTTCCTAGTGTAGTTAGTAATATTTGCTTACTAAGTGTTATCACTTACTCTTGTCTTCTCTACATTTTTTTTAGATAGCTATGTTGATTCCAAGTATTCCTCTGCAATATAAAGTCACATTTAATGACCCATTAGTGAGTCATGCGTTATCCACAAAGACACATTTTATTTCTTGTTGTTATTGAACATTATAAATTTTGTATTTTAGTTGCTTCACTTGTCACAGGTAGGGATTAGTGATGGCATTATATTTGTATTGGGCTATTTGATTGTACTCTTTGCGAGAGCAGAACTCTTTTCCTTTTTTAATTCTTAGATTTTAGTAGTGAAAATTTTGAAAAGTCTATATTTCAGGGGTGGCTCTGCTGAAATTTTCACATAAAAGTCATGTAATCAATTATATACTTATATTTGATCTATATGAATATGAACTCCTTCATGTAACTTTGTGTTCAACTAGTTAGGTTATCCAACTTATTTTCGATTCCCTAGGGCGGGGTTTACTTTACCCTCTGTGCCAATTACTTCTCCTTAGTTAAGGGTGTGACACATATATAACCTTTTATATTTTTATTATGTAGCTTTGCAATTAAAACATTATAACTATATATTTTTTATAATGATGTCAAGAAGAAAAGTACAAATTGGTCCTCTACTTTTGTACTTTGTGACAATTTAATCTCTCACAAATTAACTATAATAAATCAATCCCTCACAAATTCAAACTTATGTAAACTAATCCCTTACAAATTTAAATTTATATAAAATCAGTCACTCTAGTTTGATTATTGAGAACTAATTTTGTATAAAATAGTATTTTTTTAGGAAATAATTTGTCACAATAGCTTATAAGGGACCAAATTCTCACAACATGTAAAAGTAAATTACTAGTTTAGTACTTTTTTATAATATCAAGACATGTATATAATTTTTGTAAAAAATAAAATTTTTGAATTAGAGTATACATTTTTTATGTTATTGTTGATTAGCCATATACTTGTCATGTATTAATTTAAATATATAAGAACAAATATATGAAAAACTGTATTTAATTCTTAATAAAAAATCTATAGTTATTTTTCAAAATCTAACAAATTGTGAAATTAAACCATTAACAAAATAATTATTAACAACACAAAAATTATTCACGAAATAATAATTTAAAACTAAATAATTAAAATAATGGTAACTAATAATTTTCGGGCAGAAAATTATTTTAATTTTAAATTATCATTCATGCTGGTTATGCACAATTTATTGACAAAGGTGACCAATTCTTGCCTTTCTTTTGGGTTCACATTGTTACTCATTTTTGCTATAATTAATATTGCGTTTTTATATAAAAACTAAAATCCACTTGAGATGTTGATTTGCACATGCGTTAATTTTCTTTAAACATTTTAGATTTCATTTTGTTATGAGTATTATATCAAGAAATCTCTTTAAAACCAATGAGACTTATAAATCTAATGAGTTCTATTACTTAACGGATTAATTTTTTAGGATAAACTCTCTATTAAATTTATATGCTGATAACATATTTAGAATCAATCAATTGGGAGAGTGATGAATGAATTTTTAGGTCAAGTATTTTGGGTGTTCACATGTATACTTTTATGAACCTTGTATTAATCATGATGGGGGCTTCTGTTTCCTTTAGAGGGGAAAGGTTTCGCCGAGTCCACAATTTAGACAATTAATCATGCCTAGCCTCGTATAGGGAAAAAAATATTAATTAATATTATTACACTTAACTAATAATTAGTTTTGGTGTATTAGTTTTAATGAAATTATTTTAAAAAAATAATATTATTATGATTAATACACCATATTAACTGTTACTTAAGCATATTAAGACTAATTAATCTTTTCTCCCTACGCGAGAGGTTTCGTGCTCTTTGCTTCTAGACACCAACGAAGTTGCGTACGGTCGAATGTCAATTTGAAGAGCAATTGATTCGTTTTGGCTCCTGCTCTAACAGCGGCAAGTGTTCAGACTTGCATTGACACAATCGCCTTTCATGTTTTTGTTCGACTTTATTTCCCAACAAGCACGTATGCTTGAACGATAGTGATGATTTTGAATGGGGCTGACAAAGAAGCATTGGATATGCAATTGGGCCAACCAACCCTATTAATCCAATAAGTCCAGTAATTGCGTTCATGCAAGTCCACAACCAATCCAGTTATAGATAGCCTTGCCTCTGGAAATAATTTTCTCATCGGTTGCAACTTGTAATTGGGAAAATTTTGTTGAGTACTAGTAATATGCATGAATTTGTGTTGTCAAACCAGTTTGTAATATAAATATATATATATATATATATATATAAAGAAAATTAAGTTCATTCATGATGAACTCTACTAAAAGCATATTTAATAATCACAGGTCCCATCGCCAACACACGAAACTTCAAACAAACAAAACAAGAAAAAATGATACAGGCAAACATGCTCCCTAAAACTCGGAACAGTTTGCCTTTCGGCCTCTCGTTGTGTCATAAACATCGCGGACAGGTCATTCATTGAACAAACATATATACGTGAAATGAATTTGATAAAGGGACTTACGAATGTTAGGTTTGTGGGCGAAACACTATCACCCCTTTTAATTCTTTATATATACTTTCTTTTAAAAAGAATTAAACCCGACAAAAATTCTGAAGAGTACTTTATCTAAATTTGTGGCTTCTTCCAAAAGACAAATTTACCTTTTCATTCTCTGTGCAATAATTTGTTTCTTTTGTTCAAATGAATGAAATTAGTCATGGAGAACTTTCAAACAGAAAATTCGACTTTATCTTAGTTACTCAACAACAAGCCTGCAACTTCATTTTGAAATATATATAATTCAAGATCTGATTCCTAGAAATGTTCAATGCCCCCCTATCTCGCCTTTCATAGTAAGATCTAGTGGTCAGGGTCACATGACACAGAGCCACCTCAAATTGATAAAGATAGAGACAAAGGACGAAGAATATCAGGGGCCCAGTAATAATAACAACTATAACCCGTAAACAACATAACACGAGAAGTATTATGGTCACAGTCGGGAATTAATTGGTCGAACTAAAAATTAATAAATAAATAACTAAAAAAAAGAAAGAATGGTGATAGAATATGAAAATTAAGAAACATAGTGGTCAGGGTCACATGACACAGAGCCACCTCAAATTGATAAAGATAGAGACAAAGGACGCAAATAATTCCCAAAAAATTAAAACCTAAAGAAGAGCGTGTTTCTCCGGAGTTTCTTTTCATCTTTGATTCCTCCAATTCCTCAATCCCGACAGATCCTCTCTTGCGCAGCCAATCCATGGACGACACCGCCGCCGCCGCCACAGCCTCAGCCTCAGCCTCAGCCTCATCAACGACGTTGCCAGCCCTCCGGCACCGGAACTCCATAGCGACATCCGTCGTGCTGCCCAAGCAACTCACCCTCCCTACAACACCACGTCATCGTTCCAGCTTCCACGCTTGCTTGAATGACATCACGCTGGCGCCGCCATCATCATCACTCCTCGACATGGAGCTGGTCTCTCTCAGACTCAAATCCTCCTCTTTCGCCTCCTACACTTCCCTCAAAGATTTACTCCCATCCTCCACTTCCCCCTCTCCCTCTGGCCGCGACATCTCTATTCGCAATCGCCTCGTCAAGCAGGCCGCTTGGGCTTACCTCCAGCCCAACTCTGCTTCCCCTCCCAGCCCATGGAGCCCATGCTCCCTCCGCCTCTTCTGGCCTCGCTGCGGTAATCCTCTCACCCTTTGTATCGACTTCTTCTATTACCACCTGATTCCGGGTATTACCCGGATTTTGAATCGGATAATCCGGGCATTCACGGGCCATGTCATTTCATAACGCTGGCGTCAACCACAATCGACTCAAAGTAACCTTAGTGCTATTCCTTTCATTTTGTGTTTGGGTTTAAAAAATTAGAACCGGTCTCTCGTTCTTGTATTGGAATTTCATAAGTCAATACCTAGCTTGCTATTTTCTGTGGTCTTGACGATGCAAAGGAATAAACGAATGAATAATCTATTAATTGAAACTCGGAGTCAGATAGGTCAGTTTGCTATGATTGTTTCGAAGGAAAAAGAATGGGTATAGTACAGCAATGTAAGTTGACTTGAGCAAATAAGTTGCGCACGAGAAAGAAGGTGGGATTTATGTGACTATGTACATTTTTCTTCTTTACGATTCTCAACGATGTGGGGGTTTTGGGATTTGTGGGTTTAAGTGCCCGAGTCTTGCGCGGACTTGGTTGAGGTTGCCCTTCACAGGATCATCCAGGCCTTGGGGAGAGGTACGAGGTTCAGGCTCCCATGCCTCTTCCACCTGCAGATATTCTGTTCGGGAATCGAGATGAACCTTCACAGTTTCATACTTTGGTGTCCACGAAATGTTGTAATTGATTGAGTTACTTGAAGACCATGATGGTGACTTCTTGTTCTTCCTGTTCCCAAAGAAGGACGATCGTTTTGGTGTGAATTGCTGGGCACTTTCACCCTGCACATCCTTTTTCTGCAATTACAAATACCCTGAGTTACCTATACAAAGCTTTTCTTTACAATGACAAACTAATTAAGTTTAAACATGATGAGCAAAGTGAAGACAAGAATTCACCTTAGTGCTGGGATTGGCAGTGAATCTTTTAGACTGAGCAGCAAAGTACTCGAGAACTTGCAAAAATGCAGACTGCCCGAATTCTGTGCAGTTTTGGAGGTAAAAGAGGGCCAAATCCCATATCCTAGCTCTCCACTCGAGCAGCTTCTTCTCAATGTCATTCTCATGACTTGTTACATAAGGCCGCAACACAGCATCATAAATAACACCGGTTCCCTGCAATAAGTAACGGTTACATAATCTATCTTGGTGCACATGATTGCTATGAAATGTATTTTCAATCTTCCATAGTTTATGAAAAGAAATGGGGGTCAAAGGTAAAAAGTGTGTCAAAGAAGCGATAATTCTCTCACTCTGTTTCTTTTCTTTTCTTTTATTACCTTGGTTTTGGGATACCACAAGTAGATGAAAAGCGCCAGCTTCATCTCTCCGTACATGGGCAACCTTCATAAAGATATCAGCGTTACTTTACTACTCAACCTAGATTAACTTCCAGAATTATACCAGTGATTGCGTCCTACACATACCAGGAAACAAATATGTCTGCGACGTCTTCGAGAACCGTGAGAAATGCCACAAGAATCCTGTAAATTAAGTGAAACATAAAAAATTTAGTTCATATCAAATTCGCTTTCTTGTGAACAAAATTAAGATCAGAAGCTCTATTCTTTGTAATTGTTGACTCACACATATTTAGCTTCTGATGGTGGGTTATTTCAAATACCCAGCATCAGCGTTATACCATCTGTGTACCTAATAAAGGGTCTGATATGTTAAACATATATTTTCTCTGCTTTGCAGGGTATTGACCTCTGTTTTGATATTGCAAACGAAGATAATCTTCTTGGCAATAATATTGATTTAGTCAAACCTCTAATGCTTTACTCATTTATGTATACCCAATTAATTCTAATAAACGGCAAGGGTCTAAGAATTCCTTCTTCATCCTAACTAAACCAGTTATAATCTAACATGTTAAACCTTTAAACCTTAAAGCCATAAATCTTACGATAGTCAAACAAAAATAGGCTGGAGAAGAAGAAGAAGAAAAAGAAAGAACCCCTTATTTAAGAAGAATTTTCTTTTACCAGTATTGACACCAGAAGCGAAGTTCCTCATTCTGGACCCTGTTTTTCTCCACGGTCTGGTAGCATTTAAAGCCAGGGTATGCATACCCAAGAAGTAGTCTGAAATTCAGATGATTGAAGAATCAAGAATGTAAGACGCCATAGCATAATGACTCAAATACATGGAAAAGAATTATGCTTGTGAAAAAAGATACATACATAAGACATCTAGTAATGAAATCTCCCAACATGTTCAACACCAATCGTGAAAACCCTGAAACCAAAATAACCCATTAAAATTCCGAATGGTCAAGCATTTAAACATCTGAAACTGCAAGAGAGCTATTGGCTACTTTCTCCAAAAGAAAAAGTGGAGAAAGATTTGTTCAACATTACCTGTTCAGCTATGAGAATTCAGCAAAGCCGTACGCGGATATGAATTCTAAGGTTGAAAGATTCCAAGGCACCCAAGGCTAAGGTATTAGCTATTGAGGTTAGAGGGACAAAAGATTTCTACTATAGAAATGGATGATGTTTATTCCATCAGAAGAATAAGCTCCGGAACAAGATGAAACAATATGAAAGGAAGAAGCCTGAGATCCGAAGCAACAAAAAGTTCGAAATATATACTATATAGAGGGGTGCAATTATACTGGAGGGACAGATTCAGAGGATTGCTTCTTTCTCCACTTTTTTGTTACTTTAAAAAATTGAAAGAAGAAAGATGAAGAGGGATTTCTTGGCACGGACGCTTCTCTTTATTTTTGGACGCAACTCTCTGTCTGGATTTATTGGGATTCTTCAACAAAACGGATTTACAATTTCCATTTGGCGGTTTAGACTCTAATAAGGCCATTTCCGTCATTTTCGTCGCTGGCTATTGTAAAATGATTATATTTACATTCAACAATATAAAAGTATTTGTGGGTTTGAACAAAACAGGAGTAAGTCAGATTTGTTGATGCTTAATTATAGTTAAATCGTCTTATTGATGTCAGTTGAGCCTACTATCTCCTTTTGTAAATTAATAACCGTTCGCGTACTTCCATTAGGACTCTTCCAATATTGAGATAATCTAGGTCTCTCATTTTCTTTCTTATAAATGATTTAGGTAGAGAGTTGAAAGAGTAATTTGACCATTTCTAGAAGCCGAGTTCCTCTTACTATTCTCCCGAAGATCAAGAACGAATCCATGGATAACTTCCAAAACTCATAAAATTCCCCTGTAAAGTTGATGTCGTGGCAGCAATTTCATTGTTGTGAAAAGTTCGGCTTGAATCTTTTCAAAATATGATCCTTCTACTCAATTTCCATGATGTCAACAAAAACAAATTTAATAAAGTTGAATACGTAAATTGAAAGTATTAAATGGACTACATGGATTGGTCCCTAGGGTGTCCATTGACCGGAAACTAGTTGCTTCCTATGCTCCAAATCTTTTTCTGTGGGACCTTGAACTATTGGGGAATTTCTTTCTAGCTTTTTATTTAAAACAAAAAAGAAAAAAGAAATAGGCAAGGATTGAAGCATGAGAGGATGTTTCAGCGAGGAAAGGGGTAGAATTGACATTTAGAGATTTTTTTTACCTAGCTTTAGATATGAAGAATCCAATTGGCAGGGACATGAAACGTGGAACAATATAGAGACAAGGTGAAGCTCCTCTGGAAAGTGCAGCACGCGTGAAACATATTCAGTTGTGACAAAAAAGGTTGGAATGTGGTAGTGTTGTTGAACAACATCCTAGTCCCCAGGTGTAACTAATACACAATGGAGCAGTTTAACAGTTTGTCATATGCGTTTTGATTTGATTACTAAATTTTGTGTAATGTATCATATTTATTATTAATAAAAATTCTAATTTTATTATGATTTAATTGAGAATCTGATAATAAATATATAAAGAATTTTATATAAAATATTTGCTTGCTACATTTGCCAAATTCCCGATCGCATGATCTTGTTATTTATTGATCAGCCGAAATAAGGATGACTGTGAGATACAGAAATTTGTAAGAATCGTGTTGCTTTCACTTTTCACGGAACACTTTAATAGCTAAATATTGATCGGATCCCCATGACACTGATCTAGGGATTAAGTATTGACTTTATTTCACGTTAACCAAATATTCATTGAATAGAGTTCTTTTAGTTCATCTACCAAAGTAGATTTGTTTCGTAGGTGATGCTGACCCTTTAAACAGTACCTAAATTGAACCGTACTTCCCAAAATTATCGTCTGCAGGTTCATATGACAGAAAATTGCAAACGTCATTGCTTATTTCATAAAATGAATCTGATGCAAAATCAGCTTTTGTGCAAGCGTTTTTTCTTTTCTTCCAAATGTAAGAGAAGCAATATTATAATTCCTTCATTCCCTCCGACTGAATGTGAGTTTTACTCAGAATATACTCCAGGATGTTGCTGTTTACTTGTAATATTGTTACCACTAATGCTAATTTAAACGACTTGAAAAAAGTCAGACAATGTCACACTTGAAAGGGTTAAGTATTCTATATTTAAAAGGATCAGATTAAATAATCATAACGTGAAGGCTAGTTGGAGATTATACTATGCAATTATTTATTTGACTTGATTTCTGTGCATTAAAAGTTTAAATAATTAAGTAAATTCAACGTGTGGAAGGTTGGCACAGCGTGACTAAGCCAGGATCGTTGTAATTTACCCCCGAGACAGGACGATAGTGTTCTTTTCCGCGTAATTACAAAGAAGGTGCTTCCTTTGATCACGAAATGGCCAACTTGCTCACTACTTAATTCCGAAAATTGCGACTTGTTTTTTTTATTTTTTATTTTAATAGTATATTGAAGGATTTAGACCTTAACATTATTCATATTTTAATTTCATCCTTATCACCAGATAATACTCCAGCTGATCCAAATACGACTACAATAGGATAGCGCCTTCTCTGAGTCAAAATGATATATAGTAATATTTGTTTCTTTTTTTAGGCCATTCAAATTGGCCAATCATTTTTTTTTTTTGGCATTTGAGATCCACAAGCGAGGCATTTAAAAAAAAAAAGATTTTCACATCAAAACATACTCAAATCATACATCTTCTTTTATAAAAATATATATGATATAAACACTCTTTGAAGTTAAATGATGATTAAAATATTCTCAAAGATAATATTATTTTCACTAAAAGTATACTTTATTGAAAAACATCTTTCTTAACATTAATTGTATGTCAATTTTATTTATTTTTTGTTTAAAATTACAAATTTAATTTATTCTAGATTTTTTAAAAATTCACTATACATATTCAATACTTGTAATATTATATAACTAGTAAAGATAACAATATTTTAGTCAACATAAATGTGATTGTGACTTATTTTTTATGACAAAAAAAAAAATGTAACCATGGCACAATTTTAATTTCAGGAAAGGAAAGTTAATTTTTTAAAAACGGAAATGTGGGTCGTATAATTAAGATATTATAAGAAAAAAAAATTCTTCTCTACATAAACATGATTGATAAATGACAGAAAAAACAAAACAAAACTCACCTCATAGTGACAGGACGGAAATGAATTTTTTAAACTTCAAACAACCAATTACATTAGAAATTAAAATTAATAACGCACAAAAAAATAACTCACATTATAGGAATTTTAACTCAATGGTCGAGGAGGTTTTGTTAAGAGTATAAATTCACAAAAGAAAAAACGTTGTAGGGATCGATAATCTCAGTATAAATAAATAAATAAAACGTCAAATGTATTTTTATTCATAATATTAAAATACATTGTAAAAAAATGACAGAAAAAACTTAAATTTTCGGGCAAAGATTGTCCGCAATTAAGTGAGGGAACAGTTTAAATCTAAAGAATAATATGATACATTAATCTAACAAAAATTAAATCTAAAGGTAAAAATGATATAAAATAAAGATAGATACTGACAATCTAAACCTAAATTTTCGGTCTAATGACTTCCATCTTTCAGAATCTCCATTTAAGACAGTCTTGATCCAAGAGTATGTTTCATTTCAATATAAATGATTTGACTGTATTGTACCAACTATAATGTCTAGTTTTCAAAAGGGTCCTTGCTATTAGTTTTTTCAAGCACATATGTTCTAATTTCAATTTCAATCATTGAATTAATTAAGTTTTTAAATTATTTGTAACTGTCAGATAAATGTTTTAAAATTAGTTTTAAAATTTCAAATACAAGCCATTAAATTTTATGATTATTTAAATATAGATAATAAAATGATTACAGTAGATAAAATTGACCTAACTGTGGTATAATGTCACTGGCATTCCTGAATACCTATTAAAAGCAAAGCGAGTATCTACAAGTGAAGGTCACTTCTCTCTTTAATGAGTGAAATACCAATGTCATACATCAGCTCATATATTAAGAGAACATTTAGATTAAATTTATAAAATATATATGATGAAATTCTCAATTTAAGTCATGCTTAAAAGATTGGGTTCTCTTCCAAATCCAAACACTATGATGTTGTAGTATGTCACCTACTGCACTGGGTCTTTGTTTTTTTTTTTTTAATATATTGTTGTAAATTAATTTTAAAAGGGAGGGTTCTCAATATCAAACACTATAATGTTATAGTGTGTCACGAACTGCAGTGCCTACGGGGTGAGTTTGATCATTTACCATCGTGGGCAAGTAATTATTATTCAACTCATTATTTCATTCGTAAAGCGATGACACGCCATGTTTTAGTGTAGTTTACGTTTGCTTTAGTTTCTTGCTCATCCTCTTTTGCCTTTTCAAATTTGAAAATTTATGCTTTGTTTAACTCCATTACACATGCAACCACGCAAGAAATGGCTTCCACCTCTCTGATTGAACTAACTTTGAAGAAACTTACTAGTTGCTGCCAAAGAAAACACGCCAACACCCTCCTTCGAAATAATTCAATCATATGCTTCCTTATAACTAGTTGAGTTGCAATCAATATTCTTATCATTTTAATTTGCTCTCATTTGAACTTAATTATGTCAATCTTGTGTGGTAGTATGTCGGTTGAACGCTACCTTTTTCCAATTTATTGCATTAATATTTGTTACTTAATTCTGTCATAATCATTCCAAATGAATATATATATATATATATATATATATATATAATGATTCTTTATGTCTAATCTTGATTTACAAACAACCAAATTTCAACTTTAAAATTTGACAAAGGACTCACTTATTATTTGAGAGACATGGCTGGCCCGAGACAAACAATCATCCAAGCCACAAATTAAACTATATGCATCATTTGTCGAGTTGAAGTAATTCAGCCCTATAATTTTAGCGGAAAATGGATATCCATGTCAGCATAGGAGGGCCAAAGTCTCATCCAAGATGCAAAATGGGTGAAAATTCTGTACAATCGGCATGAAATCAGGAGAGGCTCAATATTTTTGTTTTTTCTGTCCGTATTATCATTCCTCCTCCCTGTCGTGTCAGATTGAACGCCAAGTTGGATCTTCCAAATCTCGGATTAAATTCATTGTTATAGTACTCATGCTTGTTTTTAAGTAAAATCTCATAACGCGACAACTTACCAATATAATTATCCCTGGGAAAATCCAAACCTCAATAACTCTTGACTCTGACTCTCCCCACACATGTGATCAGATGGCGAATCTCTCAGATACCACACTAGCATTAGCATTGCACTCTTGTTCATCCATCAAAAACCAGCGGTCCAGATCAGTTCGTCATCATTAAAAGCTTAACAGGTAGAGGTCGCGTAGATCATCGCGTAGCAGTAGGTCCCTCCTTATATTCAGACGACCCTTCCTTTCGCCTCAGCTCATTTCATTTCCCAAGCTCCCCTTTCTTCCGCTTCTTTCTCTCCTTTCCTTTCATACTCTGTTCCTCTCCAACATACCAAAAACAGAGCAATGTCTAGCTCCAGAACGAAGCTTCTTTTAAACACTGTATCCGTCGACCTAGGATGCAGCAGCTGCAGGAAACCAAAGATTTCTCACATATTCCATCCCAAGTCAAAGCCAAAGAAGCCCACTAACCCAAAACACCGACTTCACAATCATTCTTCTTCGAGCTCCCTGGACAACGACAACACTACCACCACATTCTCTCCATACGGCGGTTCTTCTCAGTTTTCCGACGGCGACAACGGCGGGAAGGCCTCGAAGACGGTAAGAGGTTTGGGCAGAGTGGGGGGCGAAGGCGTGGCGGTGGAGAAAGATTCCGACGACCCTTATTTGGACTTTAGGCATTCCATGCTCCAAATGATATTGGAGAACGAGATTTACTCCAAGGACGATCTTAGAGAGCTTCTGAGTTGTTTTCTTCAGCTCAATTCGCCGTATCACCACGGGGTTATCGTCAGAGCTTTCAATGAGATCTGGAATGGGGTGCTTTCTGTGAGGTCCAATTCACCCAGGTTTCACTTCACTCGCAATTCACGTGACTCCTAAGTTGTCCACGTGGCCGCCAAGTTGTATTCATCGTTGGGAGCCACTCATTCGCAGATTTTGATGAGCTGTTCGTGCTTAGATCGTCCAAATGTAAAAAGAACCCTTTGTTTTCACTTCTGTAATGTTTAACCAGAGTAGAACAGTTCTTTTTCTTCATCATTTTTGACAATGAACCTTCGTAGAATTTCAGTAAATTACTGGGTTATTTGTTCGTTCTCAGAATTAGCGCTGTAGGGGACCCCAGTCCAGTTGGTCTGGTCCCATGTGAGTAAGGAGATAGTGGAAAAAAGATAGGCGATGGCGTTGAGATTTGAATTATAATAATTAGAATGGTCTGAGTAAGGAAGGACAGTTGGTTTAATGCTTTTCAATCAGATGGGAATATACATTTTGTGTAGACATGGTGCATTTTCCAATATTGGCATTAAACGTTGGCTTACTATCCACTTGCTTCTAAAGTACACATATTATTTACTTGCTTCATCAGTACTCATTTACTGCAGTGCATGCTCTGATATAATAGGGCTGCAGGTTTGCTGCTTTATTGTGTTTAAACATCTCGATGGAGGTAGGTGCCAATGAATCAGTATGGTCATTAAACATTCACAACAGGAAAGTCTTTTATTCGTCGTTAACGTTGATAATAGTTTCATTAAAACTTCTCAATCTTGATGTTTGAAAACACATCCTCGAGATCACTTGCAGGACTTAAATTGAGACATAATAGTGCTGTCAGGTATAAGTATTAACTACTTTTTGAACCCACGAAGACGACATTTAAATATCTCTGTCTATACATATTTAAATTTAGATGAATGATCAGTGGAAGGATTTGAGTGTGGTGTGCTTTTAAGGGATGGTCAACTCTGTTGCAGGCAGAGGGCACCTCAATTGTTCATTGTAGTAGAAACAGGACGGGCCATCATTCAAAAGCAGAGCCAGATCATATCATATGATAACTCAATTTGTGAAAATGATACATAACAACATAGGAACTAGCAAGCCAACCAACTTTAGCCTCCTTAAATTCTTGCCGTGCAGAGTTAAAATAGTGTAATTAGTATTCCTTTTCTTTTTGGGTAGTAGTATTTTCATGTTAATTTAAATCAATCTCGAAATAATCTCAAAAGTATACTCCCACATGGGTCTGGTATATCTAAAAAATATTTTCTTAAATGCTAATTCTGGAATTTAAACTCAAATAATTAAGTAGATAACACACTTAATTCATCAGTGACCACTGGCTTAATTAGGTTTATAATATATCTATTCCTTGTACACATGTACTATGTTTAATTCAAAGTTAATTGAAGCTGGACAGCATGAAGCCTTTAATAAGAGTAGATAATGTCTACTCATACCCATCTAATTATCTGATGTCTTCTTTTTAGTGGATGGTCATGTTTCGTGTTCAACGTACCAGAATTCACGTAATCTTGTTGCTAATACTATTAAATAGGCATACTCAAGCTAGCCCGTTTAGCGGAAAAGAGCGGCGACAAAGTAATCAGCATGTACTATATATAAGCTAGTCACAACAAAATAAATTTAGTAGGTAACGAAAGTCAATATCTATATCTGCTTTTGGTTGAGGAAAAATGACTAATAATTAAACAAGTAGAATTATAATTCATATGGGAGGGGCAGGGGAAAACTACTAAACTTACGCATACACAAATGAAAACAAAACTGAAATCGAAACACTAAATTTGAGGAGTGCTGCCAAAACTAAAAGTAACTGTTATTTTTCAAGCTGATTTAACTAGTCACTCACTACAGGAGTAATCATGTGTGTATGTTGTGTTCTTGCGTTCCGCCTATGCTCAAGTTCTTTACTTTGACTACTGGATATTAAGTTTTCTCCACATAAGGTGTCACATTCCATAATCGTAGAGTGAGACTGGCACATGATACGAAAAAATTTTTAAACCTACAAATCAACATTAAATAAAAATTCAAAATCATATCAACATTTTTGCAATTTATATTATGATCAAAATAAATATTGCCTTTTTATAAGGATATATAATTTATATACAACATAAAGATTTAGTAGAAATTTTGATAGAGTCTATCCATTAAATGAGACATTTTGATATTTCTACAAAACTCTATCAGGCAAACAAATATACATAAAGGGAGCTATGCTCTCACCAAACTGAATCAAAACAATCATACACTAAAATACAAAAGTGGGGAAAGCTCATATGTGGTCATAATACATCGCAAAAGTAAACAAAAGAATAACTTCCCAGAATTATATATATACAACTTTAAAATGTAATGTACAACAAAATGAAATAGGGTTAATTCCCGCATAACCAAATGAGCTTACCCAAAGATATTCCAGTCACTCCTTAGCTCCTTCTGGAATCTTACCAGCTTCACTATCTGAGATAACAAATTTTTCAGTAGATAGCATATCTATATCAGTAAACAATGTATGTATATATATAATCAAAATCAAAAGCGTGATGATGATTTATATGGATTAAGATAACCTTTAATTTATAAACCAACAACAACCAACTATGTGATGCACATTGTAAAACATGTTTTATTGCCTAAATCAAGATGTCTTATAAAGTGAAGAGAAAGAATTAATAGGTTCCTAAATATCAATTAAAGGGAAGGACTACCATGGACTAGTTTATAGATATCCAGTAGGGCACATAACCCATAAAGGTAACTCACAACAAGCGAAGGCACATAATCCTCAAGGGTAAATAACCAACAAGTGTGAGGTCATAACTCACGAAAATTAATCATTCATCCGTCCCTTTATGATGGTTGTCACATAGGGCTAACATCTTCATTAACCCTGCTAGCTAGGTATTTTCCAAGGCACACTAAGGGCTAATAAAACTGTTATTGGCTTCCAGTGTCCTAACTAGTCCTTCTAAAGCTAAGGAAAATAATTGAGGCATGCATGGAATTAATTATCATTTCAATACTATTTTAGCTGGCGGTTGTACACAACTGTATGCATGAGATTTCTCAACGATCTATATCAAACCATACACAGTGTAATTATATAATTCATCTCAAGAAAATCCATCTACTAAGAATTAATAATACCAATTAATAAAATTAAAATGGTACTTGTATAACATCTCCTAATAAAGAAAAATGGAATATATATAACAAAAAGAGTTAGGAGTACTATATGCACATTTGAATGTCATTCTCTAATAAGCAACCAATTCTTTAACTTATGACAGCCTCACCCCTAAGAAGTTCCTATGTTAACAAAAAAAGACAATGAATTATTTCCTTTTCTTTTCCCTTAAACCTTTTTGGCATAAGCTCATATCATAAGTAATTACCTTTTCAATATCTTAATACCCTCATAACATTCTAATTTAGCATTTAAGAGTTTCTTTACTCCTAAGAAGCTTACCACCACAATGAAATAAGGTCTCATAAATATATCTCAATAGGAATTTCCACTATAGCATAATATCAAGTAATAACCAAATTTATCAATACCAAATCATTCTCTTAATACAACTCCCATTATTAAATTTTTCTAACATGATTAGACTATAGGTCATTTACCATAGACTTTTACACATACTTGACCTTCCTATAGCCTTTTCATAAATGCAAAAATTCAAGGAAAATTTTGAAATTTTAGCAATTCATGTTTTCTATCCAAATAATACCTTCTAATTATTCCAATTACTACCTTTATGCTACTAATTGAAGACTCAAATTCAAAAAGTTCAATTTGGTCCCTCAAGAACCTTAAATTCACGTCCAAATTGCTGTTTTTCATCGTAAGCTTGAATTTCTTAAAATTGAAAGCAGGGAATGGCTAAAATTAATGAGAAAATAACAAGGCATATCGAAATTTTGCAATTCACTCACCAATTCAACGAAATTCGCGTCTTGTCTCTTTCTCGGAACCCTAACGTAGGCAGCCAAAATCTAAGGCAATTAATAGGTTATAGAACATAAGATTAGATGGGAAAGGCCGAAAATTATGTAAGGAACAAAACACATGACAGAAACACTGAAGAAAATTGCTTCCTTATGCTAAATTTGCTTTGCGATTTCGGTGTACAGAACCGTGAAACTAGTGGGTTTTCTTGACAAAAAATGGTGGCCTCCGGCTAGCAACTCATTGGCGACGACAGCGCAAGTGGTAAGGGACAACTCCGGTGATGAGAAATCAAAGCTCTCATGGACGTGTGATGCAAAATTTCTCTTCGTTGGTTGACTGCTTCAAGCTATCGAGGAAGAAGATGAAATAAAGCCAGGGGCAATTTTGTCATTTTGCATTTCGGGGACAGGTGTCAGTGCCTAAAAAATAAGTAGGGAAGTTAGGACTTGAACCCTTAGCCTCTCAGACCATACAAGAGAGGCCTAACCACTAAGTCAACCTCAATCTCAGGATATATTTTTACCTCAGAAAATGTTATACTTTAGTAAAATTTTCTTGAAAATTTCTCTTTTATTATTATTCACCAACTAAGTGATTAGATATAAATATCCTACTAATTAAGATTTATTGGGTCATTATATAAGGTAATGATATAAAGTCAAGCTTTTTGGCCAAACAAAAGAATAAATTCAAGGTTTATTTTAGAGAAAAAATCCATTTTGATCCTCCACAAATCAATGTATTCTCATTTTGGTTCTTTATAGATTTATTTTCTCAAATTAGTCCCTCATAGTTCCATTTCTTCTCAAAATAGTCCCTTCATCCAAAGACTATCTAATACATAATGATGTGGCACATTTTTTGAGTTGCTGGAATCTGATATCATGCTTCCTTATCAACATCAGAAAATTGACCTGTCCATATCACTAAAGACACACTGATCTGAAAAGACCCAACACACCCTAAAGACCTATGTTCGAAGACCTGCGTTCATTGAAGAGTGAGGTTTTTACCCTTTAATGAAACTAACCATATAAAATAGAAATATTCAAAGCCCTGTGTCCAAAGATCTATGAAAAATATAGTAGAGAAAATCAATCAATGTAGATGGAGAAAACGCATAGCACACAACAGTAAAGAGACAAGTGAAGACTTGTATTCGATGAAGAAGGTTAGGAAGTCGAGCTTTTTATCTTGCATTCATTAAAGAGGAAGAGGAAGAGGAAGGCGAGGTTTTGATGCACATTATAGAAAAGGTGAGTGAAAACCTAAAATTTGACTAACATGAATCTCAAAATGACAAAGGATTTGATATATAATCTTTTACTTGAGAAAAGTAGGAAATATATTGTAATTTCTGATAATAGAATTCATGTTTTATACTTCGATTTATTAGTTATGATACCTTTACTATTGTTTTCCATGGATATATATTTTATGATAATGGAATCCATTTTTTTAGTAATGGGATATTGAAATATATTGTTAGGGTCTGATTTGTTGGGTAATGGAAATATCAATATTACGATAATGAAATATATTGTCAAGGTTTTATTTTAGTAATGGGATGTTCAATATTATGGTAACAGGTAATATGACTGCTTACCAAAGGCATTGAAAGCATCATTCAAAATCTTCTATACATCTAGCTTATTAGCTACCAAAAAAACTGTTAAAGTTAATAACTTCTGCCAAATTTCCTTCTTGTATTAAACTTTGTTTGCCATTAAAAATATGCCACACACTTAAAGTATTTCGGCCAAAGTGAGTGGTAGTCAACTTATCAAATTTTTTGCACACAAATAAAATCATTAAAGTAGCATTCTTTTAAAGCATGGTATTCTTTATTTTAACTATCACAGTATTTAAGTGTTTACTAGCTTATTTATTAAAGGTGCCAAAGTGGGATCCACTTGAACTAGTGGGTTGAAAATCTCAACTCTGGCCATTTTGTGACCTGCTTAACCCACCAACAAATAAAAAAATTATAAAAAAGTAATAAAAATTCAAATGTGATTTTGTTTGAGCTTATGTATTATTTAATCAATTAATTTCTATATTAGTATAAATAAACATATAAACAACAAAAATAAAAAGCAAGCTTCAATGGATTAAAACAAGTAAAGTAATCCAATAATACAATGATTCATTAATAATAAGAATATGATTATAACATAATATTCAAATGTGGCAAACCAATATCTAATATAACATAAACATTGAAAAGAGCCAAATTTTCCAAATACATAATTATTTCAAAGTTCCATTAAGCATCAACAATAACAATAGAGTAAAATATTAGCCTGTGCCTCTAGACAACCCAACTACAAAAGAAGAAGAAGAAGAAAATAAAGTTCTCCTAAACGGGAATCGATAGTGCAGTCGTTATCACTACCAAAATAGATGAGTCAGTAGACAAAAAAAATTCTAGAAAAAATGATAAAAGTTTACCGTTTAATCACCGACTGACTACTGAAACAAGAACCCTCAATTGATACTAGAGATAAGAACACAAAATAGAAAAACCAAATCAAGGTGCGATGCGAGAACAGGGAAATAAATATAAAACTGCAATTGTGATTTTGAGAAGTTTGAAGAAAGACAAAATGAGAAGACAAGTTGAAGTTGCGAACTATGACTACAATTTTGCAAAGGTTGAAGAAAGATGAAGTACCATTGGCTTGAACTGATATGAAAGCCAAAGCTTAGTCGAAGCTTACTCCTTTAGTGCTTCTTTTCCAATGAGTTAGTGGGCTTCTTGGACGTGTTAGCCAAATGCATAGGCAACTTTGCTTAGTCAACCATTGGCTTTCTCCTATCAAGTCTTCCTATAGCATAATAAAGTGGACGAACAAACAGAGATGGACGAACTTGTAAAGATCGATGCATAGTAGGGATGGGTTTTTTCTGATTTGGGCAGGTCTTTAGTGATGTGGACAAGTCGTTTTCCTTATGTGGATGGGGAAGCATGATATTAGATACCAGCAACTCAAAAAATGTGCCACATCATCATGTATAAGACGGTTTTAGTATGAAAAGAAATGGAATTATGAGGGGCTTATTTTAGAAAATGAGTACGTGGAGGACTAAAAGAAGCATAGGCTACTCTGTGTAGGATCAAAATGGGATTTTAGTCATTTATTTTAAGTGAACTTGGGCCCGAGTCAAGACTTTTGACCCACAACTCAAAATGCAATTATTATAGATCAAAATTAGCCTAAGAGATATAATATGAACCCATGCAATATTAAGCCTAAATTTGCCCAAATTGCCTACTCAATATCAAATTTTGCTTTTTTTTATATAACTAAAACATTTAGAATAATTAGTTCAACAAGAAGCCTAAGCTACCTCAATCGTTTTATCCCATTACAGTTTATTTTAAACTATGCATCCAAGCACAACCTTAAACTGCAAGTTCAATTTTTTAATGCAAAGAAATAAATATAAGTATAATCTTTGGTGCACTTATAATTTTGAATACACTAGTATATCCAGTTATAATGTAAGGACATAATTATAATATTATTAATATAAAAGATAATAATATTACAATTATATCTTTACATTTTAACTAATACATTTAAAATTATAAGTGCACAAAGATTTTATTGTAAATATAACATAAAAATCATGAGACAACACGCTCACTACAGCCCGAATAAAGTAGGGGAAGAAAATTTCAAGATCTTGAAAGGGAGACAACATACCTTCCAACAAGAGTCTTATCTTCTATTCAGTTTTCTTCCCTCCTGATGATCTCCAAACTAATCTGAACAGAATAAACTAAAAATCTTAAGCTTATTTACCACCAAGAGGGAAAAGCATCTGTGAGAGGGAAGAGTAAATCTTTCGCAGAAACTAAAAGTCTATAATAAAAGAGAAAGATTCCTTCAAAGGGAAGAGATGCCATGTCATAGATAGAGATCAATTTCACGAGTTCTGAAAGCGATAAAATGATTCAATAACCAAGTTGGCACAAGTTACAGCACCATAAAGCATGGAAAGAGATTGGGCCTGGGGAAAAGTCTACTTGAGATCACCTTCTGTCTTGAAAATTAATAAAAGAAAAAAAGTAACGTAAGCACAGAAATTGAGCTTCTTGTGGGCCTATTTACCGAGCTAGGCCCGGCATGTAGGCCCATTGAATTTCGGACAACAAAGACGACAAAATTTTTTACAAAAAACAAAAGAACAAGGCAGGGAAGACTAGCAGACATAAAGTTCGACCGTTTCGATTATGTCATGGCAAATAATGAAAGTTTATTTTGGAAGGGTTAGTGAGCATTCGAAATAACCAATGAGATTGGGAATGTGAACGGCGAAGTGCATTTAATGCGAGGCACAAAAATGCAGTAACACCAAGTGGAGTTGAGTAGGGATAGGGTGTGGTCACGCTTTTCCGTAAAAATTAATAATGTTATCTTAAATTGTGGGTCTCTCACTGTTCGGTCATTATCTCGCTGTCACAAATTACTAAACAAACATTGATTTATCGTCTCAAAGTGTGCAACCCGGATTGGTTTCCCCTAAGCTCTTGACAATTATAAACGTGCAGTGTGTATGTTTCTTTGTCTCGATGGGACATATTTTTAAGAAAAAATGTGGAGCATATGATGAGTTTAAAATTATCATATATTACTTATGATATACTAATTATTAATTATAAAATAATATTTTATTAAATTATTAATAGT
The DNA here is from genome assembly GCA_037074485.1 of Delonix regia. Classification (NCBI taxonomy): domain Eukaryota; kingdom Viridiplantae; phylum Streptophyta; class Magnoliopsida; order Fabales; family Fabaceae; genus Delonix; species Delonix regia. Next base: position 41,237,776 of record CM073449.1, read on the forward strand.
TCTTAACGTGGTAAATTTAATTTTTTTTATGTAATTATAATGAGTATAGTTATAATAATAAATTCAGTAAATTGATAGAATTTATTTTATATTTAATAGATTTTAATAATTATTGAATCATAAGTAAATTGGGTATACCAATTATGATTGCTTTATAAACATTTAACCTAACGCAATCCAAATTAAGCACCTTAACTCAAGCTAAAAACTTGGCAATGTAACGAAAATAAAAGTAAAGCTCTCAAACTGTGTATAATCTAAGGAATTAGCCCCAAAAAAATTCAGCAAGCTAAACAAATATATACTTTTTTAATGTAGGCCTCTGCTTGATGTGTATAATGCCACACCTGACTTTCTATTTATATCTTTCACTTCAAAGTGTAATTTTTTTTTGGGGTAAAATTAAGAGAGAAAGATATTGGAACGAGAGTATATAATTTACTCTCTCTCTCTCTTCAGCATTATTCTTTTCTCTTTTTAAACTTTACAAAAAATAACATCGTGAAGCTCTTTAACTACTCATTGTATCAAAGATTCAAATTCTTCAATTATTGATCTTCAATTATTTATAGCAAAACCTCACTTTCAAATTGAAAGACATTCCGTATAGAGGTCAATTATATTGGAAGCTTTCCAACTTCTCTTCGCCTCAAGTAATCTTGAATCAAAATGGTTTGCATGCATATATAGCTTCTAATAAATGCGTCCAACGTCACTTGATGCGAATCACCGTAGCAAATATGGTTGATCTTAAATGAAGTAGGGTGTTGTGTCATGTCTATCAATTTTGCCTTCATCATATTTCCTACGTTTGGCCATTGGAATAATCGAGGTGTGTAAGTCCCTTCCTCTAATTTTGCACCTCACCACTTCATCCCAAATAAGAAATTACTCAAATCTGATTACAGTGCTACAATTAAGCACTGAATTCGATTTACATCCAATGCTTTTAAAGATGAATATTTTTATTCTGAAAGAGTAATTTTTTATAAAGAAAATTAATATTTAAATTTTTTTTGTTCATAACTTTGAGCCTGACAAATATATATTGCTAGAAAAATAAGAAAAAATATGACTTTTTGATCAATTTGAATTCAAGATAAACTAAAGAAGGAGAGAAAGAAAATATAATAATCAAATAAGTAAAAGGGCTAGCGGCTAGCCTTATAAATAAAATTCTAGCTAAGTAACCAAGTCTAATAACGAACTATAAGTTAAATTTTTTATTATTAAGTTCATGTGCAACTTATTATGGCCGAGCAAATCTATTCAGGCAACGGCAATTACATAAAAAAAAAAAGAAAAAGTATTAAAGTATAATCCATTAACTAGTTAATGATGAATTAATATTAATTTATAAATTAATTAATAACTCCTAACAGGTTAGGATTCGAATAGTATTAATTACTCATCCCGTACAGAAACAAAATATTTAAATCTGTGCCTGCCTTCCTGGACCTGGGTATGATTCTATTTTATGTTATGCATAATGTACATTTCGAAAATAAAATAATAACAATAATAAGCAGAGTCCCGGGGATTAGAAGCTTCGGGGCTTGACCGGAATCTTAGCTTAAGCCTGAAATCTGTGCAAAATGGTGAGCCAAACGAGAGCCTCGAATGTGGAGCGTTGACAATAACTGATGTCTGTAATAATATGTATTAGCAACTTCTACTCCTACGCTAATTAAGCTGTGTTTGACCCTTCTGACATTGGTGGCTCGCAACACCACTACTCAGCTCCTCATTCTCAGGGCTAGCCCCTTCCTTAATTTGTCTCCGTTATTAATTGATGCCTACATTTATTTATTAGTTTATTAAATCCTATTTATCTGTTTATTGCCTATATGTACTCTGACAGTGATCCAGCTAAACGGCTACACAATGTTGATCCTTTGATTCTTTGCCATAAAATTGCGCTTACAACAACTCACATGCCTACCCCAACACATCACCATATATTTAAACATGTAAACACACTACACATGATCACAAAGTGTGTGTGTGTGGGGCTATATGTGTATATATAGAGTGTTACTTTTGATGTAACTACAAATAATACCAAAAGTGAAATTTGGATTTTTACTGTAACAACTGTTGCTATATATGTTAAAAATAATCATGAACAATGATTTTTTATACATATAGCAACGGCTGTAATAATAAAAAAATCCAAAATTTCAAAAGCGTGCAGTGAAATATTTTGTTGGCAATTATATTTTGTCCTCAAACGGTTTTGTTCTACCTTCAGACATGGTATATAGGAGCTGCATCCTAGTAATAAGACTGTGCAATTTGCAAATAATTATATCCATGGGGCTCATTAATTGATTGATGCTATATTTCTTTAATTTCCGTTTTCAAGGAGGAAGGAAGGAGTACCTGGGTAAGGGGGAGACTCAATAAAGATCGATATGGCATTCATTATAGTTCAACTGTTTGCGACGGACATTGAGCGCATTCTTGGTCGTGACATTCTCTCCGCCTCTCAAGAACATGTCGCCTCTTGTTTTTTCTAACAACTTCTAGTCTGCTTAAAAGTGAGTGACAATGATTTAATATCTTTTGTGCCAGAAGCTGGTATGGTCATACGGTGTGCTACCAAGTTAAATAAGCCAAAACTAAGGACCAAAAAGAGAGAGAGAGAGAGATATGTATATATATATATATATATATATACACACACACACATACACAAAAGAAGCATATGAAAAATTCACATGGACAAAGTTCTTCATCCTGAATCTTTTCAGCCATTGAAAAGACGAAGGGCAGGTTTTACTTTTTTGTACTCGTCCTGAGACTTCAAGCAGCTAATAGATTCTCAAATTAAATCATGGATTATATTCCAAAATTCAGACACACACACACATGCAATATACACGATCGAGGCATATATACAGACAATATTGTTTTCCAAGAAAAGCAAAGTAGAGACACAAATGGAGTTGTATTGTAAGAAAGAGCAAGATAATGCCGCATGGTGCAGGCGCGCAGGTTATGATATGAGTTCAGCAGAACCACGCCAAAATTCTGCGCCGGATTTGTACCCATCATTTGATAATGACTGCCCATTTCAAAATCAATGGCTCTGATCTTCCTCATCATCTCCCCATTCATCAAACCATGTGCAAGGTATCTATTGGTGGATTAGTTCCCACTTCTGTATATGGGTTGCGTTGGATGGTTTCTTTCCCCATTGGTGAAATAATCTATATAAATTAAATAAGATAAAACGAATATAGTGAAATTTTAATTAGATAAGTTTAAATGTGTATAAGAAATGGACCAAGTGGTTAATTAAGATAATGTGCTCTTCATTCTGATCACTACCTGAATTTAGACTTTAAAACTGTAATGCTTTTGAGAATTCTTTTCTTCATATGCATTTAAAATAGCTAGAAGGAAATATCCATATATACACGCCGATTTGAACAAATATATAGATATATATATGTGTGTGTGTGTGTGTGTGTGTGGATGCGTGTGTGTGTGTGTGTGTGTGTGTGTGTGTGTGTGAATGGCCTAACGAGTTACCCACATGAAATCTATTGCCATAAAAAACAGGATGCCGTCGAAGGAAAGAATTACCTAATCGGCTGTCCTGGTTTTCTTCTATTCATGTATAGTACATTTATTAATTATAATCAACGTCATGTTTCCTGAGAAAACCATGTCCACATCGAGAAAGAGAGTGAGACTGTTTAGTGCAGCGAAAGCAAGTGTGGTTTTCACGTATATATGGCCACGTTGGTTGCTAAGTGATTATGCTCTGCAAGACTGGTTGATACAAATTAATTACGCACCGAAAGTAGAAATTCTCCCAGCTGCTGTTGCAATGCAGGATGGGGAATAAAAAATGACAATATTACACTTCACACGCTTGCACCTTCTTCATACGTGTGACACACCGAATGAGAAAGAGAGAGGGATAGAAACACGGTTCGTCAAAAAGTTCGTTCATTCGTCAAAATGTTACTTATGAACTACAAGATTTACATCATAAAATCAGAACCCTAAATCAAGCACTTGAAGAAGAGGCCTCGCCGCGATGATCAATATCCTCCTTAACTTGTTGTGAGAACGAAGATGAGGTTGGAGTAGTAGTGTCGATCTCTTCCTCGGCTTCTAAACAAGAAGAATTAACACAACGTGTACTAAAAGAAGAAGACAGCGAAGAAGTAGAAAAGGATAGAGGGGAAGAAGGTGAGGGCGAAGAAGAAGAAGAAGAAGCAGAAGCAAATGCAAGGCCGACCAATAAATCAACAAAAGCAGCCACAATATAGGCGTGATTGCTTTTGGCATTGACCCTCAAATACCAGCAGAAAAGTTCCTGGAGAGCCTCCCAGCGCTCGAGGGCATGAGCCTTCACCATCTCCTTCATGGACTCTCGAAAGTCGACGTAAGGGTCTTGAGAGTTCATGGATAGCACCACGCTGTCTTTGAACGGTACGCCTCCTGGGACAGAAGCTTTAGTCTCTAATATGGAGCTAGTCTCATCCGGCTCGAAGAAGAGCCGCCTCCGGTCCGACTGCAAGCCGCGAACCACGGTCTCTACTGGGTCCCCTTCACCTGCTGAGGAATCTGAGTTGATGGGTTCGAAGAAGTGGGTGCTGTTGGCTCTGAAAGAGAGGGTTCTGGGTTGGTGACAAGACGGCCACCCCCAGGAAGACGATGACCTCACCTCTGACTTCTTCACAAGAAACGGCAGCTTCATTTTCTTCCCCATCTGGTTTATCTTAAAGGGAGATGAGATTGGTTTTGGAGCTTTAACAAATCTGAGTTACTGCATTGGGGAATTATTGACAAACTCTGCGATGGTCTTTGGGGCCAACATTTTAAAGGAGTGGTAGGACAATAGCCAGCTGTATAGGAGCTAGTGGGGTCGCTTTAAATTCGATATAACTTGGTATTCACTTTTACAGGCTTCACAAATAAATGTGATTCAGTGATAATTTATGATTCATTCAATGTTATTCATTTGAGTGGGATTATTGTATTTTGTTTTTTATCCTCCCAAATGACTTTGTCAATTATATATACCAAATTTTGTTTAATCTACTCGTTCTTCTCACGTTGAATATTATATCCGTTACAATATCTTTTTATGACATGTCATTGGTAACTATTTCCTTTAAGTATTTGGCCAAAAAATATATATAATCATTTATGTTAGCAATTCAAACTTGAGTATCTAATTATATATATATATATATATATATATATATATTGAGTCTGGTTCAAAAAATATGAAAAAATAAATTAAATGGGCCATAAACAAGTTAGTCACCGTGCCAACATGTTCAACTCAGAAAATTAAACTTTTTGCCGAAAGTTTCATGATATTATTTTGTTAGATATACATATATAAATAATAATTATATATTATTCGTAATTTTGTTTGTCATTATATACTCTGAAAGTGTTTTAATTAACAAAATAATATAATATACTAGCTCACATGCTAATTATGAATTTCATATTTGTGGAGCTTTTAATAAATACGTCAATTTAATTAGTCATTTGCAAGTTGTCTGAGTGACAAGCTGAGTTTAAATTGATCAAGCCAATTAAGTCGTCGAATGATCATTAATATCGCCTAAATCCAATTAGTTTCTTATACCAATGGCTCGTGGATTCTTTTTTGGGTGGAATATTATAGGATCAAATATTTTGTTGAACGCGTATAGTAATTATACATTTTTCATCAAATATTTATGTCATTATATGATCCAAAAATATTTTTTATTCAAAAATATAAGTACTAGCTCACAGACTAGTTTAAGAACTACATATTTTTGAACCATTTAACAAATAGGTCAACTCGATCGTAACGTTGTCCGTGACTAGCTGAGTTTAAATGAGACAAAACAATTTATTTGACAATACGAAAGTTAATTAAAAATAATTATCACCGTCAATACGTTTCTTATATAAAAATACGGATTTATTTGGAAGAAGCAATCTAAGATTAAAAATTTTAATCGCACTGAGCTAAAACGGATTAATACTCAAATTACTTCAAAAATAATACTTCGAACAAAGGCTAATTATAGTAAAAAATGCTTACGTTGGTGGGATCAAATTAAATATCCCTTTAAAAAGTGTCATTAAATATATGGTGGCAACGGGCCTATTCTGAAAGAGTTCGAGTCCTAGTTTCTTTTTTCCTTTTCTTCATTTGCAAACAAGGCTAAACTCTCATTTTTCGCACTCAACCAGTCACCCTTTTGCCTAAATATATGTTCTTCATTTATGTCAGGAGAACAATTTGGCGAGGGCAGATGTCTTTAACTAGAACGAAGTTAAAACAATTTTTCATAACCTAATGGTCATTTTTATTTGTTTTTACAATTTCATCAATTGCGGCTTTATCCCTACATAGAATGTACTTTACATTTACAATTTTAAAAAATGACCATAGAAATGGAAAGTAAATTGTGGCTCAGTGGCTGGATATATAGCAACTCCTCAGAGCTCAAATTAAGCCGCATGCAGGGTAAAATACCTTGCTTAGCAAGAAAAATCAACAAATTATGTATAAATTAAAAGGCGCAAAGGCTAATTAATCTTCTTATGCAGCCAAAAAGTGCGCAATATCAGAACCCATGCATGTACTCGCTTCAGTTTTGGCACTGTGGCACATATGCAAGAGACAAACGGACAATTTAGGTTGGCTTTAATTATTCTAGGACATCTAAACATCTTTTTTCTTTTTTTCTTCTTTTTCAGTTGATGATTAAAAGGTCTGTCAGAACTAGTCAGAATCTCCCGAGGTCCCATTTTCGTAGGTCACATGGTTTTGAAATTGAATTATCTGGAAATGGATGTGGGGTTCAAATCGATTTGGCTATGCTCAGATAATTAAATGTCCTCTCAATAAGAAAAAAGATGAAATAAATGGCAGTGAGTGACAGGCTTATTGGAGGGAAAGTAAACCAAATTAATTCAAAAGGTACGATTCCATTGATGAGTCATGACACACACACACTGGGTTTGTGGGGATGCAAGCCATGTGTATCTAATAAAGATGAAGCTGATCTTCACGATATCTTCACGAAGGGGTTCAGAGAACCAGATTGAGACCCCTACCCCTGGGAGAGACACAGAAATAGACCAACTATGTGGAAGTACTCATATCTCTCGGGCTCTTCCCAACCATGGCACATATATTGTTCTTCTATTCATTATCTTCTCTTCTATATAGTTTGTTGGCGTATTCTTTTCACATTTAATCGGGGTTTTTTGGTATGTTCAAAAGCTACAAGAGAAGGTCACATTCATAATAGTTGAAGTTATCTCCAGTCAATTCAGTGGGTTAAGAACAAGGATTGGGTTGACCGTGTGGCATTCCATTGTCTAAGGGGTTAAACAAATCGAATGGGGTTTACTGTTTAGGACACAAGTGGACATGGCAAATAGGATTGGGACCCAGTAACTTACTACTGCTGGTTCTTGAAGTTGGTGTGGTCCATTTATGATATGGAAGACGATGAGGGAGGGACCTCTCGTCTATGTCCAAGCCTCAGCAGCATCTCTTAGAAGGACCATGAGATCAAAAAACTTAGCACCGCACGAAATGAATCTAATTTATTACCCCTCTCACCCACACTGCAATAAAACAAAGTACAGACTGATGCATAACCCACCACCGCTCAAAACTTGTAGGGACAGGGTCAACTTGGAACTCTCATGTTGTTGCTTTCTTTTTGTTATTGTCCCCTAGACATGTAGTTAATTAAGGAGCTGAGTTGTGGCACTGTCTAATATTAGTCGCAAGGTTATTAAACTCATTCTAAGAATTTATTTCGGTTAATAAATAATTATTAAAATATATAATTTTATAATTTAAATATTATATATATTAAAAAATTAATTAAATATAATTTAAATTATATTTAATTAAATAAAAATTATTCATATTTCATAATATGTAATACTCAATATGAATATTTTAATATAGTCATACATAAATAATTATTCAATATAACTAATTAAATAATATTTATTTTATTTTATTTAAGAAGTACATATTAAATGTAATTTTATTATTTTTTTATGCATATTTAAACTTGTAATAATTATAAAGGCTTCATGAAAAAGAAGTTATCTATATCTTATTTAGTTTTAAATTAAAATTATTATATTGTTGACTTTACAAGTTAGTTGACACGTTAAAATTGTAAACTTAATAGATTTAATAAGTTAACTCATGAATTTATTCGAATTTGTAGTAAATCCGAGTTTACAATGAGTTAACTCATTTCTTTTATATACAATCGTAAACTTGTAAATTCGGATAATAAACTCATAAATTTAACACTTATGATTAGTGTTTATCATGTACAAAAGCTAGCAATACCATAACCTACCTTCTATCTTAAAAGTATTATGTTATTTAAAAAATAATAATGATAATAAAGATTCTAGCAGTTTACTATTTTTTTATTTTAAGATGTTTGCGTTTTACTTCTTCATGATGATTATTTTGGTGCCGGATGTGAAGAAGTTCGAATATGTTATCTATCTAACCTAGAGCGAAATTTTGTATAAAGAAGTATACTTCTTTTTATTGTTGTTTTTGTATACTTCTTTTTATTGTTGTTTTTCTCCATCGTTTTTGCTCTATCCCAAGAACATCCACTCGGCTGATTTGAATTGTACCAGAGTCTGAAATTGCCTATTCAGGTTTCTGAGCACGGGGTCCGAGGGTCGGACAATAAGCCAAATGATAAATGACGTCGAAGTGCAGATGCTACCCCCAAAAAGTAGCAGGAAAGATAAGAGTTAATTAATTAACCATTATTATTAGCTGTAACCCCATGTTTTGTTCACTTCACGGCGACTACCTTTAAGTAGGTTTATTTTTGTCATTTTCATTATTAAATTAGTTTCTAATTATATAACATAAATGTAATTACTATCCATTCTTTTAATAAAATATTCAAATTACATAACCATCTCTTTTTTGATAAAAATATACTCAACCAAAATATATTTTAAATATCAAATTTGTTTTTTACTAAGAATATGATTAATTAAAAAACATATTCCTTAAATTTATATTTTAATATTAGTTATTTTACATTGAAAACTTTATATTTAGTTTATTTTCACATTTTTATTTTGCTTATGACAATGCTTACTCTTTAATACAGTTAATATAAATGTGATTATTGAAATGAACTGTTACTAATTATTACCTTTAAATTAGGATACCGTATATTTATAATTTTAAGTGCACAAATACATCTAATTATAATATAGAAGTATAATTATAATATGATCAAAATTATTATAATTATATTCTTATATTATAATTGAATGTTTTTAAAATTGTGAGTGTATTAAAAATTTTATCTCAAATTAATCAATCTCTAAAATCATTTTGTAAATATTTCTATTTTAATGTTTAATTTTATCAAATATTTTATATTCGTTAATTTTTAAAACAGCTGTCTTATATTAATTAAATGTATAGTTAGTGCTTATTACATACATGAGAGAACTAATTATATCTTATTTTTTGTTGAAAAAAGATAACTATATTAAATTTTTTCATTTATAAAAAGTGTAATTATTACAAACAGAAAATTTGAAAAACCCTGCAAGTTACACATGACAGATATTTACCCATAAAATAGACACTTCAGAATAACCTATTATATGTTAAAAACAACATGAAGTTAGTTAACACGTCCAGAGGGTAATTAACTACGCATACTTGATAAATAAGAGTTTCCATTAGATCGTTTTTGGTTTACGATCTTCATATATGCAGTCTGGTGAGAAGAGATATGAACAGTGTATAAAGAACCTTCGATTGATTAAAGATGATTAAGTAATTAAAAAACCAAAAAAAAAGAAGAAAGAAATCAAGCATAGAAGAACATCTATCAACTCATGCACCCAGAATCGCAAACCAGAAGCCTACGTCTTTCCTCTTTATCCGGGGCATGTACCAAGTGAGGCTAATACATGTTTGGCAACTTGACTGGGGCATGGTTCCTTCAAACGGCAGAGATTTGGATTTCATTCTATTAGAGAATTTTGAGTCATTAAAATTATTTTAATAACTTAAATATTAAATAATTTTTTAAAATTTAACTATTAAAATTTCATTCAATTTTACAACTTCACCTCCAAAGTCCGAAGCCATGGAGTCCTGTAGCCTTTTATCCACTCATATAGACCATTTCAAGCTTGAAGAGGGAGTCATCCACTAGAAACCCAAGACCTCAAAACATTATGAGCCCTGCAGGGTCGGAATAGGATTGGGTCAATTTAATTTTTACAAGATTTGGTAGATTTTAAATTGGGTTTCATTTTAAACACCCAGCACTCCTTCTGGTTCGATTTTAACGGGATGAGTAATTAGACTGAATTGGATTATACCGGGTCTAGTTTGATCTAATAATTTGAGACCCAATACAAGAGAAATTATAATTTTTATGTAATCTAATTTGATATGACTAAGTGTAATTTGGATTCATTTATGTTATTATTATGTTAAAAAATAATAAATATAAAATAAATGATATTTATTGACATTTAAATATACAAAACTTACTTAAATAATAAATATTACTTATTGTATATTTACCTCTTTCTAATATATCAGCGACATCCTAAAAACACATGCGAAGAAAAACACTAACGAGGAGATATAAATTCAACTAAGTAACTAGATCCATGAATACCTCAGGTCGAAATATATCCAAATAATATTATTATAAACAAATAAAGATGAGGACCGCATCCAACTGGGTGGAGTAAAAGCCATAATGATATCGTACACTGGTCACCGTCAGTGGGGCTGCCGGATTATGACAACTTGACCCACTCATCATTTGACTCGTATTTATTTACAGCTTGATTGTGTGCATATGTATGTAAACATGTCAGTCTATTATGTGGTACCAATTTTACAGCCTAAATTCTAAGGTAGAGTAGACTACCAAAAAGTGCAAACTACAAGGAGTCAACCCCGGTTTTCAAAAGCCAAAAGCTAATTATAGAAGTGCAGTAAGCCGGTGGAAATTGGATAACAGCCTTCCCAAAACAGTAGTAACCCTCTCATCACCAAGGGTCTAAGGACAAACAAGATTAGTATGAAACTTGGCTCCTCTACACACACACACACACTTGGGGTAAAACCGTGAGAGCAATTTTCCGATAATTGAATGCTTCGACAGTGAAACCAATAACTAGGATTTTGATGATGCAGGAATCAGGAATGAGGCTAATCAGCATTACTTGAACCACCACTCTGCAGGATGATTATGTGTTCCTGTACAAATCTGCTGAATCCTTAAAATATCACTTCCAGTTTTCAAGCATAATGAACATAAAACTTAAACTCTTTCTGATTATCTGACAATTTCTCACATTTGTAATATCAATTTATAGGTACTATTTTTTAAGATGTGCTCAAATTTTTGCCGTATAATTGAACAGTTCCAGATCAATGAATGGTTCAGTAAGAACTCAGACTAAACGAGTCTGGTGCTTAATCGAAAACGGCATAACTGAGCTAAAGGTTGAAAAAAGAATGAAAAATGACAGAAGCTTCTCATGAAAACTACACAGATCAAAGTTAGGAAAAAGTATAGATCCGGGGAGGTATTTTAATATCCCAAGGACTAAATGAAACTATAATGTCAAGGACCATCCAATTTTCACACAAATAACTAACAAGTAAACACCGTTTCAGTTGGACCTCACACCAACCACCACTCTTTTTTGCATATAGGCAATACATAAATATCACATAATTATTCTATAAGAAGGCTGGCCAAAAGAAAATCGTATAAGAAAGGCAGTGAAGCAAGCACATCGTGTTGAGTCAACGAGTCATGATCATATAAGCCCGAACTCTCAAAGCTTTTGAAATCAATATAGTAAATATCCAAGGGCAAATAGATCTGGTTGAGGAGTGCAGACAATATACCCGGTGAGCAATAGTATTTCAGAAAGTGACTACTAATAAAACAAAAGAAATCATTCACATGTAACTAGAAAACAAAGCAAAATTTATTATTCTTTTTCGTGGTAGAACAGCAAAATTGAATTTCACCGAGTCACGTTTGGAGGTTGACTTAATCAGGACCAAAAGGTTTGTTTATTCTTTATTTTGCTTAATCACAATACCATCCAGGCGTCCCCCAATTCACACAGAAACCAGGTATATCCCATATACAAAGATTGTATGACAAATATACAAATATTAAGATTGCAGAATAAAAAATAAAGAAATTCAAGGTACAGTCATAAAAATGTCATTCACAACTGAAAGAAGGATGATCACTACTTATGCATGATCATGAATCCCATATCAGTTGGGCTTCAGGACACAGAACTCCCATTTATAGTTGAGGCTCGCCCCTCTCCTCAGCCTAGCTTTCAGGAGTGGGCTCTCCTCAACATCAAGCACCCCATCCAGCTAACTCGTGCAAAATGAAATCCTAGATATATTCCCATGAGCATTACATATCTCATGGAACAGTATACTATTCTGCTAATTTAATGAGACACATCGACCAGGCTAGCAACCATTGATGCACAATGCAAGCGAGAATTTGCGGAGACTATGAAAATAGTTGTACTTAATATGCATCCGCTTTATCTACGTTTAGCAACATGCTATCCATCTCAGAAGATGAATTACAAGATATAACATGTCTAACCAGCTACTAGTTATTTCCATATACAATGGATCACCAGTCTTACCATTCACCCACCATTTTCTACGGGTAAAAATCCATGAGTATAGATGCAAGTGGACCCATGATCCACACTGCACATTGCCACTACAGTGTTTCAGCCACCAAATGATGAAAGTCATCCAAAAATAAAATGCCAATGCCATCTCCTTGTGGTAAACAAATTAACCATCTTCTAGCCATTTGTCATCCCTTTTAAAAATTGAAATCATTAATGAAAATTTGACAAGCAAAGTTCACATTACCTCTGAAGTCTGGAATCAAGATGGAGTTTGGTATTTTGCCTAAACAGTGCTAGAGTCCTGGCGTCCGCCCCCATCTCCCAGTAACCAGACATATCCCGTATGCAATAGATGTACTTGAAAGCCATTGAAACGTATAGAGTAAGAAAAAATAATAAAGAAAATCAAAATGTGAAAAAATCTCTCATAATTGGAAGAAGTATGAAAACTAACCTATCTGCAAAACACATGCAACGAGAAACCCTTGATCTATACCTTGAGCATTCCAAGTGCAAAGTATATGATTTTGCACTGACCTGGTGAAAGAGAAAAAACAACACTCACATCACCTTTCCAGAACACCTGATCATATCCACTAGCTAATATCATCCCTTCTTAAAAACAAAAAGCCTAAATACTGACATAAACTTCTAGAACCCCCGTAAAGTTAATAGTAAGCCTTAATCCAAAAGCATAAGGTAGAAATTCAGAAACTATTGAAGTAGTTATAGTTAATATATGTCAATTAAATCTACAATATGCAATCCATCTCAGAAGATTAGTTACAGGGCTTAGAATTGGTTGGCATAAAAAATATATTTAAGTTTAAAATGAATATTTACTTACAACAACTTTAAAATTACGGAAAACCAATTAATCTGGAGCCCATGTTATATATTTATTTGAGTCAATAGTAGACGTGTGCAGGCTGCATTCATGGAAATCTGATAACTCTTTAAAATAGACTTATTTAGGTCATATTCATGCTAGATAGTTAAGTAATTTTGTTAGTTTTCTATTTATTTTGAGTCAATCTTTTTTAGATGAGTCATCTTTGTCTTTGATGGTTTAGAGTTAGGTTATTTTAATATTAACCCACATTAAGTTAGTGATTTGCATGGTTATTTTAGCCAAATATATGCTACTCATGTTTTTTTGTCATGTTTAGGCTTTGGAAAGAAAAAATGAGCGCACTGGCATCGTGAAAGTAGATGCCTCCACTTTGAGACAGCTTCTGGTCCTATAGATGTTAGAATTTGGAGTTAGGTATTTGACAGAAAATCATAGAGCTATTAAAGACCTTTTCAAAGAGGGGTGGTTCACCAAAATCCAATGTTGGAGTGCAAAGTTACAGCCAAAATATTGAAGCTTTTCGAACAAGCAATGACTTGGTGCCTAGGGCCAGCATTTTTAGAAATGACAAAGAGTTGGCGCCTAAGTGCCTAAAAATTGGAGTCTAAGTGCAAGAATTTTTGAAAGTGCCATATAGTTGGCGCTTAGGTGCCAGAACATGCAAACTAGCCCAAGAGTTGGCACAACGCTAGAATGTAGCTAATATAGGGCAAGTCCATCTTCTCATGAAAAAGATTGCAATATATAAGGATTTCTATGTTTTTTTAAGGAAGAGAAGGACGTTCAGAGGCAAAAGGGAGGTTGAAACTTGAGTTCTAAGACCAAAATTTATTGAAGGAAGGCATGTCAAGAGGAGATTTGAGGGAGGAAATTGATTAAAGCTTCAAAAACGAAGTTCCTTTTCTATTTCTTTTCTTTTACTCTTCTTTGGTTATGTTTTTTGACTTGCATTGGATTTTAATAATTGATATGTTAAGCTAAGTCTTTATTTCTCTGGGATTTTGGATTGTTGATTTTTGTTACTTTCTTACTTGAATTTCTTAGTGAAAGGATTTATTCAATTTAAATCTTTATCTATTCCTTTGTTGATTGGCTACCCATTAGGATTTATGTTGATGATTTCAAAATTCTTGAAATAGAAGCCCAAATTTAGTCATAGAATTGAATATCACATGTTTTAGGTTAATTAATTATTTGAATTAACTCAATTTGCCTTTATGGTATATATATACTTATAGGAGTTGTAGAGTTATAATTAGCCGTGCTTAATACGTTTCTTTATTTGATTTTCATATAATTATAGGGAATTAATTTAGAGTGATAGAATTTATAAAGGATTAATGTATTCTTATACTAATATTAGAGGTTAAGACTAATTCATAAATCAGTGAGTTTAAGTTAAGAAAGTAACTGAATCATAATTGAAGTGCCTTGGTAAGCCATAATCTTAGGGAAGCCTTTTGCACGTATTACATCTCATCTAAAGTTTTATGTTTGGTAATTTAATTGCAACTTTTCTTACTTTTATCTTGAGGACTTCATTGGTTGGATTAGATAACTATTTTTACATTAGTAGTTAATAGCAATTAAGATTGGAATTCTTTAAGAACGGTACTTTTTTTCACTTTTTTACTACTTGTTGGTGGTATATCGTTGCACTATGGCAGTTTGCTCACAACATGTTTTTGGCATTGTTTTTGAGGAATTCTTAGTTATACTTGTTGTTGATATTAGTGTTAAGTTAGAAACCTTAGATTAAGCCTTTGTTTTTGTTTTTATTTTTGTTTTCAACCGATTGTTTTTGTTGCCAATTCTAGTAACTAGTTGTATGCATGCCTAAATGCAAGAGAGGATGAGCTAAGAAAGTTGCATTCAATCTAAACACTTCACCAATTTCAATCACATCACCATTTACTTTGTTAGCCTCTAATGATTAAGGAGCATAATTGCCTAGACAACCAAAGATGGCTAATGAAAACAACCGCAATTTGTATGAATATGCCACGCCAATGTTGTAGAGGCTAAATCCCAACAAGTGAAGCCAAGAACTTTGAAATCAAGCCAGCCACTATCCAGTTACTACAAGTTGATGGAAAGTTTGAGGGATTGCCGACTGAAAACCCTAATAGTCACATTTTGAATTTTCTGGAGATATGCAATGTCACGCCCCGAATTCCCTGGGATGTGACCGGCACAGATCACGAGGAAATCCCCATGACCTGCAAGCCTACACTAAAGGGACGATCGTTAACATACATTTCCAATACCCATAATGTCGTTGCCTTAATATATATGGTGAGAATGTCAATACAAAACGAGGCCTCCTGTAGAAATTTCGGCAGCACCTCCCCAGTAATTAGGACGTCCCAAAATTTCTACAAGGTCCTGCAAGGCATACATAAATAGGGGAGCTCCGCTCCCACCAGCCCAAATCCACGAATACAACAAAAGACAAAAACCTGGCGGGTCCAGCTGTGGGCACAAAATAATCCCGCGAACGGAAATGGCTACCAAACTAAATAAATATATATACATCCCAAAAGAAAATGCCAAATTATAATCAAACAAAAAGGGGCACGTCTCGCACCCAAAACAAACGGCTCAATGCAGCTCCCTGGTCAATGCTCCGCCGGCTCCAGAAGATCGCCTAACTCTCTTTCTGGGACCAAAAGTTTTCCGGCAGATAGCACCCCAAGTCAGTAAACCATTTCATATATAAACGGAAGCTTTAACAAAAATCAAGGAGTAATACAGTGCAATAGTGTTTAAATCCATAAACTTGCAATTTAACAGTCGAACGAAATAACCATTTATCATAAACGTCAAGTCAACAACCATTCTCAATTAAGCAATCAATTGTGACAAACAATCAGGATAAAGACTGCTAAGAACCAACGGGCGAGGGTACACAACCCTCGAAGGTAACTAACCAACGAGCGAGGACACTCAGTCCTCGAGGGTAACTAACCAACCGGCGAGAACACTCAGTCCTCGAGGGTAACTAACCAACAGGCGAGAACACTCAGTCCTCGAGGGTAACTAACCAACAGGCGAGAACACTCAGTCCTCGAGGGTAACTAACCATCAGGCGAGAACACTCAGTCCTCGAGGGTAACTAACCAACAGGCGAGAACACTCAGTCCTCGAGGGTAACTAACCAATAGGCGAGAACACTCAGTCCTCGAGGGTAACTAACCAACAGGCGCGAGTTACGTCTCGCGAAAGCTTATCATTCATCATTTTCCCAAAAATCAAGGAATCTACATCACACATGTATACAAAGATGAAATTATACGAAAGTTTTCTGTGGTTCTATTATATCTAGCTAGTAACCACCTCTAATCACATCTCAAGTCAAATATCATTCAACACATACAGGGGTCCCTTGCTTTAATTCCCACAATTCGGTAAGGCAGAATCAGAAAGAATTATTTACATTTAGAACACAATTAAAACAAGAACAGCCTAGGCAATAATAAGAGTTTCGGGGTGCTATCTGCGCACCTGAACTCTGATCAACGCAAGCGGTATGCTGCCCCCTCCTTGGGGTGCCAGAATCGGCCTTACGACCCACCTGCACCGAAGTTCACGCAGGGATTAATCGCCGTTCGGGCCATTATCCTAATTTAGGACCTAACTCCTCCATTTCTTTAATTCCATATCTTTCATTCCTTAACGTGTGATTATTTACACTTCTGCCCCATATATTTTCCAGATTTTTCATTCTGGTCCCTGTTTCAAGCCCTAGCCTCCATTTTAATGCAAATCCAGCAAATTTCTTAGTTCTCATGCCTAACAGTTTAAAGGTATTAATCTAGAGTAAATATGGATCAATTACAAGTCAGAAATTTTCCATTTTCTCAAGAACCCAAAATTTTCGAAAATTTTCACTTTGGTCCCTATCAGCCGTTCTTCTTACAAGCAGCCAAAATCCATGATTTTAGAGCTCAAATTTGTTGTTGAAGGGCCGAAAATGCTACTTCTAAGCTCAATCTGAAGAGAAAACTAGCTTAAACGTACCAAATCGTCCCACAATGCTCAAGATTCGAACTCCTCCTTCTCGCCGGAAAAGCGGCTCCAATGGCGGCCAACTGAGCTCGTCTTCAGGTGGAAAGGATCGGCCAAAACGTGAGGCTCACAACACGTCCAAGCCACGCCGGGAAAATAGCCCACCAACGGCTAGGAGAGCTCGCAGTTCCACGGTGGTTTTCGCCCAAAGGAGTGGCGGTTTGCCGGCTGGAATGGCGGAGAAGGGTGGCCGGTGGTGCTCGGGGGTGCAGCTCAGCTCAGGCGAGGTGGAGGCTCAACCACGGCGGCCCTCTACTCTCTCGCGAAGTCTCTCTCTCTTCTCTCGCTCTCGGCTGCACGCAGGAAGAAGGAGGAAGAAGAAGACTTACGAGGGCAATTTTGTCCTTTCACTGTGGAGGGGACACGTGGCAGCTCCAGAAAAAAAAACACTGGAGGTTAGCTTCCCGGTCTCGAACCCGCGTCCTGAGGAAATGCAGCCTGAAGCCTGACCACTGGGCCAGCCTCAATTTCATTGTATTATTTCACCTAACACAATATTATACCATCAGTTGCATTTAAAATTTTAATTGCTTGGGTTATTACATGCAACACCTTTAAATATAATGAGGGTGAGTGAAGACGTTATTAGAATGAGGCGGTTCCCATTCTCACTGAAGGACAAGGCAAAAACATGGCTTAACTCGTTACCTTTAGGGTCTATCTCTACTTAGGTAAAATTAGCATAACAGTTTTTGACTAAATACTTCCCACCTGACAAGACAACAAAGATGAAGAATGACATCAACTCATTCATTCAGTTTGATAATGAAAATTTATATAGAGCATGTAAATGGTTCAAGGAATTGTTAAAGAGGTGTCCCTATTATAGGCTTCACAAGTGGCTTCAATTTCAAACTTTCTACAATGAGTTGTCTCCTTTATTTAGAACCACTATTGATGCTGCAGGTTTCAACTGATAAAGCTTTGATGGCAAAACCAGCAAATAAGGCATATGAGCCGTTAGAAATTATGTCAACCAATAACTACCAGTGGTATTCAGAGAGGATGAGGCCTGATAAAGCTACTAGCATTTATGAAATGGAGGCATTTTCTTCATTATTTTCCTTGATATCAGCATTAACTAAGAAGGTTAAGGCATTGGGACATTCAGCTCTAGTGATTACATTACAAACAATTGGCTTTTGCAAGGATTTAGACTATCGCAAAGGGATTTTATAGCGATCGATGAAAACATAGTAGAAATGACTGTCACAAATGAAACAATGACATTTTTTGTTAATCCTTGTAGAAGTTGTCACAATGACATGCTTTTATGACAGTCCAAAAACCCTTATTAAAGTCATTATAAAAATAAGTTATTATGACAATATAAAAGTATTGTAGCATCATGCTTTTGCAATGGTTTTTTTAATTGTCGTAGTGGAACTTAATTCTGATGGTAAAAAAGATTGTCATAATGTCCCATCTTTGCGATGGTTTACTCAAACCATCGTTAATGGTTGTAAATGCTTTTTTGGTAGCAATTTAAATCATCATTGATAGGTTTCTTCAAAAATATTATGCCTCAATTTTTTGTGTCAATTTTTTTAAAACCAATATCTTGTAAATATAAGAAAGTTACCAGTAATCACAACAACACAATCTGATGCTCAAGTAAAGCCAATAATGCCACATAAATTCTAATTAGTTACAAAATCTGACATCAACCATAATTAGATACTAAATACTTACAAAGTCTAACAACATACAATATCCAAGTTTTAACATAATCTAAAAGTCATCTTAAATAGCTAATTGTCCTTACTTAAAGGACTTGATGATTGATTTGAAGGTAGGTTTGCATTACCTTGATCACTAGGAATCCTAAGATTAGAGATAAATTATCATGAGCAATAAATTGAATAAAGATAAAAGAACATTACAACATATGACTTATTCAAAATAAAAAGTTTAGAGAAATAGTTCGAGTGATAGTATGAATACGAGATTTGGTGGCAAATCTCCATAGACATTTCTGAGGAGAAAAGTCATGACTGCATTTGTTGGTTGTTATTTTGCTAACACCTCAGCAAGTTAAGCTTTTTGTTGTGCATCTTGTATGTCTCTTCTGTCATTTCTTCCCTAAGTGATGCAACTTCATTATGCTACTCATGGTAGGAAGGCCAAGGTGTCAAACTCCTATTAGCACGAAGTCTAAATACTTGGTGTGGATAAATACCTATTACCTTTATTCGAACTTGCCCAAAATGCTTCTGAGTCCTCAAAGCTAGTGCTAATGAGTCTTGCATCAAAATTTCTTATGTACAAAAGCTAGATGCCTCAAACTCAGCTATCTTTTCCTACACGTTGATTCAAATAAAAGAATAATAAATCATTTCAACATTAAACCATTTGGAGTGAATTAGAAATCAACAATATTATCTCGCAAAGTTCATGAACATACACCAAACATCTCTTCGAGAAATTAGACCCTTATGCTCTTTCTCCTACATATGTTTTCCATAGTGTAACATTGCAAATAGTGTTATAACTTTTGAGTGTAAAACTTCTGGCTAATGTAAACTCACTATTTTAGTTTTTTTTTTTTTGTGTAAGACTCTTCAATCTAGCATTGTGTGGAATCGTTTGCTTTATTTTATTTTCCTTATTTTTTGTAAAAGTGGTATTGTATTTGACTAAGGTATATTAATTAGATTATCAGACATTGATATAAAAACAAACTAGTAAAGAAAAAAATATATAGAGTGTTATTGTGCCTTAGTTTTTAGGTTAAGTTGGTAATTGACAAATAATGCCCATGGGTCCCTTTGAATGCCTTATGGGGCTACAACATTTAACTCGTCTCTTATTTTGGTTTTGTCATCTATGTATGTAAATAATTGAGAGCAAAAATCTTTCTACTTACGTCCCAAAAACTTAAGAATGCTTTTCTTATGAACCTCCTCGAGAATAAACTTTGCTTGCAAGATAGATATATATATATATATATATATGATATAAATTATTAAAAGAAATTGTTGAATCCATATGAAAATTAAATAATAAACGTGTTATTATCTATATTTGGTGTCTAAATATATAATTTTATATTCAAGAGGAACTTGCTTCCATTTTTGATAACTAATAGGTAACTTATTGAAATCTTTTACAATACTTCTAGGAAAAGTAGCCAACAATCTACCTTTATTCTAGTAGGCTAGTTGTTAGGGTTATAAGACATAATCACCCTTTCACCCATTGGAAGGGACAAAAAATCATGCACTGTTAAGTGCCTGGACCTAACTTGACATTCATACCTATAATTTTTATGCTAGTGTGGGGACATAAAAAAACTAACATTACATTAAATCTCATTAATTAGTTTACTTACCAATAACATCAACAATACAACCTTTTCTTCATGGACTTGGAGTAGGTTGTGCATGCTCTTAATGCTGTTTCCTAACATAGTCAGTGAAATATGGTTAAGTAGGTTGGTCTTTCAAAATATTTGGTTAGGTATTTGGAGCCAAAGGCATTGATTGATCACTAGTTTTGGTAGGGTTTCGTAATGAAGTACTAGTAGCTAGTGAACCTTGTCCACTAGCGATAGTTAATTTAAAATTCCTAAAGAACCTTTTGACCTTTAGAGTTCCTATCAATTAGAAAAACAACATTCGTTCGAATTAAAAACATATAAAACATAACTATAAGAACATGAAAATTTTATAAAATATATAATACTTGGAACATGCAAACCTGGACAAGCGTGAATTACTATAATCATATAGGAATAATTGTTCCAACTGTTGTATATAATTTGGCTTACTGTCATAAATAACATCTTCATCATTGTCACCCATGTCATATAGGTCTCGTGGCTTTAAGTGTACATCCATACTCTAATTTTTATCAAAACCATCATCCATATAATATACCACCTGAGCTGAAACTTGGATGTATAGCTCTTCATCTTAACTATTACTTGTGTGCGTTCATTGTGAAAAATTGATAGATGAAAATTGCAATTCATCTTTTACAATTCTTTTAGTAGTGGTCGTATTGGTCCACATACATTTAAACAAGATAATTGTGAACCGACCATGATAATTTAATTCAATTATATCTAACAATTTTCTATAATATGGTACACCTCCAAAGTACATTTTACTATCACTATTACTTGAATAATTTCTTGTACTACATGTTCCAAAAACTCCATAATTTTTTTTTTAGCCCTTGGTCTTATTCCAATGTTAGAAATTTGAATCTGTTGACATTGTATGCACTATAATGCTTTGCTTTATTTAATAGGCCTATGGTAAGGAACTTTATATCAACTGAACTGGATGTGTTCACATTATTTCTTATCTAAAAGAACAATAATGAACCATATGATCAGAAAAATTCATATTATAAAACAACTTTCAAGGATGTATAAGTGCTTACACATTGAGAAAACTAATCAACAAACTCCCAATGAACCATCTTGTTTATCTCAGAAGAAAACCGTGTATGCCTACTTAATTGTCTCTTTACATGGTCTTTAAATTTCCTACATGACAAATATAATTATGGCAATTAGATTTCGTGCTTTTGTGCACTTATCCAAGGATCAAAGTTTACTTATTGAAGAAATGAGTCCACTACACTACAATTGGTTAGCACAGGTAATGTGCTTGTAACTTTTTTTATAGGAGATAAGGTAAAGTGCTCAAAACCACTAACCTACATTCCAATTTTTGGAAACATAATATCGACATTAGATGCTCCCACATCAGGCTCATCATCAACGTGTCTTGATTAGTTAAATACAATCTCTACTCCATCCAAATATATCAAGCAAAAAGTTAAAACTTTGAGGGCCAAGTAACACTCAACTATTAATCCCTTCAGTTGCGCCCTATTCTATATAAAGGAGTTCAATTTTCCCAAATATTAGTTAATTGTAATGCACTTTAATTAAGTGAACAAGTAGATATAGAGAAAATTGTTATGCAAGAATATATACATTGGACATTACCTCTCTATAAGGTACATCCAATGGTATTAGATAGGACCTCCATGTTTAGCTTCTTTAACTAAATGTACAACCAAATGCACCATAACTATGAAAAATGATATTGGAAATATCATATCTAACTGACAGTATGTAAAATCAATTCTATCTTAGAGTTGGTCAAGTTCATTTACATTTGTCACTTTATTACACAATTTCCTGAAGAATGAACACAAGTCAATTAAAGAAGTTAACACTTAGGAAGTGTTCGTCTAATGGCCAATGGTAGAAGTTGTTCTATAAGAATGTGTGAGTCATGGCTTTTTCAATTGTTGATATTACATTGCCTTCAATCAATGATCTAGATATGTTACTAGAATAACCGTTAGATGCAGTA
Source organism: Delonix regia (assembly GCA_037074485.1). Taxonomy (NCBI): domain Eukaryota; kingdom Viridiplantae; phylum Streptophyta; class Magnoliopsida; order Fabales; family Fabaceae; genus Delonix; species Delonix regia. The sequence continues at coordinate 41,260,756 of CM073449.1, forward strand.
ATATTCTTTGGAGTCCTAAGAAAGATTTCCTAATTTGCATTGACAAAATGAATAAATTCGAAGGATATCTACTATGATCATCTGGCTACAAATTAGACCTTATGCCCATCTTCTTGTAAGTCTTGTTGTACATTTAAATCATCTTTTGATTTCCCTGAGTTATTTAGAAAAGTGAAAAGCACATTGTCATAAACATTTTTCTCAATGTACATTACATATAGATTGTGGCGTAATAAATAGTTCTCCCAATCAGGAAGTTGAGAAAATATGCTCTTCTTACACCTTTGTTGAGGATCACAACCTTCAGCAACTGATTCATGAGGTCTTCATCATTAGCTTTCAACCTTTAATTCTTTTCCAAGAAAGTTTTCAACATCTTCGAGATGTGTTAGGTATTTTGATCTAGTTATTATTATAAAGGGTTTTTCTTTTCTATTCTATCAAATTTACTTTGAGCCAATTGAAATCTATGTCCTAGACTCAAAAAAAGATGGTAACCCATGAAACACCATTTTCGACTTTAGGAAAGACGGACATGGGCAGAGTTATAATTACAATAGGGACAAGCCAACCTAGTATGTACATCCCACCTAAATAAAAATCTTAGCCTTAGAAAATCACTAATTGTCCACATAAGAGTTGCACGTATATTAAACATCTCATTAGTGAAGGAATCAAATGTTTCAACCCCTATATCCAACAATTCTTTTAGCTCCTCAATTAACGATTTTATATACATATCTATATTATTCCCTAGGGCCTTTTTCCCTGGTATAATCATTGAGAGAAGTAATTAACTTTATTTCATACACATTTAAGGTGGTAGGTTGTAAGGTATAAGTACCACTAGCCAAATGTTATAGCTTGTACTCAAATTGTCAAATGAATTGAAACCATCATTGGCCAACCCTAAGCATACATTTTATGGATCCTAAGTGAATTGAGAATTCATTGTATCAAACTTCTTCCACACCTATGCTATCATTATTCTTATCCATAGGATGCCACTTTATGTGCTCAGCAATTTTAAGGGTTATAAAGAACCTTTGCATCCGTAATTTTAATGGAAAGTTTCTAAGCATTTTAGCAGGCATGTTCTTAAGCTTGTTACCTTTTTTCTTTAGTCTCCTCCTAGATGTGTTACACCATTTACACACCTCTTTAGCTTCATCCTTTCCCCAGTATAGCATGCAATTATTTAGACAAACATGAATTTTTGTATAGTTGAGCCCTAATTTATTAAAGATTTTCTTTGTCTCGTAGAAAGATGGAGGAAGCTTTGCATACTCAAAGACATTTGCTAACAACTTTAATGTCATAGACATAGTTTATCACTTATTCCATGCAAACATTTAATATGATACAACTTTAGCAAAAATGATAATTTCAAATATTTCTCACATCCTTCATACAAATTTTGTTGTCCATTCTACATTAACTCATAAAACTCTTTAGCCACCTCATTCATCATTGGGTTAAAGGATGATGGAACTAGACTTTTAATTTCATACATAACCTCATTGGCATTATGAACCCTAAATGTAAGGTGTATCCTGCACATGATCAATATTAAAAGTTTTTTCTTCAATAACTTGGTGCATTGACATAGATTGTATTGGACTAGATCTCTACCTCTCGCCATATGTCTTACCCAAAAAGTATACCTTTATGGAAATAGTTTGACAATTAAGTGTTTTCGCATAACTTCTCTAATCTACCATTTTTTAAATTTACATTTTGGACAATGAAATATTATTTTACCTTTAACACTCCTATTAGCAAATGCAAAGTCCAAGAAATGATTCAGTCCCTCTAAGCATTTATAAGTATTTTGGGGTATGGTAATTCAAGACCTATCCATTTTTAAAAAAGTAAAATAAATAAAGCTATCATTAAAAGACCATAACATTTGGAACATAAACTATATCTATATATTTATGATACATAACCAATTAGATGACATTACTATCCATCACATTATGTGGTATAGAAATTACACTATCTTATGATAAATTGACCACCCATTTAATATTCATATATTATTAAGCAATTGAATAATACATAAAACTTCTATCTAATAGTGATACACATGACAACTTATGTTTCTTTAGATTTAATGAAGTAACATACAAATACTCATTTTAAAAAAAATCATATACCATAGTAAATCCAATATATAAGAATAAAAAACTAATTATTTTTTCAACTAAAACTATACAAAAAGTAGAAGTGTTTTGAAAGACCTATAATGACCAGAGAGGAGTCACTGACGTCGACAAACAGTAGTGGTGACCACTTCTGAGTGGTGATCTTAGCTAAAGGATGATGGCGTGAGAATGAATGGTGGCTACATGAAGATTCAAGTAGAGAAAACTGATGGATAAAGAGGGGATGAACGAATGCAGAGGAACAATGGCCAGAGGAGCAATGACGTGGATGAGAGACAACAATCAGAGGAGCAACAGACAAATGCAAATGGGATAATCAAGGTTGAAAAAACATAGCTAAGGCCTTAAACTCACCTAGGGTTCGTGAAAGGGGATTTAAGAAATTTCATCTTAGACTAATTCAATAGATTTACAATGATCCTTTAGGACTATCATAAAGCCATAGAGTAGACCATGACGAGGTCTACTCTGGTTACGGGCCTTGCAACAGTCTAATGTGGATCGTTGTAAGGCCTAAGCTTACAATAATGGATCAACAAGGGGTCTACTCTTTTAATGGGCCTTACGACAGTCTACTTAGGAATGTTATAGAGTCTTATCTCAATAACGGTCCATAAATAAACCATTATTATGTCCATAGGTGACCATACCATTAAAATGTGCTTTTTCAAGAATCCAATGAAAGTTCTTTTTGTTACCATTGTTAGATTATGATGTTAGATGGTTGCCTTATAAACATTATAATGGCTAGACCCTAACAAAAATCATAAAGGACCAAAGCAATGTTTTTGTCATAATAATCTCATTTTTTTTATAGTGATACAGTAAGTCTTTTTGCTAAGTATTGGAATTTTTTTAGGGCAATCACCAGACTAATCAGTGTATAGAGAACATTGAGCATATACATTTTTTGGTAAACAAGAAAAAGAAAACCCTACTCTAATACTTGTAACCTAGGGTAGAGAAATCATCCAAACTTATCTTGGAATAACAATCATAGGGCCACTTTTTCTTCTTTATGGAGGCAAATCCTTTCAAGTTTAATGTGGCTAGATACAATCAACAACCAAGGCTTCTCTACCATAGATTGAGAAGAATTCATTTTTAGAAGATATCTTCGTGAAGTACATGTCAAAAAATGATGCTATTAATTAGAGTTAGAATGTCTTAATCCATGGTTAATTAGCATCCTTGAGAAATCTAGAGGCACAAGTGAGAAAATTTCCAAATGCCCTTAACAATAGAACTTATGATAGCCTACCTAGTGATGCTGAACTAAATACAAAAAGAGATGATAAGGAGCATTGTAAGGCAATATCATTAAGAAATGAGAATGAAATTGAGAAAGAACCTGAAGACAGGTGAATATGAAAATGAGAAGGAAAAATAGGATTAAGCAAGTGAAAAACAAGCTAAAAATCCTCCAAAGTTTAAACTTATTGACTATGTACACCCACCTCCTTTTCCTCAAAAGTTCCAAAAGCTGAAATTAGATTAACAATTTAAGAAATTCCTAGATATACTTAAGAAGCTAAATGTCAACATTCTATTTGCAAAAATACTTGACGAGTTATGTAAATTTTATGAAGGACATCTTATCCAAGAAAAGAGGTTGGAAGAATTTGAGATTGCAGCTCTAATAGATAAATGTAATGCTATCTTGTAGAAAATGCTCCCTCCCAAGCTTAAAGATCCAAGGAGTTTCAATATTCCATATACAATTGGATACCGGTTAAATGGCAAGGCCTTGTGTGATCTAGGAACTAACATTAGTCTTATGCCTTTGTTTGTGTATCGTAAATTGAGGTTAGGGGAAGTTAAACCCACCACTGTAACTTTGCAGCGAGTAGATTAAACTTTAGCTTACCTTAAAGGAATAATTGAAGATGTTTTGGTTAAGGTTGATAAGTTCATATTCTAGTAGACATTATTATTTTGGATTATAAAGACGGTAGATATGTGCTTATTTTCCTTGGGAGGCCATTTCTTGTAACTAATAAAGCCTTTATTGATGTTCAAAAGCGCGAATTAAACATGCGAGTCCAAGATGAGTAGGTGACATTCAATGTGTTCAAAGCTTTCAAGTTTCCTAATGATTCTAAAGAGTGTTACAAAATTAATATTTGCAATTCTCTATCAAAAGAAGTTTTACTAAAAAAATTATCCCTTCGACTCATTTAAAGCATAACTACATTATTATGTTGAAAGAGAAGATGAAAAAGTATAGAAGTGTTTATAGTTGTTTGAATCTTTACCTCAGATTGCAAGGAATCCACCTCATTTGAATCACTGGATTTGTCTTTTAGGGCTAGAGTATATATAAAACTATTTGTTGAGGTCCCCTATAAGTTAGAGCTTAAGCCATTTCCTTTTAATTTAACATATGCTTATCTTGGTGAGTCTATGACTTTGTCGATGATTGTTTCTATTTCTCTCACTAAAGAGCATGAAGATAAGTTCTTGATAATGCTGAGACAACATGTGTGAGCTATGGGCTAGATAATAGCAAACATCAAGGGAATCAGTCCTTCGTTTTGTATGCACAAAATTTTACTAGAAGATGAGCATTCAAGTAGCATTGAACTTCAACATTGACTTAATTCCATCATAAACAAAGTGGTAAAAAAGGAAGTCATCAAGTGGCTGGATGCAGGTATAATCTATCCCATTTCATATAGTAAGTAAGTAAGTTTAGTGTAGTGTGTTCCAAAGAAGGGTGGTAAGACTTTTGTAACTAATGATAAATATAAGTTAATTCCTACCTCAACAGTCGTTGGTTGACATATTTGTATGGATTATAGGAAACTTAATAAGGCAAATAGGAAAGATCATTTTTCTTTACCTTTCATTGATCAGATGTTGGATAGGCTTGTGGGTCATGAATTTTATTGCTTCCTGATAAGTCCCAAATTATGTTATATTTATATATGTTTTATTTAGGGCTTATCATATATTTTTGATAAATTCTTTTAATTTAGTAAATAATGTTAATTTCATGTACTTTATGGGTTAGACTATTTGATTGCTTCCTTGCATTAGATTAATATAATTTTGGACTGTTTTGATGGAAATAGCGGGAGAATTGTTTAATGAAAGGAAATGAGGGATTAGAGGCTTGGAAGAGGAAGGTTCAAGAAGGAAGTTAGAAATAGCCAAGGAAGAAAGTTGAGATGTAATTCAATTGAAAATAGTGAACACTTAACTTTGATACCACTTTTGGACCCCCTAAACATTAAAATTTAAATATGGTCATATATACAAAGTTGTATAGCTTGTCAAGAGCTTTCCAACAACTATTAATTTGCTAAATTTTGATTTTTGGTTGCAAAGTTATGGCCAAAACTCTAAAGTTGTATTAGGGGACTAATTGGGACACTTAGGTGCCTAAAATTGTATTTTGGCTTCCATGTTGTCTTTGGAAGCCTAGGTGCTCAAATTCTTGATAAGCGTATTTTTTTGGTTTTAAGGGTATAAAAGGGGGCTTTTTCAATTTTGATAAGGGGGTAAAGGAGGAGGCTAGGTTTCAATTTTTTCTATAGGAAAGCAAGGAGATGCTCCATTTTCTTGGGTTTCCAAGGTGTTCTCTTAGAAGGAGAGGCTAAGGGATAGTCTTTTTAGACCTCCCATGGCCAACCTTCATGGATTCTTACATGGAGGTCTCCTTCTACTTTTTTTTTATTCTTTTGTTTTTGGTTTTTCCATTTCTTTTCCTTGATATAATTTAAATTTAAGCTTGTTGTTAGTTGTGATGGATATTGAGTAGGGATTTGTTAGTTTTGTATCCACATATTTCAAGAGAGAATATCTCTTTCCTCTTGTAATTATGAATTGATTTATAAATGTATTTTGCTTTTTATTTGGGGCTTTTACATGTTTTACTCAATTAATATAATTGCAAGTGGATTAAATAGGTTGTATTGATCAATTTCTTTGTAATCTCTACTATGGAATTAAATGCCCACAAGGTGTTTGATAAAATGACTCATGAAGAATTTGAGTGATTTTGCTTTAGATGTTTAGAGACAACCTTTAAGGAAAATTCATACTCACATTCACAATAATTTCTATGGGCTTAAGACACCTTAAGATTAGTATTCCATAAATGTTTGGAAACAACCTCTAAAGGAGGTTAATAGTTGAGGGAGTGCAATTTTACTTAAATGTTTGGAAACAACCTTTAGGTAGGTTTTGTTTAATGATTTAACTATTGAGCTTAATTCATTTTAAGGAAGATTGCACTTAAATGTTTGAAGATAACCTTTAAGTGTAATTGGAATTAGAATCACGATAACGTTTGGAGATAAGCTTATTTTTCTAGTGAGTTAAATTATCTGGAAGTGGAAATAAACTATGTTAGTGCAAGATTAATAATGAACTTAGTAACTCAATTTGTCTTCACTTTAACTCTCAATTACCATAATCTAGTGTAGGTTCTTAAGTCTTTTTCTTTTTATTTAGAGTTTTAGTGTTTTCTGAGTGCTATGTTTTGTGTTTAAATTCTTGCAACAATTCTTAATGACTGGATTTAAGTGGGCTACTAATGTAAATATGTAAATTGCCACACTAACCCATACTTTTGTACATATTGTATATTTTGGTAAGCTAAAATTTAATCTTAAGAACAATAAAAATAACACATTATCCTCATGGGAATGATATTGGATCTTTTAGATCATTTTACTAAAAATTAACCAGTATACTTGCAGTTCATCACTTTTTTTATGGCTACTTTAGGTGTAATCAAATTGCCATTGCACCTGAAGATTAAGAGATGACCCCTTTTAAATACTCCTATGGCACATTTGCTTTTCGAAGGATGCCTTTCAACTTATGCAATGTACTAACCACTTTCCAAATGTGTGTGATGGCTATCTTTATTGGTATGGTCGAAAATTTCTTTGAGGTGTTCATAGTTAACATCTTTGGTTTTGGTTTTCTTTTAATGCATGCATGTGTAATCTTGCCAAAGTTTTGCAGAGGTTTAAGGAAACTAATTTAGTGCTAAATTAAGAGAAATGTTATTTCATAGTGCAAGAAGGGGTAGTGTTGAGGCACAAGGTGTCTATCAAAGGCATTAAAGTTGACAAGACAAAGATTAAAACAATTAAAGAACTTGCACTAGTTACTTTAGTGAAAGGAATAATAAGTTTTCTGGGCCACATAGGTTTTTATAGATGGTTCATTAAAGATTTTTAAAAAATTATCAAACTATTGTGTACATTGCTTGAGAAATAAGTGCCATTTGTGTTTGATGAATCATGAATAAATGCCTTCCTAGATCTAAAAAATTGGTTAGTTTCTACACTTATAATCACTTCGCTTGATTGGAATTTATTATTTGAAGTTATGTGTGATACTAGTGATTATGTTGTTGGTGTTATACTTAGGCAACGAAGAGATTTTCATCCTATCTACTACGCAAGTAAGACTTTAATGATGCTCAATTGAATTACATTATTACTAAGAAAAAGTTACTTGTTGTGGTTTTTGCATTCGACAAATTTAAATCATACCCGTTGGCACAAGACTAATATCGTTCTTTGATCATTTAGCAATCAGATACCTCATCTTAAATAAAGTTGTCAAGTTTAAGCTAATCAAATGAGTTTTATTGCTCTAAGAATTTGATTTAGAAATTCGAGATAAAAAGGGGTTGAAAAACTTAATGGCTAACTATCTCTCTAGAATCAAACCTAAAAGTCATGGTGAAGAGGGAGAAGTAATTAATGAAAGGTTCCCTAGTGAATAATTATTGGTTGTTATTCAAACAAACCCACCATGGTATGTTGATTTTGCTAATTACCTAGTGAGTGGGTTGTTACCTCCTTATTGGAATTCTCAATAGAGAAAGAAGTTTTTGCATGACGTGTAAAAATATGTATGGGATGAACCATTACTTTATAAGTACTGTGTATATTAGATTCTCAAGTAATGTGTACCTGAAGAGGAGATGAGGGATATCTTTCAACATTGTCTCTCTTCATCATATGAGGGACACTTTGAAGGAGACTGTACAGTAGCAAAAGTCCTTTAGTCAGATTATTATTGGACTACTTTTTTTAAAGATGCTTACTATTTTGTTGTTAAGTGTGATGGATGCCAAAGAGTCGATAACATCTCAAAAAGGCATGAGATGTACCTGAATGATATTTTAGAATTTGAATTGTTTGATGTTTAGGGGATTGATTTCATGGGACATTTTATTTCTTATTATGGTAACTTGTACATTTTATTAGATGTTGATTATGTGTCCAAATGGGTAAAAGCAATTGCATCACCATCTAATGACTTTAAAGCGGTGATTAATTTCCTTAAAAAGAACATATTCACTCAGTTTAGCACATCAAGGGCTTTCATAAGTGATGGAGGTTCTTATTTTTTCAACAATTATATGCAACCTTTGTTAGCAAAATATGGTGTTCATCATAAAGTTTACACTATGTACCATCCTCAGATTAATTCGCAAGCAGAAGTTTCTAACACAGAAATTAAGTAAACTTCAAAGAAAAATAGTTTGCTTCAACAAGAAGGACTGCTTTTTAAAGCTAGATGATGTAGTTTAGGCCTACAAAATAACATATATAATGTCTATAAGGATGTCTCCTTATAAGCTTGTGTTTGGAAAAGCATGTCATTTGTCTCTTGGGCTAGAACACAAGGCTTTTAAGGCTATAAAGAAGTTAAATTTTTACCTCCAAGTAATGTGTGAAAATAGACTTCATCAGTTTAATGAAATGATGGAAATTAGACTTCAAGCCTATGATAATACCAAGTTATACAAGGAGAAAACCAAACAGTGGCATGAGAAGCAATTTGTCAATTGGGAGTTCTTACCAAGACATAAGATGTTACTTTTCAACTTAAGGCTCAAATTATTTCCAAGGAAACTTAAATTTCGATGGTTTAGGCCTTTGTGGTGATTCAAGCATCCCTTAATAGAGTAACTGAAGTCAAGGATAAGAAGACCAACACTCAATACTTGGTAAATGGACAAAGGCTCAAACATTATTGGAGTAATGATTTCAACCGCAAAAAATCCTCCATTACTTTAATGGAACCTTGACAACGAAGGAAGTCTAGTTGAAGACTTAACTTAATGCTCTTAGGAGGCAACCCATAGATTTCCAAACTTACTTTTTATATTTATCGTGTTTTGTTATTAGATTTTTTTTTGTTTTTCTTTTGTTGATTTGGTTGTTTTATTTGTAGAATAGGTGTAATAAACATGGAAAAAAGTAAAAATGCTACGCGTGCATGAAAGAAAAGGTGAATTTTATGGTTAAGTGGTAAGATGAGATGTTTTAAAGATAGTAGTCAAGTTTTGTTACATTAAAAACTTAGTTTTAGCAATCTTAGGTACAAATCCAGTCACTTATAGCCTATGTTCCAGCTAATGGTGCCTAAGCTCTAATTTTTACAAGAAAAATAGCAAGTTGGCATTTAGGCGCCACATCTAGACGAAACATGGGCCATTTAGTCAAGAGTTGGCATCAAGGCACTAATTTACTTATACAAGGCGAAAAGCCCTAATTTTTTCCCTTTCTTTGGTCTACTCACCCCTTTTGGTTATGATATTTGGTCATTTCTCTTGGTGGGTTCACCAATTTTTCATTTTGGCTTTTCAAATCGTGATTTTAGGCCCAAGAGCACACATTCACGCATCCTAGACAAGGTAAGTAAAGTATTTTCAACCTTTTCCTTCTAATTTAGCATTCCTTCACCTATTTGTACTCACTCCAGGTGCTATTATAATCCTTCTTTATTTATTTTGAGTGTATTTACAATTTTTCATGTTATTGACCAACTTGTTGTGGTGCAATTAATGAACTTTGCAGCATATGGAACTTTGGGTTATGTTTGTGCGAAATGTAGTGTTAAAATTACCATTGATTGACTATGTGATATGATTTGTTGCATACATTAAGTTTTGTTAACTTGATTGACTAAAATGTGTATAGATTAACAATTTAGTGAAGCTAGGGAACTCATTTTTTTACCTTGTGTTGGTGTTAAGTTTTTGTGTTTTTGGAATTGTGGTTTAAGATGGTGAAAGCATTTTTTTTTTTTTAAAGTAAGATTGTGTTCCTCTTTTCCTATTGATGCTAAGTGTTGATAGGTATAAGGAACTTAATATGTGTGATGTGTATCCTTAGTGTTGGCTAGTCACTTCGATAGCTTTAGTTATGTTCTTTTTATTTGAAGTTGAAGACCTTATTAAGTACCAACAAGAGTAAAATTCATTCCAAGCTTTTCAACAATCACATATAAAATCATCTCCCTATAAACTAAAAAGGATTACTCAAATGATATCAATAAGAAAAGGAATATCATTCAAGAAAAAAGAACTGATATAGACCCAAACTTGATTCACGATGTGGAACTTAGGGAAAAGATTACAGGTATGAAATTAAAGTCTTTTTGCAGTAAGCTAGACATTGGCATTGGTTCGGTTGTAAGGGAGTTCTATGCAAATTCTGCCCATATGCAAAATGGCTTAGTCTTTGTAAGAGGAAAGTGGATGCCTCTATCATGGCAAATTATAAATGAGTTTTATGGAATTAATGGATTTCCCATTGATTAATGTGCTTACTGTAAGCTTTAGAAGGATGATAACTTTGATGTCACCTCTATTTCAGCATCCTTTTGTCGCAGGAAAGTGAAATGGACAACTCTAAAGGGCAAGCCTATCTCATTTTCCTCAAGCCATCTCCCTGCTAGTTGAAATAATTGTTTTACTTCAAATAAGCTAAACTTTTGCCTACCACATACTACAACGATGTTATTAGAGGTAGAGCAATTTTGCTCTTCTACATTGCTCGAAGGAGACATATAGATATTGGACACATAATATTGTTCAAATTTATGCAATTGGTCTATTCTTTTGTTCTTGAGTTTTATTATCCATCGTTGATTACTGAATTATGCAAGAAAGCAACCTCCCAAGTAGTAAATTAATACCAAGGCAATCAACTGGTTCTTAAGAGAAGTTATGTCTGATAAAGAGGAAATGCATAAGGAGGACCTTTTGCTAAAAATTGCACCTACTTCTACCTCTGCCTTTGCATCTTCCTCCTTTAAGCGTTGGGATGCAATTGATAAAATGTTAGATGAAGTGCTTCGTTAATAAACCCAAATCATGACCCAACAAGCCTATCAACAATTATGCATGGGTGTTTTGGATTACAACTTCAAGGCATTTGTCGACTACATCCATAATAAACCCATGAGAGATTTTTAAGACTTCCCACTACCATAACCATAATTCAATGTAGATGATAGAATTAATGAGTAGCCAAGCACAAAAATGCAAGGACACTCCTTTCTACCATATACTTTTTTTTTTTCTTTCATTTCTATTTTATCTGGCATGATTAGCATGAGTCAAATATGCATGTTTGTATGAATTAAATGACACCTTCAATTTGTGATTGAGTGTGACCTAGATAATTGATCATAACATTTGTGCTTGATCTCTAACAATTTGTTCTAGTTAGTTCTCTCTACCCATAACTTGTTTGTATGATTAGTTTTGGCTTATTTGAAACATTAGTCATTCTTGGACAAGGTATCACATCCCTTGCTTACTTTATGTTTCCTCGCATGAGTTTTATCTTGAACACTAATGACAATGTTCACTTTTAAGTTTATGGGCGGGGAACAAATTTTTTTTTTTTAATGATGTAGATGTTCTTGCTTTGAGTTCATGAATGCAAATTCCTTTAATGAATTTAATTACAATAGGGATCATGTTTAGAAGGAATTACTTTTTTAGCTTTATTACTAAGATTTCTAATGTGTAAATACTTATTTCTTCTTATTTTAGGATCCTTTATGCACTAGGTAGCCTACATGAATTGAAATGTGTTCTAGAATTAGATTTTATATAATCTATGATATATGATTTTTTTTCAATTTTATAGCTTTAGAACATGCTTTATACTCTCTTGAGGCAAATTTTCAAGCTATGCATGAATTAAAGACATGATTTAAGCATTTTAATTTTGAGTTTGGGCCTTTCAAACTGTTGTCTACACATGCTTTCCTCCCTAACACATTTATATAAGCCTTTATTAATAAAAACATACAGTTTCTTTCTATGTACCCACCATTTCTAGTATAAAAAAAAAAAAAAAGAAATCTTATTGCCCTCCTTTTTTTTTTTTTGTTCAAGAGAAGTGTGTGAGCTTATGTGCTAATTCATTTGGAAAGATTGATAGGGTGATTAAAGAGTTGGAAAACATTAATCATAGCCAAAGGTTGTGTGTCAAAAAGAGAAGACAAAGTGAAGGTGAGGTTGCCATGAATTGTGAATATACTTAAGGTAAGAAAAAAAAAAAAAAGGAATTCATGGGGAAAAAATATTTGAAATTGAAATGGAAGAAAGATAGTTGTGAAATTGTTATGTCAGATAGAGGGATTCGAATTATGTATTATTTTGCATTATCTTAAACTCCTTCTCTTGAGCTTTGGTTTCTATCTCTATCCTTTCATTTGGCAACCTAACCCTAAGCCACATTACAAGTTTTGAAGACCTAATAATCTTCGCCTTATGCATGGCTTTTATAAGTGGAGAAAGGGTAGACAAGCAAGCATATGAAACATTTAAAGTTGAAATTTGTCATGTATTGTGAATTGCATGAAAATTGAATCAATTGCATATAAGATAGGATTACATAGCTACTTGCACACATGCATTCCTAAATTATGGGAAGAGATTTATGATTGCCTACTGGTCATTGTGAATACCCCATCTCTGATTACCTAATTATTTAATTAATTGATACACCAATTAATTAATAATTAAGCAAATAAGAAAAATTAAAAATGATAAAATTTCAAATGACATCCTCAAGTAGGGACAATTTGAAATTAAAAATAAATAATGGGAGACAATCAAATAAACTCAAAATCCAAAAATAAGATTAGCTTATTAAAATAATTATAATAAATCAAAGCAAAATTATAAAAAATAATATATATATATATATATATAAGAAAACAAAATAAAAAATTAAAAAACTCAAAAAATAAAAATTAATTAATAATAATGGTAATAATAATAAAAATAAAAATAAAAAAAAGAAAAAAGATGAAATGAAAGTAATAAGGTTGCAACTTTAACACCAAATGAGAAAAGGAGGACTGCAAAATACTTTTACGAAAAGCTACAAAAGAAAATGCTGGAGGGAAAGGCTGGTCTTGAGTGATGGTCCAGAGATCAGACCACGTCTTTATTGTTTGAGTTCTGTTGCCTCGTTTGGATTTTTTTAGGGTGATTAAGCACCTTGCGTTGATGATTTCTAGTGTTCACAAGCAAAAGGGATCGTGAGAACTATTTAGTGCTATGAACCAAAGTGAACTTAGGAAAAGAAGAGAGTTAAAGGGAGAGGACGGACAAAAAAGAGAACAAACCGAGAGAAGCCACAGTGAAGGAAGAGAGAGAGACAAAAAAAATGGTGAAGCAACGCGAAGAAGGAGGAGGTTGACGTGGTGTCGTGAAGGAGAGAGAGAGTATGCTCCTTTCCTCCTAAAGCTTTCTTTATATTCTTATCATGCTTATATATTACATATATGTTTATATATATATATATATATATATAGATGTATATATATATATATATATATTTGTGTGTGTGTGTGTGTGTGTATATGGATATATGCTTCCTTATGCTTGCTTTCCTATTTTATTATGTTTATTTATATTGTTACATATGTGTTTATATATATATATATATATATATATATGTATGTATGTATATATATAGATGGTGTATATATATATATAGGCGTGGACGTGCTTCCAATATTCCTTATGCTTGTTTTTTTCTTTTCTCCTCTTATCCTATATCTATATACATTACATATGTGTTTATATATATACATACATACATATATATATATATATATATGCGTGGATGGGCTTCTTTGCTTCCTGATGCTTTCATTCTTCTCATATCATGCTTATATATATATATATATATATATATAAATGTATATATATGTGTGTGTGTATGGATATATGCTTCCTTTCTTCCTGATGCCTACTTCCCGATGCTTGCTTTTCTCTTTTATCATGTTTATATATATTATTACATATGTTTATATATATATATATATATATATATATATACACATATATATATGGATATATATATAGATGCATATAGATGGTGTATATATATATAGGTGTAGATGTGCTTCCATTCTTGCTTATGCTTTTTTTTAATTATTATTATTATTTTTATGTCAATATAAGATTAATTTTTGGCTTTACAAACAAGGTTCTAAGAAAATCATCAAGTGAGAATATTGTTCTCCTCAAGTGTTTGGGATTATGTGAGATTTTAATCTCTTTAGATCCCTAAAGTTGGTACATATTTGTTTTAAAAATAATAATAATTAAATATTTACTTTAATGAAATATTTTCCATTATTTAGGAAATTATTGTGTGAGAATATTGTTCTCCTCGATTGCATGGGATCATGTGAGATTTTTATCTCTTTAGATCCCTAAAATTAGTAAATATTTGTTTTTAAAATAATAATAATTAAATATTTACTTTAATTAAACATTTTCCATTATTCACAAAAATCATTGTGTGAAAATATTGTTCTCCTCAAGTGCTTATGATCATGTGAAATTTTAATCTCCTTAGATCCCGAAATTTAGTACATATGTGTTTTAAAAATAATAATAATGCAAAAATAAATACTTTAATTAAATATTTTCCATTATTTACGAAATCATTGTATGAGAATATTGTTCTCCTTGAGTGCTTGGGATCATGTGAGATTTTAATTTCCTTAGACCTCGAAATTTAGTACATATTTGTTTTAAAAATAATAATAATGTAAAAATAAATACTTTAATTAAATGTTTTTCATTATTTGCGAAATCATCGTGTGAGAATATCGTTCTCCTCGAGTGCTTGGGGTCGTGTGAGATTTTAATCTCTATAAACCCTAAAAATTAGTACATACTTGTTTTAAAATAATAATATTGCAAAAATAAATATCTTAATTAAATAATTTTTAAGTTCGTTCTTTATAATCATTTCATTTAAATTTGAAAATAAAGATTAAAATTTCAAAAATTAGAAAAATAAATTAAAAAGAGAGAAAAATGAAGAGGTCAAGAGAGTTAGATTAATCAGGTTGTCATAAATAAAAACACATGAACCAAATATCAATTATGTTTTGTTTACGAAAATCTATTTAATTGAAACTCTCATGTTCTCATCACAAAATTTACAAATAATCAACCAATAAACATGCCTTTTTGGTCAAACTACGTGGACTTTGATCCATATCGTAGGGTACGTAGGCCCTAGGCTTTCATTCTAGGTCAAGTCTGCCCTTTGTAAATATTTATTTGTTTGCTTGCCGGTTTTGTTGTTTTTGTCCTTCATGCTTAACATGCATCCATGTCAATGAAAGGGTAATTAAGATAAATTTAAGGTCATATTCTATTTCAATTGACTAGTTTAAGGTATCCATCCTTATAGACGGGTGTTGTGGGATGCCTAACACCTTCCCCACACTCAAATAGACTCCCGAACCCATCTCTGTTTTCGCAGACCATTTTGCCTTTTTTCTTTTTTATTTTAAATTGATTTTCCAAAGTTTTCCGTTAAAAATCTTGGTGGCGACTCCAAATAAATTGATTTTCAAGATTCGTTTTTGGGAATCAATTTAAACACTTTTTATCTATTCTGCCGAAAGGTAAGTTATGACAGTCATAAAACTCTTTTAATTTATTTTGTATTTCTCACTAATAATGATTTTATGCTTAATTATTGAGAATGAAATTTTGGCTACTTGGATGCTTAATAGGAGTAATGCAATTTCCTTATGCATGCATGTTTTTTTTGCTCAGGGACAAGCAAAAACTCAAGCTTTGGGGTGTTATAACTCTACATGATTGAGTAATTTTATTAGTGTTATATTCATTTTGAGTTAATTTTTATTAGTTGAGTCATCTTTGCCCTTGATAGTTTAAAATTAGGTTATTTTAGTATTAACCCATGTTATGCATATTTTTGCCAAATATAAGCTACTCATATTGTTTCATGCTCAGGCTAAAAGGAAAAAATAAGCTTATTGGCATATCAAAAGTGGATGCCCTAACTTTGAGACAACTTTTAGTCCTTTGGGGATCAGAATTTTGAGTTAGCTATTTCGCATAAAATCATAGAGCTCTTCAAGGCCTTTCTAAAGAGGGGTGGTTCACCAAAATCCGATGTCAAAACACAAAATTACTTCCAAAAAATTAAATTTGTTCCACCAAGCAATGACCAAGCGCCTAGGTACTAGAAACTAGAGTCTAGGTGCCAAAATTTCCAGAAGTGGCAAAGAGTTAGTGTCTAGGCACCAAGATGTGCAGACTGACCCAAGAGTTGGCGCCTAAGTGCTAGAACACATCTAATGAGGGCAAAGTCAGTCTTTTCATGAAAAAAATGCCAATATATAAGAATTTATAGGTTTTTAAGGAAGAGGAGGACATTTCAAGGCAAAACGAAGGTTGAAACTTAAGTTCTATGACTAAAATTCATTAAAGGAAGGCATTTCAATAAGAGATTCAAGGGAGAAAATCGTTTAAAGCTTTGGAAACAAAATTCTTTTTCTATTTCTCTTCTTTTACTCTTATTTGGTTATGTTTTTTTTTTTTTCACTTGCATTAGATTGTAATCATAGACATAAGAGGCTAAGTCATTATTTCTATGGAATTGTAAACCCTTGGCATGTAGATTGTTAATTTTTATTACTTTTTTACTTGAATTTCTTGGTGAATGGATTTATTTAGTTTGAATCTTTATTTGTTCCCTTGTTGATTGGCCACCAATTAGGGTTTATGTTGAGGATTAGGAGATTCTTGAAAGAGAAGCTCAAATTTAGTCATAGAATTGAATACCATAGGTTTAAGGTTTATTAATTAATTGAATTAGCTCAATTTACTTTTAGGATAAACATATACCTATAGGACTTGTGGAGTTATAATTAGTTGTGTTTGATGCATCTCTCTAATTGGTTCTCATAAAAATATTGGGAATTAATTTAGAGTAATAAAATTTATAAGGGATCAAAGGATTCTTATATTGATATTAAAAGTTAAGACTAATTCATAAATCAATGAGTTTAAGTTAGAAAAGTAGTTAAATTGTAATTGAAGTGCCTTGATAAACTATATTCCTAGGAAAACCTTTTGCACTTGTTACATGTCATCTAAAATTTTGTGTTTAGTAATTTAATTGCAACTTTTCTTACTTTCATCTTGAGGATTTGATAACTTGAATTAGGTGACGATATATGCATTAATGATTAATAGCAAATAAGAATAGAATTCTTTAAGGATGATACTTTTCTTACTTTTGTACTACTTGTTAGCAATATATACATGTACCATAACAATTTGCTTGTAACAAAATCATGATTACGGTGAAAAATTAGCTTTACTTGGAGCAATTTCTAATCTATCTATGGAAATTTCAAGGCCACAAAGGTGCAAAATCAAGCCCAGACGTCCAAGATTTGTTGTTTTTTTTTTTTGTTTGGAACATTAATCAATTTGTCCCTATAATTTATGTCAATTTTCAAAATGGTTCCGATACTCTTTTTTTTCATTTCTCTCCTTACACTTTTCAAAAGTTGTAGAATTGATCCTTGCCATTACATTCACCCTTTAACACTGTAAGAAATGTGCTAACATGGCGGACTACAACTAACATGGAATAGCCACCAAATTATTTTTTGGACAAAAAGCATTATGCAGCCACAAAAATGATAACATCTTGTACCTCGTCTTTCAGTTTATAAATTTTTTCCTTTATAACTGAGTTACATCATAGGATTTTTACTTTTAGAGTCAAAAATAAAGGAAAACTAAGTAAATTGTCTGTACATGAAATTTTTTTACACAATCTATTACATTATCAACGATCACACCAAGGTTACGGAACTCAACGTGAAAATTTGGCAAACCCAAACATGAAAGTAGTTCAAATGAATTAGTTGATGAGGAGAGATAAGATCTTACATGACTTGCTTCACTTCCTGGTATCAAGTATTCACAGCCACAAAGGTAAAAAATCTCACGAGGATATTTTACATGGAATAAAATTCTACATATTTATGTCAGATGAAACCATGGAGAAGATCTCTTGTTTGAAATTTTATGTTGCTCTCAACTTTGTTGTGCATAGTTCTTCAATAGTATTTCCTGTATGTTAGAGTAAATGCTACAAGTAGCAGCCTCTTAATAGAGCAGTTCATATTTGGAAGTAAAATAAGTAATTGAAAAAACTGTTTAAACCAGTTCATATTTTAACAAATTCCAATTGAAACTGTGAAAAGGACAAAAACAAGAAGTATATGCTTTAATGCTTGCATCTACTCTCTTCGTCAACTGCTTTTATACCTAAAATGAACTATAATCCCGTATAAGAAGAATGGTTATGTGTCTAGAGAACCTTAAATTTTACGGATACTTAATTGAGTTTGCATGAACCTGAAAATTGACTAAACTCACTTCAAGACCCTTTTTTTTTCTACGTAAATTGGTGTCAGTGGTAACCTTCATAGCCTTTTTCACCATGTTATTTTCGAAACCAAAATGATTTCAACTTTAAATGAAAATTCTGAAAATGCATATGAATAATAGGAGGCTTTTTGTTTTCATGGGAAGGAAAAAAAATGCTCTATTTTTCCACAATGAAAACAAAGTTATCAATGCAAGTATAATTGCAGAGGTGTGAATGGTGTGCAGTGCAAAATGGTAAATGGTTCTGTAAATAATGCGTGTGGTTTCTCTTGTCTTCTGTTCCCAGAATAAAAATAGAAACAATTAAATCCATGTGTGATTACACGTGACATTGGGATTACTCTTTGTCTATGTGAATTTGTCACATCATATTTATTTAAGATGTCAGAGGCTTCATTAATGACAGAAAGTTAATTGCAGAAAAATAAAACTATAAAAAATGTTTTAAAAAAAATATAATGACCAATTTAGGAACTAATCTAAAATATAAGGAATAGAGGATCAATTTTCTGTGCTGTTTTTCTCACTCTGCTTCAACACCCGACTCCCATGCAATGATGACACCAACAAATATGGATGTAAAGTAATCCGCTTCATTTTGACAATCATAATTTATTAATTTAAAAAAATAATAATTTGTAGAGACAATCTACAAATTATAATAAATTAACCGCATAAATGTCACCCAAAGCGAGTGTGTGGAGATTGGAGAGAAAAGACAGCCGTCCTCTATTAAAATCTCAGAACACGAGAAGTAACAAATCAAATAAAAATAAAGTAAAACTTTTTAGTGCAAATACATATTAATATATTTAATTCTAACATAAGCATATAATAATAATATTTTTTATTATTATTAAATATAGTAATATATTCAAAATTATAAATACCATACACCAGAAATAATACCTTAAAAAACATACAGAGAATACCAGAAAGACTAGTTCAAGTGAACCTAAGATCTTACCTATGCTCTGTGCAGTTTCTGCAACCAATGACAAAAGCATCAGAATACACCTTAAATGGAGGGGGGTTGTTGATCTATTCGAGAGATGTAAACCATAAAGTGCAAACCGGCAGGCATCCCCTGCCCGCTCTTTCTCCGTCTTTCTGACCTCAATACATTTTGAAAATGAACCAATAACGGGAAAGCGAAGTTGCAACTTTATGTTTACTGGTATATACTCCACAACCAATATGTCAAAGAAGTTGTATGTAGACTCTTATTCTTTCCTCTCCTCCAATTGTATACCTCAAGAACTTATCACGGATCATATCATGACGTACAACCAGTATTAGTGGTGGTTCAATGATTATTGGCAGAAGCTGGTAAAAGCATACAGTGCATGTAACAGCTCAGCTCCGAAAACCTTACCTTAGCATTCACCATACTAATCACCCTCATTAGTCTGCTTTACACGTCATTTGAAGATTCATTGCTCATCCAACGTTACAGTCCTTCATTTTATAGGCCCTATTTCCAGTAATTATATTAATTTTAATTTAGGGAAAGATAGAAATTTCGAACAGAAAAGAGGAGACAAAAAAATATGTTAATTCGGGCTGGATTTCAAAAGGAATTTCATATTCCATTACGACGTAGATAAGCCAAATATAAAGAAATTTGACTTAATGTCGGGGAAAATAATCGAGCGTCAAAAAAGTTCACGGAAAATTAGAAAACCTCCAAGCCATACAAGACATCAGCATACTTGATAAGCCCATCTTCCTGGCCAAAGTAAACCTCCCTGATTTTCTGAAAAGCATGTAAAGTGAGCAGACTATCTGAACCGGCCTGATGGCTTTCTCCTATAACTCGTTCAACATTCAGGGACTGGCAAACTCGGTCCAACCCACCGTGTAAGTTTCGGCAGAACCTCATGAGGTGCTTGACATCAAAAACCCTATGCCCGAATAACACCCTCACAAGACGAATGAAGTCGACCAACTCATTGGGCAAAGTCCGCTGAGTCAGCAACTTTACCAGGTAGCCAAAGTCATAAGCACTGTGAAACGTTACCCAGCTGACAGCATCATTGCACACGAGCCCAGACGACATCATCAACTCAGCGAACCGCACCGAGTCGATCCCGAACTCCCTGTTCTTCTCGAAATCAATGCCCTGGCACCTTAAAAGGTCTACCGAGTCGCGAGCGTGGGCGTCGCGGGCCACATCAAAATCTCTGAAATTGAATTCCCAGATGTACCAATTGGCGGTGCCGAGGTTGGGAAGGTTGCCGTCGTTGTCGGAAAGAGTGAGGCCGATTTGGATCAAGTGCAAACGATCAACGTTGGCCTTAAGGACAGCATAGTGAGCGGCAGGGTGCCGATGACGGATGTAGGGATCGCCCGTGTCGGAACGAACAACGACGCCTGGAAATTCGGTACCCATAGAGATGAGGGGATATGAATCGATGATGGACCGAATCAACTTGAACTCGGACTCAAGATTTTCAGACCATACTGAACGTGTGACGATATATGGATGCAGTGGGAGTGGGTCAGAGATGGACATTGCTTGGGGGTGTTGGAGGGAGGGGAGTGATTGTGAATGCGAGCTTGCGGCATTTATTTATATGAATCCGAAAATTAAAACAAGTGTGAACGGGCCGATCTCAAATTGTGCTCCGGAGGCTACGATTAGGTTTTGATGCACTCACAGAATTACAAATATCCATCGTCACTCCGAAAGAGACCATCTCCCTCTTCCCTGCTCGCTTCTCAGCCTCTCTCGGGCGGTTTGCTTGGGACAGTAATTAATAAAATAAAAAATTGCCACTCCTTGTGTTTAAAAAATCAAATTGAGTAATATTAGTGAAAATAAATATTATGAATTAAAATAGTACAGTAAGTAAAAAAATTAGATTGAGTCAGTTTAAGCATATTATTACGTCTTTATTTGTTTATCCAAAGAAGATTTCTTTTTGAAACATATTAACAAAGAATGACACTATCAAAACTAAAACAGATAAATGAAAATCATGAAAGTAAAATATGGTGTGAGATATTTGAACGAGTCTCAGATTGAGCATCCATTTCTCTTAGATATGATAAAAAAAAAAATTTGAGAGAGAGAAGAATATCAACGAATTTAATTTATAATTACGTACTAATTGGTTATGAATTGAATATGCGTAAAAGAAATATATTTGAATCACAATAAAGGGACTTTTTAGTTCAGCCTATCTATTATCCGAGGGCCCCACTTATAAATAAGTAGGAATGACATATGATCCCTAAACGTGAGGATCGCTTTGAGAACAATTTTATTCGTATTTGTGTAATTTTTTTTTTATGAAAATAGAGACAAAGAAAATTCTCTTTTAAAGAAATCTGATAATAGAAACAAGAATTATACTTTTCGTTCTATAAATTTCTGCCAATTTTATATATATATATATATATATATAATATGATAAAATTTTTATGATAATCATAATTTTGAATATAATGATACACTTAATTATAATATAAATATATGATTTAAAAAATATTATTTTTTATTTAATATTTAAAATAATAAAATTATATAAATTAACATTAATACATTTTTACATTTAAAATTATAAATATATTAAATATGACACCATAATATATATATATATATATTAATTTTTATATTTTTAATTATTTTACTCGTTATTTGTATTTATAATAATTAAAAAAATTAATTTAATTTAAAAAATAATTTCACTTATTATATATTAATTTTTTATTTTTTTTAAATTTAAACATTGTAATAAAATTACTTTAAAAATATTTAAAAATTATAATTATTAAATCAAAATTTAATAACTCAAATTTCACTACAAAACTTTTAATACCGTAGACGATACGAATCCCATCACGTCTCATTGACAATGGGAGTCAACACTCCCACAACAACTGCTCCCTACCCAACATACTAAAACTTCTCTCCCTTGTCCTTTCCCTACTCATTCAACAGTACCAAACATGGCCTCAAATGAATCTGAATTCATTATCGTACAATAAATTTATTGTGCAATTGCGACAGCGAATCGAAGAAAATATAATAATAATAATAATAAAAAATAAACAAAAAATTTTTTTGAGATCTGTTGATCTACTGTACACCAGTATTTTCAAATTTGGCCTCGTATACTTCTAAGATGTTAAGTTCTTTCTTTTTCTTTTCTGTTTTTTGTTTTGATAAAAAAATATGTAAAGTTCTCTCATTTTTTTTTCAAGCCAGAATAGATGATAAGTTCTCACTGCAGTAATATATTGTGCATTTAGAAATGACCAAAAGAAATATATGAGATATTACATAAAAGAGTGTAAG
Organism: Delonix regia; assembly: GCA_037074485.1. Taxonomy (NCBI): domain Eukaryota; kingdom Viridiplantae; phylum Streptophyta; class Magnoliopsida; order Fabales; family Fabaceae; genus Delonix; species Delonix regia. Next base: position 41,283,764 of record CM073449.1, read on the forward strand.
TGAAAGAGAGAATTAGATTGTAAATATATTTTTATTCTTGTGTTATTCTTTTTAAAAATATATATATAGTGTATTTAATTGCAAAGACTTTATAGTACTTATTCAAGATAATCACAATTGCCCAATCAGACCATTATATATGTCACATTGAGTAAATTCAATTGGGACAAAGTGAAGACAAAACAAAAATAGATAAACCATACAAAGTAACGTATAACATTATAGGTTAAATAAATTAACTCATTTAAACATTTAATTTAAACAACTTAAAAACTTTATGCAACTCAGCTGAATTAATAGTTAACTCATTTAATTCATTAAAAAATTAAATAACATTAATTATAATAATAATTATTGTGAAAATTTTAAACAATTAAATCCAAGATGTCAATACTTAAACAACTCCTTCGAGTTTTGACAATCAAACAAAAATAACTATTTAAATAATTCATATTTAATTAAATAATCAAAATAAGATATAATAAGTAACAAACCACTTCAAGATTTTTCATAAAATTATTTGAATCTTGTTTTGAAAGATTAAGAATTTTAATAAAGGCTTAAATACACATAATACACTTACCACTTGGTTACACACAAGCTAAAACTACACAACATACATAGAGATTTGCCTCTTCTAACATTTGCTTTCCAGATTCCGAATTCCCTTTTCTTTTGTTATGATGAAATATGGAGGCCTCAGACCGATTGAAAGCACTCGACCGAAACTCGAGGGTATACAACATACAGATTCTCAATTTATTGTACTTTCTTTACAATTGTTGGCCCCGCCTTTAGCCTTCTGGTGCCCCTATCCTTCATTAGGATGGGATAAACCACGTGTTTAACCGATGTTTAAAAAGAGATAAGGAAAAAAAACTGTTTTAATCCTTTTATTCTAATATACTAATTAAATAAATAAACACAAATAGTAACACGTTATATTAAATTATTATTATATATATATATATATATATATATAATGTAATACATAAATTGTGAAATAATAATAAACACAACTTATATATTTTCAAAAACCTAATATAACTCAAGCATAAAAATCTTATATTTCTTTCAATGCAGAAAAAATATATCTAAATATATGTATAGAATTTTTTAAACGCAAAAATGTCACATTTCTAAAAGTATCATTTTTAAAATAAAAAAAAATTTCTAAAATTATAATTATATTCATAACTATAAGATTTTTCGAACATAACGGCATTCAAAGAGTCCTAGGGACCCTACAAATGATGGAGTATCGAGATTCAAATCCAGTGTGGTTCAACAGTCTACAATATATTACATCCCTAACAAAATTTCCAAAGATATCTTCAATATATTAGAACCACCACTTTGTTACACAGCAGAACGAGTGATGTGATACAATACGTAATAGATTAGAAAAAGACAAGAACCCATTCGACGTTTTAGAGCTGAAAGAAGCACCAAATCCAAAACCAAGAAACCATAAGCATCCCTATAACACATCTCACTGGTCCATTCAGCTCCGGCTTATTTACAAGGCAAAAAGGCAAGTAAACAAAACGACGAAAGCACTTGTATAATGATAAATTGAAATACTACGGAAAAAGCAAAATTCCAATATTTGACACACAGATAACATTCAATCAACCAGTATCCCTTCAACACAGTTGACAAAGTAAGAGGACAAAACAACTCTGAAGCCATGGAGAGGGAATAATTAAACTTTCTGGGGCATTCCCGCATATGTTCTTTAATTTAGATCCAGAAAGCATTACATACTATATTGCATATTACAAATGCAATATGATATCATCTATACGACTTTGGATGCTAAAAGTAGGTACCTTCTGGAGGCTGGACAAGCTTCCGGTTATGTGGAGCAGCCATTTCCTTTTTCAGCTGGGTCAGTATATCCTCCATAGTGTACTCTCGTTGCCAATTTGCAAGAACACCAAATTTCTTTGGTTCAACCTATTTCAATTGCACGTCTTAAATCAAGGCAGGTAATTTGTTTTAAAACTTGCAGAATTGATTAAATTCCATGTTATGACAACAATAATATAAGTGAAATGGGACCGTCTTTATTCATCAAAGCAGAATGAAATCAATTTATATATTTCCATCTCAAAAACCCAAATCACTTGAGTACATCTATCAATAACATATGTCTCAAGTTTATCCCCAGTTGTAGAATATAGCATTAAAAAATCTAGCGAATGCTATTTGCATCTATAAGCCAACCAAGTATGCATTATGCACTGTACAAAAGATATATAAAAGCTGAAAGCATTTAACGAAAAGAAAAAAACTGATACCACTCCAGTTTCATGATTAACACAAGTCATATTGATCCGTGAATGAAACCGAACACTTGGGGGCTTGTCAGGATAATCTTTATCGCAGAACAGCTTCAATTGATAAATTCTTCCTTCATGTACAGTCTGACAGATTGAAGAGAAAAAAGACAATTATTGAACCCGCAAGCAGCCTATAAACTACAAACAAAATTTTAAGACAACCATGTTATCCCCAACCGATAAATTCTTGGTAAATCAATTGCTTATACTCCAGATTTATTCACAACTAAAGCAAAAAATCCTACATAATCAAATCATGCCAATTATCTGCAGACTCTTGGAAAGCATTACACAAGAGATACTAACTGTAACATTCAATATAAAGTAAGCCAATAACTACCATAACCCCATTATAACCAAAAGATAAATAGAGAATTGTAATGATTTTTGGAACTATTTTCGTCTCTAGCCAATATTACAGAGACACATGAAAGCCATCAGTGTGCATGTACACATATACACTCATGTACAGAGACACAGAACTGACACAAGCGTATGCTCTTATACACATGCACAGAAGCATGTGCAAGTAACCTGTAACATATGCTTAGATGCTATCACCTGGTAGTCAGTAATCACAGGACCCCCTGAAATTATGGACATCAATTCCCGGATTTATGATTTCCACACATGCACATTTTCGGAATGCAAATTTCACTTGTTCAAATAAAAGAAGCTAACTTTGCATACATACACACACACACAAAACCATATGTAGAAGTATCCGCGAGACATAAAAGTTTACATTATGGGGACCAATAATGGTGCCAGTCCAAGAGCGCATGTAAATGTCATCACCATCATCCATTCCATAGCTAACTGTGCCATCTCCAATACCCTTTTCACCTCGTTCAAGTTCCTCCAGCAATCTGAAGTTCCTTGGTACTGCATTCATGCGTAGTTATATCAAACAACACACAAATTAAAAATTCAAAACGGAAGTCACCTAATCATTAATTGTAAGACAAACACTATCAGACTTGACATAATATGCATGTTATTGTGTTCAATGATAGAGATATATGATCCTAGCATACAATCCTTTCTCCAAAGTTTTACAGAAAAATTCCTGCAGATGCTTGATACTATAGATGTTGTGCAGTCTGAAAATAACCATGCCCTTTTTCTAATTCTTAAACTCAATGATCAGAAGCTTTGAACAAGTATGATTTATATGAGCCCCAATGCCATTCGTTATTTGTTTTGACAAATTTTTCCAACATGTATAATGAGATGATCACCATTATCCAGCAGAGGTAACCTTTCTTTTTTACAGGGCTTCTACGTATGCTTAAGTTTACAGTCTTTCAGAACCAAAGTATGTCATAAGTTCATGATCAAAGCATTAGCTGCCCACTAAATGTACAGCAGGTGACAATGTCTTCCTGTTCTTTAATTGTTAGATATGAGTCTCTTCATCGTTCATGCATTTTATCAGAGATGGGTTGTTTGGCTGGAGCGGGCTTTTGAGTAACACGAGCAAATAGATTTGGCAGAAAATGCTTCACCAGGAGTGACTACCATATTCCTTCATATTTATCACTTCAAACACAATAATTTTGATGTTGGCATAAATTTCAAATTTTGACGTTGAAGAAACAGAAGAGAACATGATTTAACATAAAAATTCTACCATAAGAGTGCCGACTACAAACAATCAAGTAACCCGTACTTTTTCAGATTAAAACATAAGTAACAAGGAAGATACATTTCAGAAAGACATCCGAGTCCACTCAACTCTTTGAGAACCAGCAAGGCACGGGTATTTGATAATTACAGCATCAATGTACTCATAAATAGCCAAAACCAAAATTCACCAACGACAAAACCCCATGTAGGAAACAGCCGTAATCGATCAAAATCCCCCGTTGCGCATATCATCAGTTATTATAAAAAAAATGAAAATCAAGATAAAGTGGCATAAACAAATAACAAGCAAGAAAATTATTCGGACATGGGGCCATCGAGTGTTTTACGTCAAAGGCAATTAATCAAGGAAATCTCTCTACCCAGGAGAGAATTTTTCGAAATAATAGAAGTTGAAAGAAACAGCGTTAGGTAAAAACGCTTAGAAGAACAAGGTCATGGGCCCGCAACTCACCCACGACACTCGATCCTCCTGAGCCAAGCGTCATGGATGACTAACAGAAAATTTCCTCCGGTGGGTGTGGCGGATCTGATCAAAATATCGAACTTTAAGAGGATGCAGGGAACAAGAGAGGAAAGAGAGACGGTGGAGAATCTGCGTAATGGAAGGCGACGGAGGCAAATGTGGGAATAAAAAAGAAGACAAGGGCAATAGGGATTTGCAAGGATAGGTGTGGGGAATGGGTGGGATTTTTCAGAATAAAGTGGAATCTTTTATTTCACGCTTCCGCAAGTGAAAGGACCAAAACGACCCGTGTTCGTTTTTGGCCCATCGCTTCTGTCTTTCACGATTTTTCTGTGCAGAAAATTGGAAGGGCCATATAAATTAGTGTGAAGTTAGAAATACTATAAGGGGTGGGATGGAATTTGAAAAATTAAAAATAATTATTTTATGCAATTGAATGTATTAAAATACTAATTCTAATACATGTTTACTAATTTAGAGCATAAATCTGAAATGCAATAAAGAATTCTTTCTTTATCAATAAAAATATTGCAAAATATATAAAAACAATTCTTCGATAGAATTATGAAGGCATCACCTTTTGAACATGTCTCTTTTTTTTTTCTGCCCCCCAAAACACAGGTGTGTCTAACGCATACAAACATAGTGGATGGTGACTGCAATCTTTTCTTTTCAAATTTAGCTTTCAAATAAGTGTTCATGTATTCGAACAGAAATAGTTTACTGTATGGTCCAATATTATGGGTGAAGTGACATTTTCTCTCATTGGGCTAAAAAGAAAGGTGATATTTGTTATTTTTGGACATATGTGTGATAGAGGATTTAAATGTATCTAAAGGTGAATCCTATGTGGCTTCTTCCTCTTATTACTCCTAATTCTTCGTACCTCTTTTATAATATATAAAAAGGAATATTTTACGATGTTACATATGAGTTTAAAACTAACATTGCAGCGGATTTTAATGGCCGTTACGTCTTAATCTTAAGATTCAATTACAGTGATTACAAACAAAAAGGACGCAGAATACTGGTTTTTCCTAAGCTTTCTTAGCTTCATGTTTCTAATTCATCCTCCACTATATCCTTCGCTTTAGTTTTTCAGATTATACGTGGGGGACTGTCGGTTTGGTGAGAAAAGGGCAGTCAGCTACTTGAAGGACTGGACGCATCTAACTCTTCCTGCTTAATGTTTTGTTAGAACTTATAAGTGGTTTCAATTTTTGACACTTTCATGATGTTCATTCATATTGCACCTGCGGATATAACGGATACACATTTTGATGCACTTCTTTCTCTCCGTCCAGTGCAGTAAGTGCGAAGGATATATATTACCATTAAATGAAAGTTAACTTGAAATACACAGCAAAGATAGGGGATATTATCATCAAGATAATTTTAAAGATTACATCGGGGAAGAAAGGATTATGGGGAGACTGTACAGAAGATGATGGTGAAGTCATTCGTAATCTGGACGACAGTGCATGGTCTAAAATTATCATTGATGATTTTCATTATTCATCGCATAGGTTACTTTGGTGGTTCTCCGGCAGAAAATTATGTGGGGAGAGCATAGATTGGTGAGCCAACTTCAAACTATTCTGATGACTGAAAATATCATAATACTTGTTATAAGTGTGGTGATTATGCATAATTGTCCTAAAGGTATGCTTTACAGGGGAGATATAACATGTTGGACAGTGTGTAATAAGTTACAATCGTAGAATTGAAGATGAGCGTTCAAGAAATTTGGATCTGGTTCCTGAATTAAACTGCAGTCAAGTGGGGATATTGTATCAATGAGGCACTAGAATGAGTCTGATGGTATGTAATGCTCAATAGGTACCGTTAAAGATTGAATTTTCTTCTCTAGAAGAGGAAACGATCATCATCAAAGAAAGGAGTACGGACAAAAGAAGCGAAGCAGGAAGAGAATTGAAGCACCGAAGAGATCTAGTGCAGAGAAATCGAAGGGTTCAAACTCATCACCTTTGCGTTTGGATGACTCTGCATCTTACTCACAAAATTTCTCAATCACCTAATTCCCTGACAAGGTACTAGTCCTTGCTCTAGATCAGGATCAATGTCTTCTAGAGCAAGGTCCTTGCCATCAATTTAAGGTCTTCAAAATCTCACTATTCTAAAGGGAGAAATCTGGAGTCTAGGAGGTCAAACTCCCCCGCATCTTTGTATCAATTACAGGTGATTAAAAAATTAAAACAATAAATGCCTTGTTTGGTTATGTTCGGTTGTGACTGTGTCATATCATTTGCAATCGAAGGTTGAAGAAGGACTAGTTTCAATTTGAGAATTATGCCAGGAGGGTTACTCATAATCAATGATCTCATGTTGATTAGTTTATTAGAAGCAGTGGTAGATAAGGAAAATGCAGCCTGGAGAACTCTTAATATTGTTGCCACAGATGAAGTCCCTTGAGTAGATTTTTCCTCACAGAACCTTATTTTGTGATCTCTTCATCGTTTCAACATACTGAAATTCGCATGTGGTTTGCTATTGAAGTTTTACAAAAAGTTTGACCAGGTGATTATGCTAACCATACCATAATAATAACCTTGCCTACTTGTAGTCTCCACACAAATTTGGTGCGGTGCGAATTCCAAATTGATATCATAAATAACAATGTTGGCTTGATAAACGCTGAGTAACAGTACATATTTTAGAAGGGAAGGAGTTTTTTTTTTTTCTTTTTTTTGGGTTTCGATCTTTTAGTTTGCTAATAAGTTAATCCCCGTTAACATCATCATTCATCAACCTTCAATTTTATGTGAATTTTGTGTAAGCCTTAAATTATGTACATACTTATGTATTTATCTATGATAATGATACTTACTGGAATCACAAAGTTTAGGGATTACAACTCTAATAATATAATTCCAACCGAAGGACTAGGGGAAGTTTCAAACATATTGGCAAAATTAAAAACTTCACTAAATTGTAACTAAGGATAAACAAAATTTGCACACAGGTCCTTTTTGCTCAACTTAAGGCCCAACTCAGTTTTGGCACAAGGGCAATGTTTTCTATTAGGCTAAGTTATATTAGCTCACATTCTTTACAAAATAAATAAATTAGGTATTTATAAATTTAAATTTAGAATTCTAAAATCAGAAAGAAAAAAGAGTGGTCCATATTTAACGAATAAAATATTTCATATTAATAAAAATAGTCCATATTCAAGAAAAACAAAAATAAAAGGTAATTATCTAAAAAAAATGACCCATATTTTAAAAAAAAGAAGTTAAAAGATAAATAAAACGAGGTCGAGCAATTACGTTCAATCATGCATGAGACTAGGTCTTATATAAAAAATTTAATTTTTTGACTCATTTTTCACATAACTCAACCTCACATGATGAAGTTCTTTAATTGTAATATAATTACACTAAATTGAAAATTTATTATTCTAGCAATTTGATAATACTATGTTTCGTATCTATTAAAGTAGTATCGTGGGAGACAACTAGGTCAAATCTTTTGTAATCTGATTGGAAATCCCCTACATAACTGCAGCTTGGCACAATTATGTAGCAAAAAGCCTAATGCCTTAATGTTTGATTGCTAGCCCCACTCGTTGAAACAATAAATTAGGAATGTGGACTTTTGGTAGGCTAGTCTTTGTACGTATATGTAGAGTTAGGCTGGGCTGGTTCCATGTATCAACATTTCAAAGTGAGTCATCTTCTGAGTCGTGTACTTTCACTCTTTGGTAGGTAGTGCTATAATTAGAAATAAATCCAAGCTATTGGGGCGGCAGTATCTTTTAAATTTTTAAATTTTTCATTTTTATATATAATTTTATCTTATATATTTAATTTAATTTTTTAATTTATAAAAATTTATCTACTTAAATGGTAAGAATTTGTACTACTTAGTCATTCTCTTGTAATTAAATTCTATATCCTTCGTGTTCGCAATATGAACCTCAATTTTTTTTAAGACGTTGCTTGTAAAAAATATTATCTATTCTGCTGTTTTATATGGAATTTCATACACTCAAAATAATATGCTTCCAAGCTTATTAATTGAATATCAATATACCAAAAAAAAAAAGTATTTGAACGCGTATTCTCATTTAGAAATATCATGATAAAGATGACAACATACTAAAAGGTTAATATGCTTCCACCCAACAAGACGTTCAACTGTTTTTATGATCAGTAAATATTATGAGGCAGATATTCTGACGCAAGAAGTAATGTCTTGTGTGTATGCCGTCGAGACGTGCAATTATTAAAATTAAGGAGCATTTAGTGAGTTTCGTTTATGTTGCAGGTTGGCTGCTCACATCATCCTAGGTTATCGACTGACTTGTTGACTATATATTAATATAGCTTTTTCATTCTTTACCTTGATTTTGGACTTAGAACATTGTTGCAGGTCCTCATCTAAATATTTTTCTCTTCACATGTGGCCATGGGCAAGTCTCAGGGATTAAGAACCAGAAAGAAAGAAACATCCTTAATGATTCATTAATTATAATTTCGATAAAGAACTACTATGCAAGACTTTAGATGCATTCATACAGGCAAACATGGCTACTGACTAGGGATGCTCAGTTGAATGATTGTGTTCATCATTCGGACCAGTACTTAACCTTCCTACGAAGCAATCAACTATATGATACTAATAAATCGATCCTCATTTTAGGAATCTAGATCATATATGATGTCCAAGCATAGTTTTAAGAAAATGAAAATTGAAGTTACTATAGTGGACTTTTACTCAACAGTTTCATACGATTTTATTGTTTGAATAGCTTCTCTTTTCACAGAACAATGCATGGAAACTGAAGCTGACTGAGAGCAGCTTCTAAAGATGTCAAACGTAAACGTACGTGTTTCTCCTTCTCCTTTCCATGACGATTAAAGCAATTGACAAGCAAGTACATCTTTTGGGTTTTCATGGTATGTAAAACCATAGCCCCTCTTGAAGATACTCCTGAGTCAGTCTCAGACATAGTAGGCGTTATTTAATCACCAGGTCTTGACGTTTTTCATACCATATGATATACAATACCAATATCTGCTTAACTCCTCACCAGTAATTATTGTCCCGATCCTGTGGCCCCTCTTCTTGATGACCTCTCTCCTAACGACATGTGTTATAACCCAGGTTGTACCCATGGCATACCTGAGCAAATTAGCATTAATAAAAGAACTAGTGATGTGTATTTGAAACCTCCTCTGCTTTTGAAAGCAATATAGAAGAAACATTACTACTTCACTAGTTGTAAGGTGAGTTTTACTGCACTTTCTTTTGTTCATAATTTTGTTGATTATTAGTTGTGCATTTATTTTTTTCCAGTAGAGTTATTAATTAAATAAGGGACTGATAACCTTAAGATACCAAAGAATTTAGTCTGATTGTAACTACCGGTGTTCTGCTTTTTATTTTCATAATATCTGATACAAGGTTATGAGGTTATAATGCATAAACTGATACTCCTCATTCCTTTAATGAAAGTTTACTCTGACATTGACATGTGAGCCTTGGTTGAGGAATTGATGATGTCTGCATGCATGTTAAGGCAGGAAAAGGTCAAAACAGAAGCAAATAGAACGTGGATATCAAAACGAAGGAGAAATAAGTGGCTAGTAACAATAACAATGGGGGATATCCAGCAGAAAGCTGGGCATGTTGGTTGAGAATTTAAAAAAGAAAAAAAAAATGTAACGAAGGAAAAAGATAATGGACATAGGAGTAAAAGGAGGGGAAAAGGAGGACATTTATCATCTGACGTAATACCTCCCTCATTATTCTCAACTGTCTCAATTACTCTCGCATTTATGTGTTTTAAATGGTCTTAATAGAAAGGCCTTTTTTTCAATGCTCGGAACTACCCAGCCTACCTTCTATCATCCTTAATTCTCTTGATTACGTTTCTCTCCCTAACCCAAATTAAATTTTTCTGATACCACACGACATTTAACTTCCATGATGTTGTTTCCTCGTTCATAGATTATTGTTACAGTTTCGGACACAAATTCAATTTTTTTTACCTACATTTGGCAAAATTTGCTTTTTGTTACCTTCTCGATATAGAACATGTCGGGATCCGAATGGAATTAGAAACCCATTTTGCTCTTATCATACTGCTCTAAATTGTTAGCATGCCCTCTAATCTAAAGTCAACTGACAGACTTATCTATTGTCCATCCTCATGCTAAGGATTATCTGGCCCAGGTAATCACTCTGAAAACTGCGAGCGTAAACATTAGTTAGATTGGTCCACCCACTACACTGATTCATGAATAATGACATGGTCTAGTGGGCCTTAGCTTGCATACGTATTTAACGGTGATCAAGTACAGAGGATCTAAAACACTGTTGCAGTAATTTTATCTTTTTTATTGTATTGGCTGTGACTTGGATGCCTGGTTGGATGAAACAGTAAATATCATATGAAAAGGAAAAGAGTAGCATGGAACACTAAGGTGGATTCCACCTAATATTTCAATAAGCAAACTAGGGGACCTGAGAGACTAGGCCCTATTACATTTTCTGCTGCTAAAGAGGGGGAAAGCTGAACCCAGATATGATTATAGTATCTGAGATACCCCTGAAGGCTGAAATTCTGCCATTAATATTCTTTCTATATATGATTAGGATAGTGCTAATTACGCTCTACTCTCTCATACCCTCTGTACATCCCCTGCTTTGACAAAACTTTTGTGATTCGATCACAGAAAATAGAGGAAAGAGGGAGAAAGGGGAGCGCACGTAGCACCAATCATACAAGGGAAAATAGAATGAAGAGCAAGAAAAAAGTCCAAAAAGAGATTCCTAGGATTAAAAGCTAATATGTCCTACTAGCAGCAGAGAAATGCAGAACTGGAAAAACAGAGGGCGGCTACCCTAGCTCCTTCTTATGGTGGGGTTGTTGCTGTCTTGCAGGAAATCAAGCAAAACGGTGCTTTTGCACTTTGGGCATTTTGGGTCGTCCTCAGAAAGCATCACGTACATAAGGCATCTCGGGCAGCCTACTAGCACCATGGATGTGGCTTCAGGGCTGTTGGAGTATCTCCGGCTGTCCTCTTGGTTGAGCTCCGACGACACACAAGAGCTCGGCGGGGACGTCGGGGACACCGTCGCCGACCGGCTCGGTGACTCCAGTCTCCGGTCAACCCTCGGAGGGGATAGGTTCAGCTTCAAGTCAAGCTTTGGACCGTTTCCGTTTCTGCGACTCATGACTTGCCTCTGCTTTCTGCAAGACACGTTACCTGTTTGGCAAAAAGCACCAACCACAAAAGGAAACAGAAAGGAAAAAATCTAATTCAGCGGCCTATCATTGCACCACACAGCACGTGATCCATACAGATAAAACTGAAATTATTCACGTACCTTGAGGGAGGTATTGGAGAAGCAACTTCTGGGAAAGCTAATTGAGAGGGAAGAAGAGAAAGGAGAGCGGGAAAGCCGGAAGTATAAGAAGCTCCGGCAGCAGCAAAATGATGGGTGTTGCGGGGATGGAGGTTAGAGAGCAATTTATATAAGGAAAACGAAGGGTGGGTGATTTAAAGCTTAATTTAATTGTGGGAGAGAGGGGGAATAAAGAGAGAGGAGAGAGAAAGAGAGGGATGGAATTGAATTGAAGTATTGGGTAGAAGAAGAGTGTAAATTGAGGCCAGGAAATGTATTAATGGTTGGAAAAAAATCCCAAGATGTATGCAGGAAAGGGAAATTTGTAGTAAATATTGCAATTACAAAATGCAGGAAGAGGGCCTTTGTTCATTCATTGCTTAGACGAGTCGGTGTTTAAGAGTCTTTCAGAGCTATACAGCACAGGAAAACCTCAACGGCTTTTAAAGCTTAAACCCAATATTTATAATTCTCAACCCCACCAACAAAATTTAATGGCAAGCACCAAATTCTTTTAGATTATAACCATGGGAAACCAAGCGTAACAGCCTGACCTCAGATATTTAAACAGTACCGCAATAAAAGGAAACAAACTATACCCTCGTTAGATTGAATAAATAGAAACGTCCCTTTGGTTGTTCTAGGTTTTAATACTATTTTCAGATTTTTTTTAAGGGAGTAATCTCTTTAGTTCAATCTTTTTCCTGTTTCTGCTTATTGCAAAAGGATAACAGAGTATTAGCAAGCAAGCAGTTAGCAGCACCCCTCCCTCTGATCGTCCGTAAGAAATAATAAAAAAAGCAAATTCTTCTTTTTGATTAAGATATTCAGAAACAGAGAGTCCTGGGAGGAATGAGTTCTCACATGCTTTTGGCAAGTACAAGAGACGCCCATTGTTCCACAGACATTACAGAGTCTCACTCGAGTTTTATTACGGGTACATTGAATCTTTCGAAAACATTATCACCACAATGGAAAAGAGCTACTTTTATTCTTTGACTTTATTAGCAAATTTAAATGTAAAGACAGAGACAGGAAGAACACGCTGCAATGCAACATTTACTAGAGTTCATCTCTAAATCTCCCCTTCCGTTGGGAAAAAGTCGTAGCTTTCTCATGGATTTTCTGAAACTAGGAAATTTACTCATTGCTAAGCCGTGTAATTATTTGAATCTTCACCAGTTTCATAATGTATTGTCGTTGTCACGTTATGTAGTGCCAGAAATGATTCTCATCACCGTTTGTTTTTTGCGCAAGCCAGTCTACGTGATTCAAGATTTCAACAGTAACGAAGAATAAGAAATCTGGTGGTGAGAAAACCAAGCTCAAAGAGGCAGGCTCATTTTCCATATGTAGAACTTTTTTGGTCAACGTGGCATGTTTTGATGGAACATGCGTACAACAAGTATATCATTGCTTTCTGTAATTGGAAAATCTCGTTCCCCTTGAGAATTCGTCGTCGCATCGTTAAGACAAATGGCCCACTTAACCGGTAATCCCTGTATTAAAATTTTATAATAAAAATCAACATCCTTGTAAAGCAAAAGCTGTCGGTTGCCTTGTGTTATTTGATCTATCATTTACTTATTTTTACAGGATTTTTATCTGAGTTTATGGTAGTTACTATTCAATTGAAGCAATAACCGTGGAGATTCATTATACAGTCTATGATTATGCAGGAAAAACTAGTATGTGGTGTTGATCCGAGATCAGACAGAGTATCAAGGCTTTTTTTCTCAGAAAATAAGATTAGTTCCTTATTATGTATATATCTATGTATATCATACTTCATATTCAGTATGGTGGCTAATAGCCAAATAGAAGGCAAGTCCAATGTATTGAACATCTAAATGCTACGTATTCTCAAACATAATTGAAAAGATGATTTCCAATCAAACTACTCTATGAAATGTATTCAGCGTACCTTCTTTCTCTCTATTTATTTTTAGAGAAAAAAAAAATGATACAATTACTTCTTTCACATCATTTGCAAAAGGCTTCTTTAAAATTAAAATACCTAATATACTCTTGTAACTAGCGTCTTACAAAATTTGAATTCTTCTATTAATTTTCTTAATGAATATGTTATCTTAAACTCTTTTATTTATCATATGACAAACTCACATTTATATGAAAATTGAAGTAAATTATGATTACAAATTTACAATATGTTCAAGGGTTTAAATTCATAAACATCATAATTAAAAAAAAAATTCAATTTTTGAATTTCAGGATCAATTTGCTAATGTAAGCTAACTAAAATATTTGCAGTCTTCACTAAAAGAAACTAAGAAGCATGATACACCAACAAAGTGTCTGATATGGCAAAACCAGATTGCTTTTATTATCATTTCTTATTTCCTTTTATTCAAAAACTTCAATTCCTTTGAATGAGAGTTTTCTATCTTCCGCTAAAGACAAAAAAATCCCTCCCAGTGTGTGAATTTTCTCCAAGCTCCTTTGTTCCCAGCGATAATTTCATCAATGCAGAACTAATCACTTCGGTTATGTTAGCTGCTTTCACTTGATGGGTGTATTGACTAATGCGTTGGAGCTTTAATGAGAGCCAGCCAAAACTAGGCGAAACAATTTCAACAGAAAGCTATCACAATTAAAAGTAGTTGATAAGCAACTAAGCAAGTAATAATGATATCAGCCATTGATTACTCATGAGTAAATAAGGAGGTTTGTTTTCTGAACATTGACCATGGTACTTTCAGAAGAGTTGAAAGATAGAGTATGGGAATTGAGGAGCTTTCGTTTTCGCTATTCATGTGACAAACTCTTTCTAACGGAGCAAACAAGTCATAGCTTTTGTGTGCACAGAAACTATGCCTTTAATTGTAGATGAAGAGCACAAGTCACAAGAAGAGGCTGGTGAGGAGCAATAATTTATAGTAGTGAGCTTTAATTTTTGGCTTGAAAATGCAACCATTGTGCGGTACTTTGAAGATGGGCACATAATTCAACTGCGAATTCATTTTGCTTTTAAGAAAGGGCTTGTCCTTGTGTGTGCCTTTTCTTGTTATTATGCGTTATATCTTCTCACCCACATGCCACTTTCTTTGAAAATCAATAATTGTAGATTAACTCTATTGAATTGTATTGTAGACAGGATTAGAAAGTAAAGGGAATAGTTGGTATGCATAATAGAAAGAAAATGAAAAGATTAGAAGAGATCATAACTTTATGGAATCCCCTAAATGCAATCCCATGAAGATTGGATGGAAAGGAAATTGCTAACTATTTTATTCCAATTTTACCCTTAATTTCATATTCATCAAAACCAAAATCATATAGAGTAACAAACTTAGTTGTATGTATTTGTATGTATTTCCATTCCGTAATGAAATCAAATATATAGGAAAGAAAAATGTCTCTTCCTTTCCATGATATGATACCAAACAAAGGGAGTCATCTGTTTACGTTTTATCATAGTCACATTAATACCTAGTTTAATATTGAACGTCAAAGGCAAATTATAAACAAATCCTCCTAACAAATAAAGATCAAAGTCTGAATTCAAACATTGTCACCCATTGATTTCCCTAAATGGAAAAGGGGAAAAGAAGTTGGTTTCAACATTCTGAAGGTAGGTGGAGATTTTCTTAGAATTTGGATGGTGAATCAAGCGATGGACAAGAAGTATGTTTGTATGCCCAAGGTCAAAGAATAAGATGTGAAAAGGACATCTATCATGCATGAAAAGAAAATAATTTATAAAAGGGTTTGGGAGGTCCACATTTTCTACTATTTGATTATTTTGAGATTTATGTGTTTAGTAGTAAAAATCTCTTTTATACAAATTTCAAAATAAAACAGTAAAATAGTTCCAAAAAAGCAATATTTTATCTATATATAGCTCATCTCTATTTGAAAAAATATGTAATATTGAAACATTAACTCCCTCACCTATAGCACACCTCAGTCCTCAGAGACAAGCTCATGTTAGAGAAATATGATTTGTTAGCTTCTCTGAAAGGCACTGTGATTAAAGCCCATGAAAGAAAGTGGAATAGCACTTAATTATAGTCTGTTGTTTGATCAAATCTCAGATCAGAGAAATTGAATTGTTGTGTCTAAGCAAATAAAAGAGGCATTAAAGTTTATAGAGCCATTGCCTAACTATTCTATCCCAAACATCATGAAGTGTTACTGCTACGTTGAGGACTGTATAAGTCATAAATGTATATACCAATATGTCTAAGCGAAGTACACCCTTTCATTAAGATTATCTGTAGACGGATCTCAGCATCAAATAGTGTTCAGAAATTTCAATTCAAATCACGTAGGTTGAAAGAGAAAAGCCTACTTCGGTAAGTGGTCTTTAATTTCTTATCATAGTCAAACTATAAATTTAATTATTATTTTTAAATAAATTCAACTTTTCAACAACTTTGAACAAAAAAATTATTATGGCGCTTCTTTAGCTGTTACAACACTTGAATGTATGGTTTGTTTTCATCTTATCATACTCAGATACAAATTCAATAATGCAAATACCATTGGCCATAAATGCGTACCAACACAAACGCCAAATAAATACACAATAAATTTGATCACCGTGCATATTTAGTGTGCAGCTTTGATAGATGTAATAAAATGATTTGACGGTAAATAACAATTTAAAATGGACTTTTCATGTTTTAGATAATATTTAATTTGATATTTGCAAGTAGTTGGTATAATTTAATTGAATGTAAATTGTTGAGTGGATAATGGTTGATTAAGGAAACAAAAAATTGTGAATTTTAAGAAATTGTAAACCGTAAAAAATAAAAATTAGGTTGACCATAAACATTTAAATCAGATCACACTTAAATTTTTCTTTTTTGATCATATCCAAATTATATGTACCTCTATCTATCCCTGTTAACATACTACAAGCGATTTCTGACATACAAACAAAATTCATCCAGTTACACTTTTACTCAAACTGATCATTTCACACATTTTTACAGGATAACTATATGGGATATTTGAAAAAACAGAGAAACAAATTATATAACTATGTCGCTTAATATTTTTTTTCTTATTCCATTTAATGAAATCAAACATTTTTTTCAAGTTTTTTTGTGCCTAACATGGTGGGCTATTAGTTGGTAAAGTTAAACTATAAATATATATCTATATCTTCATCAAATCTTCTTGATACTTTGCATTGTTTTCGTACATCACCAGAATCAAAAGATGGTTTAGCAAGAAGACTCCTAAATTTTAATATTGACAGTAAGATCCTACAGGTTAAAATAGATTGAATGCAATAATGTATTGTTTAAACTATGGTAAACAGAATGAGATCTGCATAATTAGTGCGCGGAGTAACGATTGTATGGTGGAGTTTGGAGTAATGATTGTTTCGTAACTTCGTTTTATGATGTAATTTTTCTCATTAATTTGTATGACTTTCTTAAATTATTAAGAATAACGTGAAATATTTTTTCCCTTTCATCATTTTCTTTGTTAAACAACATTATGGTCCTTTATTTATGGTTTTAAATTTGATCCCTTAAATTTAAAGTGTTTTAAATTAGTCTCTTAGATTTCAAATTCATAACTTAAACATTGTGCATAGAATGAATTTGAGATTAATTTAAAATTTAAAAGAAAAATTTGAAATATTATAAAATTAAGAGAGTCATTTGTAATAATAAATGAAAATGAAGAATTAAAATATTTTCTTAATTTTTTGTTATTAAGCTATATTTGACTCTCTTTTTTTCATTTCATGTTTTCTTCTTTTTATTCTCTCTTCCTTCTCTTGTTTCTTTCTTTCTTTATACTTTTTATCTTTATTATTTCTCCACGATCGCCAGCATCCACAAGAATAAAATAAAGTTAAAGAAAGAATTATCTCATTTCTTTAGCTTTTTTAATTTAACTATACTACACAATGAGTCAGTAGAAAAAGATTAATACAAAATACAACAAAATATGAACAAAAAAAACAAAAAGAATTTATTCAACTTTTATGATATTTTTCACGATATTATATTTCAACTAATTTTAATAGTATTATAGCTATTTTAAATTAGTTTGCTAAACACGAAGGGTTTCACCCTTAAATTTTAAATTTATTTTAAATTATTTTCATGTGCAATGATCAAGGGATAAATTCAAGACATTTAAAGCTTTAGAAATCATTATAAAGCATCAATTTAAAATAATAAGTAAAAGTGAAGAGATAATAATACTATTTTAAACAAACCAAAGCCTGCAATCAGTGTATATTGGCCTTCAAAGTTTACGTGCAAGAGGCACAGAACATGAATATTTGCCGGTAAATTCGGCGACGCCACTCTTCACTGCAGTGAGTAACCCCTGCGGTGGTTATAACTGCTACTCTGCAATAATGCCACAGACCAAACCCCGAAAAAAAAAAAAAAAACCATTGTTACACATTTATGAAAGAAACTAACGTATTTCAAGTATGCGACTTCTCTGTTAAAGGCATTACAACAAGAGAGAAAAAAAAATTACATTAATTTATACCATTTGTTCATTTCCGTTGTTAACCAGAATTTTCCTTAATTATACATTCCTTAAGTACTAGCAATTTTTTGGCACAAATAGAAAATACCAGAAACTTTTTTACTATAATATTTAAATGTTTAGTGCACTTAATGTCATGAAGAAACTCGTAAAACATATGAGTAAGTTAGCCAGACTCAAAAGTATGTTTTGATTGATTAAAATTGAAGGTTTGATATGAAATCAAATACGGATATTTTCTTTCTATTTTTTTTTTTTTATTCTTCTTAACTAAGACATACCATAAAACAAATCAATTAGTGTGACAAATAATAGTAGGCTAGGATAATATTGGGGTAATAATACACTTATTTAATAGGTAAGGTAGTATTATAGTCCAATTAAACTATAACCGAAGAAGAAAAAACTATATAATTTAATTAAGTTAATATTATTCTCTGTCATAATTTGATTGAATTAACATACTATCTTATCTATCACATATATGTATTATTATTAACTAATATTTGATGAGACAGTTCATATTTGAAACTAAGCATGCACAATCCACCTAACTAAAAACGTTTAGGCAACTGACAAGACCAACACCATATGTTGGACCACCCGAAGTCCAAACATGTGAGCTTTAAGTTGACCGAGCTCTAAAATTGATTGTAACAAATAGTTTTGTGTAAGCCGTTTGCAATTTGTTTTTTTTTTTTTTTTTTGAAGAGTTGGTTGTTAGAGAAATAAAGTTGAACTTTGCCACATAAGGGATTCTTAGTTTTAAGTAACAATGGAAAATGATCTACCTGTAGGCCATAGTTAATGATAGTAATGAGAGCGAACAATTTGGTGGATGCAAGCTTTGAAACAAGAATGAGTCGTCGTTGTTGCTGTTACCCTGGTGAGGGAGTTGAGTCTTTTATTTGCATAACTCCCATTGTACGAAACCCAACCTCAAAGGGATATAGAGATTATTGTAAGATGCAGAGATTTTCAAAAGTGAAATTAATTTCATCATGAGGAGTCAAAACCAATCTCAAGAATTTTTTATAAAAGAAAAGGAAAAATCGTCGCATTTACATACCCAAGCAGATCTAAGCCATAAATTAGAATACCCTACTGATGAAACTTTAGAATTGAATTCTCAACCTCCCCTCATTGAAATGCATGCAAAGCATTTAGTTGCATAGCTACAGATTAGCCTCTAAATATGGGTGTGACTGGTGAGAGAGAAAGGGAGGGTTCTGTTGCTTTTGCTTTGATTACCCTTACGGATCAGAGGGAAGCATTCAGAAGCCATTAACGGATCCATTTCATGTGCCAACCAAACGCACCAGAACTGTATCAGCAAAATCAAATGCCTCTGCAATGAATTCAATTAACACACCATTCAAGTTCCTTCTGCTTTAATTTTTTTTTTTTTCCTCCCCAACCCATTTCTTGTATGAAATTTCTGCTGTAGAAGGAAACCCACAGAAAAATTGACTTTAATGAGGGGGTGTATTATTATTATAGCAACCTCTTATGTAATATCAATTGCACTTCTCAATGAGAGATCCAAGCACCAACAGATTTCACAGATGCTAAAATCCATCCTTTCACGTGACAGCGGAGTCTCCCACTTTGCAAATATTATGGATTGCTTAGACCACAAAATTAACTGCTCTCTGAGGTTGCTTCCATGTTTAGTAGTACAATGATTTAATGGTGTTTTATGTACCGTATAGTACTATGAGTAACCTTAAAGATATCAAAAATTATAAACGAATGCGACCTGCAACAAACCTTAGCTGCTCAAGTTGCTGCACTCCACTACTGTATTAGTTCATCAATCCGATCCTATGATCAACATGTTATATCATTTGGCCATTCTGATATGCAATTTTATTGCCTACACTTGAAACCTACAGGTCAAACTTCACTCATTCTTACATTGAAGTGAACAGAGCACTTTGTTTTTTGAGTTGTGACTGTATCAAAAAGAAATCTTTACCTTACCTAGACCTTTTTACCTTCGAATTGGGATCCTTTGTTGTACAGTTTTTTCAGCTGTACAACAAAGATCGTTAGATCAAGATGGGACCCAGAAAATCACTTAATCCAACGGTCTCCATTGCACAGCCATTGGGCTATACAACAGGAGATCCGAGTTCTTTAACTTCACATAGTTATCCTTAGATAGCCCAAAAAGCAAGAACAGAAAAACATAGGAAATACTAGAGAATTCTCAACTCTCAAGAAAATAGAAAAGTGCGAGTGAGATTTGGATAAATTTATACAAAACTAGTATGTAATATGAAATTGAGAAAAATATTGAGTTGTTTTGTGGCAATCACTATTGAAGTATCTAGTAGAAAAGCCTCGAAAGTACTTATACCATATTAAGTACTCAATAGATATAAAACTAATCATGTGACAAGAATGATTTCATATTAGTCTAATGCAAAAAATGTTGGAATTATTTCATATTATTTTGTAGATTAACATTGATCTATTTATTAGAACAATTTTGTGTAATTATTATTAAGCAATCAATATTAAATTAAACTAAGATTGGATTAGGTCCTTGTTGACACTGTGAATAATTTGTTATGAGTTGGATTACTCACAAACCCATTTGGATAGAGACTCTAATCTACAACCTACTATTAATCAGTTATTATCCAATCAAATCATTGACAAAGAGCTGATGGAGAGAAATTAAAACTTATTTACTAAGCTAATTGGAGAGCTTATATTTTATTAAATAGAAAAACCCAATTTATTAATGTTTTAAAGCTACTATAAAAGGGAATGACCCATGCCACATATGTGGGTAACCTTCTTGTTTTGTACAAAAGCTCTCTCTCTCTGAAAGTCTCTTTTCTCTTTGTTCTCTTGAGTTCAAAACATTTGGACTATTAGTTGTTCGTCCCTATCGATCAAAGAGCTATGGTTGGCACTACATCGAATCCAGGTTAGTGATGCTAACATGTAATCTCCCATTTTGGATGTTCTCATTGTAAATGTCAATTTAACAAGTGGTATCAGAGCCATTCGGGATTGTAAATATGCTAGCAGAGCTAAATGAATCAGTGTTGGAAAATTGTGTGAACAAGTATTAACCCTAGGTTTTTTGAATGACATTTGTTGCAAACCTTAGGGATTCTTTCGAAATGGAATTAGGGCTTTTATAAACCAAACAATTTCAAGTATATCGATGCCCACTAGGTGCTCTGAAATATGATAAACAAATTTGACCCCATTAACACCTAAGACCTGAGATTTTTAAGTGAAATTACTCGAAATATAGAACAAATCTCTTGCAAAGAGTTTAAGGTTTTATTCCCAGAGGAATTTCAAACAAAATGAGGCCTATATCAAAGCTCAACGTTCGAGAAGAAAGGAGTTCCCATTGAAGCTTAGAAACTTGAAAAGCTTTAAAAATTTCAAACCAAAATACTTTCCAATGCTTTGTGTTTGGCGAATAACATCATATGGGATTTGTAGACCTTAAATAATGATCATTTTAACACCAAAATCAGCCCCTAAATGTTTTATAATGTCAAATCAAGTTCTAAGTGGCAAAACAAGTCAGGTTGACCCGTATGGAAGAAGAAGATAATGAACAGCACATGAAGACAAAGCCCACTCACGCTCTTGGCATGTGAGGGCACCTAGACCCACTTCTAGGGCCCAAAATTTTGTCTCCAACATTAATTTTCCATTTTTTATTTAATGGTGATTTTTCTGAAAATTATTGAAATCCAGAAATATGAGTTTTGAAATTTCTTAGAGATTTAGGACCTTAAAATGCAATGTGATGACACTGTTTTTACCTAGAAAAATTTCTGAGTCAATTATATATAATAAGGGATAATATATATTGCTTACTCTCCCTAACAATACTTAGAGGAATTAAAATAAATTTATTTGTGTAATTAGTGAATATTTTATTCCTAATTTAGCACAAAATGATATAACGAGTAAACTGACTTTCTTTTAGGCCATATTGGGCCATCTACATCTAGTGGTTGTGTGTTTAACTATCGTGGACCCAATCATGAGGGTGTTGGCTTTGCGACAACCAGCAGAAGAGATTATGATAGTTTTAGCAATAAACATGTCATATCGATGCGACATTGTCAATATAATTTAGTGAATAAGGTTTGTTTACAACCTGTCTACGGTGATTCATTGTTTAATGTATTTATAGTTTATTATATCCCGTCGATATAAAGACTATGGGTGCATTTTATGTTGTTTCTCTTGATAATATGCTTCCTTGGTGTGTATGAGTTTTCTTGGTTTGTTACAGTTCAAGCCCTTAGGTAGGATTATAATGAACATTTTGTTATACAGTTTTTGAAGTTGAGTCATGTTATAGAAACATTGTTCTATAATTATGTGTCAAGGACATAATTAATGTTTCCTATTTATTTTCCCTTAACTTCTCTATTCTAGCAACTGTTTGTAGTGAAAACTTTGAATGAGACAAATTATGATGATTAGATTAAGTCTTTTGATATGTATCTAACAATCACTAAAAAAGATTTGGCTATGAGAGAACCTAAGCCAGCGAACCTCACCATTAAGTCTAGCACTGCTTGAAAACAAGATTGAAGTATGTATACATTCAATTATAGAATATGATACATGAACAGAAAATATAGGGAGATTAAGTTAATCGATGATCTAACTTGATGAAGACGATATAATAACTATATGCACCGGTTAAGTCAAAATATTTCAACCCCAATACCCAAAAGTGTCTCAGAATGCTTGACAGCCAAAGAGAAAGTGATCTTGAGATTAGTGTATATCAAATTAAGGCTTCAGTATGCTATTTATGAAGTTTTATTTTAATAATATAATAATTAATATTATTAAAATAAAATCCTTCAGAATCTTTAAAATGATTTCTTATTTAATTAATTAAAATCAGTCCATTAAATCTCTCTGGGTAACAGTCTCAGATTAGTAATCTAACGGGATGATTACTAATACTCTTAGGTAGTGGGTTGGGTTTCTGTCCAGTGGGCTTATAGATAATCGAACCCATTACCGATTATCCACAAATAAAATAAAACATAATCTATTCTTAGTTTATAAATTACAATATCAATTGCCTAATTAGTTAAAATATAAAATTAATTTAATAACATAATTAATGCTAATCCATATAATATTAAAAATATTCTAACACTGCTGACAAGGCTTATCATAAATAGTGGTATAATAAGGTTTGTCTGAGTGTCATAAAGTACACAATTGAGAAGACAATCAAACAAAGCATTCTGAGAAGGATACCATAGTTGAGTACTTGAAAGCAGCTAGTAAGAAATTTAAGAAATTTGATAACACTCAAAAAGCCTATTACCTCTCTTTGCCAGATAATACTAACTATGACGAAGTATTAGAAGTGCGTGAGCACATAATGAAGCTTGTTAACTACAACAACAAGCTAAAATCCTACAATTTAGATTTGGGTGAGAACTACCTAGTTTATAGAGTTCTCCAATTGCTTCCACCTGAATATGGGATCTTGAGAACTACCTACAATTCCTAAAAGGTAGAGTAAACTATTGATCAGATGATCTCCATAATTACTTCAAAGGAAGAGTCAATAAAGAAGGCAAATTCTCACGTACAATCAGTGAACTACATTTCACACAATTCTTTTAGCATAGTTGGAAATGTGAAGTTGAAAAGAAAGACAAGTGAGAGCAAGGCCTATGAAAAGATACCATTTGGACCCAAGATGAGCAATAAGAACAATAAAGGTCATGAGGAGAAATCATGCGAGGGTGAATGCAATTACTGCAAAAGGCCTAACAATAAAATCTCTGATTGCTTTATGTTGAAGAACAAGTGTGAGAAAGAAGTTATTTCCTTATGTGTTGCCCTTTACATAAGTTTGTTTTGAATCCAATAATTTTGAAATCTATTTGAATTCTTAGTAGTTGGATTTTGGAGCAACAATTTATGTAGTTAATTCCTTACAAGGGCTTAGAGACAAGAGGAGCTCAGATGAAAGGAAAATGATCATTAGAGTGGAAGGGAGTTTAACTGCAGTTAGTTGTGTACAAACTGTAGTCTTAAACTTATATTCTGGACATTGTTTGACCCTAAATAATGTAGTTTATACATCTTCATCAAAGAAGAATTTGATTTCCTGTTATGTATTAGATAATCCTGGTTATCCAACTCCGACAATGAAATGGAAGAATTGAAAATTTCCTTGATTTTATTGTTATTGGATTTGTTTCCTTGATGAATGGGTTACATTGTTTAAATATGAATACTGGTCCAGATTTTCCACTTGGTGCACCCGTTAATGTCATAATAGGACATAAACACCGAAGATTTAATTAAAATTCTTCTATGTTATGGTATCAGCGTTAGGGTCACATCTCCCAAGGGAGATTCGAAAGGATAGTCATGTGAGGAATATTACATGACTTAGATTTATTAGATTTCAAGTCCTGTATTGCTTGTATAAAGGGAAAAATTTCTGTTAAAGTTAGGAATAAAGGGTCAAGTATATCTAAGAACATTTTGGATTTGATCCACACAAATATTGGTGGATCTATAGCACTTGTTGCCATAGGTGGATTTATTGCATGAAACGTCTGAATCTCTATATGCCTTTAAGGCATTGAAAGCTGCTATTGAGTTGATATTTGAAAAGGCAATCAAATGTGTCAAATCAAACAAAAGAGGTGAATATTGTGGTAGGTATACAGAGACAAGTAGAAATCTTGAATTATTTGCCCTATTCTTGCAAAAACATGGGATTGAAACCTAGTATACTATGTCTGACATTCCACAATAAAATGAAGTTGCTGAAAGGAAGAATCAAACCTTAATAGACATAGTTAGAAGTATGACCAGTCACTCCTCCTTGCTAGAGTTTCTATAGAGTTTATGCCCTTAAAGCAGTGGCTTATATCTTGAATCAAGTTGCCAGTTAATCAGTTAAAATGGTTTCATATGAACTTTGCACTGAAAAAAGCCTAGTTTGAAGCATTTTTGTGTATGGGGTTGTAAAGCATATATGAGGCCTTATAATCCATATATTAAGCAACTTGATTCAAGGACCATCAATGGATTCTTTATTAGGTACCGTTCTGGATCATGAGGATGCAGATTCAATTACTCTAGTTACACTTCTAGAGTCATTGAGTCAGATCAAGTTTTTTATTTTGAAGAAGAATTGGATAGTAGGAATGGTGATTCTAAGGCTACAATCTGCATATTGAGGATGTCATATTGCTCTTGCCAACTTCATCATCTCCTTCAACTGTTGTTTATACTGGTAGAGATGACATTTTTATTGAGAATTTAGTTGATCCAGTCTTGGAAACTTTTGCAATTGGTGTGGAGGAACCAGTTGTTCAATTGAGACAGTCAAGAAAGATACATAGGCCTGCAATTCTTGATGATTACATATATTGTACAATTGCAAAAATATAAGTCAGACATTGTTAATGACACAAATCTTGTCTCTTTTGATGAAGTTGTGTTAGGTCTTCATTTATCTAAGTGATTAGAAGTTATAAACGATAAAATTACCTCTATACACTATAATAATGAGTGGGAACTTGTTAATTTACTAAATGGATGTTGAAAACAACATCTCTGGATAAAGACTTGCATAAGGATATTTGTATAAAGCAACCTGATGGATTTAATGAATCTAGTAAAAACAAATTTGTGATCTCTATGTTATATATGGATGACATCTTATTGGCCAATAACTCAGTGAGCTTATTAAATGAGACAAAACACATCTTTTCATACCACTTGATATGAAATATTTAGATGAAGCTTCTTTTATTTTAGGAATTCAGATTCACCGTGATTGATCTTGTGGCATTTTTGGTTTGTCACAGGCAACCTATATTGATTGAGTGCTAAAGAATTTTGATATGTGTTCTTGCACTCCTTGTGCTGCACCTATGCAGAGTGATGATAAGTTGTTTAAATCATGTGTCCTAAAATGATGATGAGAGGACTTTAATGGACAAAGTTCTATGTGTACCTATTGTTGGAAGCCTAATATAAGCCCAAGTGTGCACATGTTTGGACATTGTTTTTCCTATTAGTATACTTGGTAGACATATCTTATGTGTAAGATCATTTGAAGGCTATAAAGAAAGTCATAAGGTAACTTCAAGGTACAAAACATTACATGTTGACTTTTAGAAAATCTGAATCATTTGAGATAATAGGATATTTTGATTCAGATTCAGCATCATGTGTTGATGATCGTGAATCCACTTTTAATTATATTTATATAATATTTTGGATGAGCTATTTTATTGAGAACGAGTCAAATGTACATTTACAACTACCTCATATATAAGTGAAGAACATGTCGCTTGACTTGTGATTACCATTTGTTAGAAAACATGGTCAAGGAAATGAATTTTCATTATGTGCATATTTTGAGTCTTGACCATTATGTTGCGACGTAACTTTATTATGTGTTTATTTCAAAATTACAAGAATTTTAGTTGCATTAAATTTTGATACTTAATTTCTGTTTGTTGGAGAGAAGATATTTGAATCTCATACTCATTTTAGGCAATCTATTTACCAAGACAAGCCCATTGGAGTTTTGCGAACATATAACTTTTGGGTATATTGAAATTTTGGTGTCTTGATACAATAGGAGTTTAAGTTGTATTCTTAACGAACACTTTCATAAATTTAGGCATTTATAACATTTATTTTCCTATTAGATTTAATGTTCTTGGTTGTGCCAAATTTTGGATATGATTTAGAATTGAAATTTTGTCGATGTTAATAACATTGTTTTCCTTATCAGATTCAATGTTCTTGATTCATAGTCTCACTTCTAAATTTTTGTTATCTCATACTCGTGTGGTTCACATTTATGGTGAAAGCATGATTATGGATCAGTTGACTAAAGGCTTAGCTACAGGAGTAATTCAAATCATGTAACTCATATGAGTTTTGTTGAATTTTGATATAACCTTAGTCTAGTGGGAGTATGAGTTGAGTTCATAAGGGACTTTTGTGGTGTAATATAACACAAAGACTATCATTTTGTGATTGATTTTGTTTAGATATTGAAACTAAATTTTTGATAATGTTAATGTCACTTGTTTTTCTATCGGATTCAGTGATCTTGTGTAGTTTCATTTCTGAACTTTGTATGGTTTAAAGAATACACACATTTGTGTGTCTTAGTGAACATTGATTGCTTAGGTTTGTTGTTTAAATGATTGTTAATTAATTAATGCTATCTAAGTGAAAGATTGTTAGAATTATTTCAGATTATTTTGTGGATTAGCATTGATCCACTTATTAGAACAATTTTGTATAATTATTATTAAGCAATCAATATTAAACAAAACAAAAAATGAATTTGGTCCTTATTGACATTGTGGATGATCCATGATGAGTTGAATTACTCACAGACCCATTTTGATAGAGCCTCAATCTACAACCTATTGTTAATAAGTGATTATTCCATCATATCACTGACAAAGAGTGGATCGAGAAAAATTAAAGCTTATTTACTAGCTAAGTGGGAAGTTTACATTTTATTAAATAAGAAAAAACTCAATTTATTAATGTTTTAAAACTACTATAAAAGGGAAGGACTCACGTCACAAATGTGGGTAACCTTCCTATTTTGTACAAGAGCTCTCTTTGGAAGTCTCTCCTCTCTCTACTCTCTTGAGTTCAGAACATTGGATACTGTAAGTTGTTCGTCTATACCGATCAGAGACCTATGGCCGACGCTACATCAAATCCAAGTTAGTGATGCTAACATGCAATCTTCTGTTTTAGATGTTTTCATTGTAAAATGTCAATTCAGCTGGGTCACTGGTAATGCTTGAGTGTTGAAATGGAAGAACATTATGACGGTTCTATTAAATATTGCAAGTTAGGAAAAATGAAAATGTAGTGGAACTATTAATGGTAATCAATTCGTGTGATAAAGATGGAATGTAACAAATAAGAGGGTCTGATCACTATGCATTAAAGAAGGATTTGTGAAGTAAAGGAAGGAGCTTTTCATGAGAATTACATTTGATTTTGATGGAAGTCGTATGGGTTTTGGAAGTGCACATGCTTGTGTTAGTCCTTGAAGACTGCCAACCAGTAACCACTCACTGATATAATTGCATTTTGCATCAAGAGGCAAATCTATTGGAGGCTTAGTTACGATGTGGAAAGCTTACAGTATATGGTCGATACATCCAATACGTAACTCTGTAAATTATATACTTTACTCCTTCCATAAGTACCATAAAGGGAAGAAGATTCCCTCTTTATCTTAGAAAATGACTTCAGTCCACAATATAACTGCAAGCTAAGGTGTTGGTGTAGTGGTGCCGCTAATAAATGATAATGATATATTGATCAGGCGCAGTTATGGTGCTGCTTCCTGGCCTCACGATAAAAGACTTGATCCATTTATAACAGGTGGAAGAGTTGACGGTGAAGAGCATTATGTGGGATATCACCTAGTAAAGTCATTCCCAGTATGCAGCTTAAAGACAAAACCACGCATGATTTACCAGCATTTAGGTCCCACCAGGATGGATTTCAACAATTCTTATCAACTTGAACTGCATATGACAACTGCTTATTGAGCCGCTTGCTATGGCTCTTACTTGAGACGTCCGCTAGAATGAACAGGTGTGCCTGTTTTTGGGCTCATGCCCCGCTTGTTCTACTCACCAGAAAAAGAAGAAAGAAAGAGCGACGTAGTGCGAGTAACTACTAAGAAACATGATGAAAATTCCAATATATAGCTTATGTAGTATCCTTGCGGAGGGATTATGGCTAAGACCCATCAGAAAGTAGAGATAAGAACTGGAAATAAGAAACAAAAAACAGCATAAGAATCCAAGTTTCTTATAAATCGTTTTTTCAGCCGCTTGCTGTTCATCTGCTGCAATATTTTCCAGAATCCATCCAGCAGGACAGTAATTAGGAGGGGGAAAATAAGTATGAGAGTAAGGGTTGCCCGTGTATAGAACCACCCACCGATCTCTCATTCGGTGAAAATTCTTTCTAGTTTTAATTGCATCTCAACATCTTAAGAACTGAAGATATAGGGACATATTCCAGGCGGTAAACTACAATGTAAACCCAAAATATTATGTCCATGGTAGCTAAACAAACGCTGAAATTGTTTTTGGTTTCTTAATGCAAAAAAAAAAAAAAAGCGTAATTGCGCGCTCCCAATTCATGGTTTACTACAATTTTATTCCCTCCAACTGTATAATATGTAATTCCCTCCACTAACTAATTAAACCCAGATTTTAAATGTTGAAGCACTTCAACAATTCATCACCACAGTGAAGATGGAACCAAAGCACTATCAGGCGGGAAATGCGGCAACTTAAGAACTTCACTCAACAAAACTATAACATATGAAATAGAACAAATGTCAAATTATGAAGCGTATAGATGCTGTTGATGTGCCCGCAGCCTCAAAGAAACTACTTAAGGATGAGAGATACAAGGTTTTCCTACTTACTACTATATGTTCAAAATATGTTTGATCCACAACTAGTCGTCTGAAACTGGCTGCTGCTCAAGGTCGGTCAGAAGTTCTGCCAGAGGGCTCGCGGTGGTATAAGAAACCACATTTTTCACACCTGCAATATAACAACTGTTCATGAAGACTGAGAACAAGCTCATTAAGTCTATTGAGAATTCTTCTCTTGCGAGAGAATAATCTGCACAACAGCGACATAGAAACAAACATGACATTTTTCTGCTGAACAAGTTGACCAAACCCTTTTTCTTCACTGATAACATATTGCGTCTAGGAATTTGCAGACAATAAACCCCTTAAATTCATAAACGACACTGCATTTTTGGCTTCATGAACCAGCAATCAACTGCAACTCTGACCTGAGATTTCGTCTACTGACAGGCACTAGATTAGCTTTCCACCTCTTTATCGCACTAAAGCTGTAAACTTTCATAGACAACTATGTTCGGATTCAGTTCTAATCGCAGGCTTTAGCATTATATTTTGCATTAAGGATTCGAAACGTCCTGGCAGCATGTCGAAGTTGAACATTTCAGAAGCTTGTGTATTCATCTCCCATCTGTGATGAAGCTTCGTGGAAGCTTGTTGATGCTGTCAGATTCAGGAGCTCTTAAACACACTGATATTTATCCCATCAATTTTGTTTCTTCTGAGACTATATTAAATATGACGAAACAGCATCTAATAGCTTGATGAAGTAACTTGGAGGATTTAAATTTGTCTTTCCGGTTTTGTGCTTATCAATGGGACACGTTGTGTCATGCCTGCACCAGAATGTGTCACCAGTTCGTGTTTTCCTCTCAGTATCAGTCTATGAGAAAATGATCCACGTTTCAAAAAAATTAAACTTCACTTTTAATTATTTTCAAACAAATCAAATTAAAAAAAAATTAGAATTCAATTATCAAATCTTGTTTATTGTTGTACAACATCTTAGCAATTGAATACACCCAAAAGGCTCTTCAGGGGTTCGTAAAATCCCTCCAACGCCCCTATGTGGTAGAGGCGTAGTTCAAAGCATCTTAGACCAAAAATAAATAGAGTAGTTCAATGTCGCATTCATTCAAAAACTTAGACATGTTCCCTCGACACATGTCCATTGCGAGGATTGCATTACTTTTCAACCTCAGGATATTGCAATCATGTCTTATATCCTTGCAGGTAAAATTAGCGAGCACCCGATAGTCCAACGTAGAACAACACTGAATACGAAAGGCATAAAATAAAACAGAGCAATATGAGGAAAAGGTATTTCAGTACACAAAAACTGATAATGGCCAAAGCTGACAAAAATCCTTCACTGTAAACGCAAAGTACTTTCAAAACAAGAGCCAAGAACTTAAATCTCAAACCAGAGTGAGCAAGTCCAAGCCCTCAGAACCTCCTGCCGGGTCCACCAAAACCACCACGACCAAATCCAAGTGACTGCTGGACAGGAACAGGATCAACTTGAACAAGCCCGGGAATCTCGCTCATGCCAAGAGCGCTGAGCATATCAAGAGTCTCCTTGTCGACCTCAATCTGCTCCGTTTTGATCGCAGAAACATCGGGCACGAAATCCATTCTGCGTTCGCGCTCCTCCTCCTGGAGCTTGAGGGAGATGCCGCGAACAGGACCCTTCTGGATCCTCTTCATGAGGTGGGTGGAAAATCCCGCAATCTTATTGCGGAGCCTCTTGGAGGGAATGAGAGCCACCTCCTCCAGGATTTTCTTGTTTGTGTGAAAATCCAGTGTCATTCGAGAGTAATACCTCTCTATGACTTGGCGTGAAGATTTCTTCACAGTTTTGGTGCGGACACGTCCCATGGTGAGCCTCCGAGAAAGAACGAGACACCGATTTTGCGGAGAGGCAAAGAAACACCGATCAACAACACTATACCCCTGCCACTGCAACAAATAAGAAAGTACGATTAGGGTTTTGCGTTATCTTATGGGAAACCTACAGGGGATGGTGCTATCGAGGCCAGCATTGGCCCATGACTAAATTTTGAGGCCTGGGCTCGAAGGATTTGGCCCATCAATTAATACAGCAGTCTCGACTTTCATACCAGCGAAAAAAAGATAATTCGAGGCCCACCCATAAGCATCCTTTACGAACCACCTGCTTTCTTAGATATCCACGAAAAAGAAAAATGGTGTCCACCGACTCATTTATTTAACCAACAAAAAAGATGGTCTAAATAATACATCTTGTTCTTTTAATCTCAGTCAATTTTTTATTTAATTTTTAATTAATTTCACTTCTGCTTCTATTGTAATAAAAGATTCCCTTCTTATGTGTGCTACATTAAAATATATATGATTAGCCATGTTTCAGTTCAGTTAGTCTCAAAAACCAACTAGAGAAGGCTAATAATGTATGGTGGATTGGATAAGGTTGATAAAATTTTAATATAAACTAATGTAGACATTAAGAGAGAGGATATGGTGTAGGATTAAAAATTTCATTTATTTATATGTTTATGTAATTAAATATATTCAACGTAAGTGAGCTTAATTAATAATATGTCGTGTTAAAAAAATTCATTAAAGTTGATTATATAAATTTATATAATATATTATATGTATTAAATATCTAATAAAAGTGAACTACATTATATAAATGTATAAAATATAATATGCTAAACAGGACCTAAATAAAAATAAATTATCATGTACTTAAACTTAAAAAAAAATGGAATTAATAAATAGAAAGATCAAACCCATGAATTCTTTAATTAAATATTATATTGTCTTTAAAAAAACAAACTACATCATTTTATTAAGAGAGGTGGGCTCAAAAAATATCCTCCTTTCTTTTTAACTTACCATGTGATTAGTCATTGAAAAGTAAAGGGCCATATTCCTCTTTCTTCTACTAATTACTAGAATTTGTTTAGTTGTTAAAATTTTTGTAAAGAATAAAAAAAATAATTTGAAATTATGTAAAATTAAAAAATAATAAGTTAATTCCTTAAAAAATAAAAATACTATAAATTAATAACGATTAAATTTAAAAATGAAATTCTCCTTCTCATCCCTTAATCCGAATTGCAATAACTAAACTTAACTGTAACTTACTGCCTCCAAACCCGCTATAACTTGTAAATTCTGCCACGCTGCCATTTTGCTTACGAAAGCACAAAATTCAAGAAATGTCAAATTTGATAAACTATAAAACGTCAAAAGCAGTAGTTCCAAAATTTCAATGGATTTGACAACCGTAACAGCCTTATCTCAAAATTTATTTTTGAGGCATGGAGTTATATTTCTGGAGATAGACATTTGATATTTTCGTTTCTTGAATAATGGGGATCGAATGGACTCCTGCCGAATTTCTTTAAAAGTTAATTAATTCAGACTGAATTCAAACAAAAAAATACATTATCAATGCAATCACTTTACCATTCGAAAAAATATCTTATAATATGTATGGCTAAAAAATGGAAGTCAGCACAATAACGGGTGTATCTTATCCTCTTCGGAGTACATCTCTTTCACCGATGTCGATCACGATTAGACATTTTATTAATTTATTCTATATAAATAAAATAAGATCTTTTAGTGTTATAATTGTGGTCATGATTGATAGAACCTTTGAATCCTTGATAACTATTTTTTTTTATAAATATATCAATAATGTTTTAAAGAATGTAAATTTTGTTGTACTCAAAAAATAAATTATAAAATAATTGATTAATAAATTAATTAATTATTTTTTAGATTAAATTTTTTTTAAATATAAAAAATTTTTAAAATTAACAAGAGAAATTATAAATTTTTATTATTAACAAAAAATATTATAATGTAATTAATTAATTAATTAACTACATCTTAAATTATGAATTATTTGAAGTAAAAAGTTTTTAAAATAAATAAAAAATTAATAAATTAATTAACCGTCTTTTAAATTAAAAATTTTTAAAATTCAAACAATCTTTGAAGTCAATCAAAAGAATAATGAGTTTAGTAGTAAATTATCTTTTAAACCTTATAATGAAATATTATAAATATAAATTGGTATGGTATAAAATTAAAATAAAAAAGTAATATATAAATAATTTAAGATAAAAAAAAATTAGTCAAACATGATCATATCTATTTCTAATATTTTGGAGTTTTTAAAAAATAATAACAATGAGAGTTGTTTAGCACGTTAAATAAGTTTTTTTATTATAAGACTTTTTCAATAAACTTAATAATTTAAAATATATTAAACGTATAATAACACAATTTTTTTAATTACACACGCTAATAAACTAGTTTATGATTAGAGACGAAGAATTCAATCTCACCCATTTGTTGTAGAAATTCATTTAATTATATATGCCGCCAAATGTGACCATTTTATCTTTTAACTAAAAGTTTGGTTCGAAGTTATTGTAAGGATTTGAATTATACTAATTTAAATTATTTGTAATTTAAAATTTACAAAATTCTAAATTATACACTCTAGACACTCTTGCAATAAAACTAGTATGAAGGAAAATTAATAATTTATCTATAAATCATTATAAGAAATTTGTATCCAAATATAAATTTAGCGAGAAAAAAAAAAAGTGTATAATGAGATATACTTAATTTATTATCCCTTTTTCTTCCTCTTTCTGCCTCTCACTAAATTCAACTAAAATCTTCCCATCAAGCCTGTCCTCCCACGGTGAGCCATCTGATTTGAAGTGTTTTGTTTATTATGAGGGACCCATCCTGTAAGACTATTGTACAAGAGATATCTACGACACGAGAATATGGGATTGCCTTATCTTCGTTGGGCCCATCTATCTCATCATTGGTCTGCGTGATTGGACCTGACTGAGATGATTAAGATAATTTTAAAAGTACTGGATAATTTGCATGAACCTTTCGTCTGGTTCGTAACGCGCGTTAAATTTAGATTGGTTTGTTTAAATTTTTAATATGTGAAGTAAATTTTGTTATTGATATTTTTATTAAGTATAGTAATGACTAATTTTATACTTTTGAGTATTTTAATATTATTCCAAACTTTATTCTTTTAGTTATTGCTGTGATTTGTATGATATTTATCGCCATAAATTTGTGGCTCGTTAATCTTATTTTTTCTCTTGGACATTTTGCCTCCTTATTTTTTCCAAAAATTGATGTTTTTCCAAAACAATAAAATAACTCGACTGGAGCCCACGAAGCATGCCCATCTGCATCACATTATTTGTCAGTAAAATATTTCACAAGGGTGTTTTCGAGGAAAGGCACTAGCAGTATAATATCTTTTATGTATTATCTAACTAATAAAATAAATCAAATTTATAAATGGAATCCACTTATTGATATATAGTGACAACTAATTTACAATGAAATAATTAAGTTTGCTCAATTTACATATAACATTGTACTGGAGTGCTGCAATGAAATTCAATTATTGATACAGTATCATAACTAAGTTTTCAGTGAAATAATTAAGTTCGCTCGATTTTGTATTATGGCTGTTATTTCATTAGGTTAGCAAATTACCTTTTATTTTTAATTTATATTGGGACAGATTTGGTTAGTGACCTAATACAGACAATAGCCATTAACTTATTAAAAGATTTTGGTTTACTTCATCGAGGATTTCGTGGATACCTTGATATATTTTAGAAAGGTAATGCCCATTGCCCAATGCAGGACAGAAAGTGGTGCATTTTGTTGTTGTTAACGTTGTTCCATGCTCAAGTGGCCTTTGTTTTAAGAAGTCACGACTCACAATGTAATCAAGGTTTATAAAATTTAGGATTACGACAAGGATGGATCTAGGAGTGGATTAGGAATAATCAGAATGGAATCAAATAAGTTCTGTGACAGATCAATCCAACTTGGCACCTAAGAAATTCTTTCATGAGCGGTCCAATCTAATGCAGATACCCATACAGTTAGATCAAACTGAAATTCTTGGCACAGATATAACGTTGGATTGAATTTACTGGACTGAAATTTTAGCTTCCGTTAAACTTGTTATGTCTTAACCAAAGTAAAATTTTTATACAAAGTTTTTATATTATGTTTTAATCAAAGTATAACAGGGACATTACAGATGGTATTATTTTAAAATTAAATTATATACTATTATTAATTTATCATATACTTATTATAATTTAATTGAATAACATTATCACAAACATATACATAAGTTTAATCTTTAAACAAATTTGCTCGTAGACCAGTTTTCTGTTAGGATTACTGGCGAATTACACTCTGTCCAAATTCTCTTCAACATAAAACACCAAATGTAAATGCTCTACAAAGTACAAACTATTAAATACTCCACACTGGGATGCTGGGGCAGATTTCAATATAGAATGTTGATATAGTACATATGTTGTACCGATAAACAAATATAGTAGGCAAAAGAAACTTTTTCTTCACAAAAATTTGGGGTTATCATCAATGGCATAGTTACAGGTCATTCGCTAACCAACTGAATACTTGAATATCTGGGTTTCGCTGAACCTGTCTCTCTTCTATACTTCAGGTTTCTCGCATCGCCTCTTTCTTATCCAATGTACCGACAAAGGCAAAAGGACGTACAGCAGAATAAGGACATTGGCATTGAGGGATGGCTTTTGGGGAAAAGGTTTGGCTTGGGTAGACAAATAGAAGTTGCTCTCAGGCCGCTAGAGACTAGACTCGAGAGTGCTGCTCCGATCCCTTTAGGCTCTTAAATGAAAATGCTGGTAGAAACTAATTCATTAGCTTTGCTTTTCATCCTAAAAGAGTGTTTGCTCGATAAAATTCAAGCAATTAGATTTTGGTACAATTTTTTGTGTCTTTGTTTTCTGGCTTTCAAATTAAATCATAACAAATGTATTGTTGCTAATAATAATATGGTAAGTTTATGAACAAAAAATATACAATTGTCATATTATCCGGAGGAAATCATATATTTATTATATTTTAATTGGATAACCTGATTAAAAAAAAAAGAGAAATTACATTAATGTTTTTTTTTCCTTTTGATAATTTAGTTGATAGGGCTACTATAAGACGATGTCACTGAAAAATTTAGGCAAATACATAGAATAAAATTGATACAAAATTAACATCTGAAACGGAATTAACAACGACTTCAAACTTTTGACATATGGAGAAGTAATTAAAACAGGCTTACTGGAGGAAACAATAACCCTTAACTAGGCTCGGCACTTAGCTGACGTAAGTGTTATGTATGAACCTCTTGTAATACATACCCAAAAAAAAAAAAAAAAAAGAGAAACTATAACCCATTAGAAGCCATGAAGCTGTGTCAAACTTGATGATCTAGCTATTACTCTTTGTGCATCCCTCCAATTAGATGCCAGCAAGGTCGATTATGTGTGAGCAGAGCAAAGCGTGGTAGAAGGTAGTGAAAATCAGGATGAGGTTGGGTACTGAAACATGTTATAAACCGAAGCAGCAGAAACAGAGAAGCCCCCATCAATGAGCAGGTTGTGGCCGCTCATGTACCCGGAGTCGTCACTAGCAAGAAAAAGTGCAGCATTAGCCACATCGCTTGCCTTGAGGGTCGCACCTTTCAGATTAGCCACCGACTTTGCGGCTTCCTCCACCTCCTCCTCGCTTTGCCCGTAAAACTTGGTAGCCATAGGGGTGGCAAGAAGGTACGGCGACAAGCAATTCACCCTTATCCCGAACTGCCCCATCTCCACTGCTGCACTTCTAGTGAGCCCAACCACCGCATGCTTCGCGCAACAATACGCATGTGTGGTTGAACCGCCCATCTTCGACGCCGTGCTCGCCGTCGATATAATGCTCCCGCCACCTCCTCCCGTCATGGCCTGCGACGCGTGCTTGATGCCGAGAAACACACCTGTCACATTTACCTTCAGCACCCGCTCGAAGTCCGCAATCTCGTTTTCCCCTATTTTGGGCTTGAATGGATCGCTTATGCCTGCGTTGTTCATCATGATGTCTAGTTTTCCGTACTTTTTCACCGCTGTGTCCACCGCGTTTTTCACTTGGGCCTCGTCGGTCACATCGCAATGCACGTACGTGCAATTGGATGGGCCTATGGATTGGGCCCCAGAATGGCCCAGTTCATCTTGGATGTCCGCGATTACCACTTTAGCTCCATGCCGTGCGAACACTTGTGCCGTACATTTGCCGATGCCGCTAGCTCCTCCGGTTATCACTGCCACCTTGCCTGTTAGCCTGCATGCAGCAACATAATTATATGTATAATGAAGCATATAATTTATGTTGTCTTGAGCAGTTGAGTTGTTGTCAAAAATTCGCTTTCGAAACAATAGTAAAGAAAATGGAGAATGGCAAAAATAATCTCAAGACTTGAGCCAGGATCTAAATCAAGCATGATACATCTATGTCAGATGGTACTGACCTTTGTGTAAATGCAGAGAGAGATGAAGTGGAGGCCATTGGTCTGGGAGGGGATAGGAAATGGATAGGCGAAGGAAATGTTTTGGTATGGTAGGCAATCTCGTATATATAATACCAAAGTATTCCTATGTGATCATTGTTAATTCATTTTATTTTATCTTAATTAAATACCAAATTGCATTTTTTTTACAGCGATCCGTGGCAACTGCACTCCGATACAAAATCAAGACTTGTTCTTGTCAACATAATTATTTAAAAATTAGGTTGAAAGGTTGTATAGTTCAACTCCCCAAATTTTATATTTCACCGTGGTTGACTGTTTGTTGTTTGGTCAAGGGGAAATCGCCTTCGTAGTAATCATTATATCAGACGTGAGGTAATACAGTACATTTTTTAAAAAATGAAATTTGATTAATCTTTGATGTTTGATTTTCTTTTATGTATGGAAACTGAAGTTTCAATAATTGTTTGTTTTTATAAAAGATAACTTTCACTTTCATTTTGGTGGCTAAGAAAAGAAAGCCGCAATGGCGACTGAATTCATTATCGACAACAACCTACAAAATTATATATAATGGCATTGACGATAAAGTGACAAATTTTTTCTGTAATTTATTTGTAATAAGTGAAGTACATTGCACACGTTTTTAAGAGAATTTTGTTTCTAAGAAATGCTTAAATATATATATATATATATATAATTTATTTTAAATATATATGTATTCTTTGAAAAGAAAAAAATGTCCAAATGATCTTAAAAATAAATTTTGATTTTTCCTAATTACAAATAAAAATTATTAAAAAAATTAATTTGTGAACTTTTATTTTAATGTTATTTTTTAAGATTAAAAAAAAATTTAATTTATCCTAAACATTTATTAAATTTATGGTAATACTTATATTTATTAGAACACACACACACACACACACATATATATAATATCAATGATATTAATGAGATAAAATGATTATCTTTCAATTAGTTAACTTTAAAAAAATTAGACTTTATTTTTAATAATTGAATAAATAGTTTTACAATCTTTAAATTTAAAAAAATTACTGCTTTATACTGGTCAAATATAATTTAATACCTATCATATTTTGTAAGTAATAATAGATCTGAGGTTTTATTTTAAGGAAGGAAAAAATTTTTAGATTTAGAATTTGAATCAAGGGGATGAATCCTTCTCTATTAAGAGACTAAATTAATAATATAAGATAAAATTAAAATTAAAAAAATTCTTCTAAATCAATCCTTGAACATTTGTAAGAATATTTTTGTTAGAATATGTATAATTATAATTTATTATTTACTGTAAAAACATAAGTATTATAGATCATCCTTTAATTTTATAAGACAATAGTCTGTTTTTTCAAAATATGAATCATTGGTAATGCTTAAGGTTGAAATAGAATGACATTGTGATAATTTTAATAGATTTTGTGTGTAAGAAAGAATGAAAAAGTAGGGGAATTATTGATGATAATCAATTGGTGTCAAAGCTACACTTGGGCCAGGTTTTATCAAAAAGTAGGGGAATTATTGATGATAATCAATTGATGTCAAGGCTGCACCTGGGCCAGATTTTATTAAAAGTAGGGGAATTATTGATGATAATCAATTGGTGTCAAGGCTGCACCTGGGGTAGGTTTTATCCAGTCAGAGACTTGACCTGATCATAGCACCAGGCTGCTTTATCAACTCTGATACCTAGATCGGCTCGAAATGACACGGTATATGATTGAGTCAGACCAAGTTAATGTCAGGTCGAGGAAGAAACATTGCTATAAAAATTGGTAGAGTTTGGTCACGATTGCTACTTGTGTAGAGAGATGGAAGCAAAAGACAAGAAACATAAAACTATGTTTCAAAGAAAGAAAAGAAACTTTGCGTAAGGTACGAGAGGTTAAATCCAGTAAAACGTGAAAGGCAAGAAACTATATGCGTAGGGTACTGAAACAAATTCTTTGAGAAATATTAGATCTACATGTTTTTTTCTTTTGTTCTTCAAATTTGTGACACCTTCATTTTTTTCTTCTTTAGATTTGTGAATATTTTTTCATATCAGCAACACCTCTTCTTCTTTTTCTTCTAATACTATTGATTTGCAAATATTTCTTTCGATTTGCAACGCTTCTTCTTCTTCTTCTACTACCTCTATTACAAATCTACAATTGTTTCTTCATATCTGCTTTTTCTTTTTCTACCTCCACTTCAGATCTATGAATTTTCTTCAAATCTAAGAGCATGTTTACACAAGAGGTGTGAGAATTGTTCACTTAGAATAAAGCATGAGCATGCAAAAGTAAAATTATAGGGAAAATTAAATATTAAATTTTAAAACATATTTTTCTTAAAAAGTATATTTAATATCAAGGAATATTTGATCTGTGCACCATTTTTTGCCTCGACCTAGACCCGATTCAGTCGAGCCGGATCGAGTCCATCAAGTTTGCATGCCATATTCAGCCCTATCTAGTGTGATAAAGATCAAAAGTAACATATGAAAGGGCAACGACGGAGGGAGAGGCACTAGTGGAGTCCTTGTGCCCCCCTTTAAATCCAACTCCTTCCACCTATATATTTATATATATAATAGAAAGAAATACTATTTAGATTCACACTTTTTGTTTTTAAGTATTAATTTAATCTTTTACAAATTTATAGTATTAGAATGATACCTAAAAAAATTAACATTAATAAAAAATAGTACTTCATTAGGCCAATCATAATTCTCTAAAAAAGTATTATAGTATAATTAATAGTTTACATACATATAAATAATTGATTACTTTAATAATTCAATAACTATTTTTTGAAAAATAAAATTAAAAGCAACAATTTTCTAAGACAATATCTTATTAAAGTTTGAACAAGAAAAGTGAAAAGGCTTTTAATTTTTATATCAGTTGATTAAGATCAGATAGAGTAAATATTATCATTTTCTCTTAATATTTTTTATTTATTTTATTTTTTTTCTTTACTCTTTTATTTTATTAGATATCGACTCTTTTCTAATTTTTTATGATAATTTAATATATATTTGATATTTTTTCACTTATAGGATTTATAAATTGTTTTATTATTATTATTATTATTATTATTATTATTAAGATTTATAAATTTATTTATTTGCAATTGGAAATTTTTTTATATTCTATGAAAAGTTAGCCAATGAGATACATCATATAAAATATGACTCATTCAAAATTTGTACTCATTTTCATTCATGTTTTAGATTATTGTGTTGTAAATGTAATTGTAGTAGTGTGTATCATAATGTACTGTTAACTTTTATTGTTAATATATATATATATATATATATAGCAAATATAATTCTATTACACAAAACATATAATATATTATAATTTATTATTTGGCCCATATTATGAATCATGGCAGAAAAAACAAGGGACGGAATCTTATCTGATGGAAAAGCAACACAAAGAGAGAAGGGCGATCAGAAAAGAAGCAAAAGTCCGAGAGGAAAAGCAGTATAGATACAGAGAGAATGCTCACAAACGTGCCAACCATCGTTGAACAATGAATAAGGACGTTTACTCACGCCTGTCGTCATGTCACGCTGTAATAATAATTATCCTGACACTTAAAATTAACTATCATTAGACCAGTTCCTACAAATACAACAGAAACTTTAATCATCATTAAATCCCTTGACTACAGTTATATTTGTGGTTAAGACCACTTAAAAACCTTTGTTAAGACCCCCTTTTTTTTAGTGTAAAAAATATG
Source organism: Delonix regia (assembly GCA_037074485.1). NCBI lineage: Eukaryota > Viridiplantae > Streptophyta > Magnoliopsida > Fabales > Fabaceae > Delonix > Delonix regia. The sequence continues at coordinate 41,325,682 of CM073449.1, forward strand.
CTGAGACATATGATATATTCATGTTTGATAAGAAAGATAGTAGCATCTTAATTTAATGTAATGTAACATACTCATATTTGTTGCACATATTGATATTGTTATTTATTCTTAAGTTCCCACATATATATACCTTCCAGGCAAGGGGGAAACAAAAAAGAGTCTATAAAACAAATTATATCACAAAATTTTAGTTCTTAGGTTTTGTGGATGTGATATGATAATATAATAGTCTTTTACGTTTATACCAAATGGAATCACGTGACAACATATATATCAAACGTAAACTTCGAATTGAAAAATCTAAGATATTATTGTATACATAAGTAAACTCTCTCTCTCTCTCTCTATATATATATATATATATATTTAAAATACCAAAAGACAAACTCTTGGAGAATCATTGTCATTCAAAGAAGAATGAGAAAGAGAAAATAGTGAATGATAAGGGAGAGAAATAGTGGTTTCCCAGCAAGATTGAATTATTGTGTGGGAAGTGTACAAAAGGGTATAAAGTAGCGCGAGGGCGAACATAATTAATCAGCCTTTGGAATCTTTTGAAGAGAGAGACATTGTCAGAACATTCTGAGAAAAGCAAGAAAAAGAAAAAGGAAAAAAAACAAAAAGTACAAGAATGCATGGGACGAGATGCTCCATCAGTCAATCAAAACTTTTTTTTACGAACGAATTTAAATTATACGAAATCATATTTAAATATAATAGGTTATTGGATAGAGATTTAATAATTTATATTTATATTAAATTAATATAATTATTTATAATTATATTTTTAATTTATAAATTTAAATAATTGAATGTTTATTTAATAATTTATTATAATTAAATCTGACCTATTTTTTACTACACGAGTGATACGGATTGCAGTACGAACCATGTTTGCTTTTTTACTGTAAAAAATTAATAATCACTTTAACTTTCCGGTCCAACACCACGTTTGTCACATTTGCCGCTCACTTTAACCCAAATAATTCATTCACTTTTTTTTTCAGTGTTCTTACTCGTTTTCATATATGAATTTAAAAGAATTAGTTAATTTGATATTTTTTCATACAATTTAAGTTTGATTATTATAAAGGACACTTTGTATCTAGATCACCTCTTGAACAGCATGATCCTTATATTTCGTGTGAATCTCGTCATTGATAAAGAACAAAACTTACATAAAATTTTCTATATATTTATATATAAGATTTTTCAATTAAATAATGACATTTATATAATTCTTTTACACATAATCAATCTATTTACTAACTATCTTTTTAACACTTAAATCACATTTAAAAAATGTTAAGTCCTAATTGAAAAAAAAATGAAAAATCCTTTTCATATATGTTGAGCTCCCCTTCAAGGATCTCATTGATGAATTCTGAGCTTGAAGGGGAAGGAAAAAAACTCTAACGCCATTGCCGGTGAAATTCTTGAAAGGGGACTAGGTGGGAATTTTTTTTTTTTTTAATTGTGACTAAGTATTTTTTTTAAAATATGACTTAAAGTATTACAAAAGATAACTTAACAGTGTTACTGAATAGATTGATGATGTGTAAAAATATTATACAAATTTCATTATCTAATTGAGAAATCTTATAATATAACTATATAAGGAATCTTATTTAAGTTTTTTGGGTTGATGAGTTCACTAAGAAATTAAAATTGAGAGAAAGAAAAGAGATATTCAATGATAAAATTAAAATTTCAAATTTAAATTACAAAGTTTATTTTAGTAGAAATTAACTTGATGATTATATGTTCATATTTGTTGAGTTGGGAAGAAGCACACGTTATAGATTACTAGAAAATGGAGTATGGATTCGCCACGTAAAAACTGAGCAGAAATAGAATACTTGATTGGGCCATGGGCTCGGAAGAAGGGAGCTCAGGCAAGCAAGTAAATCTGGGCCGGAGGTGACATCTTCGAACAATGATGAATATGGATAATTCTCGTCCGACGATGCAGCTCCACTGTACACAACCGTTATAATCCAGCACATGATGTGAGGTGGGTTGTCTTGTCAGTTGGGCCTTCACAAATTATTCGTTACCGATTTGTGGCACACGCCGAGCAACGCACGCAATATATGGACCACCAACTATTGTAGAAACTACGTAATTCAACTTCCTAAATAGCCCATTCATCACCGATATCCACCTTCGCTGCAAACTTGCAGAAACAGAATCACGTATCACGTACATACGATTTATGATCAAGTGCGTGCCACATTCAACAATTTCTTCATTCTTCAATCCTTCCCAAAATAAGCTTCAAATATCAATGCATTACCTAAAGAAACATCCAAAAATCGCCAGACTTCTCTACGTTTTGATTTTTTATCAGAATATAAAATTAGAACCCAGTACTCAGAAGACATTTGAGTCCCCCGCAGAAAGAAGTCAAAAATAATACCAATATCTGACAGGCTAAACTGCTGAAGCCATCTTTTTCTGCTCTGACCAAGGTTACCCACAACTCTGTCTATGGAGAGGCTATTAATGCACTTGCTCTTAACCATCTGGCTATGGTGTGCTTCAACTCAAACAATGGAATCGGAGGCAAGGCAGACAGAGTTGAAGGAGCTCACACAGGACCTGCTAGAGTCGGCCAAGGAGCCCAGCTTTTTCAGGTGGCTGAGAGGTGTTCGGAGGAGAATCCATGAATATCCAGAGCTGGGGTTTGAGGAGGTTCAGACGAGTCAACTCATTAGATCGGAGCTCGACTCTGTTGGGTTACAGTACACCTGGCCCGTTGCCAACACTGGCATTGTAGCTTCCATTGGAACCGGTGCGCACCCTTGGTTCGCTCTCCGGGCCGACATGGATGCCCTTCCTATACAGGTTTCCCTTCTCCCATAACAACTGTCCTCAACCATGGTTAATTAATATTGCCTTCTAAGGAAGATTCTCATTCATCTTTTACGTACAGATTTAAATATATCCTGGCAATTTTTTAATTATATAACATTAAATGTATTATATTTTAGTAATTTTATTCTATATACAGATGCATTTATCAATAATCCACTGGGTACATGAATTTACCCAAGTGGTTTGATGCATTTCATATCCAACAACATTACTTCTGAAAAAAAAAACAAAAAGAAAAAAAAAATTCAGCTTTTACCGCTCGGCTACAAATTTAGTGGGTAGTCCGAGAGGAGTGTTATAACGGATTTAAAAAGTGAGAACCAATATTCAAACTTTTGAACATATAAGAAATGATTTGAAAGACAATAGTGTATAGAGATCAAATTAAAAATTGATATAAAGTATAAGGATGAAATGATCAATTTTTTCTGTTTTTTTTTTAATAAGATATAATACACTAAATATCATTATTTATACACAGCATAAAATAAAAAGACAAACACTTCTTAATTTGCAATTGTGCCATATGCATAATACACAGTGCCATTTACTGAATAAACAGAAAATTGATTTGATCGAAATGCTTCATGAGGAGATTTTATGCATTGGAAGGAATTGGTGGAGTGGGAGCATAAAAGCAAAATTGAGGGGAAAATGCATGCCTGTGGGCATGATGCTCACGTAACAATGCTGCTTGGAGCTGCTAAGTTACTACATAGCAGACGCCACCAATTAAAGGCAGGTGTTCATTTATACGTAATTATCACAGCCAAAGATAAAGAAATTACTTTTAAGTGGCCAGTGCTGATATGTATATATATTTTTCTGGATTTGTTTTGTTTCTGAAAGGGCACTGTTAAACTTGTGTTCCAACCGGCCGAAGAGGGAAAAGGAGGGGCACATCAAGTGTTGAAAGAAGGTGTTCTCGAGGATGTGCAGGCTATTTTGGGAATCCATGTTTTCCCAGATTTTCCAACAGGCACCATTGGTTCTCGACCTGGTCCCATGTTGGCTGGCGCTGGCAGATTTGTAGCCTCAATTCAAGCAAAAGCTGGGCAAGCCATGTCTTCTCATTTCAGCAGAAACCCAATTTTAGTAGCCTCTATGTCCATACTGTCGCTTCAACAAATTATCTCAAGAGAAACAGACCCTTGTCAACCCAAGGTTATAATTCGTCTCATCTGAACCTGCTACATTAAGTTCACTTGGTTCTTTTATGTTTTACCTGTCGCTGGGAGGTAGAGATTATATAATACGTTCCAAACTACAACTCACTTGCAGACTTGTTCCTTAGCTTCAGTTGATCTGAACTTTTAACATTTCAGGTCATAACGGTTGGGTTTATCGAGAATAGCCATACAGCAGACTCAATCCCAGAGGCAGTTAGACTTGGAGGAACATTTCGGAGCTTCACTTCAGAAGAGCAATACTACATTCAGAACAGGATCAAGCAGGTATCTCTATATAGTGTCAATTTCAAGCATACAAGAATGTCATAAAATGATGGGTGTTCACTTGGCCTCACTAATATAATTAAGAATATCTTAACAAACACAGGTCATGGAGATGCAAGCATCAGTACATGGATGCTCTGCCATAGTGGACTTCATGGAGGACTCTATGATACATTATCCTCCAACCATCAATGACAAAGCCCTATACGAGCACGCAAAGAGTGTGGGAGAAGCTCTGCTTGGGAAGCCCAACGTGAAGTATTCTCCATTAACCACGGCAGCAGAAGACTTCGGCTTCTACTCCCAAAAAATGGCGGCCTCATTTTTCGTAATAGGTATTCATAACGAGACTCTCAACTCCGGCATAGAAACCCACTCATCTTACTTTGTTATCGATGAAAATGTTCTTCCCATTGGAGCAGCTTTCCATGCAGCTGTTGCCATGTCTTACTTTGATGCCCAGCTTCCTCTGTTGCCAATAAATTGATGTCTTTAGTGAAAGAAATAAATAATTAAAGACGCCTGGAATTGTATATCTTAATCCACTCATAATGATCTGTCATGCGAGAATACACACTATTATTCCACTGTGTACGTGCTAAATTATTAGGTTTCGATAGGGTACCATAATATATACATAGAATGAGACGGGGAGCCCTTCTTTATGTTAACTAATGGGCAGTATATGGACAAGCTCATTCACAAGGCCTTCATATTGTCTTAGAGTCCACTAATTGTACAAGTGCAAAATTGATACCCAGTCAAATGATCACATATATACTTACTTAACAAATATCACGATACTTTGACATTAACCGAATTTGATTAATAACTTAATCTGACTTACGTTAGTCCACAACTATGGATTAATACAAAAATCCAAGATTTTGTGGTAATAATTTTTATTTTTAATAAATTAATTTTGACCGGTTAGTTGCGTATACTTACAAGAGCATCAAGAGATGGAATTCTTTGTTACTTCTTACAAGCTGTTTTCGTCTCACTTGGTAAATAAGACGAAATACGTTTGTTAATTTTTGCATTCATGAAAAGAACACATACACAGGCAATGTATCTTATAAATTGCGAAAAATTGAAGGCCATACTGTGATATTTAACCTAACTTTTTTTTTTTTGGTTATCCGTGGACGCCAAAATGCCACTAAATAATTTGTGAAGGGAAATGGAGTAGAGTGAGCTGACTCAAAAACTGTTTGGAAACTCAGCATCTAGATATTGGGACCAAAATTGCATGTTGACAGCAATTAAATGTATCACATTATAATGGCAATAGAAACAGCTGAAGTCAGGTCAATCCCTGCTCTTTTTAAGAGTTTTCTTTCTCAGTAATTTCATCACCTGTCAAGACCCTCTTGATATACCCATTAATGCAGCATAATCAATGGTTAGAAGTTACTCCTTGCTGTTGGTAATTATGGACATATATATATATATATATATATATATATATATATATATTAAAGATAATAATAATTATATGTTATATGTTATCATATAAAAGGATAAGTCTAAATTTTAAAGTGATCTAATTTTGTTAAAATTAAGATGAGTTTAAAGTCTATTATAAAATATAAACTTATATGTATAAATATTCTATTATATTTAATTTTTAATTTGATAATGGGTCCAATTAAAATTTAGGACAACATATGCTTCTATAAAAAAAAAAGGAGTTATGGTCACCAAATTATATATATATATATATATATATATATATATATATGAGGATTTTTGTCCAATATTAGATCGTTAGAAAAGAAAAGGGGTCCCTCATCCTAAGATTCATATATACTAATCTAAAAATCCTATAGCTACAAAATTGTCACTGATATGGATTAAGGTTTGATTCCACATTTAAATAATTTTTTTTTGATGATTTGACATGATAAATATTCATTTGATAAAGTTTCATTAAAATTAAGTTTTAACCTAACAAGTGATATCCGAACCCAGTTTATGTTGAGTCATTAATTAAGAATTAATTATAAAATTATTTTGGGATATATGATAATATGAGAATTTTTTTCTTGGGGTTTCAATTTTACATAGATTCTAATATATATTGCTGCTCACCCCTAAGCGACAATATGTCTGAGTTTTGAATTCCTTAAATATTTGATTTTTATACCTTTTGTGGAATTCCATTTGATATTCGATTGTGGCAATGTTAAGAATTTATGAATTTTGGGCTTTCACAGTAATATTGGATTTTGAATTTTATTACATGCAATTTAGATGCATGGTTTAATATTTGGGTGGCAATGGATTGATATTGAACCACATGCATGATTACGGCAATGGAACCAAATATAATTCAATTTTTTTAAAAAAATTCTATTGTGGTTTCAATTATATGGGCTTGTTTTACCTACGTGATAGAATATGAATTTATGATCCTTATTTAAGTTTGGCCTATTGCATGTTGATTTTTTTTTTTAAAAAAAGAGGAATAAAATAATTATAATTGATAAGAAGGTGCTACAACTTTTTGGAAATTTAGTTTGGGGAATTTAATTTTGAATTTTGGTATGTGTGTGTGTGTATATATATATTGAGATGAATTAATTAAAACTAGATGTTGTCAAAGTGACTATTGTGAAAATTAATATTTTTTGAAATAAATAAAGGATTATGTGTATGAAATTTACGTAAATATTGATTAGCACAAAGGAAAGTATATATTTAACATAATTGCATATACATCTATGATAATAAGCATGTGATAATTATTTGGTACTTTACATGTGAGCTTTAAATTAGCCCAAAGAAGGATTTATTATTTGACTAGTTACTTTATTATTAGTATTTGATTACTACACCATGATATCACTTACACGTTAATATTATCCCAGGATGAAATATTAGTGGAGTGCTCGATATCTTGAGATGGGATTTTACTTTTATTCAAATTTACTATTCTATTTGTTTGCTTTGGTACTTATGTGAGTTATTTATTTTTCTCAATTTAGTTTATGCTCCAGCAGCTAGTACCACTACTAGCATCAACTTAATACCTAAGTTAAATTGCACAAATATTAAGGCATGGTAAGAGAATGTCCTAATCACTCTCAAAGTCATGGACCTATACTTTGCATTAAAGGTTTCCAAACACATTGATAAGAGTACCTTAAATGAGGGAGATGGAAAAGTGGGAAAAGTCTAATTGCATAAGTCTTGTGGTCATCAAGCATGCCATTCTAGAAGCTTTTAGTGGCACTATGTCTTATCAAGTGGATACAACTAAAAGTTAAGGACCTTGAGAAAAGGTTTGCTAACAATAAAGAGGTCAAAACTAGTGCAATCTTAGCAAAATTTATCTCTATGAGGTATACTAGTAAAGGAAACATAAGGAAATACATTTTGGAAATGTCTTATCTTACTTCAAAACTAAAGGCACTCAGGTTAAACTTGTCTAAAGACTTGTTAGTGCATTTGGTTTTAATGTCCTTCCCAACACAGTTCAGTTAGTTTAAAGTGAGCTATAATTGCCAAAAAAGACTTTTAGTCACTTAATGTGCTCATCTCACAAAGTGTTTAGGAAGAGGAGAGATCAAAGCATGAAAAGACACTCACTTAGCCTCCATTACAAAGAATAAGAAGAATGACAATAAGAGAAAGAAAAATAAGGAAGCTACGGATATGGGAACACAAATGAAACAATGTAAGGGAACAACTCTGGATAGTTATTTCTTTTACAGGGTTGCAGGTCATAAGAAGAACTACTATACTAACTATCATGCATGGCTTGCAAAGAAAGGTACACTTTTTAATTTTGTTTGTTTTGAGGTGAATTTGACTTCGGTACCTAGACAAACATGGTGAATAGATTTTGGTGCAACAATTCACATTAATGTGTCTATGCAAGGTTACCTAAATTGTCGAAAGCCTAAAGATAGCGAAAGATAAATCTAGATTGGTGATGGAAAGTAAGTAGAGGTTGAAGCAATTAGGACATTTAGATTATTATTAAGAACTAGTTTTTAATTGGATTTGATTGAGACTTTTGTTGTACAGTCTTTCAGACGAAATCTAATTTCTATTTTAGCATTAAACAAACTTAGTTATTTTTGTTCATTTGGCAATAGAAAATTTAGCCTTTTTTAAAATTCAAAATTGGTTAATTTTGGTTCTTTATTAGGTTACGATAATCTATATATGCTTGACATGATTACTTCATTTAATAAATCCTTGAATGTTAATGTAACAGGTAAAAATCACAAATTAACTAATGCGAAGTCAGCATAGTTGTGGCATAAGATATTAGGCCATATCATTGAAAGGAGAATTGAGATACTTGTGTCTGACAGTATTCTCGATCCCCTTAATTTTTCAGATTTGATACATGTGTAAACTGTATTAAGGAAAACAAATAAATATAAAGAGATTAGGTGACAACAAGAAATTAAATGTCTTAGAACTGATACAAATTAATATTTATGGACTATTCCTTATGGCTTCTTAGAATGGTCCATGATATTTCATAGTGTTCATAGACAATTTTCGATAGCTACCTTTATCATATTCATGATAAATCGCAATCATTAGACGTGTTAAAAAATTATAAGGTTGAAGTTGAAAATAAACTCAGTAAAAAAATTAAAAGCATTAGATCTGACTATGGTGGTGAATACTATGGTAGATATGACGAATCAGGCGAACAATGTCTAGGATTATTTGCGAAATTCCTAGAGGCACGTGGTATCATCCCATAATACACTATGCCGAGTTTGTCGGCTGTGAATGGTGTTGCTGAAAGACGAAACAGAACACTTAAGAACATGGTGAAGAGTATGGTTAGTTATTCTACCTTGCCTGAATCACTCTAGAGAGAAGCATTAAAAACCCCAACATATATACTTAATAGGATTCCAATTAAGGTAACTGATCTTATGAGCTTTGGATAGGCAAAAAGCCTAGTTTAAAGCATTTTCATATTTGTGGATGTCCAGTTGTGACAAGGCCCAATAGGCCAAATGAAAAGAAATTGGACTACAGAACTATTAGTTGCTATTTCATTGGATACTCTGAAAGGTCTAAGGGTTACAAGTTTTATGATCCCATGACTAAATCTATTTTCGAGATAAGAGTTGCTCGGTTCTTTGAATATGTTGAGTTTGCAGGGGATAAAAGGGTTAAGGATTTTGTTCTTTTATAAAGAATATGTGGATATTCTTTTAATTGCAATTGATAATGATAAAAAACAATTTAGCATACCTAACATTGTTGAATAAGCAATTCTGAATCAAGATAATGTTGTGTAACCTCCTGCACAAGTTTAAGAAGTTATTCAAGAAGAACAAACTCTACAACCTTAAAAACTATTGCCATTAAAGAGATCCACTAAAGAGAGGAGAAATACAATTATGGATGGTTATATTGTATTTATCCAGGAACATAATGTTGACATTGGAGTGATGGAAAATGATCCAATCAATTTCTGTCAAGCCATGCAAAGTTTTAACTCTTGAAAGTGGATTGATGCCATGAATGAAGAGATTAAGTCTATAATGGATAATGATATATGAGATCTTATCCCATTGCTTGAAGGTGCAAAGCCCATTGTTTACAAATGGATATTTAAGACTAAAAGGGATTCAAAAGGTGATGTGGAAAGATACAAAGCATGTCTTGTTGCTAAGGGCTTTACACAAAAAAAAAGGCATCAATTATAAAGAGATTTTCTCTCCAGTTTTATCCAAAGACTCTTTTAGGATTATAAAGGCCTTAGTGGCACACTTTAATTTTGAGTCGTATCAAATAGATGTCAAGATAGATTAATGAAACAATATAAGTAGTGCAACCAAAAAACTATGTATTAATCAGGCGATCCAAAGTCAATGGTTTGTAAAATTAAAGAAATCCATTTATGGGTTTCAGCAGACATTTTGTCAATGGTATTACAAGTTTCACCAGGTTGTTATCTTATTTGATTTGGGGATGAATTTGGTTGATGAATGTATATACCACAAATTTAGTAGGAGTAATCATACTTTTATGGTTTTATAAGTCAATGACATATTGCTTGCTAACAATGATATATGCTTATTGTATGAAACTAAGAGATTTTTAGCAAGAAATTTTGAGATGAAACATCTTAGTGATGCAACCTTTGTATTAGGGATTCAAATACATCAAGGTCACTTTTGAGGTATTATTGGATTATTACAAAGGGTCTATATTGAAAAGATTCTCAAAAGATATGGCATACGAGATTGTAAACCAAGTGGTACTCCTGTGGCTCGAAGAGATAAGTTTAGTCTTGACCAATGCCCTAAAAATGCCTTTGAAGCAAAGGAAATGTAAAAGATTCCTTATGCGTTAGCAGTAGGAAGTCTAATTATTAACAAGTTTGTACACACTCAGATATTCCATACATCATTGGAATACTGGGCGGATATTTAAGCATTTTGGGAATGGATCATTGGAAGATAGGCAAACGAATCATGCATTATTTACAAAGAACAAAACATTACATGCTCACATACAGAGGTTGGATAAGTTAGAGATCATTAGGTATTCTAATTTTGACTTTGCAGGATGCCAAGATAGTATGAAATCTACTTTGGGCTATATCTTTCTACTTGTTAGAGGAGCTGTCTTCTGGAAGAGTGCCAAACAAACACTTATAGCTCTTTCCACCATGGAATCTTAGTTTATAGCATGTTATGAGGCATACAATCATGTAATATGGCTGTAAAATTTTGTCATTAGGATGTGAATTATAGAAGTAATTGAAATACCACTTAAGATATTTTACGACAATAACTCAGCAGTTTTATATTCCAATAACGACAAGAGCTCAAGGAAATCAAAGCACATAGACATTAAGTTCCTAGTTATTAAAGAAAGAATTTAAAGTGGTTGGATATCTATAGAGCATATTGACATAAAATCCATAATTGCGGCCTAAGGTCTTTCATGAGCATACTGCTCATATGGGTATTATGTCATTTGAGGGTATTCAATTTTATTAGGAGTTTGTAATTTTGCTTTTTTGTTATAGACACCTTTACGGATTATTTCACTTACAGATATTTTGAGACTATTTTCTGTAGAAATTAAAATTATTCAATTTATTCTCACTTTGATTTTGGTATAGTTTGATCTCATTAAGATTTAAGGTAGACCAATTAGAAATAGACATGTTTAGATCAAATTGCATGTCATTTCTGAGCTACTAATTCGTACTTGATCTATGTTGTTTGGCTATGTTGATATACATGGTTAGTGATGGATTTAGTTACAATACATGTAACGAAAGTCGCCTTAGTTCTATGTTTGCATAATTAATGGACGAGATTGTTGGGAGATGCCTTTAGTTATGATAGCAAAAGTTTTAAGCTCAATAAGGTCATATTGTAACATACAATTATAAAGTGAAATGTATGTGTATACACACACACACACACACACAAATATATATAGTCAAAGTGGGAGATTGTTGGTAATTATGGACATTATATATATATATATATATATATATAAGATAATAATAATTGTATGTTATATGCTATCATATAAAAAGATAAGCCTAAATTTTGGAAGTGATCTAATTCGATTAAAATTAGGATGAGCTTAAAGTCTATTATAAAGTATGGGTTTATATGTGTTGATATCCAATTATATCTAATTTCTAATTTGATGATGGGCCTAATTAGAAATTACGACAACATATTCCTTTATAAAAAAAAGGGTTATGGTCCCTAAATTATATGTATGGTGTTTCTTTTCTAATATCCCATTATTAGAAAAGAGAGAGAGTCCTTTTTCCTAAGATCAGATCCAATCCATTCTTGAATTATGTAAAAATTAGTTACTTAAATTAATTAATTAATCTAATAAATTGAACTAATCATAAATTAATGTTAATCCTTAACATTTAAAAAAATATTTCAACAATCTTCCACTTGGATAATATTAATTAATTATTAGAACAATTCATTAAACAAATACCAATTAAAATTAAGCAACCAACATACACAAAAAACTTCACAAAGTTCAAAAATGAAATAACATAATATCATTGAATTTGATAGGGAAACAAATGATATTATTATAATTATATCGGAAGATCATTGAATTCGATAGAGAAACAAATTATATAAATATAATTATAACACAATATAAATGTCTGAATAGAATGGATCATAAAACTAACCTTCAAGATGTCACCTTACATCACAAAAGTCCTTTAAGGACTTACTTAGACTCCTACTAAATAATGGCTACATAAAAAAAAATTTCAACATCAATACAAGATACATGAATTTTAAATACTCCTATAGGCAAAATTTTGGTCAATGGATCCACAAGCATATGTTTACAAGAAATGTGAACCAAACAAGTCTTAGATTTAACAATTTTTTCTCTAACAAATAGGAACTTAACATAAAAAAGATTTGTACAACTAAAGTTCTTATGGTTTTGAGAAAAGCAAATAGCAAAAGAACTATCACAATATATGGTTAGAGGTTATGATATAAAATCAACAAGACGCATGATAGATATCAATTTCCCTAACTATATGGTTTGGTGAGTAGCCTTATAATAAGCAATATATTTTGCTTACACCATTGAAATATCTATGATTGATTGCTTGGCACTTCTCCACAAAATAACTCTTCCATACATCATAAAGATGTATCCTAAAATGGATTTACGATCATCAATGCATGATACATAGTTTAGATCCGAATATCCCATAATCTTTAATGAATTATACTTCTTGAAAGTCAACATATAATGTTTTATATCCTAAAGATACCTTATGAATTTTTTTGCAGCCTTTCAATGATCATAGCCAGGATTACCTAAGTACCAACTAAGCACATTGATTACAAAGGCAATGCCCGGATATGTAGATATATAAGCATAGATAAGGCTACCAACTGTAGATGCATATAGATTTCTTTCCATTGTGGTCCTCTCATAATCATTTTAAGGGCATTGTAATTTTGACAACCTTTCAGTACTCGATCAATACAAGAGCAGGACAAGGGGTGTAAGAGTGCATGTTGAACATCTTCAACACTCGATCAACATAGGTTGTCTTAGACAAACCTAAAATGCCACTCGATATATCACGGTGAATCTAAATTCCTAAAACAAATGAAGCTTCACCTAGATCTTTCGTATTAAAATGGCATAACAACATATGTTTTGTCTCATTGAATTAACCCACATAATTACAAACTAGTAAAATGTCATCAACATAGAGCACAAGAATTATAAAATTGCTCCCATCAAATTTTTGATAAATGCATTGATCTAAGCTATTCTTAATGAACCAAAGTGAAGTGATCACCTCAGCAAAATTTAGATACCATTTCCTCAAAGCTTAATTCAGTCCATAAATAGACTTATTTAGCTTACAAACAAGTTCTTTCCTTGATTCTAAAAATCCATCAAGTTGCCTTGTATATACCTTTTCATGTAAATTTCCATTTAAAAATGCAACTTTAACATCCATCTAATAAAGTTCAAGGTTAAATTATGCAACAAGAGCCATGATTACCCTAAGGGCATCCTTAGTAGCTATAGGAGAGAATATCTCTGTATAATCAATATCTTATTTCTTATTGTAGCCTTTAGCCACAAGTCTAGCTTTATACCTTTCATATTCATCATTTACCCATCTTTTACTCTTAAAGACTTACTTACAACTAACATGTTTGTGTCTATTTGGTAATTCAATAGGTACCCAAACATCATTATGATGCATAAAGGCAATCTCTTTATTCATAGCCTTTAACCATTTTGATGAATGAGGCACTATCATTACTTCACTAAAAAAATGAGGTTTATGCCATCAACCATATAAAATTCAAACTTTTATAAGTAAATTATATAATCATCTGGAATGGTAATCCTGTGAACTCTGGGAGTGTTTTAATTCAACAACTGGCTCACATAAATCTTTTAGAGGTTATTCTATTTCAAAATCTAGTAGGTTCTCCAGAATACCATAATCTCTATTAGAACGAATAGGGAATGATGGAAGATGAAATAGGAGAAGGAAAGGTGGTATTCTTTATATGTAGATTAATGACCCTGGGAACATTACTTTCACTATCCAAGTCATCTTATCTAACTCAATAGCTTTGGTAGTGTGAGTAGGACAATAAAATTTGCATCGTTTAGATCCAATGCATTATCTAATAAAGAATCCACTGATAGTTATGGGATTAAGTTTCTTAAGAAAGGGATTATGCAATCTTAACTATGCTTTTCTGCCCTATACATGAAGATGCCTCAAAATTGGATTTTTTACTAGTAAATAGTTCATATGGATTCTTTAGAATTGATTTGCTAGGAACTTAGTTCAAAATATACATTGTAGTTTTTAATGCATCATCTTATAGAAATTTTAGTAAGGAAGATTGGCTAATCATGCTTTTAACCATATCCATTAAGGGACGATGCATCTTTCAACAACTTCATTCAATTTAGAAGTGTTAGGCATGGTATATTGAGCTTCAATGTCATGTTCTTGTAGAAATAAGGCAAATGGACCAAGATTTATGCCCATTTCAAAATATCTACCATAATACTCACCTTCCTTGTCTGATCTAACAGATTTTATAGCTTTCTCAATCTTTAACTTAACTGTTTCCTTGAATGCCTTGAAGGTATCTAATGACTTAGATTTCTTATGCAATAGATCAATCTATTCATACTTAAAATGATTAATTATGAAAGTGATAAAGTACATGAATCCATCTATGGCAATAGGTGTAATAAGTACATTTATATCTGTATGGATTAAGTCTAAAATGATTTCATACTTATTTTTCCTTTATACAATTAAGACATGTTTCAAAATCAGAGAAATCCAAATCCCGTAATGTACTTCGTATGACTATCCTTTCTAATTTCTTTAAAGATGTGACCCAAACGTTGATGCCACAACTTAATGGAATTTTCACCAAATCTTTGGCATTTGTGCCCTACTGCAACATTAATAAGCACACTATGGGACGAATCTAGACAAGTATTCATATTCAAACAGTACAAAACATTTAGTAAAGAAGTAGTCCTAATTATAATTGAATCAAAGAAAATATCAATATTTCCATTTCCTTGCCAAAATGAATAACTATGTCTATCCAATACAGAATTAGAAATCAAATTCTTCTTCAAAGAGGGTATATAAGCAATGTCATTTAAAATCAAATTATGTCTAGTATTTAAATTTAAAGAAATGGCCCCTATGCTATCAATAGCAGTTGAACTTCCTTCTACTCTTAGAATGATCCTTTCCCTTTTCACTTTACTTCCTTCTATTTTTGAGCTCCTGTAAGGAATTTGTCACATGAATAGTTGTACCAGAATCTAATTACCAAGAATCAAGTGAAGTTTCAAAACTATTGGATTAAAAGAATTCTAAAGTTAAAGGGACAAATTCATAAGGAGTACCTTATCTCTCATGTTTTTTCTTCAAATTGAAATAATCTGATATCTTATTACTAAACTTCTTACAGAAATGGAAATCACCCTTGACCAACATCTTCTTTTGACCCTTATAATGATTGTCATGCTTCTTAGGTCCATATGATTTCTTACTGTTAGCTCTATTTTAATGCTTACTTCTTTTTTGTTTCTCATTACCAGCCTTGCTGCTTGAACCTTGAGAAAGATAATTAATGGTTTGTGTGTGAGAGTTAGCTTTTTTCAATGATTCTTGCTCCTAAGTCACTATTGAGATCATCTTATCAATATTCTACTCAACTTCTTGAGAATTATAAGTAGTCATATAAACCCTATACTCTGCATAGAGGGACTGCAACACTTTGTAGACTAGGTAACTCTCCCCTAAGTCTATATTATAGGATTTCAACTTATTATAATAATTGATAAGCTTCATCATACGCTCACGCTCATCAAGTACCTTATCATAGTGTATATCATCCAACAAAGAAATGTAATAGGCCTTCTAAATCTTTTCAAATTTCTTGACTTTTTCACTAATAGCCTTTAGATACTGTACCGTAATATCCTTATCAGAAATTCTTTATCTGATAGTCTTATCTATAGTGAACTTCATAACTATTAGACAGATTCTATTTGAATTGTTGAAGAAGAATAGCTTATAGTTTAATTTTAAGGCTAGGAGGCAAAATCGTAATTTTTACATTCAAGGCACATAGAATGCCGGAGGTTAAATTGTTATTTCACACTTTAAACAAACTTTGAAAATTTTTATGGCAAATAAGAAATAAAGACCCAATAAAAACATGCAATAAATTAAGCATATTTTACATGGAATTTTATCATATTTAAAGTAGAATTTTTTTAAGACATTATGACCATGGAAAATATTAGGATAAAATAAAGATTGATGCTGTTTTAAATAAAAACTTAAAACTTTGACAAATTATAATATTAACTACAATAAAGTGTGAGTAAATATATCCCAAGAGTAGAGCCTCATCAGAGAAATTTTAGGAAGGGAAATAGATACAGTAAGGGGTATTGACCACTGGGGGTAAAATAGTAATTTGATCAAAAGGGTAAAATTGTAATTTTATAAAATATCAAGTGTAAAAAGATAACTTCTCTAGGGACATGTGGCACCACCCTGACCCATGGGACCTATATCAAATTTAATCTTAAACATTTTATAACAAAAAATTAAATCTAAGTCATAAACTTCTTAAGATCAAATCTTAGCCATACATTTAGATTAAATCACCACTATTAGATTAAAATCACATAACTAAATTATAGCCATCCATTTGGATTAAATTACACCTATTAGATTAAAGTGATTAAATCCTAGCCATACACTTTGATTAAATCATCAGCATTGGATTTAAATCACATGATTAAATCATAGCCATCCATTTGGATTAAATTACAACCATTGGATTAAAGTGATTAAATCCTAGCCTTATACTTAGATTAAATCTGAATCATTAGATTAAAATCATATGATTAAATCATAGTCATCCATTTAGATCAAATAACAACCGTAGGATTAAAAAGACTAAATCCTAGTTGTCCACTTAGACCACAGCATAACCGTAAGATCTAAAAACTCTAAAACATAGTGGTTTAATTCTCTTTAAATACCTAAGCACTACCCTAATTTTCAATTATACCCTACATCCTACCCCACCACTATACATCACTCACACTCACATTCTTCTTTTTAGCGTTATACCCACATTTAAAGGAGTGAGCAAGGAACTTAAGGAGATTACAAGGAAAGACACATCCATGTAATATGAATTAGCATATCCTAGGTTCTCTTCTATTAAACAAGGTAACCAACACCCAAGAAGGGGTTGAATTAGGTATTTGCAATAATTTCGGTTCTTTTCAAAATTGCTTTGTAAAATACTTATAATAAAGGATACTTGGAAGAATATGAAGGAAAATAACAATTACATCAAACAAAGAAGAGTTTATGTTAATGTTTGGAGTATAAAGATAACAAATTTTCTTACCAAAAATAGAACTCTCAACAATTTGTAGTTAAACTTGATTTAAAAGCTTATTTCTAGTTAAACTACAATAAACATACAATCTTTTTAGCAATTGGATTGCTTAAAGTAGATATAAAAGAATGTATCTAGCAAGAAATCACAATACTTCATGCAACATATTAAAATAAAAATAGAGCAACAATTAAGCAACTCAAATTGTAAAAATTTGAGGGAAAAAGAAAGCAAACTCCAAGATTATCCTGGTTTGACTCCAAACCAACACCTTTCATCCTAAAGGGAAAACCACTCTAAGAGATTACTCACTCTTGTTTTCCCGTCCAAGGGACACACCACCGTTGTCTTACAAAGATTGAAAATAAATAATATTGCTCAAAGAAACTCTCTCAAAGAGAGGATATACAAGATGAAGCTCTAAGATCTCAAATGATATAGATTAAGCAAGTTTTGACTTAATGATATTTGTTTCTCTCTTAAAGATGTTAAAATAAGTTTAATATCATCTTATAGCACTTGGTTCTACTAAAAAACATGTTTGAGAGTCAAATATATAGGTTATATGAAAAATAGCTATTAAACATGTAAACGAGTCATTTAAAAAGCTTATTTCTACTTTTTTGTATTGTATTAGTCAACTGTCGAGCCCATCAATTAACTATTGCTCTAGAAATTTGAATTTTGGAAATTAAGTGCTTCATCAATTGACCAATAGATTCCATCAGACGATTAATGGCTTGCAAACGCTCTATTAGTCAATTATTACATATAATATATTTTAAATGATAATAACTTTTTCATTTTAACTCTGTTTTCAATAAATGACCTGTCATGGGAAGATCTTTTGAATCTATTTTGTAATGCGACAAGTTTCATATTAAATTTCCATACAGTTTGTGAGATATAATCAAAATAGTGACAAAGGTTAGAAAAAGATTTTTGGTAAAATTTATTATCTCTATCTTTTAAGTCCAAACTTATATTTTAAGAACTAAATTTTTTTAAGCCAATAAATGCAAATTAAAATCATTGAATTTTACAAAACTAACTCTTGACCTATAATAGATATACTTATTCAATCTATTGACTATCTTGATGTAGCCAAGCTTCCTAATCTTCCAATATTGGAATTCTTCAATGGTTAGAGCATCTTTCTTGCTTGCTATTTCTTTGTGTAGAGCATGGTATGGATACTTCATTCTCTTCACTTTAATGCTAAATCTTCTTTTTTTGGACCATCCTACATAATAGATATTTAACTTGCAAACTATATAGTTAGCCAATTCATATTTAATAATATGCAAACTTTAGTAACAATTGGCACACTATAAATGTATTTACATTGTCTATGAGATTAATATAATTATATATATCTAATTTAGATTATATATAACATTAAAGCTTATTGGATATGATATACGCAAATATATTTCATATAAGAGATGATTCAAGTATAAAGTATTACAGGTTAATGATTAATCAATTATTTACATATTGATACTTTATTTGTAACTCATTTGTTATATATTTGTCATCATCAAAACTTATAACATAGAATCTTAGGGTTAACATTTTCTTCTCTTTCATTTTCCTTATTCTTCTTCTTTAATGGTTCATCATGGTAATATAAGGGCAAAGGGTTTGACCGTGGTGTGGAAATATATTTGAAGCTATTAGACTAGGCAACCAACAATTAAGAGGGGGTGAATTGGGAGTTGACAAAAATTTTTGTTCTTTTCAAAATTCCTTTACAAAATACTTGTTATGAAGATTACTAGGAAGAGAATGGAGTAAAACAACAATTATATGAATCAAGGAAATATTTATGTTAATGCTTCAAGTATGTAGATTACACATCTCTTTCCTAATAACAGAGTATTCAACAATATGTTGTTTAATTGAAATTATAATCATGTTGCCATGTAAGTTAGAACAATCACATAATTACTTTAACAATTGGATTACTTGAAGTAAATATAAAAGAATATAGCCAGCAAGAGATCACAATACTTCAAGTAAAATATTAACAACAAAAGCAAATCATAAATATGACAATTCAACATATAAAGAGTATAAGGATAGAGAAAGCAAACTCCAAGATTTAACCTGGTTCGGCTCCAACTCAAGCCTACATCTAATCCTGAAGCAAATACTTCAAATTTTCCACTAACTTGTAATTCATTACAAATCTTTAAGAATACTCTATTTAAAACCAAACTCTCTTCAAGGAAAACCTTTCTTTGAATTTAATCTCTCATCAAGGAATATCTTTCCTTAAAATAACCAATCTTTTTAAGAAGAAAATACTCACAACAAAAACTCTTAAAAGAGCAAATAACATAATTGAAGCTCACTTGTTGAAGAATAAACAATAATAGAGATCATTGAGAATATGAATCACCCAAGATGTTTTCATATTTTATCTTGTCATTTTTTAGCTCTTGGGACATGTATTTGTAGCCCAAAAAAAGCAAGAGAACGGTTTGGAGCCAAGGAGAAATTCAAATTTGTACAACTTGATTGTTGGAAGTAAGTAGCTCTATTTGTTAACTTTATGACCATCCTCTATTCTATAGCTGTATATTTAAATATTTATAGCTCCTTCGTTTCAACTTTGTGTTGACCAAATTATATATTTCTAAAAAGCTCTCTAAGTCTATTTTCTATCTTGATAAGTTTCATTGCGAAATTTAATCTGATTGTTGAGATATTGTTAAAAGAGTGACAAAAAGTCATATAACAAATTGATATACATAACCACAAATTGAGACACTTATAACTCTTGTATTTTAAATCGATTTTATGCATGTGATATACCACTAGAAATATGTGAGTTTAGTTTCATACGAAATAAACGTCATTGCAAAATTCTTACTTGTTGGTGAGATATTATTGAAAATATGACTAGAGTGTCAAGAAAAAGTGTGATATCCATACCTAAAACTTTAACAATCATAACTTCTTAATTTCAACTCTATTTTAAGCATATGATATATGACTAGAAAGATGTTTAAGTCTATTTTAAGATGCAATAGGTTTCATTTCATAATTTTCTTTGATTTGTTAGATATGACAAAATAGTGATCTAAGGTCCAAAAACAACTTCATTGAAATCCATATCTCTTATATCTTTTTAGCCCAAACTTATATTTTAAGGATGGGCTAATAAATGTACGTCCAAATGAATTTAAAAAAAAATAATAATAAGCCCATGATAGTTAGTCCAACTTACAAGCTAAATACTTGGTCAAATTCATATATCCCAATATGTATATTTTTATAACAACTAGTAGAATATATACATTTTTACCATATATATAAGATTCTTATAAATATATATATCCAATTTTTATTTTCTATAACATTATAACCTATTGGATATAATATGAATAAGTATATCTCATATAAGGGATAATTTAAGTATAAAGTGTTACATGTTTATGATTAATTAATTAAGCATATATTGATACCATATGTCTAACTTATTTCTTACATATTTGTCATCATCAAAACTTATAACATTAAACCTTAGGGTTAACAATTATTATAGGATCAACGCTTACCACTAAGACAAAAGTTCTAGCTATTAGTCAGGGTGCAACTTTATTTCCTTAACAACAACTTAACACAAGCTCCACATTTTGACAGTGACTTAGCCTCACACCTTGGCCTTTGCCACAGGACAATTGCTGCTACACACCTTGGCTAACAATCTCCCCCTCAGCAATTGTCCCACTGGGAATCAAACATGTAACCTTGGCTCTAATACCAATTGTAGGATCAAGTGCTTATTGCTAGGCCAAAAGCTATAGTTATTAATTAGGGTACAACTTTATTTCCTTAACAACATCCTTACACAAGTGCCACATTTTGACTGTGACTCGACCCCACACCTGGGCCTCTGTCATGGGACAATTGCTGTCACACACTTTGGCTAATAGAAGCTAGAATACACTATGAAATTCCATAACTAATTCTTTTTATCTTATGATCATTTAACTTGAAAACTTGTTACTATGACTATCCATGAGCCAATTCAAGGTCAAAAATGGATAAATTAAGAAAAAATAAAGCTAGAGAAGTATTTTGAAATATCCAGGGACATATCTATGTATAACATCATAACAACTCTAGGTTAAGAACTTTGATATATGGATTTCTTGTGCTTTATGCATGCCTACATGAATTTCTTGTCATTCATGCATTGTAATCATCTATGTTATTGTGCATTCTAACTTTATATGATGGGATGACAATATAGTAGTCTTAAAATAGAACTAGTCTTTGCAAAATTGAACTATTTATGAACATTGTGTACTTATTGATGGTTGGAATCCCGTTTGATAAAAAAGATAAATAAGAGACTAAAGAGGTTAATTAAAACATTAAAAAAGTCTATGAACCTCATAAATATGAGACTATGGCTAGCTATGCTACCTAAATGTCTACTGTGGACCTTATGGTTCCCTAGCAAAGCATTATATTCAATGAATCTTGAAAATCTATAGTAGGCCTTGCCACCTAAATGGTTGCAGGAAAAATGGGTGTGATACACTTCTTGCACTATAACCTGAATTTTGAGCTTTATGATAGGTTATATTGCTTAAATGATCTCAAGAAAACAAAGGCAAGAATGTAATTTTGCTAGGAACATCTTGACATTTAATGTTTGAATAAGGCTCCTGGACTAATATAGACTTAGAAAAATGGAAACTAAGATTATATGAATTTGTAAGACACTAAAGGGATTCCTAGCCACTAAAACAACATAAGTGTTCAGATAAAGAATTCGAAAAAGAAATCTTTATAGTTCTCTCTAAAATTAATCCAACCTTAATTACATGATAAAATGGATGACACTATGTGATAGAGATTGTATTGCTTGGCCTTGTTTTGGGTACTAACTGGGGACACCTCAGCAAAAGGCTGGGTTATGCCTACTAGTTAGGTGTCATATGTTGGGATTCATGAGACTCAATTACCTAAGTATGATAGTCATATGTTAGGATTCATGAGATTTGAACACCCAAATATGACGTCCCAATGCCTAATGGTCGAGGACATTGTTTACGTTCGGTTACCATATGTTGTTAGTGCCATAATTTCATGATATATTTATATGTTATTTTATAATATCGATCATACATTTATATTCCATTAAAATTATAATTCTAAGTCATATTCCTTAGATATTTCAAGTATCATATATTCTTTTCCATATTACTAAAAATTTATTTCTCAGTTTTCTATTATCAATGTTTTTAGATGGCAATATATCAATTCACTCTTGAAGTGCACACAAAATAGGCATTTGCTCCTCAATTAGATAAGTACTTGTAATAGAAAATATTGTTGTTGTGAGTTGTGACATGGCCTTATGGGCCATACCCATAATGTTTGGGCCACCAGAAGGTATGAATTCTACCAGATTTCCAAGTCTTGGAGATGGCTTTTACTAAAGTTATAATAGGAGTCGCAAGAAAAATATAGGTTACCTTTTGTTGTAAAATAATATTATGCTTACTTTTCGATAATTAATAGACATAGGCTTAAAATTCCTCCTCCACTTTTGTTAAATTAGCCTTACGGTTGTACGAATTTTATGGATGTATGAACTTTTATTATCTATAAAAGAATGACTATGTTTTAGTAAGCCATGGTATGTTTATAAAATAAATTCTGCATCTGAATAAATTTATAATTAGTAATTTCTATTATATTTTATAAGAAGGGGGTTACAATACTTAACTGATAAAGATACCAAGATAATGATAATTTAACCAATATAGATAACAACCTACTATGCCCAAACTTTTTTTGTACTGAGTAAATGAGAAAGAGGACTTTAAATAGCTAAAAAGAGTTTATTGTGAGTCCTCATAAATTAGGAAAGTTAACGCACATTCAAAAAAATATGATGGTTTTAAATAAATAACATATTTATTTTATTTCAAAAGATAATTCCTTACTTTCTTAACTACTTAGATTTATAATTGTATAATTATAAATTATAAAGTGACTCATAAAATCCTCCTCTTACCATCCAGTCAGTAATCTTATAGGATAATTATTGACAAGCTTTGGGTTGCAAATTGGGATCTCTATCCAATGGACTTATGAGTAATTCAACCTATCATTGATTACTTACAATTTACTCAAACACAATTCATTCTTGGTTTATGTCAAAATTGGTTACTTAATTAATTAATTAACCCAGTAAATTGAACTAATTATAAATTGATGCTAATCCATAATATTTTTAAAAAATTATTTAAACAAGATGAGGACTAGATCTCAGGTTTCCAAAGATGAATAGATTTGTCCAAAAAGCCAGAGTTTGATAAACTCATAATTTATTGCAATCACCATAAATATGGAAGAATGAGTACTTAGTGTCACGACCTTTTTGTTTTGGCATCAAAACCCAAGGTTTACACACTTTTGTACATAGAGTAGTATAGAAAAGTGTGAATATTCTGTGCATATTCCACGGATCTTCTAGGTTATAGATATTTTAATGGAGGGTTCTAGAGAACTAATATCCACCATTAGATTAAGTTGATCACCACCGTCAATTAAAGAGGTGGAGGTGTATAAATAAGGGTATGATATCTCATTTGTAAATCATCTAAGCATTGATGCTTTAAAGCATTACAGAGCTCTCTCTTGCCTTCTCTATTCTTTTTCCTAGCTAATCACTTAGCCTAGCCAATCTAGTTGATCGGGGGAGGCTGACTTAGCTACCGTGAAGGGCAAAAAGGTGCTAAGGCTGCACGTGAGCTTGTCAAGGGAACAAGTCCGTGACATTTGGTATAAATGCAAGGTTTGGGTTGTTGTTATGCACAATTATGAGCATGGCTTGAAACATTGAGGGCACCACATCATTCATTACTGAGGAGCATGGAAAGGAAGTTGTCCTTGACTACCAAGGAGGTCAGAAGAAACGTGACCATATTAAGGCTCGAGAGCATACAACTTTGAGGCAAATTATAAAGGAGCTTGGAGAAAAGCTCGAAAAGGTCGAGAACAATGTTGTCTTGTTGGATAACCATGTGTTCAAACTACTAGGCAGGGTTAATGATGATATGGGTGACATGGAGTCATGTTCATCCAATTGGAGATAAAGGTGATGGATGCTATCTAAGTCTTGCAAGCTAGCATCGAGGGGATGCAAGAAGACTTGGCGTTATGCAAGAAGGCTTACCAACGAATAGCAACAATCACCGTCAACAATTCGTCTAAGGTAGACTACTTGAAGCCAACAAAATTCCATTGGGCCAGGGATGCCAAGGAAGTTGAGAACTACCATTGGCAAATGGAGAAATACTTCAACAATCCCAACCTAACAAACAAGACATCGAAGATCAAGATCGCCATATCTTACCTTGTTGACACAACAATACTATGGTGGTGAAGGAGGCATGTTGATATAAAGTGAGGTACTATTTGGATTGGCACATGGGAGGAATACAAGAAAGACCTTAAATGGAATTTCTACCTGGAGAATGTCATTTTTTAGGCATGCAGGAAGCTAAAGGAATTGAGGTAACAAGGTACAATCTGTGACTATGTGACAGAGTTCACAACCCTTATGCTTTAAATTCTCAACTTGTCCTAGGAAGACCTACTCTTCTACTTCATAGATGGGTTGCAAAGTTAGGCTCAGCAGGAAGTACAATGAAGGAAAGTTTGAATAGTCGATAAAGCCATAGTCACCATCAAATCTCTAATAGACTTTTACTATCAAGACTAAGTAGAGATATCTAATAAAAAAGATAAAAACTTGGCCAAAGGTGAAGGAGCGAGACGTAAGGTGGGGAGAGACAACCAATGTAAGCCACCATTCACAGAAAGAGAAAAAAGTTTAAGTCAAGACAAGTTTGAGGTGAAGAAAAAGACCTTTATATGGAAGGGTGGGTGCTTCATGCACAAAGGACCACATGCAATGAAGGATTGTCCCAAGCTTGGTTCTTTATCAACAATATTGGAACAACAAAAGGCCAAGGCTCGAAAGGACAAAGTGAGCAAGATGGGATCACTCTAAATCCTTAGTGCTCTCAAGGTCAAATCGATGTCAACGACGTCAACCAAGGGCCTCATATACGTTTAAGCATATATCAATGGGAGACTAACAAGGGCATTGGTCGACATGAGGGGTGGATTTACATCTAGGTACTTGGAAGGGCCAAGTGGATTTTTTGATAACATTAATGGATGATTACCAAGTCGTGCTAGGGATGGACTTCTTAAGATAGGTAACCACTATCCCTATGCCATCCTTTAATACGGTGTGTATACTTGAGAAGGGGTCACTTGATTTTGAAAATGGAGACACCCAATGATCAGGTTCGAAGGACTAAGCAATTGTCAACTATGCAACTAGCCAAGGGGAAGATGAGAAGAGGATCAACATTCTTAGCCGATCTTAAGGTGGATGATGAGTTGAAAAGACTAAAAGATGTTCCACCAATCATTCATGCCATATTAGAGGAGAATAAAGACATGATACCCACAAAGATGCCCAATAAGATACCATCTAGGAAAGAGGTGGATCATAAGACTAAACTCTCACTCATTAGCTAGGCAAGAGGGGACATGATTGAACGTAATAAGAAGGGACTTGAGCATAACCCGACGGCTAAGGAGTTGATGAAGTTGGCCATAGAAGGTAAAACACAACAATTTTGGGTAGAGAACATTCTACTCTACATCAAGGGACAATGCCTTTACATCCCAAAATGGGAAAATCTTTGAACAGACCTCATCAAGGAAAGCTATGATACAAAGCAGGCTAGGTACTCTGGCCAAAAATGCATAATGGAACTCATGGAAATAGCATACTTTTAGCCACAGATATGGGATAGCGTGAAGCTTTATATGAAGACCTGTGGCAGTTTCGAGAATAACTCAAAGCACCTGAGGCGACGAGGGCATCACTGAATTAGGTGGGGGAGAATGTCATAGCCATTTTGTTTTGGCATTGAAACTTGAGGTTTACACACTTTTGTATATAGATTAGTATAAAGAAGTGTAAATATTTCGTGGATATTATTGTGGATATTCCATGTATATTCTTTTATTCCATGGATATTCTTGTGGAAATTTCAAGTTATAGATATTTTAATGAAGGGTTCTAGATAACCAATCTCCACCATTAGATTAAGTTGATCACCACCGTCTATTGAGGAGGTGAAAGTGTATAAATAGGGGTAGAATCTCTCATTTGTAAATCATCTAAGCATTGAAGCTTCAAAGCATTGCAAAACTCTCTTTTGCTTTTTGTCTTCTTTTCCTAGCTAGCTTAGCCAATCTGGTTGATCAAGGGAGGCTGACTTAGCTACCGTGAGGGGTGGAAAGGAGATAAGGCTACACCTGAGCTTGTTAAAGGAACAGGTCTATGACATTAGGCAGAGAAAGGAGGGAAAAACTCTCAAGTTGAAAAATGTTGTTGCTAATAGTATGGAGGGTATGAGAGGTAAGCCATAGGTTGAACATGGTGTAGTTGAAAACGGTGACTAAAAGGGTTATGTGAAGCAGTGACATTGATGGTAGCGGTGGGAAAGGGGAGTCAATGGTCAATAAGGTCTGTTATATTGAATTAGCTTCTAATATAGAATATAGTTGAACATTACCTAAAAGGAAATGTCTATTCTCTTCCTATTATGATGGTTGATGTGAATTGTGAAATGTGGCTAACATTAACTACTATTTTTGTTGATTATGAACATATTGTCCTGTTTAAAACAAAGTATAATGACAAACCAATGTGATAAGATGATCCCTTGTGTATTGGAAGTAAAGCAAAAAGCGTGCATAAAATTAGAGGTAGACAAAGCCTAATGAATAGATACAATAATAGCCACAGTGCACTATAGTAGAGCCTTGAATCCTTTAACTTAATGGATCCTACTTTCATTATGAGGACAGAAAACTTCTCATTACAATGGGTCCCATAAGTTTATCCTCTACATCCATGTGATGGTCTGTCATGCTTAAGACTTTTAGGATATTTGTTTTGGACACAGGTTTGATGCTTCCAGATTTGTTAACTATCCTGCCTCAGAATTATTCCATGTTTCATAATTTGAAAAAAGAATAATTTTTTGTCTTTCAGTTATTATAAATTATTATTTTGGTCTCTCGCTTATTGTAATGTCTAAAACGACTCTCCATTCATTGGAAAATATTACATTATTCTAACTTTTCATAAAAAAATACTAAATTTAGTCATTTTACCACCTAAACTTTAAATCCAAAGGTCAAAATCTTGTTTTTTTTTTTTCCTTTTAAAAAAATGAGAGATCAAGTGTAATATTTTTTAATGGGTAGGGATTATTTGAGTTTTACAATAAATGAAGGACTAAAATAGTAAAATTGTAATAAGTAAAAGACCAAAATAATATTTTACTCTTTTAAGTTATTTACTTTTCAATTGTTATTTTAATTATTTTTATTAGGAAACAACCATCCAAGTCTCTTTTGAAAAATTAATCATGTCTTGCATACATTAAATATGAACTTTTAAAGTTTAGGTTAAAATAATAACTTGGTCCCTTAATTTTATTTATTGTTTCACAATGATCCCTTAAGTTTGAAGTATTTTATAATGGTCCATTAAGTTTTCAAAACATCTTGTAAAAAATATTTTTAGTTGAATTCTATTACAATATTAACATTGTTAATTTTAATGATAATGTGGTAGCCATAGGTGTTTTTTAATTATAATTTAAGAGATGATTTGACACCTAATTTATTTTTAACTTAAAAATTACTATAAAAAGAAACAAAATTCAATAGAGAAAGAGAAAGAGATAGTAAGAGAGAGAGAATAAATTTTCACAATGTTGAAAGTTGATGATTTGCGTTGATAATGAGAAACTAGGGGTTTGTTGGTACATGGTGAAGACCACTTACGGAATGGGAAAGGCTAAAGGAGAGTGTTGGCTGAGTGTTTGGTATGCAGCAATGCTCCTTCCTCGATAAAGCACTTTCCCATGTCAGATGAGAAAGTGTTTTCCATCAAAAAAGCTAAGGAAAGACGAATAATGCCTGGGAATGAGAGGTAGAATCACAAAATTACCCTCAATGCCAAAATCCCTTAACCATTCAAGCAACAACCAAAAGCCACATGAAGGGATGACCAGAAGATAATGTTCACCGGTGAACCCATTCGAAGACTAGCGTCAGTCCTTAGGCGACATCAGAAGAGAGAGTGAAGGAACAACATTCGCACTAAACGCCAAAATCCCTCAACCATTCGAGCAACAACTAGAAGCCACATAAAGGGGAAGACCAAAAGCTAATGTTCACTGACAAACCCAATCAACGATTGGTGTCAATCCTCTAGCGACATTAAAAGACTCAACAAAGGAACGTAAAGGAACGACGTCCTCTGACGACAAGAATTGTTCATTTTTTTATTATATAATTAATATTTCAAAACACATTAAAATGATATTAATATTTAATATTTTTTATATGTATTATATAATAAAAAATTAGAGAATTATTTATTAATATCTATTATAAATAATTTATTTTTTTAATTAAGATGACCTTAAAATATCCTTAAAAAAATCAATTTAATAAGGACATTTTGGTCTTTTTACTCTATTATCATTCCTTTTCTATCATTATTTCCACAACATAAAATAAATTTTACAACTCTATTCCTATTTCTATTCCCAATATATCAAATAGGTTTTGGCATCAAAATTTTTTTTTTTTTTTTCATTCCATCTCTTTCCCATTCTTATTCATATTCCCTTTCCACTAAAATTCATCAAATGATGCTTAATTTTGCCAAAACCTTCTAGCGGGGTTCAAATATGATATTAGTCTAGAGCTATATCAACATAAGCTCACGAAATAGTAAATTGAATCAAAATGATCAAACATCGGTTTAATTTTTCAATTTCTTTTATTAGAAAATTTTTAATTTTTGAATAAGGTGACAAATTTTTTACAAAATAAGGAGATTGATTTTTATCAATTAAAAAATCAAATAAAAAATATAAGATAAATTATGAATAAAATTTAAAGTTTTAAAAAGTTTAAAAGGATGATAGCTCCTTGTGTCCTTTGAATTTATCTTTGAAATTGACATCTAATCTGGAAAGAATATAAATTAAACTAAATAAAAGTTAAAATTTATGAGTAATTATTTAATGATTAAAAGTATATTCAATTAATGATATTTTAGTAAATAATTAATGACTTTAATTAATGTGTAGTAATAAATTATCTTATAATAAGAATATAATCAAACATTTAAGTGAATCAATATTAAAATGTGATAATTAAGCTAAATGTTTAAAAGTATTTTTAATGAATGATATTGGAGTTAAAATTAATAAATTTAATTTCAAAAGTGAATGTCTAGACATAATTATCTCATAACAAACATTCAATCAAATATTTATTTGAGATATTATTAAAATATAACATTTAGATATAATTAAATTGAAAGAGTTATACCTGATACATATGATTGTCGACATTATAGTCAAGTTCAATGGGCCACTGAAAAGGGGAATAACTGTTGTTATGGGTAAGAGTTACAAATTTGTAGTTTATAATGAAAATTACAATCAAAGTCCAATCCCACCACGTGGCACAATGATCAATATAAGATCATATTACCGAAATGTTTTTTATATATATATATATATATATAATAGTGATGAAGTAATTATCTGAGTTCGATTGGAGAGAAATTAAGACTGATCAGGATACTGAAACATGTGAAAGAAGGGATTAACAATACTGAAACCTCTATCAATGAGCAAGTTCTACCCACTCACATATTTTGTCTCATCGCTGGCCAGATAAAGTGCAGAGATGGCCACATCATCAGCCTTAAGCATCACACTTTTCAGATTTGCGAGTGAGTTCATGATATTCTCAAGCTCTTCATCATTTACCCCAACAAACTTGGTGGCCAGGGGGTGGCCAGCACGTAAGGTGACAAACAATTCACCCTTATTCCAAACTTTCCCAGTGTAAAAGTTGAAAAACTAAATCTAGTGTGTAAAGGTTCACTGATTAAGAATAATTCTCAGTGTAGTTTTTAAGGAGTGGATGTAGGATTAAAAATTGATCTGAACCACTATAAATACTATATGTGATTACTCATTTCATTCACTATTTTATATAGTATCCCCATCGTTAGGATCCAAGTGAATCAGTAAATGATTTAAGGAAGCAAGAAATTATAAAATCAACTATTCATTAAAAATAGCAATTTAGACCCCTCTTGCTATATCTGTACTAACATTTTTATTAAAGCGTGCTCTTAGTTTATTTTAGGTAAAACTAACTTGAGAAAAGATCTAAGCATAGTATGCCATCCCAAGTAGCTACATCAAGTAAAAGACATTCCATACATAGACCTTCTCAATTCAATGGAACCAACTACACCTATTGGAATACTAGAATGGAAATCTTCATTTAATCTAATGATCTTGATGCCCAAGCAGTAATACTCTACAGGCCACACAAGTTTACCAAGGAAGTACATGCAAAAAGAGTAGAGAAAACTCTGCTAGAACTCAGTGCAAAAGAAAAGAAAAGAATACAAGGTAAATTGTAAAGTAATAAATAATATTTTCTATGTTGTTAATGCAGAAGAATTCAAAAAGTTGTCCAGATGTGCCTCTACAAAAGAGATGAATGAGAAAATAATGATCACCTATAAAGGAACAATTGAAGTCAAGAAAACCAGAATAAATACATTGGTTAAGGAATATGAGCTCTTTCACATGGAAGATGAAGAAACCGTCGAAGATATGTTTAAAAGATTTGGAAGCATAATTAATGATCTAGATGCTCTCGATAAATGTTATCTTGCTAAGGATCTTATCAGAAGAACACTAAGAAGTCTCAATCCCTCATGGAAAGCCATAGTAGCTGCAACAATCACAAGCAGAAGACTGGAAACAATGAGATTTAATGAATTTAAAGGAAATCTTATAGCTTATAAAGGAAGTTATCTGAACAATAATAATCTTAACAAAGGTATTACTCTGAAGTCCTCCTCTAAACGGATATGAAATAAAACCTCATAAAGAGTACAATGATGACAAAGAAATGGCACTACTCACTGGAAGAATGTTTAACTTCTATAGAAGGAGATATGACAACAATAGCAGAAGAATTGCACAAAACATAATAGAATGCCCAAAGAACAAGCTGATATGCTACGGATTTAAAAGGCAGGACATATAAATGCTGAATGTCCTTTGGCAAAAAGAGAAAGTGATGGTTACAAACTCCTTATGAATGATGATGAATTGATAGACTTCAGCAATGAAGAAAAGAACAACATAGCAAACTGATGTTTGTTAGTTACTGATGATGTAGAAAGTAATTATGAAAATTGTAACCAAGCTATTGGTTTCATGACAAATGATAGCTGTGATGAAAACTCTGGAAATGAAATGGAAAAGGAAATTCAACGTTTTACTTATGATGAATTGTATAAAGCATTTGATGAAATTCTAGATGATTTAAACAAAATAATATTGAAATATAGAAAACACAAGAGTGAACATTTAAAAATTTTAAAGAAATTTGGATTTCTAAAACAAGAAATAGAACTTTTAGAAGAAAAATTTGAAAAATCTTGTAGAAATAAGCTAGTTTTGGAAAGTGAAGAATTGAAAAGAAAAGTAAAAGCTCTTACAAATGATTTACCCAAATTTGGCAATGGTCATAAAAATTTGAAGGCTCTCTTAGGAAGTTAAAAGTAACATTTGACAAAACTAGATTAGGTTATGACCAACAAATTTTGACTTAAACATCTTAAAGAATAGTTTTTGTTAAACTTTCTATAACTTGTTATGTGTGTAGAAAGAAAGGCCATGTGGCCAGAGAATGCCTCAAGAACTAAGAAAGGAAAAGAGAAATACTAACATCAGTAGGACCTAAAAGCCATTGGGTACCTAAAAACAATTAAACCATTTTGCAGGATGAACTTAGGTAAAAAGGAAGTTGCTGGTACCTGGACTCAGGATGCTCAAGGCATATGACAGGAGATATAAATTTCCTCACGTCTCTGACAAAATGAAGTTCAGGAACAGTCACATTTAGAGACAATAAGAAAGGAAAAATCATCAGATCGGGTAAAATATTTATAAATTCATTTCAAACTATAGACAATGTCTATCTGGTAGATGGTTTAAAGCATAATTTGACTAGTATAAGCCAAATGTGTGATAAAGGATATGATGTTTCTTTTAACTCAACTTCCTGCATTGTCTCAAAGAATAATAGAATTATAATTGAATGAAGAAGAAGTGAAAATGTGTATATTTTACCAATTGAAATACTAGCAACATACAAATGTTTGACTTCATAGTTGGATTTGGCATAGAAAGTTAAGACACATCAACATGCAATCAATTTCTAAATTGTCCTCAAGTTGGTAGCTAAACTACCTAAACTTACATACAAAAAGGATCACATATGTGAAGCTGGCCAACAAGGAAAACAAGTAAGGTCATCCCTTCAATCAAAAGAATATGTAAGTAGTGAGAAACCTTTGTAACTTATTCACATGGATCTTTTCATAACACAAAGTATGAAAGGTAAATGATATGGTTTTGTAATTGTTGATGACTATACTAGATACACATGGGTATATTTCCTTGCTCATGCACATGAAAGTTTGAATATTTTAAAAATTGTTGTGCACTCATTCGAAATGAAAAATGTTATTGCATCAAATCCATAACAAGTGATCATGGAAAAGAATTTGAAAATAAAGTATTTGAAAACTTATATGCCAAATTAGGAATCTCTCATAAATTTTCTACTCCCAAAACACCACAACAAAATGGTGTTGCTGAAATGAAAAATAAAAGTCTCTTAGACATGGCTAGAACTCGCCTTTGTGAAAGTAGTCTACTTAAAAACTGGTAGGCTGAAGCAGTGAACACTACTTACTATATTCTGAACAGATGCACAATACTGCCTATCTTAAACAAAACTCCATATAAGTTATGGAAAGGAAGGAAACCAAACATAAGCTATTTTTATGTTTTTAGAAGTAAGTGCTTCATTTTAAATAATAAAGAAAACATTGGAAAATTGGACTAAAAAACATGTGCAAGAATCTTCATTGGATGCACTACCTTAATTAAAACTTTTAAAGTATAAAAAAGATTTACACACTATTGAAAAAATAATACATATTATTTTGTATGAAAATAATGTGTCTCCTAAAGAAAGTTGCAAGAAAAACAATGATAAAGATGAAGATGAATACATTCCTTCACAAAAGACACATGAAGAAACAGATCCTTATCATAATGATCTTATTCTTGAGGAAGACAGATAAAGAATCTCTTAAAAGGATTCCTAAAGAAACGCCTACAAAATCAACAATAGACACACTTGTAGCAAAAAATGTTCCTATTCTAGAAGGAGTAACTTCTTAGAGGCACACTATATCTAGAGAATGGAGACATTCATCATTATACTCAAATGAATTCATTATAGGTGATCCATATGAGAAAATGAGAACAAGATCCTTATATAAGACTATGAATCACATTGCATTCATGTCTCAACTGAAACCAAAGAATGTTATAGAAGCTCTCACTGATAATCACTGGATCATAGCTATGTAGGAAGAATTGAATCAATTTGAATAAAATCAAGTCTGGAAACTGGTTCTTGTTTTTAAAAACAAGGCCATCATCAGCACTAAATGGGTATTCATAAATAAACTTAATAAATCTAGAAATGTCATAAGAAATAAAGTCTGTTTAGTTGCTTAAGGTTATAACCAAGAGGAAAGCGTTGACTTTGATGAGATATTTAGTCATGTTGCTAAACTTGAAGTAATCAGAATGTTGCTCGCATATGTATGTCACAAAGGTTTCAAGCTGTTTCATATGGATGTTAAAAGTGTCTTTCAAAATAGAGTTATATAACAGGAAGTCTACGTCCTACAACCTCCTAATTTCGAGATAGAAGATAAACCATATCACGTCTACAAATTAGATAAGGCACTATATGGATTAAACTGGCTCCTTAAGCATGGAATGAAAGATTGAGCAACTTTCTCATCAAAAATGGATTCTCAAAAGGAAAAATAAACACTACTCTCTTCATTAGAAGCTTAAATGAAGACATTCTTATTCTTTAGATACATGTTGATGACATAAGTTTTAGTGTCCCAAAGGATAAATTATGTGAAGAGTTATATACTCTTATAACCTAGGAGTTTGAGATAAGTATGATGGGTGAAATGACATTTTTTTCTTAAATTGTATGTAAAACATATGAAATAAGGGATATTCATCTCTCATAAAAAAATACACTAAGGAATTGCTAGAAAAGTTTGGATTTAATCATGAAAAGCCTATTAGAACTCCCATGAGCTCCTTAATAAAATTAGATCATGATGAAAAAGGCACATCAACTGATTAAAAGCAATTTAGAAGATTGATATGTTCATTATTCTACTTAATAGCAAGTAGACTAGATATCACATTCAAGGTATGCTTGCGTTCCAGATTTCAAGCTGATCCTAAGAAATCACATGCAATTGCAACTAAAATAATTTTCAAATATTTGTTAAGAACTCAAAATCTTAGTCTGTGATATCCTAGGAATTCTCCATATGATATTCATGGATTCTCAAATGAAGACTTTAGATGATGTAAAATGCACTAAAAAAGTACTAGCAAAACATGTCAATTCTTGGGGTTAAGCTTAGTCTTCAGGCATAGCAAAAAAACAAAACTAAGTTGTGTTATCAACTGCATAAGCTAAATATATGGCATCATATCACATATTATATCAATCAAATGTGACAATACTAGTGCCATAAATATTTCAAAAATCCCATGCAGCACTCTAGAACCAAGCACATTGAAATCAGACATCCCTTGCTCAGGGATCATGTGGCAGAAGGGAATATTAGTCTTAAATTTATTCCTAACTCAGAGCAATTAGTTGATATTTGATAAAATCGCTCTTTCCTGAACAGTTTTACAAAACAAAAAGAGAGCTTGGAATGATGGATCTTTAAGACTATTAAAATTATGGGCTATATTGATGTTATCATGTTGGGCTTGCTTTATAAGCCTCATTCAAAGTAATCTCCTTTGAAAATTTCTTAGCAAAAAAATTCAAAAAATAGTGAACCTTTCAACTTTCTCTTACACATCACCTGACAAATTTCCCATCAAGTTAGCCTCACTACCAAAAAATCTAGCGAATCTTGCACCTTCATGTCACTTGTAACTGACGCATTTCCTTTCCTATAAATGCTAGAATTTTAAAATTGCTATATATTTAAACCAATACTACTATCTCAATCACTTTCAAATCATAACTCCTATCCACATCTCTATTCTCTTATTCCTTATTCTACCATGGCAATTCAGAAGGTTGGAAAGTCCCCCTCCTTCACTTCCAAAGGGCATAATGTCAAATATCTTGACAGTTTAAAAGCAAAAGCTTTCTTTGAGTCAGACTACAAAAGCAATGTGTTGATCTTGCTCATGAGGTAAACTTGGATTTCTTCTAGCAAAATAACCTCAAATGCTTCAAAGCTCTTCATTAAATTTGGGTGGGAGCCATAAGGAGCATGGCTATCCCAAGCTTGTCCAAGAATTCTACTACAACCTTTCTTTGACGGAACATCGCTTAAGGCTTGTATCCTACTTCAAGGGAAGCAAATGTCGTTAAATGTGAAGATTCTGGTAATCATCCTTTAATGCCTTGTTATTAGCATTAAAAAATACAACAAACTTCAACCTTTTGAGTTTGCTAGATACTTAAAAGTTGTCGTCATTGAAGAGCTAGTGGGCTGGAATATAGGTAACTGTAAATCTCAATGCTATAAGCGATGATCATCATATGCTTTTACACATCATAAATGAGCTGGTGATCCCTAAAATATATAAGACAAACACACCCACTAACCTTGAGTTATTTTATGCCTGGTGTGTTCTTCACACTCTTCTCTTAAACTTGACTTACATTATTCTTTATCGTGTACGCACCACCCAAGTGGTGAGATAAAGGAACTTGTTTATGGTATGGTTATTACACTAATTGCAAAGCATATAAATGTTGATCTAACCGATTATGAAGCAGAATAGGCAACTCTTCAAGTAAACTTTGTTAAATGTATTTTAGCATCTGTAAAGTTTAAGAAGTCTGGGAAGCATTAGATCAAAATTAGGAAAGATGTTGACTAGCCTGAGGTAACACAAGGAAAAGGAACTAAGGCGTCCTCCTCAAGGGCTAGGAAGCGCACATCCAACAAGCATATATCTATGAGAAAATCCTCTTAGCTTATTTCTCAACAATTACTGTCAGTTTTTGATGCCTCTGAAGAAAAGTCAAGCAATAGTAAGGCTCTCTCTTTGTCTCCTAAACTTTCCTTGAAAAAGGAAGGTGATGCATCTAAA
Organism: Delonix regia; assembly: GCA_037074485.1. NCBI lineage: Eukaryota > Viridiplantae > Streptophyta > Magnoliopsida > Fabales > Fabaceae > Delonix > Delonix regia. Next base: position 41,362,906 of record CM073449.1, read on the forward strand.
AAACCTACATCTCCTCTGTTTGTTGAAATAGATTTAGAGCATTTACAAGAGGATGAACCTACTCCTAAAGGACCACCACCTATCTCTCACAAAGCTTCCATGATTTCCATTACATCACCCAAGAAACCAGTGTTGACACCTAATCCTTTCCTGATCATAGGGTTCATCCCTCATAAGCTCTTCCCTTGCCCTTTGATGTTGCCACCATTGCTCACATCCGTGAATTGAAGCAGGTTATCTCTAACTCGTGGGTACAAATGGCTATCAATTATAGAGATCTTATAGAGTTCATTCTAGCTTATGTTTAGAAGGAGATAAAGGCTCTGTGGAAGCATTTCTATACTCGTATAAGTTACAAGACAAATTATCTAGCTTGTTTTATTTGACTTAAACCTAACATGGATTCCTTTAAGTGTTACATCTCTGATGATCTTGTCACCAAGCATGCCAAAGCTCATGTCGGTGCTTCTAGTGCCCCCACTACATTAGCTCTTACCTCGACTCCTGCAATGCCTATCACTACCATCCTAAATCCCCGTCCCCTAAAAATTAGTTATGATGCTTGTTTCTTATTATTTCTTCTATGGACAATATTCTCTAGTTATGTACTTGACTATGGTTATCTGCCTTAGAGCTATGGTTTTCTCCAATAATGTCATTGACTATAATGTTTTGTCTTTTTTAGCTAGCATATACTTATGATTATTGTTTCCTTATTTTGTTTATGGAAAAAAAGGGTGAGAATAAATTGAAGGGGAGCTTAAAATTATATGAATAGATTTAAGAGGAATCATGAAATTATATTATGTTTGTGTTGGTATATTATCTAGGAACTTTCAAGTTACACAACTCAAGGATAACACCTACTCAAATGCAAAAACTCTTAATTATAAAAAGGAAGGTCGACTACAACAAATTTTGACATAATCAAAAATAAAAGAGGAGATCGTTGATACAAAATATAGTTTATTATTTATTATTGCTTATGTCAAAATGTGTAAATCTCTCATATGATCTTATTTTGTAGGTAAGTGGTCTATGTACTCTAGAGCCTAGAAAGTCATTGAAGTCTTTAAATATATATGCTACTTAGAGGCCCGCACTAAAGCCCAAGTTCTCTAAAGCTTACACTAAAAATGAGTTGTTCATCCAATACTTAAAAGCTATCTATTTATCTCTCTCTCTCTCTCTCTTTCTCTCTCTCTCTCTCTCTCTCTCTCTCTCTCTCTCTCTCTCTCTCTCTCTCTCTCTCTCTCTCTCTCTCTCTCTCTCTCTCTCTCTCTCTCTCTCTCTCTCTCTCTCTCTCTCTCTCTCTCTCTCTCTCTCTCTCTCTGTGTCTTCCACCTTAGGAAATCCCACTAGTGTAGAATTTGATAGCCGCACCTAAGTTTGTCTTCTCCAAAGCAAGCTACCACCATCTTTGTGAAAGAAAACGTTGGCTACTGAAAATGATCGTTGGACATTATCTTTTGTCAAATGTAGTCATTGAAGTAATCGTTTGATTTGAGCTCTTTATATAGAGTGAAGCTTGCCTATGATATTTGTCAGTGTGACAAATTCTACTCCAAGAATACTCAGTTGTGTACTCAATCATTAGTCTCTCATTTTTACTTACTCTTTATGTGAGATTATTTTTAATGAGCTACTTTAATAGTTCTCAAGTTCAACTATTGTGACTGTGATAGTTAGGTGTCATGTGTGTGTGCAGTGTTATGACTATATAAGTGTGTAACTTAGTGTCTATAAAAGTCTTGTGACTTATCCATGTTCTAAGTTACTTTAGTGTAAAAGCCGAAAAGCTAAACCCAATGTGTAAAAGTTGACTGATCAAGTATAATTTTCAATGTAATTTTTGAGGAGTAAATTAAGATTAGATATTGATTTGAATCACTATAAATACAATATGTGATTACTCATTTCATTCACTGATTTATATAGTATGCCTGTCCTCACGAGCCAAGTGAATCAATAAACTATTTAATGAAGTAAGAAATTATAAAATCAACTATTCATTAAAAATAGCAATTCACCCCTCTTACTGTATTTGTATGGGGTGTGCTCTTGATGCACTTCGAATGCCAAGGCGAAGAGAAAAGTAGACATTAAGAAAGGATAAAAGAGTGCCCAGATGAGAATCACGGTGGCTCCTTGGTTGTTGTTCACCATCGAAATTGGTTTTTTGATATGCACATCTATTTGTTTTTGCTTATGCGGTGCTTGCGTGGCAAATTAAATTTTAAGTGTGTAGGCCATATCTGTTTTGTTAGCCACTTCATCAATATTTGGATAACATTATAATGGAAATAAATAGAATCAATTTTTAAACGATTGATAAGTATAAGAAGTGGTTTGAAAAAAAAATATAAAAATTAACTTAAAAATTGATATAAAGTATAAGGACCAAATGATTAATTTATCTTAAATTTATTCAATATAAACATGATTTAAATATCTCTGTATATTAGAATATTATGTTATTATGTCTTCATATTAGAATATTATGTTAATAGTATATTATTGTCCCCGTCAAAATGAAAGTGATAGTGGTCACGTTAACACTAGGCAACGCCTATTATGATGGTTGATGTGAATTGTGAATTGTGGTGAAGATTAACTGCTATATTATGACAAACCAATGTAATAAGATGTTCCCTTTGTGCATTGGAAATAAACCAAAAAGCGAGCATAAAACTAGAGGCAGACAAAGCCTAATGAATAAATAGAATAATAGTTACAGTAAAGTCAAAACAAATTTAAATTTGAAAGTAATGCACTAGAATGAGCACTAAAATAAGTTTGAAGAAAAAATAATGATAACAAAGAAAGGTAAAGCGCGTATACTTTTTAAATGCTTATTTTATTGTAAAAAATCTGGATGAGAATAGCGACTAGTCCACTATATAAGTGGTCCAAATACCCATTAGCACTCCAACGTCCCCTAGTTGTTGACCTCTGAGAATACCTTTCTTTCCGTTTTACTGCAATATTCTGGCTTTTCATACCCCATATCTTCAGAAAGAAATTGGCAATGGGCTCTCAGTTAAAAGTCATATGGATTTCTCTATGCTTTTTGCTGGAATTCAGTGTTAGCTTTGCCCATTTCGCTCCTAGATTCCCTTCTTCAGCCTTTGGCCCAGAGCTGCTTGATGGTTCTGTCCCAAATAGGATATACAGAACAGAATTCTTCACTCAAATACTCGATCACTTCAATTATAATCCCCAGAGCTACCAGACCTTTCAGCAAAGATATCTCGTCAACGACACTTATTGGGGAGGCGCCACTAGTAAAGCGCCCATCTTTGTCTACACAGGAAATGAAGGGGACATTGAATGGTTCGCTCAGAATACAGGCTTCATGTTCGACACAGCACCCTATTTCAATGCCCTTCTAGTTTTCATCGAGGTAAATCGATGAAGAAGCAGAGTTAGTGATTCGTATAACATGAATTTTTTTTTTTCTGGGTTAACAATTAATGATTTAGAAAATAAATTGCAGCATAGGTTTTATGGAAAATCAATGCCGTTTGGGGAAAATAAAGAGACTGCGTACGGGAATAGCAGTAAAGTTGGATATCTGAGCAGCACACAGGCACTGGCTGATTATGCCACTCTCATCGTTGATCTCAAGAAGAATCTGTCTGCTACAGACTCCCCTGTTGTGGTGTTCGGAGGATCCTATGGAGGAAGTATGTCACCTTGTCCAATTACCATTTTACTTTTCCTTAAACTTTACTGAATTAGTCAAATGGGTTTTGCAGTGCTGGCCGCTTGGTTCAGGCTGAAGTATCCCCACGTTGCCATGGGAGCCTTAGCATCCTCTGCCCCAATCCTCCAATTTTTGGATTTGGTTTCACCAGATACCTTCAACAACATTATTACACAAGACTTCAGGGTATCTCTCTCTGTCTCTCTCCATGTTCATTGATTCACGTCTCTAGTTTACAGTATATACTGTATATCTCGCATGCACATCATCACTTCCTTTTTGTTGCATATAATATTATTTAGAGCGAGAGCGAGAATTGTTACAAAGTGATAAAAGGTTCCTGGGAACAAATACAAGAGACCAGCGACAAACCCGGAGGGCTAGAAATTTTACGCAAATCCTTCAGAATATGCGAGTGAGATGTCCCAATTAATAATTCTACTTTTAGTTTATAATAAGCTAATTCATCCGAATTATTATTTGTTTTCTTCTATTTCTTGTGTTGCTGCAGGAATTACATAAGCTCGAATGCTTTGAGTGGTTGGCTTCGTAGGTCGTTAATTTATACGGCTATGACGGATTATCCAACGCCTTCCAATTTTTTAAATCCCTTGCCAGCTTATCCTGTCAGAAAGGTGCTCTTCGTCTGTAGCTAATTTAATTACTATATTAATTGCAAATGAAAATTCACATTGAATTGGATCAATTTTGTATGCTAAAACAAAAGGGCCTGCAATTGGGGGAATTCTTGGCCCTGTGAATTGTGAAGTAAATATCAAGTTTTAAGGACGAAAAATAATATCAACATAGAAATATAGATTATTAGAAGAAAATAGAAGGATGGAAAAGAGATTTAAGGTTGAATGGTGGGATGTCCAGATGTGCGAGGCGATTGACAACTCAGCAACTGGAAACGACACGTTGGCCAAATTGTATGCAGCAGCTAATATCTACTACAATTACAGTGGGACTGCCACGTGTTTTGACTTGCAGGATGATCCGGATCCTCATGGTCTCTCAGGATGGCAATGGCAGGTACTAAAGATACCTTTTATGTATAGTAACTAGATTCCTTAAGAAGAAAAGCACGCAAAATGCATCACATGGAAAAGTTAAGCTTGAGAGACTTGCTAATTATGACTCTCAATCATGTCACCAATAGTCCAGAGTCCAGTCCTCAAAGTTTATTCATCACCTTCCCACGCGGAAGCATTAGAGGGGAATCCAACGCCACAACTCATGATTAGAAGAATATATCACTTTACGCGGATTGATATCCAAATGATAATATTATCTAAACTTATCATATGAATCGGATGAATTCAATATAATTGAGTGTCATTTGGTTATTCGGCTTCAAATTGGGAATGGGACGCAACAGACATCCTTCTTGTAGGCACCAAAACTTTGGGCCTTTAACTATTAGGCCTTTCGTTAGAGGCCAGAAGTCCAACTGAGTAAACAAAAGCCCATTGGGAACTAACTTGAGTTTAACTGTTTGGACCAAAATAAAAAGGAAAGATAGGAAGAAAGAATGACAATAGAACACGTAGATTGAAAAAAAAAACAAAAGGAAAATAGAACAAGAATGTGAATCTTAGTTGAGAATATTGGAAAGGGATCCAAAATGCAATGATGAGGGTGGAGGGAATGCAGGCGTGTACGGAGATGATAATGCCAGAGGGAGGGAGCAACGAGGAGAGCATATTCCCGGCTTACGAGTGGAAGTACCAAGACAGATTGTCTTACTGCAAAAGTACATACGGCATAGACCCCAGGCCCTATTGGATTACTACCGAGTTTGGCGGCCACGTCGGTATTTCATTTTCTATATTTTAATATTTTAAATACATATTCAATTGAACTTATGACTTCCATTTCCATCGATATGTGTGCAGGGCATTGAGAGAGTCCTGAAAAGGTCAGGGAGCAACATTGTCTTCTTTAATGGCTTAAGAGACCCTTGGAGTGGCGGAGGGTACCATCCCCTTTCTTTTTTTTACTCCTTCAATATTATTTTTTCTCTCCAATTAATAGTGCGCTTGGCTGGCTGCAGGGTGTTGAAGAATATTTCGGACACGGTGGTTGCTATTGTTGCCAAACAAGGTAATTAATTAGACCAAATTGTTTGCTCTTTCCTGTGTTGCGTTGATTAATAAGGTAATTTGTGTTTGGGAGCAGGGGCTCATCATGTAGACCTAAGGTTCTCCACACAGGAAGATCCAATGTGGCTAAAGGATGTGAGGAAACAAGAGGTAGATATTTTATCGAGTTGGATCTCCCAGTACTATCAAGACCTGACCCAGTAAGCATCACCTGTTTGCCGTCATAAAAGAATATTTTTCGACTTGTAAATCTTGAAAATCATGGACTAATATGTTTTGGGTGAAGATAAATAACAAATGAAGCAAGAATCGCGGTGTCCTATCGAGTCTTGATCAAATTGGCTACATTATTCCAAAGGAAATAAGTTAGGTGCAGATTGTGACGGGTCGGTCATCCCCCTGTCCTCCCTTTTGACATCGTCGTCTTCCTGACTTTGTACACGTGGCACCATATCTATTTCACTGACCTCGTTTTATAAAATAGAGCAAACTGAACCTCAGGTAAAAGGTAAGAGCTACTATACACTCCTGAACGTGATGCCTTGGGGTCTCCCAATATCTTTTGACGTTTAATTATTTCTTTTTACTAAAAACAAAATGACATCGTATCTTAATCTCTCGAGGATTTAAGAAAATTGAAGATAAATGCATGGGTGATCAAGATAGGATTTCACACCCAATGATTCATTGCGTGCGAACTCAGTTATAAATATTGCTATATAATTTATGCATAATCAAGCTTTATTGGACACCTATCTCTTTTTTTTTATTTTTTATTTTATTCTATTTTTTGTATTTAAAATTTCGTATCTGTGAATCTGTACTATAGCTGTCTTAATCAGCCACTGAAGCTTATCTTCTTAACTAGCTCCAGGTCTAGATCTAATGTTTACCACAAGCTTCACATGTACATCACTCTTCAACACAGTATTTTATATTAAAATCAACATGACCATATATCTCCATTTTCAAGTAGCATTGTTATCTATTTGTTGTCGAGCGCATCATATTCATAAAAATGTACACAAATTAAATCAGTCTTCATAAAACGAAGAAGAAGGAAGTGGTGATAAGCTTGAGATTCCAGGATGGGCTCTAGAAGACATTGACAGGGGTATTTTTCTGATATGTATTTGATAAATATGTTGCTTAATGTGGCATAATTAAGAGCATAATAATGGAAGCATTTAGCATTCTGTGAAAGGCAAGTCAATGTTGAATTGTTGATGATGTAGGCTTCGAACGAGGAATGGGGTGGGTGGGTGGGTGGGTGGGCCTTAGCAACGGGCCTTAAGTGGGTCCTACAGCTAGATCCACACCCCACTACCCTAAAGCCTATTAGACAGGCCTACTTCCATCACGTGCCACGTGCTCCTTAACCTCTACTTTCATCGCCATTCTCTGCAACTTTCTCTCTGGTTCCACTTTCTTCGCCAGCATATCAGAAACGCATGTCATTAACAGTAATATATAGTTGACAAATGTACAATTAAAAAACACCAGCTTCAAATTTTTAAATAATTCATTTTTCCCAGTAATAAATATGTTAAATTAAATCTTTTATTGCCTTCATACTTAGGTTGCGCCAAGCATGCGGTGGTTGATTAACAAATAAGTCTGGTTATATGTAAATATTAACAATTTTATGATCAGTTAAAACAATTCACAAATAAAACTGTTGCTTTAATCGCTATATTTAAAAATTAATAATATCGACATTATGTAATTGTGTATCTAAGATATCAACATTATTTTATAAAATTGAAAACTGAATATAAATATATTTAAATTATTTTTGAAAAAATTTTTATATTCGTTACAATGTTAAAAAAATAATTTATATAGCCTTGATATTTAGAGCGAAGATGGCGAAGTAGTGGGAGACGGCCAGACAAAGGGGAAAACTGGTGTCTGTTTGGGCTCCCATAGTTTCTTTGAGAGGTTGCTTCAGAGTTTCCTACTTTGCCTCGGGAAGTAGTTATTTGGCTCTTTATTTTTGATTCCTCCATTAATATATATTTATCCGCAAATGTTGGGTTTGCTATATGGCAGCTAGCTCTATAGCCTTTGTCACCCTATCATTACATCTTTATGGAGCAGTGACTCCATCATCCTGCTCATGCCACCTTATTTGTTTTCATTCATTCAAAGTTGAGCAGCCTACCTTTGGGGCCACCCCACATCTGCTTCTGTTTTCTTCTTGGTTTTTTGTTTTTTTTAATACCTCAGGGCTCCAAACTTAATGTTTTTTTATTGGGAAAAAAAATGTCTTCTTTGTCCGCTATGTTCTGATTTTTTGGCTGGGGAATTGATATTTATGTTCAACTTGATTGAATTTTATGTAACTTTCCATATATTCTCTTACTGTCCTACTTTAACTGGAATTTATAACGCTGACATCGAAGTAATATGAATTTTTTTAATAAGAAAATTCTTATTTTGGCCCCTCACTTATTTTTTTTTTTATGTTAGTCCTTCACTTATCATTATTTTTATTTCAATCATTCATTTTTTTTTTTTCAGTTAATCATTTTAGTCCCTCCATCTGTTGATTAGGACAATTCTACTGACATGGTACGTCAACTGACAATGAAAAAAAATTTGCACATTAAAAAAAATCTTCACCATGACAAAAATTAATTTTTGCTGTAGTGAAAAACACAACAAATCTTCACCACGGCAAAAATTAATTTCACCTTGATGAAAGACACAACAATGGTGGAGACTGTAATTATGGCTTCTTTTTTTTGTTCTTATGGGGTTGGCAATTGCTAGTGCTAAAGAATAATTAATCTTGATGTAAATAATTAACACTTGCATATGCACAAGAGATAATTTCGAGGAGAATATTTGATTTACATAAGATATGTGGACACAAGGATATGCTAATGCTGTAGGAGCGATGGACAAGGGGAATTCTATTCTTCTACCCTAACCTCTATAGTTTTGTTTATCATAAATATATAATTTAGTTAATCTAAAAATTTTCAAATGTTATCACTCATTTTGTTTTATGTTTTAGACTGTTGTAATCCTTCAAATTTATAAGTTTTAATAATCAAGCATAGTTCTTTGATAACAGAATAATTATGGACATTAAAATGCTTTGAACCTAATTACGAATTAATTGTTACTTGAATGTGTTCAATGCTGTGTATGATGCTAAAAGTATTTTTTTCTACAATACCAAACAATAAAAAAGATCCATCTTTTCTTGATTCAAAGTTGTAATGTCTCATTATTGACACATAAAGTTAACACTGATTGAGTAAGAGAAAATTAACACTTGATTGGGTGAGAGAAAATTAGACATAAGTGGCAAATACTTGAAAATTAGCAAAGGAGAGAAAATTAACACTTGAAAATTGATTGTCGGCAAATTTGTTCCAACATGCAAATTTTTTTTACACAGATAGTTGGCATGCCATGTCAGTAGAATTGTCCTTGGCAGTAGATGGAAGGACTAAAACGGTTAACCAAAGAGAAAGTGAGAAACTAAAATAAGAATTATGATCAAGACTAAAATGAAAAAAAGTAATAAGTGAGAGACCTAATAAGGTTTTTTTCCTTTTTTTAATGCTAAAAATGATGATTAATTGACATTCGGGAATTGTGTATTGGTGATAGATTAGGGTGTCTCGGGAGCAATATAACTTCTGTTGTGTTTATTTCAATCACGAAACATTTATTTAAAAAAAAAAAAGGATTAAATGAGATAGTCCTAAACCCGAAAATATTTAACCCAACCTAAATGATCAATTCTTATTGTTTTTTTCTTTTCAAAACTCGGCAAAGCTTTATGTTCCAAGACATTCGACCGGAGTTATGAATGAATCGCTAGCTCTGCCCTTTGTATGTATCCAAAAGAATTATTACAGCACCAACATTAAAAAAAAAACAAAAGACCATCTGCTTACAATTCAATGATGTCAATCCAAGATTAGGGGTCTTTTCAATAAGCTAAATCATAGGTATATATCAAACAAATCTATTTCCTGGCGACGGATCAACCACAATTTAAGCCACTCGATGATTACCCACATAAATCTATTCGACGGTGTAACGCATTCTGACTTCATAAAGCACTCCTTGGTTCAAATTACGAGTAATTTTATGACCCGTTGAAAGCCTCCTAGCTACCTAAGTACTTGCGTTCATAACCATGCCTTTTGGCGTTCTAATATTCATTCTAATGTTTTAACCATACATTTCTGTTTCGCTTTTTCTTCCAAAAAAAGTAATGAAAACTTTTTTTTTGTTAGTTTCTGCGTGTCGGTCAAATCACAAATGCTTGAACTTTATATGTATGTAATAGCTATAGCTTTCCCACTTGATGTTATCTAATTGACCGAACTCTACATATCTGGCTAGTTAAACGCAGACTCTTGGAACTAATTTTGCGGATAAGATTAGTCATTAACTTGCTAAGAAAATTGAAAGGTTAAGCACTGGAATTCAGTTCCTATCTACGCAACGAAAAGTCCAACATATCGGCCACTTTGCATATGTGCACTGTTACCAAAGCTGTAATGGTCCATACGCAAAGACAACTATTATTCATTCTTCAAAGTATAAGTACTAAGGAATAGGGTCCCCACTCTCATTTTATAGTCTTGGAGCAACAAAAATAGAAATTTTGTATTGCATGCGTCAATGACTTTATTGAATTTTGTCATATAAACTTTCCAGTTTCGATTTGGTTGGTTTGGGCTGTACTTTTCAACCAGGCTTCCCATATCTGATGCTTTTCTTGTAGATTTAAGATCACAAGTATGTATAACGCATCTCTAGAAGACTGAAATCCCTTGCATACTTAAAAACTTTAAAGGGTCCACAACCAGACATATATATATATATATATATATATATATATATATATATATATATATATCAATTAAGAGCAAATTTATTTTTCAATTTTCAATTTTTTTGTTTAGTCCTTAAAAAATCTTTTATAATCATAAAAGTTCTGACGTTAGGCAAATTTTTTCAAAATTAATAAATAGGAGCCCACGTAAATGTTAGCATGTAACAAAAATTTGTCTCCAGATGACATTTCATGCAAAAGAGCACAGTTTAAGCCCCCAAAAAACTATTTTTTCTTGAAGTGTTGTTGTTGTTAATTGATTTTATGTCAGGCCAAAAAATAATAATAAAACTGTTAATTGATTTTATGAATTATGGTTAGATGACGTTATTTTGGAGAAATTATCTCACGGCAAATCCAAGCAATTAATTAACTTTCATGTGCTCCAATTTATTAATGGAATTTTTTTTAATTGATGAACCCAATTTGATTGAGAAAAAAATATTTAGGAAATATACTAAAAAAATTATCTTTGAATGATCAAATTAAAAGAAGAATAATTTTTCAATGATTAAATCATTAATGTATTCATTAAATTAATAATATCCTGGTGAGATAGACTCTAACTAATTGGCCCGCTTATATAACTTTAATTTTTCTTTTGGAATAATTACTTGTATTCTATATCGTAATATATACGTGGATGACATAATTCGACGAATTTTGATTAAAAATTATGACACTATCAAAGCACGTGGCAGATACATATGTAAGCAAACAAAATATAATATTCCTTGGTTCCGGTCAAGCATGAAGTGAGTGTTAAGTTGTATTACTGTATAAAATAAGCACAAGATGGGGTTTTCGAGTTAATAAATAAATGAGTTGTTTGGAGTTGATGCTCAAGTACAATAAACTCAGGTGCAGGATCGATGCGTATCAACATGCATTAGATTGCATACATGGTTCTTGGCCTTTTGTTACAAGTTGTCTTGGAATATATTACTGCTACAATGAACCATACTACAATCTGGAGCACTCCCTGTCACACTCTGACCTCCCACATAAGACAAAACATTTCGTTAAACCAATCATAGCTTTTCTCACAAAACCAAGCCTGCTGGCTTTGTTCATCGAAACACATAAAGAAAAGACAGTTCGAATCAACGCCAACCATGTTATGAATGTATGTATGTCCCCTCTCTAGCTGTAAATAAGGTATTGCTAAAAACTAAGACATGGACTTTACTGAACATCTCTCCCAGTATAGATGTGCAAAGGCTAAACCCAGTTGGGGTGGGGTTTTACTTGGGGAATGAGGAATACCCACAAATGGAAAATATCAAATTGGTAATTCTGTCACTGTGTGTATTACCCTCTTTCCCTTTGGCAGTCCCCACTTACTATAAATATCCAACGGGGCTTGTCATTTTCCTTATCTGCTGAAATAAAATTAAGTTTTCCATATAAGGTTATAAACCACCATGAAATATTATTAAATGGCTGATTCCTCTCCCAGCCTGGGCGTTTCTTCATGGTCAAGGATTCCTGCACCTGGCCAAGCAACATCTTTTAGCAACTAATAGAAAATTTCAGATTTCCGCATTTACATATAAGAGTGTCTCATCATTTGCAGAACTTGTAGTTCTTTTCTGGTTTTCTTCTGTACATGGGTTTCTATGACTATGACGTCTATATGGTGTTTGCCTGTTTGCTATTAAATGCACTCCATGAGTTTGTGTTCTTTGCATAAAGGATCATGATGGGGAGCATATACCTGGAGTAAGATGACGCAACCAGAGTCGTTTGTATTATAAGAGAGAACAATGAAAACAAACAAAGAGCTCAACAAGCTCCATAATTAATTAATTATAGCTCTGTCTCTATTCTCTATTCTCTAACATGGACTTAAACTAAAGCAAACCAGTTCAACCTTTTTCTAGGGCACAAAAGGGTGTCTGAATCTACCTGGAAATTGAGGTGGGTTTTGTCCTTAAGTCGTAGAAAAGACATAATCCTAACTCTAAAATAAATAAAAGAATGGCATGGAATGCAACTACTTAATATAAAATGGATGAAAAGGCAGAAAAAGGACCAGATAAGTAAGCAGAGAGAGAGAGAGTAGTGTGCTTGTGATGAAAGCGTGAGGTAGAGATGGAAGTGTGATGAGGGAATTCAAACACTACTGCCCAGAAAGGATGTGTGTCCTCTCCAATTGGACAAATCTTATCTCATCATCATCTCTCTCTCTGCCTATTGGAAAGTGAAGGCATCTCTCTGCATATTTTTTCTCCTCCATCAGCACATCTAATTTGAACTTTCATTGTTGCTTTCTTTTTCGACTAGGAATGGCCAAACACCTATTATGTTGTCATGCATGTGACATAAAGACTATTAATATTACATTCATTTTGGGGCGACCTGAATCAGACCCTATATATCATTACAAGTGCACATACAAAGCAAAAGGGGACCACCCCCGTTGGCTGTGTTTCGTTATAATGATTTTCTCATAAAATATCAATTGACGACCGCCCCTCGATCTAAGCATTGGAAATTATACAATAGAAAATACGGTCACTATCTAATTTCAATTCATAGAAATTAAACCAGGAAAAATTTTAGCCCAAAGGAGGAAATGTTATATAAAAAGTAATATATTTTGGGAATTGTTGTGAAGTTGAGGTAAGTGAAGGCAGGGGAATTCGGTGTGCTGTATATGAATAGAGAGTAAAGTGGTATAGGTAGGCCGGCGGGGGAATGGAAAAAAAATGAAGCAGCAGATACTCTTGAGGATTACTTTAGTGTGAAGGAGAGGACCCCACCACTTGATTTGTTCGCCAATTTCGTCACATGGGGGATCTGTCTTTAATTACGCGAAATTATACACTTGTGGAATCTCTTTTCCTTTCTAAGATTCAGAAACATACATGTTCGGTCCAATTCTGTAATAATTCATTTTTATAATCTCGGTATGTCTCACGTAGAATTTATACAAATCTACACCCCCGCCCAGCTCATCCAACTCTTATTATTGTTATTATTATTATTATATTGGTGATTATTTAAAGCAAGAAAGCTACGCGAGTCCAAGCATATATCCAATTTCCTCCGAAACTTTAATGTGCCTTTTTACCCCCCAGATCACGCATGGCTCATAACCTTAAACCCTCGTACTTGCTTACTTACATTTCCCTCCTCTCTCTGTCTCTCTCATCGTCATATCTTGGGTAGCTACCTCCGTTAAATTGCTCCCACATCAAATCCATAATCATCAGTCCCGCTCGAAACTCCCTTCCCTCCCTGTCCGGTGTCCAAACTCCATAGTACTTTGAGCACCTCATCAACTTGTGTATGCTTCTCTTGGGTGAGCAATTGCGAAAATGTGCAGAAAACTCTAGTCCAGGTTCAATACTCAATACAATACTCGAGCAGCAGCTAATGGAAGCAGAAGGAGGGAGGAGGAGTTGGGGTTCTGGAGAAGAGGAAAAGGAAGCGATGTTCGAGAAGGCGCTGACGCCGAGCGACGTGGGGAAACTGAACCGCCTGGTGATACCGAAGCAGCAGGCCGAGAAGTACTTCCCACTGGAGGGCGACAACAAGGGTGTGTTGCTAAGCTTCGAGGACGAGTCCGGCAAGTGCTGGCGCTTCCGCTACTCTTATTGGAACAGTAGCCAGAGCTACGTCCTTACCAAAGGCTGGAGCCGTTACGTCAAGGAGAAGCGCCTCGATGCCGGCGATGTCGTTTCCTTCCTCCGTCACCCCACAGATTCTCACCGCCTTTTCATCACCTGTAGGCGCCGCCACTCTCATGCCGCCCCCGCTCAAGTTAGCACCCCTATGCATATGGCCGTGCCAAATGATGCCAATAGCAGTGGTGCTGGTGTGGGTCTGGGTGTACCATGGACCACCACACCTTTCTATTTTGGGCATCCTTGTCCTATGGATCAGTACCCTTTGGCATACCAACCTCAAACTCTTCATGCACCAGGTCTCATCTCATCTCATTCTACTTCTCCTTCCTTCCCCACCATCTCATCTCTCTCATTCATTTTCTTCTCATTTGACTTGTTAATGTTTTTGTAAATAAAGTAATTTTACTATCATGCAAGTGCGTGATGATTATTTTCCAACTGATTGGGAGAAATGCGGGTTCCTTCGCTCTAAGCTATGAAGGAGTAATCAACTAGTATATGTATATTGAATCAGATTACCCAATTACAATCTGTTTGGTGTCCTGTTTCGCGTGATACATACGCGCTCTCTCCATGAACATAATGACTTCTTTTCATCTTTGAATGAAATCTTGCTGCCTTTTAACTTAATTCCTTCATCTGCAGTCGAATTTAAATGCTTTTTCTTTTGGCTTATAAGTTTTGAAGAAGTAAAGAATATGATTGTAATGTTGCAGGAAGAGGGTCCCCAGGTCAGAAGCGAAGGACGCCGGAAGGAAACAGCTCTAAGGTACTGAGACTATTCGGAGTAAACATGGAATGTCAAGCAGAAACAGATGAATCCGGACCCTCCACACCCCAATACTCTTCTTACGTGTCGTCATCATCTACCCATCACCACTTTTACCAAAATAATCATCCTCAGCCTTATGTATCCAATCCTCACCACCACATGGTAAGTCAACAGTCATACTTCTAATTTAGTTAGATTCTTTTCTTCTTTTTATTTTTTATTTTTTTCCTCCCTTCAGGTGTAAGATATTCCCCTTACAATCAGAGCTAATGCATTAATGTTCCTGTCATTAACATGAAACGAATAGTTGTTATAACAATAGATAGGTTGATGTTGAAGATTATGTAGTATCTTTCTTGTCTTTAATTTAAGAAGATGCATGCAACTTGTTTATTTGTTTTCTGGATTTTGTTGTTTCCTTTTTATGAGGCATATCAACTGAGGTGTGAATGCCAGGAGGGACATGTTCCCAATGCATTTTGGCTCGTCGCATTTAAGCAAGGCAAAGGGATACACACACACACACACATATCTATATATACTTAATTACATAAAAATAATAATATATATAAGACTTTATGAAGGCCGTCCATTATGAATTGGAACTCTGAGGAGCTCCCATTTTTTTTTTTTTGAGCCATGTCAGGTTCAATCTAACCACTTGCATCTTCATTAAATTGATTCCATTTCGTGGAAAAATAGAGAACTCGAAACGCCATAATTTATTTGGCTTCATTAATCGAGATCCAAGAAACTATTGGTTTCCGTTTCCCCCGACACAGTTGGCTTGATTCTCGTTTGATTCTCTCCCTCTCTCGGTTTTAATGACCTTCATCGTTATGAAAATAAGATGCAAAGCCGAACGCAGGTTCATTATCGCCCCCTGATAATAAAGTTTCTTTAATTTCAATTTCAAATATTCGTTTTCTGTTTTGGCTTCCACTTTAAATGTTTGTCAGGTATACCGTGTTACAAAAAGTAATTGGCTTTAGGGATGACAAGGTTGAATTGTTCTGTGGGCCTCGAAAATTTTGTGTACATCATTAATGATAGATCATACCATGATTAAAATGCTTGTCTTTTTCCCCAACATAGAGTCGATCGGAATTGGTCTAAAAGTATGTTGAATTAAGTCAATGATGTTTGGCCATTGTTGAAAGCTGTTACTGCCAGATCTGCCACATCAAAATCCAGATCACTCTCGAGTTTGGATTCAGTATAGAGTTGGAAACCATATATATAGGCTAACGCATCCCCCCGACTATTCTGATTTTGTGATGTTTTGTATATCAAGTTCACTTTCATGCTATTTCCCTCTTCGGAATTCCATTACTATTTGAAGACAAGTCATAAGAGCATATATCCAATCAAACTCGGTGATGAGTTGAAGGAATACGACACTGAGTGTTGCCAAATAAATTGTTTGATATATAGATATTTTCTTTCTGATGCGTTTGTGTGAATAAAAAGGAGTGGCAGGTAATTAATAGAATGTATGGATGTGTGATTGCAACAGGATGTCAACCAGATGAGAAATCGCCCAGGATAAAGATTTTGGATGTGACATTCCAGATTTGACCCCTTTAACCCACTTGTCAGGTACCCCCTCCACTTAACACCTTCCCTACTGCTAACAGGGAAAACCAAATCAAGAGAAAAGGAAAATGAAGAAAAAGCAGGAAGAAGATCCCTGATTTTCATACCAACTTTGAGATCAAAGCAGTAGTAGTAGTAACCTAAGTGGAGGCAGAGAGTAGAGAGAGGAAGCTCAATGCATGACGTCATCAAAATGGAAAATGAAGATTTTGGGAAGTGGCCATCATCATTCATAAATATGGGAGGTATGGTGCGGTGGGTGTGTTCAATACTTCAATATGGACTTGACTTTGATACATAAATTTGGAAGACGTACAAAAAAAGCCCATTTCTCTCTCTGTTCCTCATATGTAGATGTAGGGGCTTCCATGTCCAATATGTACCAGCAGAGCTTGTAGCTACGCCAATATGAAGTTGACAAGAGCCTTTAACATTAACCGCGCAAATCTTGT
Organism: Delonix regia; assembly: GCA_037074485.1. Classification (NCBI taxonomy): domain Eukaryota; kingdom Viridiplantae; phylum Streptophyta; class Magnoliopsida; order Fabales; family Fabaceae; genus Delonix; species Delonix regia. Next base: position 41,380,039 of record CM073449.1, read on the forward strand.
TGGTACACTAAGCTAATATTATTTTCTGAACTAGTTTTTTATTCAAACGTCACGACAAGGACGATAGTGGGGGAAGGTAATCATATAATGGGGTTGCTTATATGCTTATCTTCATTTGGTATCAGCATTAAAACATGTGGATGAAATTCAAGTAGATGCAAAGCTAAACACGAAATTTAATATAAGCACGCGCCTCAACAGAACCATGGCCCATATCTGTTGTTTGTACTCTTTTTGCACAAAAACTAATCATAGTTTCATGTCCTTATATAATAAGAACCGACTATTCACCCATTTTTATAGCTTGTGGGTGATTGGATTGCATGTTGTTTATCAAAATTATGTTTTTTTTCTTGAAAAATGGATGTCAGACTGTTATCAATTATCACTCTTTTTATTGAAGAATTAAAACCGAAAGTCGTAAATCTTTTTGCAAACTATTAACAATTAACAAACAAAACACGGAATAAATTTCTCCCATAAAATATCTATCCCCGGTAAATGTTTAAACACATAAGGGAAAAGAGATATAAGGCCTAAAATGAAAACCAACAAAGAGAAAACAATATATCGCTTAGAAGAGCAAGCAATAAAAGGAATAAATACTGTATACTTGTGTAAAACACGTCCTTATACGAGGTTGTATAGCGTAATCTGCTGCATACAACCCACCATTCAATGAAGTGCCTTTCGACGTCAATGATTTATGGCACTCATTGGGACAGTAAAATATAAAAATGATCGCACACAATCAAAAGAAATATAGTATAAAATCATTGGAGGTGATCGGTTTCACTTATGATATATGCCAAAACTTCATTCAGTACAAGTACTTCCACTTCTCCCCACAAGGACATAAATAAATAATACAATTCAAATTTTGAGGACCCAGGAGATGAGCGTCCACTCATCACTGTTTTTGAACCACGGCTTCACAGCATTTAGCTTCTAGTTAAATTATGGGAAATCAATGTCCTCGGGTTCAATAACGAATGTATTACTAATGAGTACCAATTTAGCCAATTCAGTTTAAGTCCAATTGTAGTGTCCGAGTGGCTGTGGTAACACATTAAGAGACTGAACCAATTTGGCTAGTTAATGAGACGAGCCCAATTCATGTAAGATCTCTACGGTTCACTCAGCACCTGACCACACCATAATGTCGACCTGAAACATGCATGCCTGCAGAAGCACACCCACTATGCATATCACGCCCTTGTAGTTTTCATATTGAATCTCTTGAACCCAACTAGAGGTTGACGTGTGTCCTACCATTATTACTTACTAACATCTGAAAATTTCGGTTATACCCCATAGGATCTTACCTAATGAAAGGTCTCAAAACCTTTACGCTCTCTAAATTTTGACTCACTTAAGCATCACAGTGTTTGTAAGACCTATCGAAAATCACACCAGAAAGGACTTAGGCTAAGGCCAAGGCTCTAGTTCAACTGTAGGGTTGTTCTAGAGGCCATCCCACAACCACAAATTAGCGAAATTACTATTCACCAGTTACTGAAACGATTTACAGACTTAATCGTCACAACGCAACACCATCGATTGATGTAGATTATGTCTTTAATGTCACAGAGTCCTGATGATCCAAAACTTGTGCTTGGAAAGATTCGCAGTTAACCTGATAACGCGGCAAGAGTGATATATGAATCTCAGCTACAATATTGTACTAAATAGATGAGATTGATAAGACGTCTCTCTTTAAAAAGCAAGAGCTATACCTCAATAATTTTGACCATGACTGTAAATTGCGAACTTTATTAGGAAATGGGCCAATATAGCATGCTAAACCGCTAATCACCCAATTGATGGAGCGAATAAAATTGTCCGGCCTTGTTCATTGACCGATATTTCAAATCATGCAAGGTCATTCTCAATCTCAATAAAACAAATATGAAATGCCTATTATTGGCATTATCATACGATAGTATGTACAACGTAATAATTAAATCTGTCATCAAGTTTTTCAGTTAATTAATAATAAGATAAAAAATTATAATTATCTATCATAGTTGTGATATTATTAAAAAAAATTATATACATAATATTTTAATCAAAGAACAGTATAATAAAAATATAAAAAATTACACATTTATTTACTTTCTTAAAGTAACTATAAAATTTAATGATCTCCATTTCAAATTTAAAATCAAAATTAATAAATTTTAAAAATTTGATTTAACAACTATAAACAATTTTAATACTTGATCCACTAATGCAAGATTTTTATTGCAGGGATCCTAAAAGGCAAAAGATGCTATCGCATTGTGGAAGATGCTATCACACATTGTGTCTTGCCGATTATTCAATCCACCTGTAGCACTCGAGACAAAATTATTAAATACAAAAAAATTACACCAGTTGATAGTAATTTGCAATCGTCTAATTAATCTGTTAATTACATACGTAAGCAATTCAAATCCCAATATATAAGGATAACACGTTCATATCCCATGATAATAATTTCACTTGTAACTAAATGCAAACATCCAAAACCATCAACCATTGCGCCACAAAGTGAAGGCTTATCATCATTGACAAAGAAGAAATTCGGCACCATGACCAACAATGACAAATTTTCACCTCAGTATCAATATCATTTCTATTAACTCCATATCTAAGAATCTAAGAGCGTTTGACGTTTCCTAAAAAGATCAATTCATATTAAAATGTAATACAAAAGGGAAAACAATACATCACAATAATCTTGGTTCATTTGACTGTTACAATTTGTAAAGTAGGTAATTACAAAAAAATATTCTGGTTAACTGTTAAAGCATTTTTTCTCCCAAAATTTTCTACATCCTAAACAAAATGCAAAGTTCAACAGGCTCACACAGGTTGTTAGAAACTCGCCGGGGAGTACAGGTCTAATCTGATAAGGCATGTACAGGATGACATGGAAACAAAAGGACCCTATATTAAACATAATTTTTACATTAGATGTTATCAATGGGATGTAATATGAGAATTGTAAAGTACAGTTTTTGAACATATTTATCATTGTTTAGGGAAGACGACCACCCTTCAAAGCATCGGGAACCAGGCGAACTTAGAGTTGTACACCAAAGAATGTAATAGTAGCTGTACATATATATGCATTGCTTCTTATGAGTTGGCTTCATCTACTTTCTCATCTGAGTCCACATCAGTGGTAGTCATTTCCTTCACTTTCTCAAGTTGCCTCAAGAGATCCAACCTTTCTGGGGCATAAGTGGAAGGAATCTGCCAGAATGAGACATAATATATTCCATTGGAGAGTTAACATCTGAATAGGAGAATGAACAAACAAAGCAGTCAGAGGCATAGAATGTATACCAGAGCTGGTACATATCTCTGAATAGCAGCCAACATGGCGGCATGCCCAACTGCAGTAACCTGTGAAATTAAACATTTTCCTTAGACTATTCAGGATGGAGCATTCATAAAAATGCAGATATCTTAGTTGCGAACAAATCTACAATGTTGAAACTCACTGGAAGAAGCATTAAAACACCAATGGGAACAACTGAAGCCATGTCAGTCAATGTTCTTTTCAGAGTTTTCTTCTCTTTCTCAGTCAATTCGTCCCCTATCAAGGCCCTTCTAACCAAAACCATTGCAGCAGCAACGTCGAAAGCCAGAAGTTGAGTTCCTTGCCAGACATCCTACTCATTGGTAACCAGTCATCAATGCTCAGATTTTTGGGACCAAAAGAATAGGGACTTTGCTCTAATATTTCCACCCCTGCTTCTGTCTAGATTTTCTCTAAGTAAAAACAGAAAAAAAAAAAAAAAAAAAAAAAGTGGGGGAGGGTGGTGGAGTTCTCAATACAAAACAGAAAAGCCCTATACAAATGCATAACTTATCAATCAAAGTCTCAGTCACAAAAAGACATGAAAAAAATTGAGTAATCAGCTTAATATAATCCACATGAATCCATAGACCAGGAAAATATTTTCAAGGAAAGAAAAGCCTTAGACTTAATCATACCGTTCCTGTTTCTTTTAATTTGCTGATAGATTTTTCTATAATATTTCCTTTCTTCTGAACCGGGACCATCTGAACACCTCCAGAATCATCACCATAAGCACCATCTTCCACAACTACCAAATCCTATAAAGGAAATGCACAACGCTCAATTCATGAAAAAAGGGGGAAATATTCACAGGAAAAAAAGAGAAAATATCATGACAGAGGAGTCAATACCAATGATATGAACATGCAAATTAAGTCAAATTACCACAGTAAAGAGCTGAGAAGTGTAGACATTGTTACGGCTAGTATTAGTAGTTGATAGTTAAGTAGCTGAGAAGTGTAGCCTATAACTACTAATATTTCCTGGGTTCTCTGGTCTAGTATACCTACGGGTATTAGACACTGACACAATCATGGCACAGAACTAAGACTGGAAAGTAGTTCAATACCAAACCACAAAGCAACAGATAGTACAGAATAATTAGAGTCACTGTCACATAAATTGTTTTTCAGCCAAAACTAGAAAGAAAAATTTAAGCTACAAGTCTACAATTCAAAATGCATGATGTCATACGAGAATTAGATATCAAGATATTTGTTAGTTGACAATTTTGTATGCAATATAGAATCATAAAATTGTAACTTAGTTGTTGAATGCTTTACACATACTTCATCATTTTCTGATTGATAGGTACTTTTTTGAACCCGTTTCTCAAGTTCAATCAGCTCCTTTCTCAGAAGCTCAAAGCGGCGGATTTCACTGGATTCTAAGTCCACAACACCAACAGTTGAAGTAGACTGTTCAGTATAATTTTCCTGTAAATGGAAAACCAAGTCCACATTACGCATAGTTCAGTACAGTACTTCAACTATCAATAAGAATAGATAGTTATAGTGAACAATACACTTACAGAAGCATCAGTATCAGATTCCAGATCAGGCTTTCTGGTCACAGGATTTACAAAGATGCTCCAGAATCCACGAGATTTGCTGAGATTTCTGAAAAAGAAAAATTTACCATTCATATAAAATTAAATCTGAAAATGTCAAATAACAGCTGGCAGTTATGCTTTTGAAAAATTAATCACTAGATATGAAACAACAGGAATAGCTTCAGACCTCTTGCTTCGGTCTGCCCTTCCATTAGCATTCTTTCTGTTTTGCCCTTTTAGATAACCTTGCATCTCATCAACAGGAGTGTGGGACTGACCATCATTAACTCCCTGAATTGAACATGATGACGAATAGTAATGTCATATCACTGTAGCCTTCCAAAGACCCAAATTGTTTTAATATTTTTGAAAAATATTTTTTACAAATTAATCAATAAAAAATGAATATTTTAATATTTTTAGGTGGCTATTTAAAATAGTTTAATATAAAAATAAAAAATAATTACTGTAATATTTTTTGAACTAGAGAGATTATGATCATTTGTGCAACTTTGTTTTCATCCAACCAAACATACGGATGGAATGAGACGTCCATTCCTTTCCATGACATACGAAACATAATTATGAGCTACAAGGTTCTATTTTATCAAAATTTATTCTCATTCCCATTTCTATAAAAATCTTTCCAGTGTACCAAATGTAACTGTAAGGAAAAGCAAGAGTAATGACATGTGAAAATGAACAGACTTGAAACACTAATCGTTAAAGTACAAGGTTATTAAACATAATTTAGTGTTACCAGAAATTGACAAACTGATTGAGCAAGATGAAAGCATACCTGTTGAAGAGAATCCGCTTTCGCTCTGAAAGATGCCTCCAGGAATTCAGCTTCCTTTTTAAGCTTCCTTATTTTCTCCAGGTCAGAACAAGCTGCTTTTAAATGCTCTTTTCCAGAACTAGTGCTCGATACATGCAACTCTTGAAGCAACTTTTCCAGTCTTAGCACAGCCTCTTCAACACTCTCCAATGCCTGAAATCAAATGCCAAAGAGAAGGCATATAACTCGAGTGTCACTGAAACAAAAGGATAGGATCCATCTACATCTTTTGCTTACTGCTTGTATATAATCATAAGAGACTAAGTTACTGACCCGAGCAGTTAGGCGTACTACCTAGTAAAATGTATATCATAGTTTCTAAAAAATAATCAAATTCTCCAAAAAATAATTTAAGCATAAAATAATATGAACCTCAGAGTCCATATACAGGCTTGCCAACAATTCCTGGTAAAGTACTGATTTAATAAATTTAGAAGCATAGATTGACTCAAACCAGATTTTGAGGAAGAGAACCAAACCTCATCAAAAGAAGCTAACTCTTTGGAATTTGTGTGAGCAGCTGATCTATTTCTTTCAACTGTTTTCTTGGAATTACTCTCAAATTTCTTATCCCTGCATCATATTTCGCAAGAAGAAGTCAGATGATCCAAATAATTGACTGAGGAAGTCTGTGCAATACGCAAAGGTTGGTACAGAAAACAGCTTCACATTAATCATATCCCTCTAATACCAGTCAATACTACAACTAAGAATATTTAAGCAGTTTTGCATAGCTTATACAAATAAATTCATGGAAACATATCAACCAGCAACTTCATGTGGCACCTATACGGGCTTTATGAGAAATCCTGCAACAAAAACCCAGCTTTCCAGCACAAATGGGATGATTTTGTACCACAGTATGACCTCATCCATTAAAGGAAAGAAACATATATGTATCCTAGGGCATCGTCACATCAGCCATGTAAAAGATAAAACTGCCTTGACCAATCCAAGTTCATTTCCTAGGAAATGTCTCAAACGTCGTCAAGAAGGATATATATACTACAAAGATGGGCAGCCTGGGAGCACATATTTGAAATATTATGATGTTTTAGATCTTTAGACATACAAGAAATTCAATGCCTTACAAAGAGGATATGAAATATGAAAATGCAGTAATCAGAGGTCCTGTCTTCAAGGTTGTTATTTTTTATCTCAACATAGGTCCTCCGTTATGTCTTCACAATACAATATTAACTTGTTTGAACATTTTTTTGAAGTGACTATTCACTAGAAATAAATTATTCACCAGAATAAAAGCTGTAGCATAAAATCCAATAAGCAAATTTGATAATATGAAATGATGAAAGCAATAGTGAAGTTGAGAACATTCCCACTTTTCTCATCTTTGAAGCCAGTAACAGAAAAACAAGAATAGATAGGCACATTTGTTAACTCATCTTACTTTTTTATGAAGAACTTTTTCGTTTTACATTGCATGACCATGACAGAAGCACATACAACTTAGTTACCAAATTGGCCTCTTTCAATCATTTTTACTCGGCTTTTAGTTTTCATGTTTTGCACATTTTCATGTGTATTTTTTGGTGTGAACAATATACATAGTTTTACATAGTTTTGCTGCATGAATCCTTGTGACCATGGATGGGTATACATTAGGAGTGCAAAAAACACCATAAATGCAGACTTTGTCCAAAGCTTACTTTATCATCCCAAGTTCTTCCATGCATTCCATCAACTTTTTGTGCCTAACATGAACAAAGATAACACGTAAGGATTCATTAATTAACAAGCTGGTACTTTTCAACTATCACTGAGCCTTAGTGCATTTACCCTATTGATAGAAATCTAGCCGCTTTCACATTAGAAGGTCTCTCCAGCCATGTACTGTACTTAATAAAGCTCTGCATCCAATGAGAGCAAATTTCTAATGCTTGAGGCACTGCTTCAGCATTTGGAGGGCCTTCTGGTTTACTTCTGTGCACATGGAACTGTTTTGTAGTGCTGACGTTTCCTGGATAAAAAGGAAGCCACTCCAGCTCTTCACAAACCACCTATGAAATTAAAGGGTTTTCTCAGTTGACATAACTTATTAATGAAGAATATATGTTTAACGTGATGGCCGTACATGCTAACCTCAACATACAATTGATATGAACTTATTGATGACAGCTGAGGGTAATATAAAACACTGCCTCCAATAAGATACCTGTAACCAAAAACTGGATAGATAAGCAGATGCACAAAATTTCTCAAAAAGCAATAAAAATGGAAACAAACTGGAAAGGCAAATCAGATAACAGAAGCTGCACCTGAAGAAATCTTCAACTGAATCGTCTAGGGTATCAAAACCATTTGCAGAAAGAAAGGACCGAGAACTCCTACCTAAAGCAATAAAGAAACCAAATATGGCCAAATCCTTCTCCAAAACCTGCATTATGTGAACTTTCAATTGAAGCTTCTGTCTATTTACAAATTATGGCAAAGCACAGCATGTTTTAAAGAGGTCTATATTCCTCTACAGCACTCAACTAAAATCATCCTCAATCCTCCTGTTTGATTTTATTACATAATAATAATTTTTTAAATACAAAGTTATCTTAGATCAATATTTGACCAAATTAGAAATTCATGAACACTAGTGTTTTAGAGCCCAACAAATTTAGGAAAGACAGAAAAATATAACTTGTACTGCATAATCCCGCAATACTTAATATTTAGTCATGTACTACAGATGTCAATTCAATATTATTAAAATAACTTTGCAGTCAGAAGTTGGAAGTGAAAAAACAAAAATTTTTGTACAGTAATGCAATCTAAGGATGACATAGGTATACGGCCTCATTATGATAGTTTAGCTGTAGAAGTAGTCAGTTCAACTGATTATTGGTTCTTGACTCTCCCTCCAACAGGCTCCCTTAAAAAATGTCGAAATCAATATCAGATGCCTAGAAAGTAACACACAACTAACCTCAATACTTTCAGATGTTGTCAGTTTTGACCATATTTTCTCCTTATCTATAGCTTGCTGCAACTGCCTCTGGGCAAGATTTACCCAAAATGCAACCTCTTCTGAACCCCACTCAACTTTTGCTCTACATGCTGCAGCTTGAGGACCAAAGTGAACAAGAAATTCTCTACGAAGGCCAAGTTCCTTTAGAGAATTATAAGCTTGGCTTATAGGAATTAAATCAACCAGCATGTCCATCAAACTACCAGTTATCTCCGTGATCATGGAAAAGAATTGTGAACAAGAAACTTTTGTTGGGCCAAGTTTGCTGATTGCAGCAATGCAGGTTAGTGCAAGCATGAGAAGTGACGTATCAAGTCCACTGCTAAAACCCAAGGACAAATTTTTTCCAGACCTGGGAAGTCAGTCAAAAAATCATTTCTGCATTGTCTTGAAAACCATAGAAGGAAGAAATTAGGTTTGAGCAATGACAGCTAATATATAGAAACACATTAGTGGACCATACAAAGAAGTGGTAGCAGTGGAGCAAGTGTTCCCCTCAAACTTATTAATGAAAGATGTCACAACAGCTGGAACTTGATCAGACCAAAACCATTCATATGCTTCCGGTTGTTTGGCCGATAACTTTTCTCTGATTAAGCTCTCCAGGGGAGCAGATAGCCTTAGTAAACTGGATCAAAGCAACATTTAAAAGAGTTTAAGCCCCATATCAACCATAGAGTAGTATAGAATATTAAAACTAAACAAACAAACAAAGTAAAAAAAACAGAAACAGATAACTAATTAAGAAACAAAACAATGACAAAAGTAAATCAACAATAGCAGAAAATTAAAAAAAATTTCCAGTCCGAACTGTTTTGAGTATAGGTAACAACCTTAACTAGCTGACATTCAATATTAGTCTACCAGATAAAGAACCCCCAATTGAAAGGCACAACAAAATTTTTCTACCTCAACTTATGCAACTGTAAATTTATATCAGATGGTTCTTATAATACTCAAAAAATGGCAGATTTGACTGAAATAGATAAAGTAGTGTAAGTTTTAAACTTCAGAATTTAACATTAAGATCCATGCTATCTGTGAAGCCACACTTTGCCAAATAACAAGTCTATTTCCTTCTGACAAATAAGTATTGTATGTTTTTTTTTTTTTTTGGTGCAAAGATTAACACAAAGATATCCAACAAACACTCAACCTATGATGCTAAGAAACACACTACCTCCTTTGAACAAGTTCATTGACATTTCTGTCTCCATGATCAGTTCGAGATGAAATTTCACTTGCAGCTTGCAATAAGGAGTACACAGCAGCCTGAGAGAATTATTGCAACCATTTTCTCAGTTTTTAACAAATAACTGGACAGTGTGAAACAATAAGCTCAACTGAGATATGACCCATGGAAATGGTGGAAAACTGTAATAGTACTTTAAAATAATAAAAACAGAAGAAACATTACCCAAAGTCAATTACGATGGAATGCATGTGCATCAGCAATAACTAACTTGGTGTAAATAATATGTATGATTTATATTGTCTGAGTACGATAGTTCTTAAAGGAAATAAAAATGTATAACAGGACGTGGAGCCAAACGGTCCTAGGTTCTAACAACCAAGAAAGCTAAATTACCCCAAGCTAAAGGCTCAATCAAAATGTGGCCAATAAAGGTTTTTCTTATGCAAAAACTATGAAGTCAACTTATTAGATAAAAAAGATAAGGCATTACTTCAACAAAATGGAAATACTAGCCCAAGACATAGCTCAATGATTAGGACTGGCAAAAAGAATTGATTATATACTTCATTGACTCTGATTATGTCTTGGGACACATGCCTAACTAAGAAAAGCATCTTCACATAACCATAACTAGGCTTGGATATTGCCATAAGCTAGTTCATTTTCTTTCAGAGCACCAATACGGGCCTGCAAAATAATACTTGTGGTCACACTTCTTCCTTTCAAAACTTATCTGTCTCAGCTCACATGAGTAAGACAAGAAAGAGTCATGCTATTCCAAAGCATCTTTGTCAAACTTTCATATGCATAGAAGGTTGACATGCATTACACATGATAGGTCCCAAATAGTAACTACTGAATAACAAATATGAAAATACCTGATATGATAGTGTCTTTGCCCATGCATTTTGATCTACTCCAAGCCAGGAAGTTGTAAACCAAGATGCTCTTGAGTATAAGCTCTGCTCTTTAATTGCCAGCTCAAAAACCCTGGTGGCATCATATAAAGATTGGAGAAGTCCATCACAAAAGTCTTCATCTTCCAATGATTTATTCAGTTTCACCCTCATTTTCTCAAGGTCTGTACTGGTTTTAGCTTGGGGACTCCCATTGACAGTCACACCATCATCAGCAGATGCAAATGGGAAATGGTATACCCTCCTTCTAGACTTAGAAAACGTTAAGTAGTATTTTTTATAACCTACCAATCCACACTCATCGTTCGACGATAAAGCATGTCTAATGAAGCACCTCTTTCTTGAACTACCCCATTTGCTAAGAAGGCAATGCAAGTCAGATACCTTTTTGCCCAAATATGGGGAACCGTGTTGACTTTGTGACAGCCAAGGATTTGAAGAGCTGCCAAATAAATGCAATGAGCAATCACATACACAAACATGAAGAGTTCTTTGCAAGAACTAACATTAAAGGAACACAATGGATTGAATATTCTGAAAAAAGAGCAGTAGTTCAACCAAACTATTTTTTGGGGATGTGAAACCCACACTATAAGTGATAATCAATTAAATATTGTCCAAAACAGAAAACTGATAATTAATTGAAACATAGGGCAACGTCCTTTAACCAATGACTTCTTAGCTAATGACATAGTAATTCGCAACTGTGATAGTGCGTCATATCATACGAAGAACTTGCTTGAAGGCCTTGCATTGCAACTACTCTCTAACTTTCATTACCGTGGCTGCATGGAATTACATTCTCGGCCAGGTGGTGGATATTGCATAATCCAATCCAACAAAGTAAAAAAGAAGCATATTGGAATCAATGTGCGCGTAGGATAAAGGATATCAGGCATTAGAAAACATAAAAAGGGCAAAATTCCTTGAATTACAATTGCCATAAAAAAAAAAAACGGAATTAATTAATTAGTTTAGGTCAATGGAGATGACGAACAAAAATTTGAATTGCTTCTTTCTTCTTCGCCAGTTTCTCAAAAACCAAGCAACACAGCTTGCATATAAAATAAAAGGCAAGTTAAAACCTAGCTGCGTCCGTAACTAATCAACTACGAAAATCGAGAGGAATAACAATCTGAAGGACCCAAATAGGTTAATAAAAATTGAATATAGAAGCGCGATGAGTCACCTTAACGATACAAAACTGTTGTGCTGCAACTTAACTGCCATGTAGCGGATGGAAAACTGGGAAGAAAATTTTGGTTGAAGCGCCGGAAAACTGAGTTAAAAGGAGGGAGAAGGAGGTAGCGTACGGGGGAAATTTTTGAGTGAGAGGGGGGTCGTTTCGGGACGCAGAAAGAAATGCTGACGTGGCGAGACGGTACTTTATCCGAATACGTGGAGAAGGGAGAAATCACATAGGGCAAGCGCATGTATTTTATGAGACCAGACTACTTAAATCAAATTCTTACATACGGCGAATCACTGTTCGCCACAAGGCGGTTCCCACTTACTAGAAGGTCCCCAATCCCGACTTATGGGTGTGAGAGAAGCCATTCTTCTTACCGCCAGCACGAGGCACCCGTGTGCGTAGTTTTACAGTAATTAGTTTGCTTTATATTAAGTTTTTTTAATTTTTAAATCTTACTTTAAATTTTATGTTTGTTTCTTAAATTTATTTACTTTTAATTTCATCTCTTAAATTTCATTCTTGTCCTTTAATTTTATTTTATTTAAATTTGGTGTTAATTTTTAAAAATTACTTATTTTTTTCACTTTTTATTCTTATTTTTTATTTATTTATTGATATGTAAAAATTTTATGAATTATAGTAATTATTATTTTGGAGTTTTATTTTTTATTTCCTACAAACTAAATTGATTGGTACTTCCTAATTTGTTTTAATATTTGTATTTTTCATTTTGGTATCCCTTATGCAATTTTTGTCTGTGATCATAACTTTTAATTCATAACAAACCTAAATATTTAAATCATCGCAAATTAAACTAATTGGCCAGAAACTCCCAACCACCACTGGGTTGTCCGGGGATCAAAACCAAATTAGTTTTGTTTAATTGTGATAAAGGTATCTCGTCAGCCTCTACCATTGTGAATAATTGGTTTCCCACTACCTCCCAAGTATGTAAGTAAAAAGTACCCGAAAATCTGTCGGGCATGGAGCCTTCAATCCACGCAATTCATGGACGGCATCTTTAACTTCAAGTCATGACACCGGTCACATCAAACATCTATTTGCGTCATGCATAACTATTGGATTTATGACTGACAACACCTCAAAAAAGTCCCTGTTTCCCAGAGTGGTAAAAATGTCCTTAAAGTATCAAGTAAAACAACCTTCAATGTCCGAGTTCCCTATCTCATCTTGAAGTTTAATATCGTTATTCTTTTGTCTCCGTTGTGTTGTAGTAAGATGGAAAAATTTTGTATTACAACCCCTACATGAAAGCCATTGTACCCTTGAACGCTGCATCCAATAAATCTCCTCTCGACCCCACAAATCCTCAATATGTTTAGTGATAGAGTCTGCCTTCTGCGCTGTTTCTTCACTCCAATACCCTATATAGCAGGTTTTAAATTCCTCTAGTAGTGCATCAATAAGCGTCCTATTATTTGCAAAATTCCTGTTGCTCCATAGAATTAAAGCCTTTTGGACTCTATTTAAATTGGTCAAAAAATTACTGATAGCGTCATCCTCCAACACAGAAGTATTGCACCAATTACATTGTATGATTCCCATAAAATCAGGGTGGGACAACGACATCTACTCAAACTTGAATCTCTTATGCCTTTTCCCGTAGAGTAATTCAATGCAACCAACAAGGGAGAATGGCCAGAGCCCATAGGTTCTATACGTAAAACCTGAGGATTAGGAAACTGAAGCCTATAACAAGAAGAACATACCGCATGGTCAATACGTTCTTTAATATGAGCTTCCCCAAACTGCTTATTTGACCGTGTAAAACTAGAACCTTTGAACCCCAAATCCACCAATTCACAAGTATTCATAATCGCTGGAATTGATCAATCTGTCTTGCATATCTACTTCCAGCCCTTCCTTATCAGAATTAGAAAGGATTTCATTGAATTCACCCACCACAAACCATTGTTGCTCACTCCCTGGATTTAGACCAATGAACAAATCCTAGAAATCATATTTACCCATCTCAATTGGCGGTCCATAAACAAAAGAGATGAAACCTTTTAAATCATCCTGTCCGTTGAAAATTTCAATATGCACCACATTCACACTGACAAGCAATACCTTCAGCTAAATTGAGTTATCCTATGATAAGGATAAGCCACTCGTTAAACCAGTGGGATCAACAGAGAATTCATTGTGATAACTTCGAAAACGATGCAATAGCCTCTTGATTTTGTGATGTTTCATTCTGGTTTCCATGAGGAAAACCAATGAGGGTTTATGGCAGCAGTATAACTCCTTCAGAGTTTTAACTATTAGGGGAACCACCAACCCCTGACAGTTCCATGAAAGAAGACTTATGGCTACTAAGTATCTGGTGAAGGACAGCCGCCATCCATATCAGCACAGATGACATCAATCTGAGTCTTACCAAACCTGTTCACTAGACCCTTCAGCAACAGGATGCCGAATAAGCGATCCCAGTTGAATAGGAACATTGGCCAATTAGTTTATGCAACGTTTCATATAAGGTAATCTTCAAAGTGCTTGTAAATAGATTAAAAGGCTTACTCCCGAATCTTATTACAGATCGACAACGTGATTTCATCCCTGGACGGTTGATTCAGGATAATGTGATTATTGTGCATGAAGCATTTCACTATTTGAAATTCAGGTGTAGTCATCAACTTTATGATCTTGCTTTGAAATTAGACATGAATAAAGCTTATGATAAGATAGAATGCGATTTCCTTCAGTCCTTGCTTCTAAAAATGGGACTTTTAGAGCTTTGGGCGCACCGTGTAATGGAATGTCTATGTTCTGTTAACTTCAATATGGTTTTGGGTAGCCGCAAGGTTTTTAGTATATCCCTACAATATGGATTAAGACAAGGTGATCCTTTATCGCCATATCTTTTCATTTTGGTTGCTGATGTTTTGTTCTATATGATTAAACAGGATATTGATAGTGGAGAATTAACTAGAATCAAGCTAGCTAGATAATGTCCTGTTCTCTCTCATTGTCTATTTGCGGATGGTTCCATTTTTTTCCTCAAAGCAACAAGGGTAAATTGTTTTAGAATGATAAAAATTTTGGATTTGTATTGCGTGGCTTCGGGTCAAAGAGTCAACCTCACGAAATCTTGTGTATTTTTCTCCAAATTTACACCTACAGAATTAAGGGAAGATTTATATGTTGTTCTTGGAATTTCAAATGCCCAGTCTCCTAGAAAGTATTTAGGACTTCCTATATTGTAGGGTATATCAAAAAAAGAAGCGCTTGCCTTTGTTCGTCATAGAGTAAATGCTAAAATTCAGGGCTGGAAACATGGGTCATTATCTCAGGCTGGGAGGGAAGTTTTGATAAAAGCCATGGCAAATGCGATTCCAACTTATCCCATGTCCTGCTTCAAGTTTACCTAGAAGGCTTGTGATGAGTTAGATTTGCTTCTTGCCAAATTCTGATGGGGTCAAAAAGAATCTGATGGGAGGATCCATTGGCAATCTTGGGGTGATTTGGCTTTATCGAAGCAAAGTGGTGGTATGGGATTTAAAGATTTCATGAGTTTTAACCTCTCTTTGTTGGCGTAGTGCGCCTCCTCTCTTCTCCTAATGATTTATGGGTGAGAATCCTCAAGAGTGTTTATGATCCTAATTCTGATTTTCTACTTGCAAGAAAGGGTTCTCGGACCTCCTGGGCTTGGACAACTATCTTGGAAGGAAGAGACCAATTGAGTCAGGATTTATGTTGGCAAGTTGGCAATGGTGTTAATATTAATTTTTGGCATGATGCTTGGGTACCTACCTTGCAAAACCGAAAACTTTGCTCCATGGTACCTTCTGAGGATCTCTCTACTTTATGTGTTACTGACTTAATTCATGGAGGTCAATGGGATCTCTCATTAGTGGATCAGTGGCTGAGTTAGGCGGAGATATTGGCCATTAAACGGATTCCTTTACCTCGCTTGCACTATGATGACAGATTAGTTTGGTTGGGATCCAAGGAAGGTGTGTATACTGTTATCAAGTTGCTGCTTATCGCAGGATTAGTTTGATGGTGGATAAAACTGATTCTTCTTATCGGATTGATCAAAGGTTATGGAAGGAGATTTGGCAGGTAACAATTCCTCCTAAAGTAAAGCACTTTTTGTGGAGAGCTTGTAATGGCTTCTTGCCCACAATGGAGATCTTGCGACAAAGGCGTTGCACAACTAATCAGGTTTGCCCTTGTTGCTATTTACTCCCTGAATCTGTCGAACATCTTCTTTTACTTTGTGATTGGACAAGATTGGTATGGTTCAGTAGCCGATTATCCATCAGAATAGATGAGTCTTTTATTACTCATTTCGATGCTTGGTTACTCTTTTACTTCCGTGATTATGGGTTGGATGATGAATTGAAAGCATATATGGCGATGATGTGTTGGTATATTTGGAAAGATCGATGCTCTTGGGTGTATGAAAAAATTTCTCTCAATCCTGTTAACACAATGATTAGAGTAACAATGGCCTTTTCTGAATTTTGGGAGCATATTTCTGTCATAAAATCACGAGAGGTCTTTACTCATGCTGATTCCTCTACTGAAACTTGTTGGGTTCCCCCTCCATCTGGACTAATTAAATTGAATGTAGATGGAAGTTGGCATAAGGGGAGTGCAGTTGGAGGTATTGGTGCTGTTTTCAGGAATTCCGTGGGTGAGGTGATGGAACTTCGTAGTCGTTCTTGCATCTTTGAATCTGCCTTCATGTCAGAAGTGAAGGCTTTGCTAAAAGGTTTGAATATGGCGTCTGTTTTGGGGGTGCGAGATCTTCAGGTAGAATCTGATCATTTAAATTTGGTTGAGGTGTTTAATGGTAGGAGAATATGTCTGGAATGGAGTTGCTCTCATTTGCTCCAGGATATTATTTCTCTTGCCTCTCAATTTCAATCATGTACTGTTGGTTGGGTTCCAAGAGTAGCCAACCATGTAACAAATTGGTTATCTAAGCAATCTGAAAGGGGGATGTGCCTTTTAGAATGGGGTGACAACCTCCCATCCCCTTTTTTATCTCTTTCGGAATGTGATGCAGGCTGGTCAAGGGAAGGTGTTGGTTAATGTTTCTCATTTGCTGCAATGTTGCTGCTTTCATGTGGCTTGTCTGTCAGTTTGTAGTTTTGTTTTTCGCTTTTATTTTGCTCTGTTTCTGTCTCTGTGTTGTTCCTTGTATTAAACGTTCTTCTATTGGGTTCTTTGTGGTTGAATGAATTATGTTACTGTCCAAAAAAAAAAAAGCATCTTAAATTAATGGTGTTAGAGGACAAAAAAACATGAGATGTTTTTAAAATTAAGGGTAAACTGTTAACATAATAATAAAAATAAAATTTAAAGTAAAGTTAAAAAAATAAATATGAATTACAAAAATTTAAATGATAAAAATAAAACTTAAAGTAAAATTAAGAGATAAAATTATAATCACATAAAATTAAACGACAAAAATAAAATTAAATTAAAACTTAAAATATAAAAATATGACTGACTAAGCTACATTTCTGTCCTTTTTTGTCACTTCTACTAATATTTTGAATAAAATAAATATAAAGAATACTTTGATAATATGGATGATAAATTGGCCAAGGTCTTATAACGGAATGATTTATACAATTAGACCGTTTTAATTCAGTGATAGACTAGCAGAACTGGTGATTCACAGTAGTTGAATCGGATGAATTGTTTTATAGTGTATACTTTTAAAATATTTTTAAATATAAATTAATAAGACATTTCCTTGAATTTGATTTAGTATATTAATTTTATAAAACAAAACATATTATATGGATTTTCTATTATAATTACATCAAAAGTAATAATATAAACTTAATGAACTGTGCTTAAAAAAGTATTTAAGTTGATTATCATTATAATAATAATTATTACCATAATACAATGTGTCCATGTGTATATCGATACTATTTTTTAAATATAAAATATATATAATCTAAAGTATGTATAAATTTTTTTAATTAAAACATCAGTTCAGTAAATTAATTTTAATTAGTGATTCAACAATTACACGACTCAGCAACCTCGTCTCTTCATCATTTGATGGATTATTTGGTGCCTTCAAGAATTTGAGAGCACCATTACTAAGGTGGATAAATGACATCGTGTCAATTCAGTGTTGACGACATCTAAAAGTATGTTAAAATATTAAAATTAAAAAATGACCCCAAATTTTTTTATATTTATATTTAACTCCTAATTTTTAAAAAATTTTATTTATTATTTCAACTCCCTCAAATTACAAAATTTGCAATTTTACCTCTACACTTTATTTATTTTACTATTAACTTAAAATTATTCTCTCATAAAAAGTGATAAAAATTGTAAGATATATTTTAGTCACCAAATTATTTCATGTAAAAATTTTTGTTGAATACTAAAAATTCTTATGAATAAGCCATCATAAAAGATAAAGATGATTAATAATAAGATAATAGTATCATGACCTGAGTCGAAAGGATGAGATCGACACAGAGATAAGGTGTCCTTCATCTCGTGAATCCATCGGAACCCTCATAATGGTAGAACTCATATAAATTCACATTAAATAAACATAGATATCATAACTCTCCATACAGATAGTTTCTGACATATTAGAATAATACATTAAACATTTACCCTATATATTAGGGAGCGACTGAACTGAATCATAAGAATAATAAAAGACATAACTCTCGTAGTAAGCTAGGCTCACCAAGATTAAAATTTCAAAGGTAGACGTTCTAGATCGGTGCTGAGATTTGAAAAATGTTAAATAATGGGGTGAGTGGAAACCCAATGAGCAGATAATTATAATATTGCATAAATTAAGGCAAACCTTATGGTGGTATGTCTTTCAAAATTTAAAACTAGATATTATACAAACATAATTTAATAATATTAAATAGAGAATAATCATCAACTAAATATATTTGGGAATTTCCTACAAAATCAGTCATAATTTTAGAATGCAGAATTAGCCTAAAACTAGTGATAACAGATTAAAACTCATACTCATTTGGTCATAAGTTCTGAGTAAATATTATAATGGCCCTAGACCTCAAATAAAATATAGCAGTAAGGGTATCATACCCAACTTTTTCATAATATTAATCGCAATATACTACGACTAACATCAACTGTCGTTAGCTATAGGGTTCTATTTTGAACATATTCCCAATATTTCAGAGATAAATAATTATCCATGTACAAATATCTGAAATTTCAAAATCGTACCACTTCAGAATTCAGATTTCAGTATTTCTAATAATTCAATATTTAAAATCATCATGAATAATTTAAAATTATATTATGCATAATTATGATTATTTACTCATATAAGAGGAGTATACTAATCTCCTTCTATTCATGATTATAATTCATTTCTTGAAAATTTTTTAATCACCTAAAAACATTAAATGAAATACTCTTAATATCCAGTCCTCATAATTAATTTAATTATTTGATTTTGTCACAAAGCTAATTAATTATTTCTTATTCACCTTTATCCAATTTACTTATTTCTTTACTAAATATTTGGAAATTAAATTTATGGGTCACTTAAAGAATACTAGAAAATTCTTATAACCTATATTTTATTTTATTATTCTTATTATCATTATCATTATTATTATTATTATTATTATTATTATTATTATTATTATTATTATTATTATTCAATTATTCCATTATGCATTTATTAAATTTCTAACACCTACTATAACACACATTTCACTTAAGGATCATCTAATAAATTTCAAATTTTTCATTTAACCTTAAATAATATTTATTGTTTACCAATCAAGTAATGCTAATTTTCCTTATAATTTCTTTCATTTTTCTTCATGAAAAATCTAGAAAAATTACTAAAAATTCAAAATTTTGTTTTAAAATTCAAACTAAAATTTTTAAAAATTCTAAATCACTCCTTAGATACATAACAAAATTTAAGAAGTCATAAAAACACAATTTTTACTAAATTTTTAAATTACCCCTAGACCCCTAAATTAGGGTTTTTTAATCCAGAAGCTGAATTTCACAATTGATCAGTGATTTTAAGGGAGAAAGGTATGAAATTCACCTATGAAGTGTAATCCTAACTCATTTTGAATCAAACGAACTGAATTGAGCTCAAATTTGCCTCTTTTTTCGATGAACAGTGCCAAATTAGGGTTCTTCAATTTTGAGCAAATTGAACCAAACTGATCAGTGTAAATGAGGGAGAAAGGTGCAAAATCACTGCAGAAAGTGAAGCCCTATGTTTAATTGGATTAAAACGCACCAATTTCGTGAATTTTGAGCTTAAATTTTCAGACCTTTTAACCTTTGGACAATTTGAAAAATTCCGGCTATGTGGCGCCCGGTGGTGGTTGTTGGAGAGTCGATGGAGCCGTTGTGGCTAAGAGGAGTTGCCGATGACCTTTCATGGTGGTCGAAACAACGCCAATGGCTGGTGGGGATATTTGCATAATGATGGTAACAGGTTGTGCAATTTTCCAACCGTTTCTGGTGGTAGGGTGGCTGTCAGTGGTTGGGGATAGGTCGGAAGTCTTGCTGGTGAGTTGTCGGTGCTCGTCGGCGATGGTGAGGTGGCTGTCAGAAGGAGGAGCTAGAAATTCTGTACTGAACAGATAAGAAAAACTTGCAGGAATGGGGGAATGGGTATCTGATGTATTATTTGCAAATGATTTGAGGATATTAGGTAGATGTTAGTTGCATAATTAGGCAATAATATGAGTTAAATGGAGTTAGTAGACATAATTAAAAATTTTAAATGGAAAATATTATTATTATAATTATTATTTTTAATCAGATCAAAATTTCCTTCACTAATACTTGGTTACCATACTTAATTGAGTTACAAGTGCTAAAAATGCATAGGGTGAAGCTTAAGTACTGACTTTGGTTACAATCTCAGATAAAATTTTATCTGCATCTGTATATGTTTCTGACTAAGTTCTCTTTTTGAGTATAAATTTTATGAGTATTATATAATGAAAATGATGATAGAATAATTTCGGGTTAACAAGAAAATAAATAAAGTATTGGAGTGAAGTTATGAATTTAGAATATATTTGCTATATAAGAAAGGGGAAGGATGGAGTAGGAGATGGAGAGGGAATCATATAAAATATTGTTTTTCAGGTCAATTGAAATAGGAATCATCATTGTTGATTCGCTCGAGAAAACGGACAAGGATTTTCTCTCTAGAGAAAACAAAATAATATTTTTATTATTATTCAAATCCAAATTCCAAAAATGGGAAATGGATTTTCTCCTATAATTGGTTTACAGGGGAATCTCCTATAATGAATCAGAGTTGTCTGATTCGTTGTGCAGCTTTGACTCCGCCACGTGGCTCTGCCTTTTTTTTTTTTTTTTGTCAAATTCATATTTTGAACCGTCGGATCGTTTGAACGTCCCAAATTGCGCTACATCATCAGTTTTTTTTTTTTCAAAATGTATCTTCTATAATGAATTGGAACCGTTGGATTTATTGTGCAGCTCTGATTCTGCCATGTGGCGTCACCTTTTTTTTTTTTTAAGTTTGTATTTTGAACCGTTGAATCGTTTGAGCGTCCCAGATTACGCCACATCATCATTTTTTTTATTTTCAAAATGTATATCCTGTAATGAATTGGAACCGTTAGATTCGTTATGCGGCTCCGATTTTACCATGTAGCACCGCATTTTTTTTTTCAAATTTGTATTTTGAACTGTCGAATCGTTTAAGAGTCCTAGATTGTGCCACGTCATCATTTTTTTTTTCAAAATGTATATCCTATAATGAATCGAAACTGTTGGATTCATTGTGCAGCTCCAATTCCACCAGGTGGTGCTGCGTTTTTTTTTTCAAATTCGTATTTTGAATCGTCGGATCATTTGAGCTGCTCAGATTGTACCATGTCATTATTTTTTTTTTTCAAATGTATATCTTGTAATGAATCAGAACCGTTGGATTCATTGTGCGGCTCTGATTCTGCCACGTGGAGCTGCATTTTTTTTTTCAAATTCATATTTTGAACTGTCGGATCTTTTGAGTGTCCCATATTGTGCCACGTCATCAGTTTTTTTTTTCAAAATGTATCTCCTGTAATGAATCAGAACCATCAAATCCTGTGGCGATTGAGATTTCACCACATTGCAAATTCTTTTTTAAATCAAACCGTCAGATCCGTTGTGCGGCTCAAATTTCGCCGCATTGCGATTTTTTTTTTTTGGAATTCACAGTCCGGGACTGTCGGATCGTTTGAGCGGCTCAGATTGAGCCACGTTACTGTACAAATATTTTTTCCAAACTTACCCTTATTACACGACGTCATTTGGTGAAATATGAAGGAGTCGTCTTCCTCCTTCAGTCGTGCCGGGAAAGGAACGTTGCTTCGCTACAAATTTTTTGGCGTGAAACAGAGACCGGCTAGAGCTCGATAGAGAAGATGGAAGCAGACAACCAATACCGACAGAAAGGGATGCTCAATGAAGTCAACCATTTTGTAGAAGTAGATGGCCATCCGGGACTGAAATAGAAGCCACGAAGAAGATAACCGTATTGGCGCAAAACAGAGGAAAGGCTGGAGAGAAGACGAAGAAGACAACCATTCCGCATTTCCTAAATTTATGAGCTCTAATTTAGCTGGGAGAAGACGAAGATGACTTCCATTTGCATTGAGAAGGAGTTGGTTTGGGCTTGATGGTCTCAAAAATTACAAACCCATTGTGTTTATTTCATCATGTTTTTTTTATAACTGAACTAAATTTTGATAATATGTAGATGATTACCAAATTTTGAAACTCATATATGAATCTCTACAATTTGTGTTCTGAATATGCCTTGAAGGTAGTCTTAACAATTTGCACATACCAATCCAAGTGAGAAATCATTTTTTTCACTAAGATGTTGAAAAATTTCCCCGATTCATATGCAATCACGTCTGCTATGCTAGACCCCATGTGGTTTCCTAATTTTTTCCAAATATTTTGGTAAATGTACTTATGTGGTTTGTACTGGTCACAATATGTTAATGAATTCCTCCAAAGGCAGCGTACTTGTACCATATTTATCTTTTTACTAAACTGTGTACATTTGCAATCATCCCTTCCATTTCTTTATATGCATATAATTTTTGGATCTTAGAGATAAACATTTATGGATCCATGCTAATTTTAATTACTATGATTTCTTATACTTCAGAAGTAGAATATGTATTGCTCTAATAACTTTTAACTTGCACATATGGCACTCTACCATTTCTTAGTTCTCAACCTGTCTATACATTATCAGATTCTCATACAAACCAAACTTTAATGAAGAATAGATTCTTTAATCACCCTAACTCTACATGAGTCTCTTTTAATTGAATTATATGTGAAATTTGAAAAGGTCTTGTTCTAAGTTTAACATATTTATATAGTTTAAAAACCTGATCGTCAGTCAAAATAGATGAGCATTTGCATCAATCACTTATGTCTCTTTAAATACTGTAAACTACAGACTTCCATGATCTAAGCCAAAATGAATACAACAACATTGCATTTTGAACGAACTTCATAACCTGGTCTCCAATTTAAGTCTCATTCCAAATTATGTATTTTCCTAGTGAATATTTTATAGCCAACTCTTTCAAAACAAGCGTAGTTTTTTGTAGGTGAAAATCTAGTGAGCTTGAAGTCCTAAGTGTAGTTTAAAGTGCTTTCTTAAGTGCCTAGTAGATAACAAGTGATTATGGAACAAATAATGTAAGCATGATTATATTGATTGAAATAATCATATCAAAGGACATGGTGTTCTAAATCCATTTACATCAATAACCAACAGGGATTTAGGTACCTTGACTGTTGAATTGAGCAATGATGATAGAGTTGAAGGTGAAGGGACGCCAACTATTGGTATGGTATTTAACAATGTAGACACTGCTTGGCAATTTTGGACTAACTACGGCTTATGGGTTGGATTTGGAGTTAGAAAACAGTACTTGAACAAAAACAAAAAAGATGGCACAATGACTTCGGGTAAATTTGTTTGTTGTAAAGAGGGAGTGCGGAAGCAAGACAAAACATACACTCTCGGTACCAATTATCGGTTTGAAACTAGAACGGATTGTAAAGTCAGAATGAACCTTGTAACGAAGAAGGGTAAATTAACAATCAATGAGTTTGAAGAGTTCCATAATCATCCTCTTTAGCTTCTAGACACAACACATATGTTGACATCATATTGCAATATATCCGAAGTTCAGGCACATGAGTTTGAATTAGTAGAGGAATCAAGATTTAAACAAAAAGCCGCATTTCAATTGATGAGCACGCATGTTGGTGGTAGGACTAACCTTGGTTTTACTCGATTAGATGCAAAAAATTATCTCAGATGCAGAAGATAACACAGTATGGTTTATGGAGAGGTAGGGATGCTATTGCAATATTTTCAAGAATAGTTGATTGATAACCCATCATTTTTTCATGCCTATCAAATGGATTCTGACAAACAAATAATAAATGTTTTTTGGGTGGACGCACGTATGATTCTTGACTATTTTGGAGACATAATCTCTCTTGACACAATGTATTGTACAAATCATGCACAAAGACCCCTTGCACTATTTTTAGGATTCAACCATTATAGGCAAGTAGTGGTTTTTAGAGCAACATTAATGTATGATGAGACAACTAAGTTGTTTAAGTGGTTATTTGAGACATTCTTGTCAGCTCATGGAAAGAAGAGACCACATACCATTTTCACCAACCAGGACCAGGCAATGGCCAAAGCTATAAGTGAGCCTATCATATTCAGGATCTTACATGAATGTAGAACTACCACATTATATATTAAAAATTTAACATTTCATTTTCTTACAGGTGAGGTGATGCTCAATACCCACCATGGCTTATGCACATGGCACTTAATGCAGAATGGAATCAAACACATAGGTAATATGATGAAGGATGGATGTTGATTCATGACCAATTTTAAGAAATGCATGTACCAATATAATGATGAATCCCACTTTGAGACAACCTGGGCAAAGATATTGTCAGACTATAATGTTTAGGAGAATAGCTGGCTAAAATCCATATATCCCTTTAAGGCAAAATGGGTTACATGCCATATGAAATAGACTTTCACATTAGGCATGAGAAGCACACAATTGAGTGAGAGTCTGAACTCTGACTTTAAGTTTTCTATGAAATTGAATGTGAATATTACGCAGTTTTTTAAACTCTTCAAACAAGTAGTGGAGGATAAATGGTACAATATGCTGAAGAGTGAATTCGATGCTCGACATAAGCTTCCACGGTTGAGTTACTATCATTCATCTATTCTAAATCAAACAACCTAAATATACACACATTCAATTTTCAACCTGTTCCAGCAGGAGTTTGATTTACTTTTTGCTGTCTCCATTCGACATAGGCATGAAAATCCACATATGTTTGTGTACATTTTATCGATGACTCACTAAGAAGGTTTATGACAGGTCATATTTGATCCGGTTCAGAAGGCGGTCTCTTACAGCTGCAGAAAGTTTAATACATTCGGGATTTTATATTGCCATATTTTGAAGGGGTTCATTGTGTTAGAAGTTGAACAAATGCCTGAACAATATATCTTAAGACGTTAGACAAAGAATGTACGTAATGGTATTGTGCATGATGTGCGAAGGAAAAAGGTTGAGGGAGACCCCAAGTTAGCTAGTATACAATGGTATAGGTGACTATGTTCAAAAGCTATTAGATTAGCATCTGAAGTGGCTACATGTGAGGAGTTACGATCTCTTGTTGAGAAAGGTTTGGATGACCTGTGCAACAAAGTGACTAATGTTCGTTTAGGACAACAGAACCTTCATAAATGAAACCAATCAGCCCCCCTTGTAGTAGACTTTATAGGTGTGGCACAGGCAAAGTGATTTAAGACCAGAATGGGTTCAAGTTGCGAAAAAGACCGAAGACTTGGGTAGATCTTTAGGGTCGTAAGAGGAGAAAGGCCTTAAGACCTGGACATTCACAATAACCATCACATCCAGTACATAAACTTAGTGTTTGTTCATTTGTCACTTTGTTGCTTCTGTCTTATATAATGGTATTAACAATTTTCCTTCTGTGCAGGATCAGGAATCGGCAAGTTCATTATTCTAGGGAGTATCTTGTTCAGCACCTCCTGCATCTTGCGAGGATCTTGCTGGAAATGAGAATCAGTTTACGTTTACAAGACTTTTAATGGTAATTTGGCTTTAAGACATATTGATGTCTATTCATTGTCATAGTCATTAATGTGTTCTATTTCTGATGTATAGGAACCATTGAAGGTCCTCACTCAGTCACTACACAATCAAGATATCTAGGCTCACCTATGTAGCTACAAGTTTTTTGATATGCTCAGCATTTGTATTTTTTTTGTCTCTATAAGTACTCATTTTTTGGGGTTAGGTATCTTCCTTTTAATTTTTGGGATGCTTAACGAATGTATTTTTTGGTCCTGATAAGCACTTGTATATAACAAGAGTACTCAACATCTGTATTTTTTGAGATATTGGGCATATGTAAATACTATGCAAACAGAATACCAAACAAACAACTGATGTATTATTTATGAAGAGTGAAATACTAATATGTTCATCTGGCAGCACGACTGTAGTTAAGCATGACTTTACAACACACTTTACATTACATTATAAATAAATTACAATGACAATAGATACTCCTGTACAATATTCAAAATCACTTGCACTGTCTAAACCATTACAATCAGTACTTAAATATATTACAGCTTAAATAATAAGGTCACTGGATTTGATTTGCTACAACATACAGGTCAATCTCCAAAAACTTTGCTAGCCAAATGTCTTTTGCTATTTGGTTTACACTTCTGTTTTGCTATTTGGTTTGCTGTTTGGGTTACCTTTGGGTTTGTACTTTTGTTTTGCTTTCTATTTTGCACTGCACTTCTGTTTGTTGTTTGGTCTGCTATTTGGTTTGCACTTTTGTTTTGCTGCTTGGTTTACACTGCACTTTTGTTTTGCTGTCTGTTTTCACATTCCTAGTCCAGCTGCATGTTGAAACAAATCTATGTACTTGTAGTCTTGTTTATTTTTCCAGGCACAGCCAACACATGTTACTAACCTGCATGTTTCTAATGAGAAATGAAAACAATACCAAACCAGAGATGGAAATGAAAACCAAAAAACCAAAAAGCAGCAAATAGAATTATTCATTAGTAAAGATGATCTCAAGGGATAATCAACTAAAAAACCAAAAAGAAGAATAAATGTCCAAGAGATATCTTTATTGCCATGTATAAAAGCAGCAGATAGTTTCTTCCTCTTTTTCCAATTTCAAACACGCATTTATGAGCCATTTCGTATATCCATATATCAATATCTTACATTCCCTAATATCTTGAGTATCAGGGTATATAAGATTTTCATGTTTATTATAACAAATAAAGTTAAGAAAGAAAAATGATCAAAATCGCTGAAGCTAAAAATTCACAGATGACTCCCAATAACTTTGGGTTAATACTAGACATCTTGGATGCCATAAAGCATTTCGATACCAATAGGCCAATTAGGAGCCATTGAATCTAAGATCTGATGGTTCTAAAATTACAGGAGAGGGGGATTTCCTTCTGTAATTGGAGGGGATCCGCTCTCACCAATTATAGGTATTGTGGATGCCACGACAAAGATGACACTGTACCAAACAGCTCCCTATTGCCTATTCTTTTATTCACTATCATATTTTTGTTGAAATAAATGGTTTGATAACTTCAACTCTTCCATTGGACGGGAACATAAGATAAAAGGTTCCAAGAAAGCATCACTAAATTTTATTCTACAATCCAAAATGTGTTATCTAAATAATTCTTTCATGAATGAAACTTGATATTTGAAAAGCAAACAATTTAAATCAATACAACAAGAAAACCAAAAACTTTTAAACAACTTGAAATTTAAAAACCAAATAATTCAGTGTTAATACTTTAGGGATCAGTATCTAACAAGAAAAATTTTAACTATCAAGTTGGGTCGATGGGATCATAAATGATCAGTCCGATTGGATATAAATACGGCATATTGCAACTCCAAGGAACAGGTTACAAATCCAAAATTAGATAGAAGGAAAAGAGAGGCTTAGGACAGGAACAACAACAAAAGCATCATGGTTCTGATGCTAGCAATGGAGAAAAGAATTATTAGATCTAATTAGTAAAATTTAAGTAAATTCATTACTAGGTTAAAACATGGAATATTGTATGAATTATATTGCCATATTGCCCAAGCAAGCCCACCATGAATGGCAAAGATATACGTTATATTATTAGCCATGTTATACCATTTAGAGTTAGACCACTACATTCACCTTATAGATGCACACCCCAGGCATTTCAACTACTGATTTAAATGCAACTCAGAAGACAGAAATAGATCGCTCCATTTCTTTGATTAAAAAAGGAATAAACGAAAGATCAGCATGGTTCAAATAACAATAAATATGGTTATAGTTATTAATAGCATGTAGCACACTTGTAGTGCAAAAGGCTCCAAAATACTATAGCATATAAAGCAAAGGGTTGCACAAACTACATGGAAACGAAAGGCATAATTTTAAAAAGTTAATAACACAATTTATAATGATTAACATATATGAAGACCAAATTCACCTTAAGAAAAAAACACTCTAAGCAACATAATGTCCCTCAGCTACAATCTACAGTGAGCTATCAATATCTATGAACATGATACCAATAAAATAAAGCATCAACATACACATTGTGTTGTGAGATTTTGCTGATGAAGCCTCTAAATGATTTCTTTGCTTTGAAAGTTGAGCAATCATACTATATTCCAGGTATATGCTTAGTGATGGTCAAAATTATCAGATTGCACGAATCAAGCTAATTCTTCTTTCATTCATAGTTTACTTGTTATTCATCTAAATGCTTATTCCACACTCACAGCCATAAGTGTTTCAAAGGCTATTATCATGCTAACTTCGTAGTGTTAAATGCAACTTCAGTCCAAGTAGTTTCAGTGATATTGCTAGAGGTCCTTGCCACTTCTTTATATATTGGAATGATTCGTATATTGGAAGAAAACAACAAATTTCAGCAAGTTCTTCGTGTTCAATGATTTAAAGCCTCTAATCTTTGGAATGGTAATTCAAATCACCACCGACCATTATTTAAACAAGGTGAGTCAACAATCTTACAAATGAATCCAACTAACTAAGTTTTGAATCTAAAGCCCCACAAAACACTGAACATATCTAACTTTGGAGATTGATTTAAATTTAACCTCCAATTTCCATTATAATTCTGAGTGTGTCTGTATATGTTAAAATTGGTGATACCTATACAATTATTCATAAAATCATGACAACAAAATTCCTAAACAGAGAAAGAAAAAGGTGAGCTAGTACATGACACAGGGACCCATTAACACTAAAGGGATATTGATGGAACTCTTATTCAAAAGCTCTATCGTAAAAGGCCTAAACAGAGGGGTATACAGCACCTAACGTCGGCATAAACTACGAGACCAACGGACTAGGGACGAAGAATCAAGCTGACGAAGATAGGAAGAGTCGAAGGAGCTTTCTCACCAGCGATGCAAATGACGAAGGCCACCAAACACTATGCCGCAAATGACTGGGCGTAGTTGATGGCAACAACGTTGGAAATGAAGAAACCCAACCAGAGACAACGCCAGAAACGACTTAGGGCACAAAATGCTTTGAGGATGAAGGAGCAGGAGGTAGACGATGTCGTGTAATTAAGGTAAGAGTTGAAAAAAAAAAAAAATTTGATGATGTGGCTCAATTTGAGCCACTCACATGATTCGACAGTTCCGGACTGCGAATTCAAAAAAAAAAAATCCATGACGTGGCAAAATTTGAGTCGCAATATGGATCTAACGATCCTATTTGAGAAATGAATTTGCCATGTGGCAGAATCGGAGCTGCACAATGAATCTGACGGTTTCGATTCATTATAGGAGATACATTTAAAAAAAAAAAACTAATGATATGGCACAATCTGGGACGCTCAAACGATCAGATAGTTCAAAAAATGAATTTGAAAAAAAAAACACAGCACCACGTGGTGGAATCGGAGTTACACAAGGAATCCGACAGTTCCGATTCATTACAGGAGATACATTTTGAAAAACAAAACTAATGAAGTGGCACAATCTAAGATACTCAAAGGATCTGATGGTTCAAAATATGAATTTTTTTTTTAAAAAAGGCAATGCCACATGGCAAAATCAGAGTCACACAACGAATCTGACGAATCTGATTCATTACAGGAGATTCTCGAATAAACTAAGGAGAAAATCCATTTCCCCCAAAAAAAAAAAAAAAAAAAAAAAAGCCAATGGAGTGAGATTTATTCCAGAAGCATTGTTGGACAATATTGCCCTTGTTGTTCATCACCCACATTCCTTCTGTTGCATGGCTGAACAAAGATGTCGGCACCATCCATCACTCGTCTGTATCAGGCGGCATTCGTACCTTAGGCAATATTATCCATTGATTTCGGTACTCAAAAAATCATACCAGATCTTGTTGCTTCGTGCTAGATATGGTCGCCAGAAAGCATTGCCTCGTGTCGCACCTCGTCGTCGGAGATCGTTGCCCCACGCCAGATCTCGTCAACTTGAAGGTGTCAAACCTTGCCAGAAAGCGTTGAACTCTGCCGGAAAACATCGTGGGAGCTATAGCGAAGTCTAAACAGCGTTTGGGAGAGAAGCTTAGGTCGATCCGGCGGAATCGAGCACCATCCTCCTATTACTCCTCTGCCATTGTACCCTGCGCAGTGAAGTCTGGTCATCCTCGTTTGAGTTTGGGCGCGCACCACTGTGGTTGTTCGAGTCCTACCGTCATCGTGGGAGTTACGGCGAAGTCTGAATCTGGCATTACACAGTGAGATTGCACAGAGAAGGAGACGAAGGGGCCATTTTTTTAATATAAAACATTATTTTTATTTTTTATAATAAAAGATATTTTGGTATTTATTCATCTTATAAAAAAAATCATATTTTTCATTCTTCTTTATATAATATCAAACATGATTTTACATTATATAATTATATTCCATTGTTATCTATTCTTATTTTTGTTTTTATTTTCATTCCCATAAAAATCATTTTTTATGTACCAAACAGGCTCATTAATAATTTAAAAAAATTGAGATAATAAATAAAAATTAGAAAAAATAGGGGCCAAAATATAAATATAAAAAAATTTGGGGTCATTTTTTAATTTTTAATATTTTAACGCACAGTTATCACTTTGATGTAATTGGCAACATATTATTTGTCCATTGAAGATATTGGTGCTTTCAACCCAATAGTCCATCTTGATATGATTCCGAAAACTCTGTTTAAGTGGGATAACAGTAATAAAAACACACATTTTTCAATATATACTATGCTTAATAATTGAAATAAAATAGAAATGATATAAGACAACATGAGGATAGTCTGGTTGGTAAGGTTGACGTAGAGATACGAGCAGTGGCAAAAATTCAAACCGTGTATGTCTTAAAAGAGGAAAAAAAAAAAAAAAAAAACAAGGCTAAAACTCTTCTTAAATTTGAATTATATGCATTTTAGTCAATACATATATATATATATATATATATATATATATATAAGTATATATAAGTTAAAGAGGGAGAAAAATGCAATCTTAAATCATAGATTTGGCATATCACAAATGTATATGATGTGAAAGATAAAATATATTATATTACACTGAAAATTTTTGCGCCTTTGTAATGTTATCAGGTGGCATTTATGAATTTTTTTAATCTATTTCTATCCTAAAATTATAAATATATCTAATTTAATTTAGATTAATATATCTGAAATTAAAATAATAACAAATTAATTTAATTTATCTTGATTTCTTTATTTATAATGGTTGATCTAGAACCCGAGAAAGATTATTAGCATACCAATAATCACAGATAGCCTTGCAAGCATTTTCCTTTGTAAGAAACTGGATCAGGAGGCAATTTATCGGAAGTTCATCCACATCTACCTTTCCAAATGTAAACTGCATAGTAATCTCAGGCTCAGCTTGAAAGAATAGCATACTTCAATATGTTTAAAAAATTGAAAAATAATAATAACAATAAAACTAATTTAGAGATGAAAAAAGACACACCGTTAATATAAATCAAATAAAGACAGTAAAGATGAATAATCTATCATACCTAATGTTTAAAAGAAAATCCATGATTGTTGTTTGCCTTCTCAAAGTTCTTCATAAATGTGTGAGAGAGAGAGTTTAAAAGACAAAAAGAGAGCGAGAGAAGAGACTAAGAGGAGAGTAAAATAAGGAAAAAGATACGGGACAAGAGGAAATCTGAAAAATTATTGAAGAAACCAAAATTTTCAACCTTCCATTTATTATGTTTTTGACATCAAATGAATTCAATTTCTTTATTTTTTTTATTAACTTTTAGTCAGTAATTTAACAAGTGATTAATATTGGACAATAAGTTAGAATTTCTACTAAATAAGTTTATGTACCCATAAATAATATAAATTCAATAACTGGTTTAAATTAATATTAATTTGCTAATTGACACTTATAAAATTATTTTAATAATAGTTTTAATGCTAATTAATAACATTATTTTTTTACAAAATTATTTTAATATGGCTTTATCAAAATTCTCAAATTTCAAACTGGTTAAGATACCCAAGAGCGAAATGTCTATTCTCGTCATATTGCAATAGCCAAATCTAAAAATGAAAGGGCCACAAAACCATACCTGAACAGTTACACGACTCCGCAACCTAGTCTCTTCGTCGTTTAATATGATTCCAAAAACTGTGTACATGGGATAACAATAGTATGACAGTAATAAAAATACACATTTTTCAATATACACTATGCTTAATAATTGAAATAGTATGTTAATAAAAAAATAATTGAAATAGAATAGATATGATATAGGACTACATGAGGATAGTCTGATTGGTAAAGTTGAGTTAGACATACGAGTAGTGGCAAAAATTCAAACCATGGTATATGTTTAAAAATAAAAAAAGGCTAAAATGCAGACTCTTCATAAGATTGAATTATATGCAATTTAGTCAATATGCATACATACACACACATATATATAGAGAGAGAGAGATATATATATATATATATATATATTTATAGGGAGAAAAATTGCAATCTTAAATCATAGATTCATATGATGTGAAAGATAAAATATATTATACAATATTGAAAATTTTCTACCTCTTTGTAATGTTAAGAGTGGCATATATGCATTTTTTTATTTATTTTTATGTTTAAATTATAACTATATTTACTTTAATTTAAATTACTATATCTGAATTTAAAATAATAATTAAAATTAATGATATTCATTTTGATTTCTTTATTTATAATGGTTAATCTCTTTGCTTAAATTTTTTTAATTATAGCTATATTAAATTGATTTTATTTGAATTCGATTAAATATGAAAAATTACAACATTTTTGTGTTCAATTGTGGTCACATTAAACATGATAACATATCTTGTGATTTTGATACAATTTCCTCCCCAGCACAGTTAAATTCACTTATATATGGATCAAGCTTGGGAACCTTCCTTTGCATGCTATTAGTGAGATAATTATGATGAAGGAGGATGGAGATCATGTCAATTCTACATAGATGAGGATAGAGTGTGGTGTTTCTCTCCCACAAGCATGTGATGATGAAATTGCTATCAATGATCAGGTAGTTACTGATTGTGGGAGAAGAGAAATACTGCTAATAAGGCAAAATTGAAATCATGGTAGTTATACTGAGGATACTGGAATCTCCAATATAGATTCTAGCCCACGTGTTATCATTTAAAGTATCAAAGACAACTACATGTATTGCCTAATTGCATTATTGAAAATTAGAAGGCTTATATTAAAGACAGACTAATAAGCGATAACATTTTATAGTACATAAGGCTTTCCACTACTTAAAATCTAAGAGAGGAGGTCACTATAAACTTGCTTTGAAATTAGATATGAATAAGGCATATGACAAGGTGGAATGAGATTTCTTGAAGCAAGTAATGTTGAGAATAGGATTCTGTGCTCCATGGGTAAAACGAATAATGAAATGTGTTTCATCCGTGAATTATAATTTGCTAATATCTGAAAGAAAAACTGCTGAAATATTGCTTCAAAAAGGCCTTAGACAAGGAGATCCTCTCTCCTATTTCCTGTATGTAATGGTAGCTAATGTGTTATCCAGAATGGTCACTAATGTTGTTAATGATAGAAGACTTAGGGGTATTAAACTGGCTAGACACTATCTTGTTATTTCCTATTGTTTATTTGCATATGATTCACTATTTTTTATGAAGGCCAATGCACTAAATTCAGTTATATATTACATGACCATTGTGGTGCCTCAGGTCAAATGATTAATCTTAAAAATCCATTGTGTTTTTTTTTTCTAGAAATACTCCCCAATGTCTTAAAGAAAAGATTTGTCCAAGACTGGGCATCCCTTTATCTCTTTCCCTGAGAAAGTATTTAGGTCTTCCTATTCTATGGGGGAAGATCTAAATCTGAAGCTCTAAGTTTTGTCAAGGAAAGAGTTTGGCACAAGGTATAGGGTGTTGAGCCTATTTGCTGAAAACTATAGTTTTGATGACAACAATCACCATACAAAAGTTTTTCAATGTAATACATAGGCTATAGATATTCTTCAATGTATTACCATGTCCTAGGAACCTTTATAAGTAATATTGAGCTGATAGAAGATGTTTAAAATGAATGTAAAATTGATTTTAGGTTTTAAAGTTTAAAGAAAAGCTTATTTAAGGAACTCTGGAAGTCCCTAGTCGACTAGCATTAACCCAGCTATTAACTGGCACCTTGCTAGCCAGCTCCCAGGCCTTATCCCAGTCGAATGGGAGCATTCTGTGAGGTCCTAGTCAACTAGCCTCCTGGTCCTAATCAACTAGCCTCCTTCTATAAGGCCTAATATACTGTCAGCTTAAGCCTTGATCGATTGGGAGCTTTATGTGAGTTATTAGTCAACTAGCTATTAGCCAATCGTGACTGGCCACGCCCAGATCAAGCCTAGTCAATTGTCAATATCAAGACCAATTGACTAGGAGCTCATTGTGAGAGACCATTGACTGGCCAAGGGTGAGCAATTGACTGTCGAGATCCAGATTTAAGTTTTTGAATAGGAAAAGAGGGACCAGTTGACTAGCCAATGACAAAGAAGTCATAATTGCTTTATAACAAACATATTTTGAAAACCTTGATTTACCCTTCACTCCCAATGGATTTATTGGACCTCAAGCTATATAAACACAACCTATGGACTCTAAATCAATAAGGAAAAATTTTCAAGAGTGATTATATCATAAATTCTATCTTCTTATTAGCTTTTTATTGCATTAGTGCTTCATTGTTCTATATACTTTGTTTAAAAGAGTTCATCTATCTATAATTTCTTATTCTTTGAGAGAGAGAGAGAGAAAAAAAAAAAAGTTCAAGGAGATTCCTTGAAAGAGTTAAACAAAGAGTGATTGGGTTGAAGGGAAGTTTATCCCTAGTTATATTCAAAGAGGTTCCTAGAAGGAGTCAAGTTATGTGAGCTTGAGATTAGGATAGGTTCACCTGGGTTATTATAATTAATTATTAAGATAGTGAAAAATCCCAAGAGGTTATGTAGGGACTGAACGTAGGCATGGGTAAAAGTCAAACTAAGATAAATCTCTATGTCTGCTCTCTTCCCAAACTCTCTATATTTTGCATTTATTATTTTGAATTTCAAAGATTACTCTGATTGTTTTAATTGTGAACAACCTTTTCAAAGGATTTTAATTTTTTGCAAATTTCATATAACACCAAATTCATCCCCTCTTGGTTGCTAGCCTTGCTTAACAAGTGGTATCAAAGTTTAAGCTTTTGATTAAAGACTTAATTGTCTCAACCTACTCACATTGTTAATCATTTGCCAGCCTTAGGAAAGACATACTCATAGACAAATCAAGCTTACAAGATCATGAAGGCACTTCCTATAGAGTGGCAACCAAAAATGATAGCTATTGAGGAAGTAAAAAGGCCATCAATAAAATTAGTTGCAACTCTCTTTGGGAACCTTTAAGAACATGAACTAAGGCTAAAGCAACTTCTTAAAGAACAAGACAAGAAGAAGAGGGGTCTTGCTCTTAAAGCAACATCAATGTATCCAGATGAGGAAAAATGCAACGATGATTCACTGGATGAAATTGATAAAGAAACCCTTAGTCATTTTGTTAAGAAATTCATAAAATTCTTCAATAGCAGAAGAATTAATGGAAGGAGACTAACTAAAAGAATTCAAGAAACGAAATAACTTCTCATTTATTATGAATGTAGAAAACTAGGACATATCAAATAAGAATGTCCTCAATTTTTAAAGAAGTAGGATAGCGTAGAAAGAAAGAAAGGAAAAGAAAAGAAAAAGGCTTATCTATCAGCTACTTGGAGAGAAAGTGATGAAGATTTAGATGCTAAAGAAGATGAAGAAGCTAACTTCTGTCTAATGGTGGCTAAAGAATATAAGGTAAATTCTCTCCCTTCTGATGAAGAACTATAAGATGCATTTGATGATTTACATGATGATTTTCTTTTAAATAGTAAAAGCTTTAAATCTTTTAAAGAAGAAAATTTTGTCTCATGAAAATGATTTAGAAAAAGAGAAAGGAGAAAATAGTTCACTACTTCAAATAAAAACCTCCTTAGAAAATCAAAATAAACTTTATAGTATAATTATATAAGCTTTAAGGACAAACATCTTTCTTTAAAAAAATACAGTTGAAAATTTTACTTGTAAATTTGAACTTCTACAAAAAGAATAGAAAGATTTAATAAACATTCTTACAAAGTTCACAAAGGGAAAAGATAACTTAAATATTTTGCTTGGGAAACAAATATATGTTTTTGATAAGGTAGGTCTTGAGTACAATCACAACAAAAGATAGAAATATTATAAAAAAAATTTTGTTCCAACAATGATGACTAGTACTCCATTTATTACATGTTTCTACTATGGTCAAAAGGGACATGGATCCTATACTTGATCTTACAGAAGGAATAAAGTTCTAGATGGAAAGAAAATATGGGTTCCTAATAGAGCAACTAACATTCAAGGACCCAACAAAAATTAAGTACCTAAAAATAAAACTGAATGCTTCTACAAGTATGTATGAAGGCTACCAAAGTCAAATGGTACTTGGACAGTGGATGCTCCAGACATATGACTAGAGATAAATTCAAATTCATTTCCCTTCAATTGAAAAATGGAGGAAATGTCACATTTAGAGATAGTGGACAAGGAAAATACTGTTATAGGAAAAGTTAGTAAGAATTATTCTACTTCCATTAACAATGTACTTCTTGTTGAAGGATTGAATTATAATCTCCTTAGCATTAGTTAGTTATGTGATGAAAATAATATAGTTATATTTGATTCAAAATACTATCTAGTTGAGAATTTAGTTGAAAAGAAAATCATACTAATATGACATAGAGTTAACAATGTGTATATTATTGATTTAGATTATGCTTCTTCTATTGATTCAAAATGTCTAATGAGTGTTAATTATGAATGTTGGTTGTGGCATAGAAGACTTGCTCATGCTAGTATGAGTCTTTTAGAAAGGCTTGCTAAGAAAGATCATCATTGGTTTACTAAAATTAAAATTTGATAAAAGCAGACTTTGTGATGCTTGTTAGAAGGAAAAACAAATTAAGAGTTTTTCCAAAACCAAAGATATTGTTTCCTCAACTAGTCCACTACAATTACTTCACATAAATCTTTTTAAACCATGAGTCTTGGAGGAAATTACTATGTACTAGTAATTGTATATGATTTCTTTAGATTTACTTAAACAATTTTCTTACCTCGCAAAGATCAAGCCTTTAAATCTTTTATGAAATTGGCAAAGTTCATTCAAAATGAACAAGGCATGATCATTGTGAGAATAAGAAGTGATCATGGTGGAGAATTTGAAAATAACTTGTTTATGGAATTTTGTGATGATAATGGAATTGAGTATAATTTCTTTGCACCTAGAACTCCTTAATAAAATGGAGTAGTAGAAAGAAAGAATAGAACTCTAGAGTAAATGGCTAGAACAATGCTCAATGAAAGAAGTCTTCCTAAGTACTTTTGTGCAAATGCAATAAACATTGCATGTTACGTCATGAATAGAGCAATGATAAGACCAATCTTGAGGAAAAAAAAAACCCCCTTATGAATTATATAAAGGAAGAAAGCCTAACATTTCCCATCTGCATGTGTTTGGTTGTAAATATTTTGTGCTTAATAATGGAAAAGATAATTTGGATAAGTTTGATGCAAAATCTAGTGAAGCAATTTTCTTAAGATACTCTAGTTCTAACAAAGCATTTAGAATATATAATAAAAGAACCATGGCTATAAAAGAATCTATACATGTAAATTTTGATGAAACTCTCTTGAGCTAAGAAAGGTATCTTGTGAAGAAATTACAATAAAATTTAATAAACTTACAATGAAAGATAAACAAGGAGCTAAAGAAATCAAAAATGGAAGTGAGTCCACAAGACAGATGAACAAACCTCCTTGCATGAAGAATTTGATTAAAAGATGAAGGAAGATATCGCTCAATATCTACTAAAGGCATGGAACTTCAAAAAGGATCATCCACATGAACAAATAATTGGTGATGTCTTAAAAGGGATAACAACTTGAAACTCTCTTTGATATATCTGTAATCATTAAGCATTTTTATCTCAAGTTGAACCAAAATGGAATTGATGAAGCCTTGAAAGATGATTATTGGATCTTAGCTATGCTAGAAGAGTTAAATCAATTTGAAAGAAGCTAAGTATGGAAACTTATCCTTAGACCTAATAATCATCCAGTCATTGGCATTAAATAGGTTTTTAGAAATAAGCTTGATAAATATGAAGTTATCATTAGAAATGAAGTTAGACTAGTTGCAAAAGGTTACAATCAAGAAGAAGGAATTGATCATGATGAAACTTTTGCACTAGTAGCTAGACTAGGCAATTCGTATGTTACTGGCCTTTGCATGTATAAATAATTTTAAGTTGTATCAAATGGATGTTAAAAGTGCCTTTATTTACTTAGAAATCTAAGCTTAGGTGAGTAACTAAGTGGAATGCTCTCTACAAATTAAGAAAACTGGTCTAAAATTAATCATTTAGTCACTTTTAGCTTGGGCTAGTCGACTGCCATAAGGATTACAGTTAATTGATGGGGTTTTGAGAAAAGCCAACAACTTAAAAAGGCCAGAGCAGCTGACTGAGGGCTCTTTGTAAGGGATTAGTTAACTGCCAAGGAGTGGCTAATCGATTGGGTTCTTTCTGTAACCCAATAGTCAACTGGGGGCTAAAGGTCAATCAACTAAAAGGCTATAGAAAGCAAGCCCATGAGAAAATTGGCCCAACAGTCAACTGGGAGTCAAGGGACTAGTCGATGCCATAACTTACTATTTAGAGTAGTTAAAGCTTTAATTTTCATATCAAACACTAATTTCCCTAGCTAACTGCTCTCTCTTATTTCTTGCTTACTAATTTTTGACCAAATCCTTACAAAATCTTGGTGATTTTGTTTTCCATTTGTTTCAAATCATTAATTAATCCTCTCAATCTAGGGTTTCATTGGTTTAAATCGGGATTTTCTACTTTCCTCTTTCTTTTACACTTGAAACCCTTCTCCTTTCTTCCCTTCTTAAGCTTTATTAATTAACAATTGCAGAGAAACCTACCACCATGCACTTAAGATCCAAGAATCCATCAAGTGGTTCATATTTCGGGCCTCCTCCACTCTTTTCTTCACATGCACAAGAGGTGGCTTTCATTTAGAACTTCCAACAAAGGAATGTTCTCTTAAGTAAGTTTATCCTTCTCCAATTCCTCCAAGATGAAAGGTTTACCTTGTTTGATATGTTTTATAATGCTAGATTAGACAACTTGCTAGGTCTAAAGTTAGATTATAACCCAAAGGTAATCAAGAAATTCTATTCTAATCTCACTTATAACCCAACTACCTATCTTCTTACTACTAAAGTTAGAGGGACTAGGATTGTCCTTGGAATGAGACTCTGGTAAAGATACTTTAACTTCCCCCTTATGCTAGTCATTACTTCATTGATAATCCAAATTCACTTAAGACAAGCACTGGGTACAATAAGTTGGAGGCACTGAATAGGATCAATAAAGTTCCCATAGAGAATCCTAATATGCAGCTAAATATCAATGATCTATCTCTGGAGAATAGAATGTTACACTACATCATTACTCACTGCCTAATTAACAAGTCCGATAACTTTGCCAACATGAGTAAGCCCAAGATATTCATAATGAAGTGTATCTTAAAAGGTGAGAGTTTTAAGCTTACCTGGCTCATCATTCAAAGGATGGTTGCTTGTAAGAAGAAAAAGATCTCTCCCCCGCCATTCGAGACCATTATCTCAGCTATCATTCAATGCTATGGTGTATTTCCACTTGAGGATGACATGAAGTCCTTTCTAATTATTAGCTAGAATAATTTTGGATGCATGGGGTTTACCAAAATTCCTCAAGCTTAGTGGGTTCAGAAAACTTCAAGAGCACAACAACCTCCACCAGTAGCACCCTCAAGCCTTTCCACAACCTCCTCCATCTACAGAACTAAAGGCAAAAGAAGGACCTTCTACCACAATACCTCCATCACATCCAACTCCTACACATTATACAGCAATACTAACTAAAACCGTTGTTATCCTTGAGTTGATTCTACACGCAGAGATCCTAGCACTCCATAAAAAGATGGATACCTTTAGTTTCCAAATGCAGATATTCCAAGAGATTATCGAGGATATGGATGCTTATCTTTAGCATAGAGGCCTATCATGAGCAATCACCTTCGGCTAGGATGATTAGATGTAGGAGTTCATAGTTCTCTTCCACCCTGTTTAATATGACAAAAAGGGGGAGATATAAGAGTTATTAATTTGTCATAGGAGGTTATCATTAGTTTTGACAGTTATTGTCTTAGTTGTTATTGCTTGACAATTATTGTCTTAGTTGTTATTGCTTGGAATATCATTTAAACCATTTAATAATTATTTTAGATTACTTCGTTGAGACTTTGTTACATTGGGTATTGATTGGCTATTTCTTCTTAAATTTGATATGTTTAAATAAATACTTGTGCCTTTATAATACTTATGCTTTGATAATTAAAAAAAAAAAGAAAAAAAAATTTAATGCTTTGAATGTTGAAAAATACTATCGACTATTAAAGAATTAAGTGTTTTGAAAATACATATACTTGTAAAGCTTTTCTTAGTGAAGAATTAACAATTTCAGGTTTGTCATCATAAAAAAGGGAGAAATTGTTAAGTCTATTTGCTAAAGATTATGGTTTTGATGATAACAAACATCTTACAATAGTTTTTCAATGTAATACATAGGTTCTATATATTCTTCAATGTATTATCATGTCCTATGAACGTTTGTAAGTAATATTGAATTGATAGGAAATGTTTAAAATGAATATAAAATTGATTTTAGGTCTTAAATGTTAAAGAAAAGCTGATTTGGGGAACTCTAAAAGTCCCTAGTGGACTAGCAGTAGCCTAACAGTCAACTAGTACCTTACTAGCCAGCTGCCAAGCCTTGTCCCAGTCGAATGCGAGCTTTATGTAAGGTCTTAGTCAATTGGCCTCCTTTTAAGAGGTCCCAGTCTGCTATTAGCTTGAACTTTGATTGATTAAGAGCTTTCTATGAGTCATTAGTCGACTAGCCACTAGCTTGCAGTCAACTGGCCATACCAAGATAAAGCCCAATTAACTGCCAACCTCAAGACCAATTGACTAGGAGCTCATTCTGAGATACCAGTTGACTGGCCATGGGTGAACAGTCAATTGTTAGGATTTAGATTTGAATTTTTGAAGAGGGAAAGAGGGACCAGTTGACTGACCATGAAAGAGTAGTCAACTAGCTAGTGAAAAAATGTCGTAATTGTTTTATAACGAACATATTTTTGAAAACCTTAACTTCCCACTCACTACTAACGGATCTATTGGACCTCAAGCTATATAAACACGACCTATAGACTTTGAATCAATAAGGAAAAAAATTCAAGAGTGATTATATCATAAATTTTATCTTCTTATAAGCTCTTTATTTCATTAGTGTTTCATTGTTTTATATACTCTGTTTCAGAGAGTTCATCTATTTGTAATTCTTTCTTTCTTGAGAGAAAAAGAAACTCAAGGAGGTTCCTTGAGAGAGTCAAGCAAAGAATGCTTATGTTAAGGGAGAGTTTATCCCTAGTTATATTCAAGGAGGTTCCTTGAAAGAGTAAGGTTGTGTAAGCTTAAAATTAGGAGAGGTTCTCCTGAGTTATTATAATTAATTATTGAGATAGTAAAAAATCCCAAGAGGTTACTTAGGGACTAGACGTAGGCTTGGGTAGAAGTTGAACCAGGATAAATCTTTGTGTCTACTTTCTTCCTTTACTCTCTTTATATGTTGCATTTATTATTTTGAATCTCAAAGATTACTCTCATTGTTTTAATTGTGAAAAACTTTTTCAAAGGATTTTAATTTTCTATAAATTTTATAGAATGCCCAATTCTCCTCTTCTTGTGTGTCAGCCTTGCTCAACACATGGGAAAAGGAATTGTTTACTCTCCCAGGTAGGTAGGGAGATACTCATTAAAGCAATGATTAATGTAAACCCAACATATTCCATGTTATGTTTTCTTTGCCCTAAGAAGGTTTGTTAGGAACCGGATAACATGATTTTGAATTTCTGTTAGGGACAAATGAAGGAGGAAAGATGTATTCACTGGGTTGTTTAGAAGAAATTATCACAATCTAAATTCAATGAAGGTGTGGGTACACAACAGCCACTGTCAACCAATTAAAACAAAATATCATCTACCTATATACAATGGGAGCTACTAAATCTAATTACAAATTTACAACAAAAAAAGAGTTTTTGCCCTTACAACAACAAGGCTCACCAAAATAGAAAACACCTGCAAGCCCTTACTCTATAGGTAGGTGTTTTGGACCGGCACTATGAGCTAAAAAATGTTAGATAATGTGGGGTGAGTATAAAGTCAATGAGAAAATAATACTTATTATACAATGGAAATGACAAACTGGCCACAGTAGAGTTTTTTTTTTTTTAAAAAAAGTCATATTTTGTCTTAAAACCTAATATCTTCCATGGCTGATATAAATAGTACGGTATGCGTATACATTTTAAACTTCGGTAAAGGTCTCAGTAATAAAATTATAAGACTAATTCTAAATAAAAATATATCAGTACATAAGTAACACAACAATATCTTAAAGCTAATTGAATTCTTGGCAACATTGTACAAAACCATTGGATATCAAAAATAGAGTTAGCCCAAAGCTAGTATAATCTGAACGGAGCAAATATCATTCATGAGCTTCAAGCTCAGAATATTAAGAATAATGGTCGTAGGCCTCAGACAGAGTATCATAATGTGTGGCATCATGCCCAATCATATCAAATATTGATTGTAGTGCACTACAGCTAACGTCTATTTTCGTTAGCTACAGGGTCCTATTTAGATGCATTCCCCATAAATTTTGTTAGCATATATAAATCTGTAATTAAATATCAAAGCTTAAAAAAATTATAAACAAACTTTTTCATAGAGATAGATAGAGGTATTTAAATTTTAGAATCCCAGTATGTTACTTATATAGAATCAAACATCTTTGTAATTAAGGAACCAAATATTTCATGAATATAAAACCAGAGTACTTCAAAATACAAATAGAGAAGTTTAGAAATATTTTAACTTAGAAAACTCTAAATGGAAGAAATTCATAAATGCAAAGTCTTTGAATCCACTAATCCAGACATTTCAACGTTCAGAGTATGAAAATAACATTTGTAATTCCATAAGCCTACCCAAAAGCACAAGAAGCTTAAAAAACAATATTTATTTAAATAGATATTGTAAAACAAAATCTTGTATAATTAGGATTATCAACTCACCAGGCTAAAGCCCACACAACTTGCTTTCTTACCTACAGAGTAAAGTGCAACTACTATGACCTTAAAAGCAAATGATAAACCTTTAATGTTTCATGTTAAGAAGCATCTTAACTAGATAAATTCTAACAAGTTTCCACAATGAGTTGGCATTTACAATTCATTTCGATTCTTTATTTCTTTTCTCTAAAGTCACCGTTATTCTACTTAATTTCTTGAGTTG
The DNA here is from genome assembly GCA_037074485.1 of Delonix regia. NCBI lineage: Eukaryota > Viridiplantae > Streptophyta > Magnoliopsida > Fabales > Fabaceae > Delonix > Delonix regia. The sequence goes on from CM073449.1 coordinate 41,424,320, forward strand.
TCCTAACTTGCACATATATTCACAAATACTTAGAAAATACATGGGGATCCAAATGCTCCATAACTTAAATGTGTAATCTGACCAATAACCAACATAGATAAGTTGCACTAAAATATTCCAATGTTTTAATAATGCTTATATGACTACATAATTTCCACCAATCTCACTTCTCATTACTTAGATTATTCCCAACATAAGATAATTATATTTCTTATTATGAAAATGGCATTAAACACACTTGCCAACCATCATAATCCAAATAAACAATTCAAGACCAATACTAGCCTCAAGTAGCCCATTCTTTGCTTCTTATAACTCTTGAGTTATCCAATCTTACCAATTAAGTCAAAATCTATACCAACAATAACCAAAGTAATTGATTCAATAATTACCAACAATAACCAAAGTAATTGATTCAATAATTATACTCATTTTCAATGCACTTTCACTCATCAGACTTCCTTTACTTAACAATTAAATTTAAGATAATTTGAAAAAAAAAATTCTTAAGTGACTTACTACTCTAAACAATAACTTTCAACAACTTTTTTTCTTCTCTTTAAGGTCCAATGACATTAGAGACTCAAGAAATCTTTATATATTATTACTTTACACACTTCAACTCTTACCAAAAAAAGAAGGATTTTAATTTAGCAATGCAATCATCAAATTGACACATAGGAATTGTTCAAGACTTGGCTAAGATCAAAACCACTAAGGAAATTTCACAAAATCCCTCTAATCGAGCCCTAATTGCACTTTTATAGTTACTGCTCATGTCCTTCATCTAAAATTGAGGATTTTCAATTTTTGAGGCAAAATCTCAAAATTAAGCACTCAAACTAGTAGAGAACTACACAAAATGAGGTTCTAAAGTAAAGCCCTAACTTGGTTTGAGGAAATTTTACCTAAATCATGTGAATTTCATATTATGAGCACTGTTCACACACTCTCAAACATCTAGAAAGGGAACTTCAAATTTTAAAGCTATAACATAAAATTAGCCTTAGAAATATGAAGACAGTGGGTCGAAATACTTGTTAGAACAAAAACTTTAACCAAAATCGAAGCAAACTCACTTATATCATGCAAGTTTTCACTCAAAATCACACCTGACATTGGAGTATCATTCACTGGAGTTTTAAAGCTTTCCAGCCACCCCACGTGACTAACGTTAATGAAGAATGACAGGGAACATGTTGTTAGTGCATATTGAGGATGAGAAATGGCAAAAATTCAAAAATGAAGGAGAGAGCTTGATGAAAGAGTGTCAACAAGAAGAAAAAGAAGGTTCAAGGGGTGTTTTTGTAATTTCCATTCTCATATGACAAGTGTCAACTTAGGAAAAAAATATAATCTAACTAGGAAAAAATATAATCTAATAGACATTTAAGGAATTCAAGCTCAGGCCCTCTAGGATGCATGGGAAAGGCTTAGCCACTTAAGCCAGCCTAAATCTCATGAAAAAAGCTATTTAAATTAATATAAGAGCTCTCATTAATCTCTCTTTACTCAACTATTTAAACTTTCATGTTTTTCTTTAATTATGTTGCTTCTTCCCTTTGATTAATGAAACCACTCACAAAATTATTCCATAAGAATTAGATTATTAAATAGAATTTTTTTTCAAAATATTACAATTTTTGAAGATGTGCGGGAGGAGGCTATGGTGTCTGATTTCATCTGTAATGGCAAATGGGACCTTTCTCAAATATCTTCTAGCTTCTCTAAAAGAGAAGTATCAATTATAAAGCACATACCTATTCCACAGGTCAATGTAGATGACATTCACTGCTGGACAAAAGGTTGAAATGGTGAATATACTATCAAGAGAGGTTATCAATTAACAATTTAGCGGTCAATTAGTTCAGAAATGATTTAGGTTAGGTACCGAGTTTTTTTTGGAGGACTCTTTGGCATCTGAAAGTTCCTCCAAAAATCAAACACTTTCTTTGGCATTGTTGTACCAATTCTTTACCCACAAAAGAAAACCCTTTCAAAAGAAAATGCCAACCTAATCATTTGTGTCCCTGTTGCTTGAAAGGAACTGAAACTGCTGAGCATTTGCTATTATTATGTGATTGGGTCCGAGTAGTGTGGTTTTCTAGTCCCTTTGTTTTCAGGATTGACTATTGCAATATAGGAAGAATGGATCAGTCGATATCTCATATCTTCTTTGAATTCAACATGGATGATTACCATATTTCTATGTTTGCATATCTTTGTTGCCATATTTGGAAACAACAATGCTCGCTGGTTTTTGAAAACTTACCTGTTGATCCAAATTTGGTCTTAAGCTTTTCTGCAGACCAACTATCTGAATTCTAGAGGATACTGAATTGCAACCCTGTGGAATTCGCCATCACAACACTGAACACCAGCTGGTACCTGCCTCTTCTAAATTTTTTTAAGGTAAACTCTGATGCTAGTTTCAAAAGTGGGAGGAACTTCTCATGTATGAGTGTTATCAAAAGGAATTGGCATGAGGAGGCGTTGGAAATATGTGGCTTTTGCAGCAAAACTTTTTCAACCCTTATGCCTGGATCTCTAGCTCTCAAGAATGGCCTTTCTAAGGCTATTTCCTTGGGTTTGGAAAATATCATTGCAGAAACTGATTGTATACCTTTGGTGGTTGCTTTCTTTGATCTAAGCAAATGTAGTGAATGGAGATGAAAAACTTTAACTTAGGGAATTATTCAGCTAGGTAAGTCTTTTAATTACTTCTCTTTGAATTGGATTCTTAGGAGTGCCAACATGGCTACAAATTAGATAACCAAGCACACTTAGAAGGGGATGTGCCCACCAGAGAGTTATCTCCTCCATCCTCCTTTATTTCCATCATTGATGCTAAGTTAATCCAGGACTGGAGTGGGCTGATTGGTTGCTGCTGTACATCTCAGTCACCATTAGATTTAGCATAGTTATGTTAGCTGTGTTTTTTTATTTTCTAGACCCATATTTAGTTCTGTTATGCTTCCCTTTCCCTTTGTTCGTTCTTTCTGGTTTTCGTTGCTTGTACGGACCCATTTTTTTTTTAAATGAATTATGTATTGGCCAAAAAAAAGTTTACTTTACAGTTTTATTGTCAGACTCATAGGTACCATCTACGTTTATTTTGTAGTGCTTAACTGCAGCAAGTGCCAACAAGGTTCAGAGACAGATTCCACACACAATTGAAAAGTTCTGGATCCCGGGACCGATTATTAGCATACCAAATTACCAATAATCACAGATAACCCTGAAAGCATTTTGCATTGCAAGAAACTGGATCAAGAGGCAATTTATCGGAAGTCTTTCCACATCTACCTTTCCAAATGTAAATAGCGCAGTAATCTCAGGCTCAGCCTTATTAAAATCCTCAAATTTCAAACTGGTAAAGATATCCGACAGCCAAATATCTATTCTTGTTATATTGCAATAGCCAACTCTAAAAATTAAAGGGCACAAAACCATACCTGAACAATCCAATCACACAAGAGAAGAAGATGCTCCATTGACTCAGCCCTGCATGCTATGACGGCATGGGCAAAGGGGGGGCATGGGTGACACTTACTCTCTAAAGATTTTCATATATCGGCAGAGAATTTGTACAAACCCTCAAAGGAAAGTGTTTAACTTCTAGAGGTTCTTTTAGATTCCAAACTTCACACCACAACACAGATGAGATTGATAATTAGAAGAACTTGCTTTCTCCGCATTCTCCTCCTCAGAAGGAGATAAAGCTGCATGATACCCCTGTTTTACAGAATACGTTCCACTTTTTGCTTCTGCCAAGCTACTTATCATGCTCTGTTACTTATAGGAATCGGGATCTTATCTCTGCCTTGAATTTCCTCATTAGATAGCCACTTTCCCCCATTAGATAAATCTCAATGACCATTACCAAGTATATTTACCCATTTTACTATTTTCAACAGCCTCCATAGGAAGCACTAGAGGGTAAGTTAAATCCCTCCAAGTTATAAATTCAATGATCCTTCCTGAAATTAATCTTCAAGCCATTACCCACTGCCCAATATAAATCTTCAGATAAGATATTCCTCCTAAAATGTTTGACCAGACCAATGATGTCTTTGCACGCATTCAGAAAGTCAAATTTTGAAAAGTAAATCCAGGATCCTACTCACATATTCTTTAAAGCCAAGCCTCCAACACTTTCTGCATATCAAAGCTTCCTCCAAGCTCCTCAATGGATTCTCCCATCATCGTTATTGTCTACCATTTCACAAGTTTGCTTAGAAAACTTAAAAAATGTTATTATATTAGTTGGGACAACAGTAGTCTTCATTTAAAACTACTCTGTCGGCTTGAGATAATTCCTTACTTCTTTGATTTCTATCTCAAACAAACGCAAGTACATCCACTTTAGATCTACCTCTTAAAATAGGAAGAGATACTTTCAGGGAGAATTTGCTATAAAATTTCTAAAAACATCACAAATTTCTGAAATTCAAATATTTTAACTTGAAGCGGTGAGTTTTTAGGTTGAAAGTGTTTGAAAGAAAACAAAATGATGGTCGTAAGTCAACCAGCCTTCATAAAAAACGTTCATGTCATTTTCCCCCTAATTAAATGGCATTTTCCTAGGTACAAAAGCTGCTGGGGTTCACCTTACCAAATAAAATTCTGCAATAGATAACTAAATTTTTCATTAATTTGTCCTTCTAAATAACACTTTCTCTGTGAGGGTTTGTTGTTTTAAAAACTAACTATATATTGATATTATTCATTATCCACGATACATCTCAAATATATTAAGAATATTTTCAGGCATATTTTTTTATGGTGAAATTAAATTTTTTATTCCTCTAATTTTACCAAAAACATTTGTAAAAAGATTCTTACTATTAATAATTGGGGGCAGATTTTTAGCGATTTCAAAAAACAAACTGTTAGTTTTTAAATCTAAATCATTAAATAAAAAATTTTAGACCACATAGTTATTAATTTTTTAATATTAATTATTAAATTCATACAATTCCTATTAAATCCAAAAAACCTAAAGTCATTATTAGCCTGGGTCAACCTTGTACAAGCGTGACGAATGACTTTTACATATGACAAGTACATGGAATTTAAGGGATCCCTTGGTCACCCACACCGATGCAGATCCGCTCCTATAAAGCAGATTTATTGGAGGGGATCCTGTAACCAATCTGGGCCGTTCGTGCAATCCGATGGACGAGGCGTGGCCACGTGGAACAAGCCCCAAAACGCACCATTTTACGTTAGTGAAACGGTGCATTTTGGGACTTTTTTTTTTCCCCCTGACTGTGTAAAATGACGTCGTTTCGCGACGTTTAAAACGCTACGTTTAGTTAAGAGTGAAATGCAGCGTTTGACAGGAGCAAAACGATACGTTTCCGGGGGAAGTATCTTGGCGCCAGGACACATTGAAATGCAATCGTTTTGGAGCTTCCTAGGACACGCCATCGTCTTCTTCCTCTTCACACTGTTCCATTGAAACTTAGAGTCTTTTGCTCGCCTGTCAACTCCGTTGTGCAGCTACTTGATGAGGTAGAACGCAACGTTGTGAAAGGACGTTATCCGGTGATCGACTGCATCATCTTCTTCCTCCTCCTGCAAGAACGCACTTGTGGCTGTGCAAAGACCTTATTTGCTGTGAAGCTCGGCTCCATTCTGCAGACCATTGGCGAGGAAGAAGAAGATTACATGTTTGGATACATTTTATATAGTGAACAACATGCAATGCAACATGGTTTAACGCGAACGAGCACGGGAACACAAGAACACAAAAATGGTAGGGAAAACAAAAATAAAGGAACAATAAAGCTTGTGTAGGGTCGTGATGCTTACATTTCCTATGGTTTTGATGTTGCGTTTTAATTGGTTCAGGTATCAAATGCACCGTATGTGAACCAAATTTTTGTTACATTCCACCATTATTGGATTGAAGAGTTGTAACTATGATGAAGATATTGCTCTGGTACAGTAGGTGTTTACAATTTCAGAATTATGTATTTAAGTATTACTAAGGATTAAAACCACGAAGGCATAAAAAGATATAATTATTTAGCACTTTATCTGTTGTTAGAAATATTTGGCTATGTAAAGTCATGTCTAATGAATAAATATTGCAGCTAAAGTCATCCAATAATTGCACTCACATATGAGTTCTAATTTGACATATATTCTACTCCTTCTGTCATTGGCCATGAAGGTTTGCAAATAAAATACCACTACTTTGTTATCTACACAATCACAATGCAATGAAGAATGTAAATAATACAGTACGTTAGAATGTACTATATGCTATTTTCCATATAATGTAATTAATACTCAGATACAATAATTATGAAGTGTTCTAGTTATTGAATGATTCACACCAACTATTGTGGTCAGTATCTGCTTTACTTCCAATACCTAAATCTTCTGCTATTGTTCTTTCTTTCATCTGACCAAAAATTTATGTTCATATCTTGCTTACTTTATTGCTTTTGCCCTATGTATGTGCTTCTCTATTATTCATTCTTCTTAACTATTCATATTATGAATCTTTCATTCAAATAACAAATAAATATAACTCTTTCATATTTGGAGCATATATGGCCTAAATAAATATATGTGCATGCTTATTGCATATATAAGTCCTACACATGATCGGGTGGCACAAATAACACCTCTCAAGTAGTAATGGCACAACATGGAATGTGGTTCTTACGGAACAAGCTTTTAATGGACATGACGATTCATCTGTGTTGTCTATAGCAAGCTACAATGGAAGCATAGTACTAATACATTCTAGGAAGTGGAAGTCAACTATTAACAACAATGGATTGAAAGCCTAGACTTGGTATGCAATTTGGCATTGTAGAGGAAGCATGGCAGTTCTGGGTTATTACGATGGAATAATGGGTTTTTAGGTGAGGAATCAATACCTTAACAAGAATAAGAAGGACAAATTAGTAACTTCTAGCAAGTTCGTTTGTTGCAAGGAAGGAATTCGAAAGTTAGACAAAAGAGATAGAGTAGTTTTGAACCTCAAGCTTGAAACCAGAACTAATTGTAATGCCCGAATCAACCTTGTGATAATGAATGGAAAGTTGATGGTCAATAAGTTCGTGGAGCTCCACAACCACCCACTGCAACTTCCAGAGACTACACACATGTTGGCCTCACAACAGAAGATATCTGAAATTCATGGACATGAGCTTCAAATGGCCAAAGACTCGGGATTACAGCAAAAAGCATCATTCCAATTAATAAGTACAGAGGCAGGAGGTAGAACCAATCTTGGGTTTACTCGATTGGATGCGAAAAATTATTTACGACCAAGGAGGCAGCGTCATATGGTTTATGGGGATGTTGATTGTCTTCTGCAATATTTCTAACGAGAGTTATTGGAAAACCATCCTTTTTCCATGCCTATCAAGTTGATGCAGAAGAGCAAATCACAAATGTTTTTTGGTTGATGCGCGCATGATTATTGATTATGAATATTCTGGTGATGTTGTCTCCCTAAACACAACTTACTATACAAATCAGGTGCATAAACCACTCACCTTGTTCTCTGGATTTAACCAATATAGGCAAACAATCGTGTTTAGCACTGCTTTGTTATACGATGAGACCGCTGAGTCATTCAGATGGTTAGTTGAGACCTTCTTGGAAGCTCACGGCCAAAAACGGCCGTTGACTATATTCACCGACCAGGATACTGCAATGGCAAAAGCTTTAGGTGGTTAAATTTTTTCTGTGAAGATATTTATGAATATATACTCTAATTCTGATTGATTTTAATGTTCGTTTTGGATTCTTGTACTTGTAGGTGAGGTGATCCCTGATACACGCCATGGACTTTGTACATGGCATCTGATGTAAAACGGGATGAAGCATCTAGGCCATTTGATGAAAGATGGATCTAACTTCTTATCTGATTTCAAAATGTGTATGTATAGTTACGTTGACGAGTCTCAGTTTGACTCAGCTTGGATGAAGATGTTGACAGATTACAATGTTCATGAGAACAGTTGGTTAAACGCACTTTATGCGGTACGAGAAAAATGGGCGGCGTGTTATATGAAACACGCATTCACATTGGGACTTAGGAGCACTCAACTAAGCGAGAGCTTGAACTCTGACTTCAAAGCACTTATGAAACCAATGTTGAACCTTATACAATTCTTTAAGGTGTATGAGCAAGTGGTTATGGAGAAGTGGTATAACGAGTTGAAAGTGAGTTCGATGCTTGGCATAAGTTGCCCAGGTTGAATTACCCACACTCATCGATTCTACACCAAGTTGCGAAGATGTACACCTTTCCGATATTCAATTTCTTCCAAAAAGAGTTTAATTTGTTGTTTGCAATGTCTATCCGGAACAGAAATGAAATTCATCCTCTGTTCGAGTATACAGTGGCCACAACCAATCAGGATCGAGAATACAGAGTTTTGTTTAATCCTGTCTTGAAATCCATCTCTTGCAATTGTATGAAGTTCAAGTCGTACGGTATTCTGTGTAGCCATGCGTTGAAGATATTTATTGTGATGGATGTAGACAAGGTGCCTAATCAGTATATATTAAAGAAATGGATGAAAAATGCACGTAATGGTATTATCCATAATTCAAAGGGTAATGAAGTTGAAAAAGACCCTAAATTGGATAGCACGCAGCGATACAAGCAACTTTGCTCGACTATGGTTAGACTGGCATCGGAGGTTGCAACAAGCCAAGAACTGTATTCCATGGTTAAGAAGGAGGTCAATGACTTGTTGAAGAGGGTTACAGAGGTTCAATGAAGAGAATATACCGTAGACCATGCACCTGATCATGTCACCACATGTACAAGTGATGGAGTTAGTGAAGCAAAGGGTTTCAAACGTCAAGATGGCACAAAAAGACAATAACGACACAAAGGTTAGGTTGAACTCCAAGGTCGTAAAAGAAGAAAGCCTATGTCTGTCATTCAATCACAAATCCTACAGCATGAGGTAAATGTTTCGTGCCTTCAATCATGGGTACTACCCTTACATGTATTGACAAGTATTAGGCTATACTGTGCAGGTTCATGCATCATCAAGTAATGCGCAGGACGGAGTGTGTTATTCAACTCCCCCGATATACCATGATGACTTTCAAATCTATAGAAGCCAATGTAGCTTCACAAAATTGTTGATGGTACATGAAATTCCAAAAAAATGCATTTACTTGTATTACTGGTTGCCTATTTGGCTAACTGATGCAATTGTTTGCTTATGTAGGATCAATTGGGCGGCCTAACGCAATCACTTGATGATCTTCATTGTTAGTGTGTAGTGTTGTGCAAGAATCATTGCCATATTATTTTTTAGGTTATTTTGTCATTTTTTGTCTCTTTCCATACATGTGTCAAGATGTAAGTAGTCAAAGGAAGGACTAGATTGAAATTGTCACACACAATGTATCATTTTGCTATAATCAAATGGAATTTTATTTTTTTGGAACAAGTATGTACAATGTGTTGACAAGTATAACTATACAATCCATGTTATTTTAACCAGTAAAGAAGATGCAGAGTCACCAATCACGAGAATAAGTTCGAATGAACTATAGTTGAAAGTTGTCAACAAATTAGGATGTAAAAACTATGTAACACCAGAAGAAGTACTTAAAGACATGTTTTCTTAAGATTCCTCTTATTGCAATGATAATTAGTTAGATTTCATGTTGTTTTAAAGTCAAAATTAGTAGTCATTAAAGTTTTAACACCTTTCTAAATTTTGCAAAACAATTTTCAAATAACTGCCATCTGAAGTTAAATTTTTTGTATTGCGAAACTTATTTGAAATATTTGGGCACATATATTTAAGACTGGTGGAATATCTATATTGAAACACATGATGTGATCAATATGAAAAGACTATAGTCTCACCAGCTTGGATTTTTTAGAATAGCTTCTATCAAGGTGAATCATATAAAGACACATTCTGAATTATGGAATAGATTTCATTGTCTGCAATTTCAATTACATACCCCTCCAATTAATGGTTTTAGTTAGAGAAAGTCTATTAAAAGCTTTTTCATGTAAGAGCACAGTGATTGTGACGTTTTGCTATAATCAAATGGAATTTTATTTCTTTGGAACAAGTATGTACAATGTATTGACAAGTATAACTATACAATCCATGTTATTTGATTCAATACAATCACTAGGTACATGTATTTTGCAATACAATCGCTTGTTTGGATTAATAGCCTAGCCTAGACTCATCTCCATAATGCTTATAATGGATGCATCATGCTTCATCTTCCTCCATATTCATTCACCTTGCTTCCCCATCTTCATAGAACACTTATGCCAAAATGTTCATCTGTCATAGAATGGATGCCAGCATCAGAGGAACTATCTGCTCCACCAGATACGGGAAGCAAAAAACCAGATGCTCCACTTCTTCTTAAGCAGTCCCATAACCAGCAGCTAAGTCCAAATGTTATTTCCTCTATAGGAGTGAATGCACAATATAAGATGTCTGTAGATATCATTTCCAGTAAAGCTTTATTCTTAACTATTAGAAATTTGCTACTTATATGGACAAGAAACTGACCTTAAGTGGAATGGAAAGGCTCACTTTCAAGTCAAAAGGCAAACAAAGATTGTATGATACTGCTACAGAAGGAACCTTGGTTTTACAACTTGCTTGCTCTTGAAAGCTACTGATAGACCTTCTATGGCTCACAAACTGCCAATGAACATTTAAGTAAAGAAATCAAATCCAATGTCAATAGCTGATAACTAAAATACTCGTGTATAAATTAATACAAGGAAAGCAATCAATAGTGATAAAATGAGGTTATTAATACCATTGATCACTTCAAATAGTCCCAAAATCTTATAACCCAAGAACAGAGAAAAAAAATGAATGGAAGACTGCTTAACCAAGTCACCAACATAACAGCAAAGCAATCAATTATGTAATTCACATTGTTAGAGAAGTCTGTCCACCAAGCGATGAGAGAAAATTAATGTTGAACACTACAAATACAATGAATTAATATCAATATTAAGTATTCAATGTCATTTGATAGGGGCACAGGAAATTTAAAAAAAAGAGCATATTGTATTTTAGGTCACCAAAGAAGTTTATGATAAAAGGAAAAGCTTGCAGTAGCTAAAAATAGATAGCTTGTGCTATACTCTATAACATTTAAAATTGTCTGTGATGGCATAACTGAAGACATAATCATTGTAGTCCAAAAAACAATGAGCACTTACCAATGAGCTAATCAAGGAAAACTTTGATAACATCAATGAAATTAATGGTAGAAGCACTGATCTTGACCAAAGTTTGAAGGATCTTTCTAACATCCGAGCATTTAACAGTGCCAACGCTATCTGATGGGAACAATTTTGTTTTAATTAATAAGAAATAGTGAAACCACGTGATATGATGCAATTACAGAGAAATCAATACATGGTAAATCAAATGCATAAGATGCTCTCACATGCTCATAATTGTCCTTTACTGTTAAAATGTGATCTATTATCTAATTCACATGTTTATGCATGATATATACATTAAACTATTTTCTCTTGAACCTCTTCCATATGTATTACAGAGTGCTTGAACTAACAAGTAAGAATAACTTACACCATTTTTGGAAGCATCCATGATAAGATTTGGCCACAGTTCACTTTCCATTAGTACAATTACATCAGGTTTCCAGTAATGAAGGAAAGAATGGATGGAAGCAAGAGTATCAAGTGGTGCAAGCTGATAAATCAGAAAGTTTTACTGTACCAAAACAATATATTAAATTGAATCTGTCAACTTGAAAGAAATAAAGACAAAGACACTATCTAATATCATTAAACATATATTACCAACTGATTTGGTTGACAGAAAACTCCAAAATCACACACCCAAAAGGATGAAATATTATACCCTAACTCTATTATGAATTTGTTTTCCCAATTATATTTGCTTAAATCAATTATCAAGTTCAGTGTAGGTGAACATGTTCCTGAAGTTTAATTACATGAAGCGATTTTGATGTTGACCTTACATAAACAGTTTACTAAATCCACATTACTATCCCCTGCTAAGTACCTGAAAAATGATATCACTTGGAAGCCACTTGCTTAATACTTGACTGCATTACACCAAAATGAACCCCCATAAAATAAGGTTAGATATGTTTGTTTCTCTTCTTGCAAAGTAAAACAAAGGAATATTGATCTCTAGAAGCACTTGAAGAGACAAAGTCCCTAGTGAAGTTAGTCTCTTAATGAGCGTCCCATCTAAGCTAATATGTATACATGTTAAATGGTCCATATCTTTCAAGTTCATCAAATGGATTTTGGTGCAGCACATATAGACTTCAAGATTTATTTACTAATTTACTTGAAAATATTTAGCAACCACTTCACTGTTGCCAGAGGATGCAAAAGCATTGTTTCGAACTTACATCATCAGCAATTAAGACATTTTCAAGAATTCCACATTCAATTAAGTCATTAGAGTTCATAAAAAAATCTCCATTCTACATCCCTTCCAACTTTTTAAGGACATTTACTATGTTGTTATTCTGGCATGCAAAATACTCAAGCATAAAAAACCAAAGTATTTAGTATTAACCGAATGTTAGCATAACGAAGAATGCAATTATAGCCGCGTTTGATCCTAAAGAAGTTAAAGCTAGTTAAGCATCTCCAATGGTGAATAGAGATAAACCTGATGATACGGCATGAAACCAAATGAGACTCCCTGGATGGCATGGTTGAGAGGGATGATCGAGACGCTCCAACTAGCGATGGGGGTGTTCGAGTCCCTGGAATTGACGCCATCGGAAGTGAAGGTAAACCAATGGCGAAAAACCATAGCTCAAACCTCTGTATAATTTTTAGCAACAATCCCTTCCTTCCCCAAAACGCATCGCCTGTAAGCATGCTCAAGGGTTTTTCTTTTCCCCCGGAAACGCCCTATTTTGCTCCTGTTAAACGATACGTTTCACTCTTAACCAAATGTAGCATTTTAAACGTCACGAAACGACGTCGTTTTACATAGTTGGGGGGAAAAAAAATGCCCCAAAATCCACGTGGCCACGCCTTGTTCGTTGGATTAGGCGAAGGGACCAGATTGGTTATAAGATTCTCTCCTGTAAATCCGCTTTACAAGAGCGAATCCGCGTCGCACCCACACTTAGCCAGGGGCTACACGTAGAAGGAAATAAAATGACTTATTTACCCTTATTTATTACGTGCAGAAGAAATTTTATTTCGTTTTGTGATGTGTAGCTCTTGCATAGAAATTAGTGTGGTTGACTCGATAATACCTATAAACCCGTTTGATTGCTAGAATTAAAATGAGAGAATAAGAATAGAAATAAGAGACATTCTCTCATTTATATGTTTAATTGATAGATTGGGTCCTCATTTCCATTCTCTAGGGAATCTACTCTTCCTCATATAAGAAAGAGTTCTCTCCTTAACTAAAATTATGGAATGGGATTAATATTCTAAGAATACAAATATATTTAACAAAAGTGCTCCCACTTATAATAATTTTTGAACAAAAATACCTCTGTGATACATCAAAATCCTAATTTATTATTATTTATTATTAATTATTATTAATTTATTAAATATATATTATTATATTATTAATTAAATATATATTAATATATAATTATATTATTAATTAATCATTCAAAGATATGTTTGCTTATTTTTTTTATTATGATAAGAGATAATATAGTAAAATATGCACACTACCTAATTGATTTCTATGTGTAATCTATTAACCAAACGAAGTAAAGGGAGACATGTCCATTCTCATTCCTTATCAACTAAACAACATTTTAATATTCTCATTTTCATTCTTACTCTCATTTTCATTCACATTATCATTCCCATTGTACTAATTCTAATAATTAGTCGACCATATACTTTACTCGTATTAAGTACGTGTTAGGTAATGTCACAGGTAAATGCATTTTTTGTTACGTACGTCTGCACTCATTTGATAGTTTTTTAGCAAACACTTACAGTATTAGGAACATACAAAATGATTTGGAATTATAGGAATCAAGTGGCAAAAAATAAAGTGTGGTAAAAATTTTAGGTACTAGAAGTTCAATTAAACATTTTTAAAAAATAATTAAGGCTTCATTCAAGATCTAAGCAGATACTATAAATTAGTTGAACTCATTGATTAGCAAAATTAGGCACTAATATATCATAAGTTAAATTAGAAGAATTAAATATGATGTGTTGATCTAATGATTAAAATATTTTGATAATTTGTAAAAGATTTTAATTTAAAGTTTTTGAGCTATTTTTTATCTAACCATCATTTAATTAGTTCCTTAATTAATTTATTTGTTTTAACTTGATCTCTTAACTTTTAATTTGTGCTATGACAATTTTTTATTACATTGTCATAACACTAAAAGAAATTAAATAAAAAAGACTTTCAAACAGACAAAAAGTTAATAAACTATTTTAAAACATTAGATAAATATAAGGGCTGAATATAATTAAAAAATAAAATTTAACCAATTAAATTAACAAATAAATAAAATTAAGGACTAAAATAATAATTAAGCCAAAAATCAATAAATGATGCAATCTTAGAACTCAAGTTCTTGTTATATAAAAGTATGCACATTATCTCTTTCATGATTCACGTCGATTGTTATAATTAAAATAAATTACTTGTGAACTTTTTGTTTACTTAAACAATGTACAAAAGATATATACTATTTAAAAATGTCGATAATCATGGAACGAATGGCAAGAGCCCACGTGATTTTAATTTGGTGTGTGTGAGTATATATATATATATATATATATATATATATATATATATATATATATATATATATATATATATATATATGCTTCTCACCCTCTAATTTTATTGATCCCACGCAGATCACACGGTTCGCGTTCCTCGCGTTCCTCTAATTTTATTGATCGCCTAAGCTGAAAGGAAGACTTTAATATACATTTCTTTTCATCAACATTTAATGATTAATAATATTGAAATTTGGAGTGGTGGAACACCGAATACTTCAATTATAATACAAAAGTTATTAAACATAAGATAATATTTACTTGAATTAATTAAGCAATTACATATAAAATATTTAATAAAACATTATTTTATATTTAATTATCATTATGTCATGATTAAACTAAATGGTATTTTAAAATATGTGTGTGTGTGTGTGTATCAACGCAGTATTTATTGAAGAAATGATAATTATAAGAGTCCCAAACTTATATATGTACTCGGGCATCTGTAGGCTTGCATCGCGTTTTCATATAAATTTTTAGCTATTATGGATTATAATATATATATATATATATATACACACACACACACACACACAATATTGTTCATCATGATCTGAATTAAGGTTGAAATAATTAATAGAAATAAAGATAGAATGAAATGAAAGACCAAATATGTATTAGCAAGTGGCCACGGATATTAATATATGTTGTCAAAATGTTAAGGGGTCGTTTTCAGAATTACTAGAACGCCATTGACATCTAAAATGAGGACAAGAAAATTAAAACTTCTCAAAATTAAGCTCAGGAAACTAAATTTGGAAGATTTTGACCAGAGATCAATCGTATCAGTACGCTCCAACTAATGTAAGATATTTGGCACAATAAGTGAAATTTTTGCTGCTTTTTCCTTCACCAAAAAAGTTAATTTCAGTGTTGAGTGGTTAAATTTCTTGATTTAAGTTTATATTTGGTTTCTTGAAAGCTTGCAAAATAATTCAATTAAACCAAATTTTAAAAAAAATTGAGAACCCCCTCGACATGAAGAATCTTTTAGGTAGGTCGAATTGTGATTCAGATCTTTGAGGATCTGTTTATTAGTGTATACTTGGTTCACACTTTCTCTCATATATCACTATTAACTACTTTAGGAATCGTGTTAAATTATGTTAAATAATAATTTAATTATTAAAAGACGTTTATATGAATAAAGAATAAACATAATATATTTTCACTTTTCAACAACACCATATTTTTTAGTTATTATATAATTATTAAATTTTAAAATTATTATTTACTGAAAGAAAATATTTAAAAATTATTTTATTAAAAATTTTGTATCCAGTAATTAATAAATTAAAGAATAATAATAATAATAAATTTATTTTTTTAAAAGATATTATGCTATATTTAATAATATTTAGTCATAAATCACGTTATAACTAAAGAAAATGGTGTGTCCTAAAATATATGATTATCACTCTATCTTAAAATATAAGGCTTCTTCAAGTTAATAAAGTAATTTTAAAATATTTTTTATGTTAATATTGATCTCAGAAAATTAAACATTTTATTGTAACTTTTTAAAAAATATTTTTAGTTAGAAATAATCATCATATTAAACCCTAGATAGTCAACATGCCAGATGATGTAACTCAAAGAAATGAGTGATAAAATTATCAAAATGACGTGTTTTGTAAACCATAAAATTTAAATATAAGTTTTGGATGAACGTACTTATGCATCGATCGTTTTGATGACTGAATAAATAATGAACGGCCATATAATATTATGTTATATCATGTACTTAGTCCGTCAATTATATATCAATTGCTTTAATGTGAGGGTCGTTTAAAAAATAAATATTTTCCTTTTCAAAAGTATGACATTTGATTTGAGAGAGATACACACTCTCTTTTACCAGACAAAAAAAAATCTATTTCCTTTTGATTCAAGTTGAATTGGATTAGCTTAACATAATTTTAAACTAATTTAATTTTAAAATTGATTTTAGTAAAATATAATTTTACATCACCATAATTTATATTTAAATATTTGTATTTAAAAATTAATTTTTATTATTTATACAATTGATTTAAACAACTATTGTGTTGGAGGGCAAAATTAGTTTTAAAAAAAATTAGATGTTAAATCAAATAACAATATTTGTAAAGTAAACTCTCATGTAGGTGTGTAAATAAACTTTTAAACCTTTCAAACACTAAATCAAATACATTATTAAAAACAATTACAATTAAATCCTCATTTGTTTAAACCGAAAAGCCTCTTAGACCATTTCAATATAGGACGAAGAGTAATGAAACATTTATAAAAGCCCTCTATCAAAACGTGGCCTCTTTATATATTGTTGATTTAAATTAGGAGTAAATTATACGCACAATATTTAATCTTTTTGTCGTGAAATTATTGTACAGATACATGTTATTGGATATTTCATTCAACTTCAACATTGAGTCATTGACCCTAAGTGTGGCAAGTACATGGCCTTAATTAATAATTTAATATGATGAGATATGCATAACCTACTTTCGCCTTCAAATTCATAATTAACTAATAATGATAATAATAATAATAATAATAATAATAATATAAGCAACAAAAGTGACACAATAAAACAGCGTATTAGCTAGAGGGCGTTAGTTGAGGGATGCGAATTTAGACGGCAACGCTTAGCTCATGTAAGCTAAACCAATACATTAGTACTAATATTATAACACTATTTGGCACATGAAAACGACGTTTCCATGGATTTCTCTCATTGTCTGCTTTCAACTATGTTATATTAAAATAGCCAACTTCCTGTACGAAGCAAGTCTTTGTTTTTAATCCACAAATTAATAATCTGGAAGCTAATTTTAATAAGCCAAAACAAGCAAGAAAAGAATCAAATCTGGAGGGATAATGTTGTCACTATGGGGTCCACCACATACATAAATATAAACGTACAAAACTATTAAATATAAAAGTGTAATATCATTCAAGATTAAATTAATTTAGATCATAATGTAGCCCAAATACGGTGCAACTCAGCAATTTTTGCAGAGAATATAATATAACGAAGCATTATGGTTAGTCGGATTTTATTAGACTCGCCAAGTTGAAAACATCTCTCTCTTATGGTTGCTTGTGCTAATGGGCAATCGGTCCGAAAGCAAGATGAAAATTTCACTGGTGGCAAGTTTCCAAAATACCCTACACAATTTATACTCGGATATTCTCGGTCCGATTTAAACTCGATCATTCATATTTCAATTTGAGTTAGAAAAGTTTAATTTGTATTTTAATTGGATTTTTTTATATAAGATTTTATTTATATTTTTTTAGGTCAAGTCAATCGAGTATTTTTAAGTCATGATTAAATTAATTTATTATTTAAAAATTAAATAAATAACATAACTAATAATTATTATTATCATATATATATATATATATATATAAAAGTTGTAAATACAAATAAATTATTATATTAATATATCCTTTAATTAAAATATATTATTTTTTATTTTTTTATTAAGATGTCACATCACACTAAGTTTTTTTAAATAATATTTTTTTTATTAAAAAATATTCATTCAAATTTTTTAAACTTAGACCAAATTTTTTTAAAAAGTCCAAGTTCAATCCATTTTGAAAATAGGGTTTTATTTGGTTGGATCGGATTTATCGGATTGAGCAAACTTTTTAAATTATAATTAAGTTTAATCTAATTATACATTAACCATCATAGGTAAATAATATATGTGAAAATGGTGCCAACATTGAATTCTAGATAATTTGTGGCATATTAAGTTTAAAATATGAGTCAAAACGAGTGGTAAACTTGCAAGAATAATAGCTGAAACTGATTATAAATTGCTAAAATATAAATTTTTCATTATGTATTTTCATATGATTAGTGAGCCACTTATGATATAAGAGATTTAAAGACCAAAATATAACTTTGGTCCCTCAATTTTACACAAAGAATTAATTTGATCATTAAAAAATAAAAAATATCAAAGTGATTTTTTTAATATAAAAAATTAAACTGAATTAGTCCTTTTGGATAATCAAATTGATTTTTGAAGGATTTTTATTTTGTAAAAGGTATCAACTTCAAAAAATTATTTTGATACTTTTTATCTTTTGATGACTAAATTAATTTTATGGCAAAAAATGAGAGACTAAATTTATTTATTTTCAAATTAAGGCATATTAAAAGGATAAAACTTAAGGCAATTTTATTGGTGAATGAAAGGCAAGGCATCTTATGGTAAAAAAAAAGTAAATATTATTTTATAGTCGCACTACTTGTTTTATATATATATATATATATATATATATATATATATATACGTGATTTCCTATGTGATAAAATTTAATTTTATTCACTATACTAGCAAGTGCAATAAGTTTAATTTGTCTTCAAATTCACAAGCTTTATGACATGAAAAGGATAGTACATACCACAAATCATAGTATGAAAGAATTAAAATATCTAGTTTCTCAAATATATTAAAACGTACGTCGTGTTTCATTCTCACCAGCCAGCCATACGATCACTCGCAATCGCAGAATGGCAATCTTGTTATTAATGACAAAGCGGAGGGCATTTGAAGCCTACTTTTGACCACTCTATCGCCACTATCCGGCTCTCTCTATAAAAGCCCGAAACTTGGTGGCCTCCTAAAGCCCCAAAAGCACAATAAGAAAGCTACCTATCAGTACATATGGCCGTCACTTCCAGGACCGCGACGGCCACCACCGATGAAGCAGGTGGCGGCGGCGCCACCGCCATCTCAGTTGTCCATCAGGACATCATTCAAACTCACATCCTGACGCGCCTCGACGGCCCTGCGCTCGCCTCCGCCGCCACCACATCGTCCCAATTCTACGCCCTCTCGACCGATGAAAACCTGTGGGCCAATATCTGCCGCTCCACGTGGCCTTCCACAAGCTCACCCCGCATCACCCACATCATCTCTACCTTCCCCCATGGTTCTCGTTCTTTCTTTTCCGACTCTTTCACTACTTTACACCCTCCCACCACTGCTCACAACAATTCGCAGGTAAATCTAGACCGCATACCCCAACTGGTATCGGCCGTTGATCTTTACTACCGCGAACAGCTTGTGTTCTCCAAGGTCGTAGACACGGAAACGGTGTCGGGCTGGTTCAGGTGCTCGCCGTTCCGAGTGGACCTGCTGGACCCGAAGGACGTGGTTCAGACTCCGGTACAATACCCGAAAGGCGAGAACGCGTGCGGAGAGCTGAGCGAGGACCTGAGGCTGAGTTGGATAGTGATACACCCAGAGGGGCGGCGAGCCATGAACGTTTCGAGCCAGAAGCCGGTGTCGGTGAAGCGTCACTGGCTGAGCGGCGACTTTGAGGTTCGGTTCGCGACGGTTCTGGAGGGCGAAAAAGGATGGGCTTGGGAGAGGGCGCTGTGCGGGTTGTTGGTGACGTGCGGTGGGGGAGAGGGCAGGGAGATGCAGGTGAGGGAGGCGAGCATGCAGATGGAGGACATAGATGGGATGCATTTGAATGGGAGGGAGAGTTTGGTGATTTTGCAGAGAGCGTTGGAGGGCAAAAGAGGGAGGAAGATCGTTGGGGGGGAGGAGGAGGAGGAGGAAACAAGGAAGCGATACCAGGAGTTCTTGCAGAGGAAGAAGGAGAGGAAAGGGAGGATGGTGAGGGCAGAAGGGAGATTGGACATGTTGTGCGTGGGCCTTGTGGCGGTCTCGTTTGCGAGTTTGTTTTCCATGTTTGTGTTTTGGTGATCAAAGTCACAACTTCACGTCACATGCCATTTAACATTCCTCTGTTTTCACGGCGATTAATTAGGATGAAGTCTAGCTTCCATGAAAGTGCAAACATACTGTATAGAGGCAGATAACAGCTATAATTGCAATTTACCAGTCATGTTAGAATTTCAATATATATATATATATATATAAAGAATTAATATTTATTAAAAACATCTTTAAATTTTAAAATTATTCTGAAGAATTATGGGATTAAATTTTATGACCCTTGCTTTCTTCTTATATATTTTAAAAATCTTTATACATAGTCATTCAGAATAAAAAAAATTAATCCATACTCTGAATAATTTTAAATTTCAAATTTTTTTAATTTGTAGGCTTCAGTTGTGCCAGCATTAAAGCTTAACGAATTATTTGGAAATCCTTGGATATTGTTCTAATATGTATTATTAGTGCGTTTACTTAAACTGTTCAAAGTTAAAAAACCGACCACCATTATCCATATCAACAAATAATATATTACATCAATAGAAAATAATCCTAGTTAGATTAATTTAATGACATCATAACGGAATGACCAAATGTGATCATTATGCAATCTTTGAAGGATTAATTGAATACTTTATTTCTTTTAAAGACCAAATTAATAATAAAAAAAGATAGGGGGATCAAAAATGTATTTTTTTTACTAAATAAAAATAAGTTGGTTATTAAATAGAGATCTATGAAACAATTTGCGAGCATACTAACATGTTATTAATTTACTATTTTGAACATTATTAGTAAGGATAATATTATTTTAAATTTATATGTGATATTAATGAAATGAAAAATAAATATTTATGATTTTAAAATATATTATATGCGTATTAAATTATGGATTTATATGATAATAATTTTTAAATATTTTTATTGAAATTTATATCAATTAACTATCCATATTTCTTTAAATAAGAAACTAATGGCATTAGTCTACTGCAAGCCATCTTAGCTCAGAGGTAGAGCGCGTGGCTTTTAACCACGTGGTCGTGGGTTCGATCCCCACAGACGGCGTATTTTGTACTGTACCCGCTTAAAATAAAATTGATCATAAATTTTAAAAAATATAGAAAATGATTATACATTTTGAAAAAGATAGAAGGGAAAAAGTCCTTCTGGCTAGGGATATACACAGATTGGGCCGGGGTTGGCTCTTGCATGACTTATTATCTATCTTGATTTTAAATCAGGTTTATTTTTTTAAGACTTGACTCGGTTTCATTTTGACCTGATAAATAGTTGAGTTAGGTCAAATTACACTAGGTATTAGTTGGATTAATTAATTATTTATTTTTTACTTTATTAAAAATAACCTTTTTCTTGATAAAATAAATTTTTAATAAAAAATTTAGATTTAAAATGAATAAAATTGAAATAAAAAGTAAAATTAAAATTTAAAGTAAAAAATTATTAAAATTTGAAAATAATTAATATTATAACCTGGCCTCACCCAACAAAATTTATGAATTTTTTTATTTTAACTTAGCTCAACTCTACCCGATATGACTAAACTAAACCGAGTTAAACGGACTGCCACGTCAATTATCCACCCTTACTTCAGGCCGTGGATGAAGAATATACTTTTCTCATTGCGGATATTGAAAATCGAAACTCGGCAATTATATACTTTGACATTGGGATGAAGAACATACTGATTATAATAAATAAAAAGATGTAGAATTTGTTTAATCTTCTGAAAACTTTCATTATATAATTAGAATGAGGACACGTAATGTTTGGCCCGATTGATTTTATTTCAACTCTAGTTTTAAATTCTTAAAATTGAGAACACAAATGACATATAATGTAATTAAATTGCATCTTAATTATACTTTTGACGTACAAATAGTAATATAATAATTAATCTCTTAAATGATCACAAAAAATAAGATAAAATAAAATTACATGCAAATTTGAAATTAATATGTCAAAGTTATTTGATTATTAGGCATTATCTTAGGTCGCTATAAACTTTTTGAATCTCTTTACTAGATGTCATTTAACTAGTATCATAGTATGTAATATTATCACTTTCTATGCTAATTTAAAGATAAAATCTTTGATATATATTTAATTTTCAATATACCAGTACAACTAATTATAATATAAAATTTTAATTATAATATTATTAATTTTTAATTTAATATTATTATAATTATATCATTATATTATAATTTAATATATTAATAATTATAATTATATTCTTATATTATAATTAAATGTACTCAAAATCATAAGTAAGCTAAAGATGACACCTAATTTAAAAGGACAAAGCGTCATACTTTAAAATTTGTGTATTAAAAGTATGATCAAGTAACAACTTCAGAGAATTATTCGCAATTTTCCTTAAAACTCAATTGATCTTTTTTTTTTTTTGGGCTGCAAACTTACACAAATTATAATACATAAGGTGAATATTTTATTAACAAAATAATGGTAATATTCGGTAAATAAACATTTGGTATAAAAGCGGGGGTATATGAAGACCTTTCATGCACTTTTTCACATTGCTATAAAATCCTCATCTACCAGGTCCAAAACCAGTATTCCAGTAGTCCTACTACTATCACTTTGTGGGCCTGTGTGAGTTGAGCGAGAGCGCAATGCTTCTGACTGTTGTGAGCTCCTGAAACCCCAAGACTCAGCTTCCCTATTTGCCAAGTCTTGCAACATGTGATATATAAAGTACTCCATGTTATCAGAACATTCATATAACTAGTTAATTGTCTGCTGTTGGTTCAGGAGGTCCTCTGGCAATAGGCATTGCATCAGCAATATTGGATTTGGGTTTAGCATAATCGACAAAGATAACACGTCCATTTAGTGCCTGGTAAGACAGACTTCCATCAGTTTTCACTTCTAAATTATAACCTGGTCTTGACAAAGCATAAAGATAGACACATATTGGTAGTTACCTTCCCATTCATCCCTACTATGGCATCCTCAGCCTCATGCTCTGAAGCAAAAGTCACAAACCCAAACCCTTTTGATCTCTCAGATACCTTGTCCATCACAATTTTAGCTGGAAAAGTAAAATTGTCAAAGGCCAGCAAATCATAACATGCTGACACAGGGAGAGTAGCTAAATGTTAAATGTTAGCGCAGTTATCAGCTTTAAGTACCTTCAACAACTTGACCGTACTGAGAAAATGCTTCTGACAATCCTTTCTCTGTCGTGAAGAATGATAGTCCTGCAAAAATAGTGAGGAACACAGCTCCCACAATAAATACTCCTTTCCATGGTTAATAGGAGTAAGTACATGTAAATTAGAAGCCACAAATAGTAATCACACGTTATTGTTGATATCAGCAGAAAACAATGACGTCAAAGGTAACAGGAGTTCAACAATATGAACCCCACAAGCGGCAATCAAAGAAAGTCCCTAAAGTTTTGTAGAATTAGGTGTGAAATACCTAAGAAGTGACACTTAAATTATTTTTGTTCAACATCAAATCAAAACTTATTGTAAGGTTAATCGATCAGGTTAAACAATGGTACAAGGCCACACAGATAAACAAGGGGGAAAATGAATAGCAAGTGAAACATTGGGCGAATTCAGGGTAATATAAGACATCAACTTTACCTCATTCTAAAGAACGCATTAGCTTCACCTCTATCTAAAAGACTGAGATTGTTGCTATCTAAGCTCCTAGCTCATTTTCAAACAGTTTTGGGTTTAAAAAAGTGTTGAAAAGGATATGCTGTGTCCAATTGTAAAGTAGCATAAAACAACCTTTTAAGTAATGTGTATGCTTTCTTTTGTATGCTTTCTTCTATCACCCATGAGAAGGTAGGGAAGTTTTGTTCAATACTCTATGTGAGATCTAACATTACTGCTCTTTCCCTACTGCCATTTCCAAATTCCAAGAAGTCCATGATTTGTCCTTCTTCATATAGGCAAAAACCAGGCATAGAAGAAAGAAAATCATAACGCAATGACTCAGAAATTAGCGTCTGGACCAAATTGAATAATAGAACTAATAGTCAGGTCATCTAATTGACCACTTTTTCTTTTTAGATATCATTATTACTATACTAATATTATTATTGATATTTTACTGTCCTAAAGGAATACATGAAACAATGGTCAAGTACTCTCAGATCTCAAGTAGTTGGTCTTAGCAGGAAATCGCAGACAATACAAATCAAGTGATCATTCAGGAGAACCCTACTAAAAATTTTATCGAACAGCAAAAGTTTGTGTCTCATCAATAAGCGCATTGATTATTGATAAGTACAGACGATGAAAAATCGGCCTATCATTTACCACATAACAAATGTAACAATTTTTATAACTGGACAATTAAAAGATAGAAAGGGATGAAGGTGCGATCAGAAAAAAGAAACCAGTTTCCTCCCCGACAAAAAATGGAAGAAACCAGAGAAAGGACAAACCTCCAACGAAAAGCTTGTAAGCAATTGCCCTGCGAAAACTGAGGAGAGCAGGAGAAAGAAGTGAAGCGCGAGGCAAAGCAGAACTGGTCCCAATGATTCTTGTGATCGCCGCCATTGAGTGTTGCGAATTGAGAGAGAGAGTGGAGACTTGAAGCTGAAAACGAGGATGCGGAAGGGGTTTAGGGGAAAATGCAAACCCAAATTACGACAATGCTAAATGGGCTTGGTTAACACCTGGGCTTGTTACCTTCGCTTCATCTCCAGCCATATAACAGTGTTATTTGTTTAGGCATTTCGTATTTACAGATGATCTAGAAAAATACAAGTTCAAATATATTTTGGATTCTTTAATTTAAAATGAATAATGTTGTTTTCTTATTTTTTTAATTTAATCCGACTTATTTCTCTTGTACTTTATCTGAGATTTAATATCAACTGTAATAATAGAGGGACTTAGATTTTAAATCTAAATGAGTTAAATAACTAAATAATATCTAAAACATTACCACATATAATTAAACCAAAGTTCTAAGAAACATCCGAAAGTTACGATGTATTGAACTTATTCGGCTCAATCGCAAACCCTACTAACCTAACCCTGCAAATTAGCAGGCTTGATTATAATTTGTAAGTTTTCGGGTCATAGAATTCTCAACCTAATATATAATACACACACACACACACTCACATATATATACATATGTTTTTTTTTTTACATATAAAATGTTTATTAGATAAGAAAATACAATCTTCTGTAAAGATAACATATGACAACGCGCAGGTGAGCTCTGCACACGAAATATAGATGAAAGAATAGCATCATAAAGGATCAAAGTGAATCTTTGTTTTAGCAAAAAGAGACCTGAATTATTATTTTTTATCATGACAGGAAAGTAAAGAATTTCAAATTAAGAAAAAATCATAATAAAAACATTCCGTCAGATGGAACATTCCTATTTCCATGCCATTCTTCCAGACCTGTAGTTAAGGTTTTTCGACTAGCCAATGTTTCTAGCACCTTAAGAAAAGCACGTTATGTAATACTCTGTTATTTGCCTAAAGCATGAGTTCCATGTATACAAAGACAGGCCTCAGCCAAGACTAGCAGAGGAAGGGGTCCAAGCACTCAATTGATAGTACTTCTTTGGCATCTACACTTATACAAAATGCTAAAAAGTACAAGGCAAAACTGACGCAAAATCAAACCAATTATTGACATCAACCAAACATTACAGATATACCTTTGCAGTAGTCAAAAGCTTAAGGCAGACGAAAATCTATATGAAGTTACACCAAGAGATGTTACGCTCCTGTTTGTTCAGAAGAGTATAACTACTATATACGGAACTAGGTTTATATGCAATTCTCACTTAAGCTTGAAACTACTCGTCAAGGGTGCAGCCTCAGCAATGCTTGAAACACGATGTCAATGAATTGATCATCCTGGCAAAGGGAAATTCCATTAGAGGAGAAACTAATTAAAAAAATTCATATAGCAGAGGGCTAAAATGAAAGTAAGTCTCCAACAGAGAGAAAAAGAAACGCATACATTCATTTCATTATTTTTAATTAGAGCCAATATATATATATATATATATATATATATCATTACTATCTCACCTTTTACCATTTGAATGCTCATGGAAAGAACTTGGGAATTAATTTAATAATTGAAAATTATAACATGAACAAGATTAAATGAAAAAAGTTATAAATTTGCATTCTTTTAAATCTAAATCCTACCAACAAATGGTGTCAAAACTTTGATGAATATTTACTTCAAAGGTTCAATTACAGTTTCACCCATGAAGTTTAGCTCAAAATCAGTTCATCCGCTTATGGTTTACTTCGTTACTACTTAATTGCCCCATGGTATTTTATTGCCTTATTGTTAACCAAAACAATCATGTGAAAGTTAAAAAAGATAAACAATTCAATAGTTAAAGTATGTATTACTTATACCTCAAACAGTTTGATAGTCTTTTAAGATTATTGGGAATAAGCTGACATTTTCAAGTTGCAAGTATCTACTCAATCTCAGCAACATCCATCAATACATAAGTGAAATACACATGTAATAATGAAATTGTCCATCTTTGTAACATTCACACAACAATTTTCGCTAAAATTTAGATATAAAATGCTGCAGGATAATTAAATGGTAATTGATCGAACCAAAGGAAAATTAAATGACACACTAAACCTCAAAAGGCTAAACTAAAGGCTACCCAATTTAAGTGTCTTCTCCCTTTTTCTATTTTCAATCATATGACGACACTCCAATCCCTTGAATCATATGCATTTTCTTCTATATTGCAAAATCTTAAAATTAATGTTGTCAATTATTGATTATAAAGTATTCGTTCAGTCTAGCAGAAAAGAGCTATCAGTTCATTCACTCTAAAATTATAACACATAATGATAGCCTCGGTAGGTCTGATCATACTATCTAGAAAAAATTTGGGCCCTCATATAGTGCCCATAAGATATTATGCAATATCATTAGCAACCTGGAAAAATTAGTTAAATTATTGAAATATCTCACTGGAAGAACAAGAATATCAGGGGAACAAAACAAAAAACATAACATTACCTGAGCCAGTGATAAAAGTGCATCACGTACTTTCTCTCTTCTGATAATAGGCATACTGGGAGAGGAGGTAGAAATTGGGTTAAGAGATGGAGGTGGGCTGGGTGGTGGAAATGGTTGAAGCATCGGAGTGCCATATAGACGTGGCTGTGGCTGATTCAGGAAATTATGAAAAGCTGAAGAAGGTGCAGAGGAAGAGATAGGTGGAGCTAACAGCGAAGATGAAGAAGAGGGTGCTAAAAATGTAGAAGGCTTCAAAAGATTAGCAACTTGATTGGCCCTGTTGTTGGTATCAGAAGAGTCATGTAGGAAGGCTGGGAGGGATGAAGCTGAATGAGAAGCTGCTGGTATTGTCATAGTGGGTGCCAGTGAAAATACACCACTGGAAGCAACAGAAGTGACACTTCCAGAAAAGCAGGGCTGTTTTAAACTTTCCACATTTGAAGTATAATTTCCAGTGATCTTATCTATCTGCAACAATTGAACCCAATAATTTCTAAGGCCACAGATATTGGACAGAGTTAAACTGTATAACGAACTTGAATAATGGAGGAACCCAAATAAACAATACTAAACATGAGCGCACAGAGCAGGCATAATACTTTTAGATGACATTCTAGACCCTCTAAATGAGGGCAAATTTTAAAGCAAGTGAATTCTAGCAATTAGTTAATCAACACTTCACCAAATTACTCCATATCAAGAGTCTATAATATCTGTAGATGGAAGAAATTATGTTTATGAACTATAAATAAACCTTATATTCTGAATGATAATGACTGATAATCTACTACAAATAGTACTTCCTACTAAACACCTTTTCCTGGGTTTAAGTATCATAGTATTCCAGGCTTCACATTTCTGCTTGATGGAAGAGCAAATCTTCCCAAAACATAATTGTTTGGTATATCAAAACATATGAGCACGTTAATATCCAACCAACTATTATAAAATCATACCAGGTGGCTACAATGTTAACAAAAGATAAAAAACTTGAATTTGGAATTAAAGAAGCATCCATCCAAAAGCAAAGAAAATCAGTATGTTGTATGTGCAACTAGATTACATACACTGAGAGAGTCTATAAATGCAGGATCTTCGAGAGCATCCATTGCAGAAGGGGTGGCTGAGGATGACTTTAGAGGCCTTTCTGTAATAATTGATACGGGTTCAAGTTCCTCAAATTCACTATAGCATATACCAAAACATGATGTATTAGCCACACATGACACATCTATAATGACTTGTGAATGCAACAAGCAGTTCAGATTATATGCGGTAGAATATTGGTTAAGCTACTCTATTGGTCTCTATAGTTCGAAAAACTTTTAATTTTCCAAGCCATTGAATGTACATCATTATGGTTTTAATTTTGCTTACATGGCCATCAATGTCAACTCAACCAAGTCACTTAGATGGCATCACATGCCACATATGTAAATAAATTTCACTCCATCATCTACTTTTATCCCTTTTAGTGTCAGGAAAATGCGTATTTAGGGTGTTAAATGTGACACATGGTTGGTTATGTCAGCAAAGTTTAATGGCATAATGTTAAGGAGTTAATGGCATTGACTAACTTGAAAATTGAGTGAAACTCCAGGTACCAACAAAATAATTACACCTATAAAATTATGAATTTAAATTTCAAGTGTTAATACATTCAGAAGTGTGAGAAAAACAAGGCGAAGGTCATATACATGCATAAACACACACACATAGTGCATGTAAATATTTTTTCATTAATTTTTAGAATAAAAATAAATTATAATATTTGTTAAAAATAAAATATGGTAAATTAGATATTTCCCATTCTCCTACATACATTTTAACTTCTCTCATTTGGATCATAATTTACATTTACATTTTTTAAATATTATCTATTTCTTTGGTTAGTTTGAGACCAAAGCCATATATATATATATACACTTCTTATTAAACTTACTATTACAAAAGGTTATTTTTCACTTCCTGAACCACAAATTTCTGCAAACTGGAATATTTGGTACACTGTTGTTACATACTATATTTAGACAGGTAAATGCACATTATAATACAACATTTATAAAGAGAAATTATCACAAAATATAGTCAAAGGAATAAGAATAGAAACTTCACAATATTCCTTAAGCCTTTAAAAAATCCTTACCTTTTGCTAGAAGACACTTTTGCCTTTGAAGGTGCCTTTGGGTAAGCATCAAGTATCCTGTTAAAGGAAAGTAAAACAATTGTAAGCAGTTAAGCTTACTGCAACTTAGTTACATCTGATATTGTTACAATAATAAGAAACGAACAGCAAGTCAGCAGTCCAAGTTGGGTATGATGGATTTGTATATTAGCATCCAGTAACCACGGGTTTAGCTATTTTACCTATTAAAGAGATTTGCAACTTCTTCACTTTCATCTGAATTGTAAAACCATATACCATTAACTTCTTGGGCAGCATTCCGATATAATAAGTATGGCTTCTTAAGTTCATACTCAAAATCTAATAGATTCTCCACTAGGTTATCTGTCCGAACAAATTTTCAACAGAAAAAGTGATTCAGTGGGACAGATAAAATAAATACAGACATATGATTAAATGCGTGCAGATCAGAATAACATCTATTTCTCCATATTATAAGTGATTATATTGTCAATAAAACAATAATAAAATAAGAACTGCTAAAAGGAGCATAACGTACAGCAACAATAAACTTCAAACAAGACTACCCATAAAAGCTTATTTAAATCTTAAATCCAATAGGGAAGGCTAGGATTCAAAGTCATCACCATCACAGAGAAATTATTTCTTGAGGGTCTATTTTGAAAGAAGTTGATGTGTTTCCTAGTAATCTGGAATTTGAAAGGAAAATAGCTCATAGTTCCAGCATGTAAAAGTTGTAGAGCAATCAAATGGAATATTTACATCATGCTTGACAGGATTGCACAGAAAATAGAACTATAAGGTTCTATTTACTGCAATCAAAGTAGCACTTGACAAACATACAAGGTAACTCAAGGTTAATGATAGTCATTTGATGCCTAGTGTCCAATGGAAGGAGGCAATCAATACCACTGGTGATCAGTGCTAGTTTAAAAGAGTAAGGGCACACTAGAGGATGATGGTAGTTGGCATAGGATGATGGCAGCCCATATTATTTGTGAGCTACTTGGATTTTGCTTGTTAAAAGCTCGGGCTTGGTTCAACTTATATATTAGAACAAGCCTGAGTATAAAATGAATGACCTTATACATTAAATGAACAAGTCAAGCTTCATGATTTGGATGTTTGGGTCATTAAGTTAGTGTGCAACTTATTTATTATATATCTATATAGAAAATTACAATATATGTAAGCCACTGAATAATTATAATACATATTTTTCCTCAAATTTTTTATATAGGTACATAAATAATAGAAAGTTACAAAGTTTTCAATAGCAATTCAATTTATATACACCTATACAATATGTAGTGTATTTATGATAATATTTATGAACTATTTAAGCACAAGCTTCAACTGAAATAAAACTTGAGAGTAGTATATATTATTCTACAAGTTTGAGTATACTAATGTTCAGCTTGATGTCTACCCTAAATACAAAATGGCTTGTGCTTTTTAAATCTTTTGCAGGCAAAATATTACTCTCTACGAAACAAACAACCTTATGGTGAAAGCTAGAAACCATTTACTCATTTCCATGGCTGGTAAGTGATCACTACTACACATAAATCATACTTCCAGTCAACAAATACCAAGAATGTACTTAATATAATATCTTATATGTAACTCAGAGACAACAAGAGAAGGTCATTTTTCTTTCTTCTTTTTCCTTTTTTTTTTAATAACTTTCTGTGGCTTTTCTTTTACACACACACAGACACATATTGAACTCTTATGTCAGATTTTGCTACAAAGAAGAATATATGGAAATTAAATGTCCCAAAGTTCACTAACCAAATTGGCTTTATGAAAGATTAATTACTGGAAAGCATGACTATGCTTAATATTAAACCCCTCCAACAACTCAAAATTAACAAAAACTGTTCCCACGATACTAAAAAATTGAAATAAAAAAATTAAACACGTCAACATAATAAAATTATGAAACATATTACCATGATCAGCAGTAACAGATCGGACTTATTGTCGTAATAAATAGTACATTTAATAAATATATCATGCCCAAAATGGCTAATTGCAATTTGCTCTAACACAGATGTAAACAAAATATAATTGTGAACCTGCATTGCGTCGGTTCATTACTATGAATTGAAACTGAGGTTCTGCATTCCTGAACAAAAATAGCAAAAACCACGGTGATGCAAAATTACATGAATGCAATCGGCAGCATTTACAAAATAAATAAAGACAAGGAAGAGACAGTCTTTATCACCTCTTCACGACAAAGAGAGATCCTTCAACATCCTTACGACTCTATAGCCATCCACAATATCGAACATTAGATAGAAATATGATGTGAAGACTTCAAAATACCATTTGATTCGGGAGGAAAAACAAGCAAGACGAAAAAGAAAACGGAAAACACAATGAAGTACTTAAAAGAATGCTGAAAAACCCATACTTGTGTAAGTTGAAAAGGTTCTTTCCACTCATGTCAAAAAACTGGACTAAGATCAACTTTTATGCGAATCACATTATAAGCCAAACAGAAAACGGTGAAAAGGCGAGATTGTGAACAGAAATCGTAGTATTTTCCACGAAACCAAAGGAGAGAGTTGAATTAAATCAAAGAACGAACCCATTGATTGCTATCGATGTTGAACTCGTAGAAGGACACATGAGCGGCAGTAAACAGGATCTCTTCGATGAACGGATCTCTCCTCTGGAGAACCGTGAGATTGAGCATCTTCGTGCTCTGCTGATCAAGATTCGGCGTCAATTTCTTCGTCTGGGACATTTTCGTTCAACGGAGGAAAAGCCCTGAACCCTTGCTATTGCTAAAGATGACGATTTACGTACGGACACAGTGGAAGTAAGAGAAGAAGGAGTGGAGTATTGGACTAATGAAGGAGAAAGTGTCTCCCAACGTCTTCACAGCTAATTGAGTCGCACTCACTCCCTACTATATTTTCGCTCGCCCTCTGCTCCTGAATCTACCCTGACCCGAAAAAGAAAAGAAATGAAGACAGGAACCATTATTATTTTTTAGATATTTATTAAATCTTTATTGTGTTCAGACCCAAAAGAAATTCTTTATTGTCCCTGCAAGGTAAGCATGTAATTTAACCATATCTATAGATTTATAAACCTATAAATAGCCTCCTCTAATTTGTATGATATATATGATAAATATGGTCTATTTGGCTGGGATTGTTTTTCTTTTTTGATAAAGGATTATTAATGCGGTGATTGTATATTTAATGCTTTATTTTAATGAATATTTATTTATTTTAAATTTCGAATTGATTAGGTATAAATTAATTTTTTTTCCAAATTGTAATTAATTAATTTATAAATAGATTTTGTCATTATACTAGAGTTTGATAAAATTTTTGAAGTACCTGCTATAAAAAGTTTTTCATAAAAAATATAAACTGTGGGTAAAAGTTTTTAATAGATCTAAGCCTTAAAAAATATTTATTTATGATATTTTATTGAGAATTTGATGATAAACATATTAAAATTACATCGAAAATTTTCATTTGTATGAATCAAGAGTTAAGGTTCCTGGTAAATAAATTGGGCCAGTAACAATAAAATGAAGAGAGCAGAGGTAGAAATAATTTTGAGTGTCAGTGAATTTAGTGTGTAGAAGAATGAAATATAGATAAATTAAACCTCCAAACATGAATTTGATAAATGAAAAAAAATAAAATAAAAGGACTAAACAGATTTGAGTAATTTTTTTAAATTAAGGGACAAATTAGATTAAAATGAAATTAGGACAAAAGTGAAATTTGAATTAAAGTTAAGACATTAAATTAGAACTAAATGAAATTAAAGAAAGAAGATAAATCCTGAGATTAAATTAAAAAACTATATTAAAACCAAATCAAGTAAAATGAGGAAAGTGGTTGGTTCAACCAAGAAATTGAGTTTTCCTTTTGGTTTTTTGCTGAAAAATTGCATAGAAGATTTAAATATGATTTCTTAAAAATATGTATGTAATAAATTAAATTTTTAACGAATGAATAGTTCAAATATGATTTCTTAAGAAAAATCATATATGCCTTTATTTAAGCAAAAAATAAATTACATAGTTAAATTTGGCTATGGTTTTTCTTCAAAAAGAATTCATATCCATTATTCTAATTCAAAAACTATCAGGATCCATGACAAAAGTAAAATAACATAGTCAAATTGTATAAAATATTTAAGTTTGCCAACCACCCATGTAAGGAAATAATATATATGAACCAATAAATAGAATAGTGATTATATAATTATCATAGAATTGTAAGCCAATAAGTTCGGCCACACACCACTAATCTCCGTTTTTAAAAGAATGAAAATGAGCTTAATGTTAAAAGTTTGATCTTTATCATGTCTCTTTCATATTTTTAGATTTTCAACAAAAATATATATAATAAGAAATTAATTCGATACATGGAAAATAAAACTATTGCTACCTAGCAGTATTCTTTATCAAGCCCTGTTATACGGAATAAAATGCCCAGAAAAAAAATACATTGAATCGTCTTGGCGAAAGTTTCGAGTTTTAAATTTTGTATCATTATGTACGGAAGGAAATAATATCTAAATAATGGGGTGACGGTGAAGTAACATGAAGAGAGTTAAAGCTGAGACTTAAAAATCAGATAGCCGAAGCTATTTCAGAAAACGCAGTAATTTCATTGCCATGTGAATCCACATTTGGTACAATTAAGTAACTTTAAAGACAACTCTCAAGCTCCACATAATCTAAAAGCTAGCTAGCTAGTGCTTTCCGAGAGCCAAAGCAGACATGACAATCAACAGTACAAGCACAACCACCGCAACGAAGGAGGCCACAACTGCTCCACTGGTAGCCTGGCAAAAATCACCAAACTGGTTGCATATGGCAAGCCAGTTCGAGTCCTGATTCCCATTGTGTGCCAAGTATACTATGGCAGCAGACGCAGCCCCACTCGAAGCAGCCAGAGTCAGGAACACCTGCAACATATGTCAAAATAATAAAGTTATGCAACTAAATAATTCAACTGTCATGCCTAGGATCGGATCGTGTATATATAAGTTGAATAATATTTAGAGATAGAGCTTACAGTGTCAAGGATAATGAGGAGAAGCCTAGCTCCTACAACATGAGGGCGTATAATGGTTACCACGGAGAAAGGTAGAGAAAGAACCAGGTAGCCTCCCACGAACGCCATTGCAATAACGAAAAACCTGCATTTTGGCATATATATGTTATTGTGAATGTGAATGTGACTGGGAAGTGGAGATTAAATCCAGAAAGAGGGGAAATATAATTAGAATCTGAGGATGATGTCGTACTGGAAAGTAGGGAAGCTGTCGTAGCTGGCTTCGAACTGGAAGAACTGAGTGAAGAAAGGAAGAATCTGATCGGCAGTTGCCATGGTGGCAGCAGCACCCAAAGCAGCTGCTATGGCACCCAACCTGAGAATGAAGTCCATTATGGCTATCCCTTTCTTCCATCCTCCCTCACGTGGGGCTCCTAATACGGGTGCCTTTGCTTTTGCCACATGGCTTGGCTCTGAGATTTCGATGGTGGTCGACATTTTTTTGGCTTCGAGATATGAGAGAAGGTGATTCTGGGCCAAGAAGAGCTTGAGATTGTAGGAATGATAGGGAATGATTGCGATGAAAATAGCTTCGTGGATGGGGCTTATATAGAGAGAGCATGATCGTCTCAGAAGAGTCAGCGATAAAAGATACATTTTAGTGGAAGCAGGGGAGTTGTTATATCGAACCATTTCCACTATGACCGTGAAGTCACCTCTATTGCAAAGCAAGTAGACGGTTCTGAAAAAGAGATCAACATGCTCGAACACTATGCTAATATGTACGTAGTTCTACTTAATCAGCTTTTTTTCAAAAGTTTCTTTTTCTTTTCAAATGAATATTGTTTCTTTTTATTAAGTCAATGCTTTTTATGGTTTGATGACGATTTTTTAATATAATACCAAGAATATAGGTGAGGTGATCTTTTAAAAGAATATTAAAAATGAATTAGGATCAATGATTTTCATGACAATATATTTTCTGCAGCGTAACGCTGTGCAGAATTAGAGAAACGTGAGGTCGAAAAATATTTTTTTATAAAATATACATAAGTTCCAACCACTTGGATGGAGGTATCGTAACATGGCGCTTAAAGGCACAGCAGCTGTGCTGTGCCTTCAAACGCCAAAGAGAAGTCGTGTTTGATTTTAATAAATGTTATTATGAAATATATGAGCTATATATTCGTGAGTGGATCATCTGCATAATCTCTAGTTACTGTTTATAAATAAAAAAATAATTTTTATTAATATAATATATTTTTATTAATTTAATATTAATAAAATATTATTTTTTACTGCAGATTTTACAGTAACTACACAAAATTCAAATTCTATGACTAGAGTGATGGTTATTTAATTTATAAAAATATTTCGTATTAGTATATACATAAGCCATTAAAATTGATATGATTTGTTTCATAAGACGAGATATCATTTCTTTTTTTAAATGTAAGAGTGAGAATTTAATTCTTAACATGATAGGCGTGTTTAATTTTATTAGTTCCATGTGAACTACTACAATTAAATTATCAGCTAATGTACATTAAACTGAACTAAACAAATACTAGTAATCTTTTTAGGAAATCTTATTTTTATTTATACTGATACATGACAATTATATCTAAAGAGGTTTTAATTTACATGATCATTAATGTCTATGTATACCTTTGTTACTAACATATTAATTAATATTTAAGTAATTAAATGAAGATAATATAATATTATTTAAGGTGTTTGAATTATTATAATGTGAAAAATTTTAACATTGATCATGCCAAAAATCTATTTTATTAGCACGATAAAAAAAAAAATTGTGATAGATTTATTGCAATGATCAACATTGACCATTGCAAAGACCAAGAATAACAATGGACACTACCATTATTGTTAAATTATACACATTATGACAATTTAGCACACACTATCGTAATGCCAAGGTCTTACAACCATTGAAAGTGATGTGGACCTTAACATTGAGGTCCATATAAAAATGGCTTAACGATGGCTAATATTATATCATCGATGGGACTTATCCTAACAACAATTGGCTGTCGTTAGGCCTAAACTCTAAACCTCTATTAAGAGGTCCACTTTAGTGGCCTAGCGAATGCCATGAAGAAGCCATCATTAGGCCCTTACATGGGCTTAAGACAATTTTTGTGTGGCCCTCATTAGGCCCATTATAAAATGAACCTCAATTAAAAAGCGTTGTTAAGCCCTAACTTAATGACAACCTCTTCCTTACTATTATTAGGCCAGAACAAACTTTGTTGCTTTAATAACAATTACTGTTTAACCTTTGTTAGGGCCATTAAAACATATCTAAGAATTGATGTCAAATTTATTGTTGTCAAATAAGGGTTTGTGGGTTTAGGGTCTCATCTTCCTTGCCACCAGCCACCTCAAGCAATCCTTCCTTTGATTGGTCACTCACCTACCATCACAACTTTGTCCAATCACCCCATTGCTCACTGTTGGCTTCATTGTTTGGTAACAATATGTGCGAAGGGCATCGAGTTAGGGCTCCCTCTTCCACATCGGCGTCATTCATTGTCGCTTGTAAAGACTGACGTTCTCCTCCCATTGTTGCTGGCTGTTTCTTTCCTCACTAGTTGTTCATAGGTTAGTATTTTATTTTTCATTTTTAATGTAATTTATAATAACACTTAGGTATTAACCAATTTTTAAAGACTGATTGCACTATTTTTTTGTTTTTTTGCCAATCTTGTAGTCACAATGTGTATACCACCAATAGTTATGGAACAAGTTGCAATTGTTAAGACCTTTTTTTTTTTTGGAACATGATGCAATAGTTATGTAGGTGAGGTTCTCCTAAATTATTTTGTTTATTGTCACAAATAGGACACCTAAGGTCGGTGTTCCTTAAAAACCCATCAAACAAACAAAGGAAATTATGGCATTAGCTTAACATGAGACACAATATATCACTCATTTTATTATTTTTTTCTTACAATAAAAATTAAATATTTTTTAAAGTAAAGACAACTAATTTTATTTAGTTTGGTATCCATGGCTTGGTTAAGTGTTGGATTTTTTTCTAAATTAGGAAATAGACATATTTAAATTTTATTTTATTTTATTTAAACTTTTCATGTGTATTATGTTAAAGAAAGTGTAGCTTTGAAATTATTGCTTGTGAACAAGTTTATGAATTAAGCCATCATTAATTATGTTAGTCATTTGCTTTTTGGTCTCCCATGAACTAGTAATTATGGTGAAAACTTATAATAAGTTTGGTAGGAAGTTTTAGGACTTGGCTTCTTAATTAGTGGTTTGGAAAAATATTTGATGTGTAGTTAGGAAATTACTATAAATTAAATGATTGAGTTTACCCGTGACTATTTGGTTGTTTTGTAATAGGTGTATATTAATTAGATAGATAGTAAATTTGTTTTGTGATATCAATGTGTTATAAAAGATAGTTGTTTTTTTCTCTGTTAGTTTTATTGGAATAGATATATAATAATGTTTTGATATTGGTTGTTTAATAAAGGTATAGTTAGATACTCCAAACGTTATCTTCTTTCATCATAGCTTTATTATATTGGCTAGTAATATGTTGATGTTGGTTATTTAGTATTGGTATAGTTGATGTTCTATATTATAGCTATTTAGTGATAGTTTATTGATTTTATTTTTTAAAAAATAGATAAATCTTGGATTACTAAACCCAAAAATACACCTGAATACTCAAAGGGACTTAATAGTTTCTTAGATTTTGCAATTGATAATATAAGTGTTGAAGCTAAACTAATATGCCATTGTCTAAAATGTAAGCTTAAGAAATGACAAGCTAGAAAAATTGTACAAGATCACTCAATTATTAAATTATTCTCGCAAGGGTATACTTTTTAGGTTAGATACGGAGAAAGAAGTAAAGATTTACCTCATGTACGATTCGTGTAAATGTCAGAAATTGGTGAAGAAAGAATTTTTGGGGTTGATCTTAGCAGGATATGATCCATGGTGCATTTGGGGTTCATAATGACAATGAGATGATGGACGAAGTTAAAGGTCCAACTCTATCATCTTTTGACCTAATGATGAATAAGGTGACTAAAGAGTTTTATGAGTTAATTAGGGATTGACAACAAAATTTGTATGAAGGACGTGAGGAATATTCAAAGCTATCATTTTTTGTGAAGTTTTATCACATTTACTATTTGTGTGGAATAAGTGATAAAGTTATGTCTATGATATTAAAGTTGTTAGCAAATGTCTTTGCGAATACAAAGGTTCCTCTTTCTTCATATAAGGTGAAGAACATTTTCAATAAACTGAGACTCAACTAAAAAAAGTTTATACTTGTCCTATTGATTACATGTTATACTAAGAAGAGGATGAAGCCAAATATATGTGTAAACAGTACAACACATTTAGGTGGCAACCAAAGAAAAAAGGGTAATAAGCATAAGTGCTTAGATACTTTCCATTGAAACCATAATTACAACGACTTTTCATGTCCCTTAAAACATATGAGCACATGAGGTGGCATGTTATAGACAAGAATAGTGATAACATGATGAGACATCTAAGGGATTTTAAGGCATAAAAGAAATTTAATATAATGAATGTTCAATTTGCTTTAGACCTTCGAAATGTATGCATAGGGTTAGCTATTAATGATTTAATCCATTTGGTAACTTGAGCACAACCTGTAGCATTTGGCCAATGGTACTTATATCTTACAACCTGCCTCCATGGATATATATGAAACAAAATTCATTAATTCTCTCAATGATTATTCTTAGGAAAAAAGTACCAAGAAATGATATCGCTATGTATTTGCAACTACTAATATAAAAGCTAAAAGAGTTATAGGAAGTAGGGGTTAAAACATTTTATTCATTCACTAATGAAATGTTCAAGTTATGTGTAACTATCATGTAGACGGTTAGTAATTTTTCAGGACTTAGAACTTTATCTAGTGAAATGTCCATACTGGGTTAGCTTGTCCCACTTTTAATTTTGACTCTATCCCTGTCTGCTTTCCTTATAGTAAAAAATGGTGTTTCATAGGTCATCACATAAATTTATATTAACTCGAAGTAGATTTGATGGAAGAGAAAAGAAAAGAAACCCTTTACAATAATAACTGGATCAAAATTTTAATACAGCTTGAAAATGTTAATAACATATTTGGAAAAAGTGTAGAGGATGAACACCATGGAAGAAGACCTCAAGGATATGTTACAATAAGCTATGATCCTCAACAATGGCGTAAGAAAAGTATATTTTTCTAACTTCCTTATCGAGAGAACCATTTATTATGCCACAATCTTGCCATCATACGCATTGATAAGCATAAAGTTTGATCTATGTGGCTAAATGATAATGGTAGATCTCTTATGGTTTAGTTCACATTGACCAAAGCAAATATGGATATATTTCTTAGGACTTTAAAGAATGTTACTATGCATAACAATTATTCTTGCGACATATCTAAATGCATTAATTCAAGGTAACATAAGATTGACGGCTTAAAGAGTCATGACTCACACATTCATATAGAATAACTTCTACCATTGGCAATTAGACAAACATTTCCGAAGCAAGTGTTAGTTGTTTTGATTGACTTGCATTCATTCTTTAGGCAATTGTGTAATAGAGTGATAAAGGTAAACAAACTTGACCAACTCTAAGATAGAGTTGTACTTATGTTGTATCATTTAGAGATGATCTTTCCATTATCATTCTTCACAACTATTGTGCATTTAATTGTACATTTAGTTAAAGAAGTTAAGCTTGGTAGTCGTAAACAATACTAGTGGATGTACCTCATAGAAAGGTAATGTCCAATGCATTTATTCCTACATTACAATTTTCTCTACGTCAATTTATTGACTTAGTTGAAGAGCATTACTAATAGATACTTGGGAAAATAAAGGGAAGCAAACAATTGCACATATTGATAGATTGAAGAGACTTGCATGAAAAAAAAAAAAATGAGATGGTGAGTTTATATTAATGAAAAATATTACATTCAAATGTTGTACTATTATTTGAGATTTTACATTATGGAAAACAAATGTAGGAGGAAGAGCGTGAAGGTCTAGTTTCTCAAAGAAAGATTTGAACTGTAGTGCATAAGAGAGTTGATGAATTATTTATAAATAAGGATGCTCAAGATATTGATGTAGGTTTATG
Organism: Delonix regia; assembly: GCA_037074485.1. Taxonomy (NCBI): domain Eukaryota; kingdom Viridiplantae; phylum Streptophyta; class Magnoliopsida; order Fabales; family Fabaceae; genus Delonix; species Delonix regia. The sequence continues at coordinate 41,465,206 of CM073449.1, forward strand.
AACTTTGTGATATTATGTTATTTATTTATAATTCACTCCAAATGGTTTAATGTTGAAATGATTTATTGTTCTTATATTTTGTATCAATATGTGGGAAAAAAATAGCTAAGTTTAAAGCATCTGGCTGTTATACGCAAGAAATTTCTATGCATGACTCATTAGCACTGGCTTTGGGGACTCGAGCATTCTGGGTGAGTTAGAGTAATGAGCATGGGTGTTTGCCCATCCAAGCGTTTAGATGTTGTGCTGGTGGGATTTGACCCCCTTCTTATCATAAGCTGCTAAATGAAGTTGCATCACTCAAGGCAGATATGGCAAAAAGAGACATTCGAGATGCACAACAAATTTCTCAACTTGCTAAGGTATTAGCAGAACAATAACAAATAAGTGTAATCATGTCTTTTTTCCTAAAAAATGTCTAAGGAGATTTACCTCTAGATCTCGCATGCATACTATCACATGGGGTATTTTTCTAAACTTTTTATTTTGTATAAGTCATATGTTGCATTTAATTTATTGCTCATGACATTTTATGTCCACTTTTTAGGTTCCTAGTAACCGTGGCAATGTCCCCTGCCTTCAAAGCAATCATCAAGTCCTTCTAGTAAGAACTAGTTAGGATGACTTCAACATTATGTTAAAATTTGACTTTCATCTATTGTTAGACTTTGTAATTATTTAGTATCTAATTATGTTTTAACTTGATTAAAGTTTCATATTAAACTTTGTAACTAATTTGTATTTATAACGTGGTCTTATTGGCTTCACTTGAGTATCAGGTTGTGTTGTTATGATAGATAATAAGTTTATCATATTTACAAGATATTGCCTATAAAAAAATTGACACAAAAAATTAAATTAAAATATTTTAAAGAAACCTATCAACTTGATTTAAACTGCTATCATAAAGAATATAAAACCATTACGACATTTTAAATAAATCACTGCAAAGAAAAGTCATTATGAAAGTTTTTATTAACCATCTCAATAGCATGTGATTGCGTCATTAAAAAAATTGTTATAAAACCATGATACTATAATATTTCTTTTTACAGTTATATTGGCATGTGATTGCGACAATAAAAGAAACTATTGCAAAATTATGACATTGCAACACTTTTTTTTTACCCTCATAATAACATATTTTTGCAACGACTTTAATGAAAGTTAATTGACCATTGCAAAAATATGTCATTGCGACAACTTCTATAAATATTATAGAAAAACATCGTTATTTCATTTGTGATAGTAGTTTTTACAATATTTTCATTGATTGTCATAAAACTACTCTAAGATGATCAAAATTTTCACAAAAGCCATAAAAAAACTGTACAAAAGCTATTTTCTTTTAGTGTAGTAAACTATGTTAAAGCAAAACTACCTTTTAAAACAAAAATCATATAAGTTGTTAATTAGGTGTACTAGCTAGCTAATAGATTTATAACAGGCTTTACACAATATTTTTAATTTTAAAATAATTATTATTTTAAACTAAAATTATCGATATACTGGTATTAATTATAATTTTATATATTATATCATTTAAAATATTTATTTTTGTAAATGTTGTAGTAATTCTATTCAATCTAATTATTCTTTAATTTTCATATATCCTTAATGACCAACCATTATGATACATCAAAACTCAAACTAGCAAGTGTATATCATTTGTGAAACACTCCAAATAAATAAGCTGTTACGATAAAATGAAGATGTAGATTGTACTATATAGATAAACAAAAGTAATAGAAAAGCATAAAAGAAGTGAAAAGCACATTATATATATAATAGATTGGCTTAAAAAGAAGAAAAAAATGCTACAATTCCATTGCAACATGTATCTGCCCAAGTAAATGATCATGAAATGAACACTTCAGGAGAAACCTCACGTACATAACTTGAGATCTTCAAAAACAGAAAGTAAACCATGCACGACATATAATATTAGAATACAGGATAGCTTATAAATTATAAGATTCATCATCTTGATTTGTCTAGTGGTTTCTGAGAGCCAAAGCAGACATCACAATCATCAACACGAAGGCAACCACCGCAGCGAACGCCGCCACCACAGCAGAACTAGTGGCCGCGCAGAAATCACCAAATTGGTTGCAGATGGCAAACCAGTTTGTGTCCTGATCACCATTGTGTGCCAAGTATACTATGGCTGCTGATGCAGAAGCACTTGAAGCAGCCAGCGTCAGAAACACCTGCCATTAAATTACGGGATATAAATATGGAATCTGGAAAATTTAGAAAATATATAGAAGTACTGTAGCTACTGAATTTAATTAAGGCTATGATGAGTGCTTTACAGTGTCTAAGATAATGAGGAGAAGCCTTGCTCCGACTGCATGGGGGCGTATAATGGTTACTACAGAGAAAGGTAGAGATAGGACCAGGTATCCACCCACTATTGCCATGGTAATAAGGAAAAACCTGCATTGGATTCATGTATTGAGTTTGAGAATTGGACAGTTTTTTTTTTTTTGGGTCTATCCTTAAATTTTTGTCAAAGCCAAATTAACCCAAAAACTAAGAAGAAAAAAAGAAAGGGGAATCACATACTGGAAAGTAGGGAAACTATCGTAGCTGGCTTCAAACTGGAAGAACTGAGTGACGAAAGGGAGACTCTGATCGGCAGTTCCCATAGTGGCAGCAGCACCAAGAGAAGCAGCTATGGCACCTAACCTCAGAATGAAGTCCATTATGGCCATCCCTTTCTTCATTCCCCCTGGTCTTCGAGCTGCAACTACCACTGCTTTTCCTTTACCAACGTCGCTCGACTCTGGGACATCGATGGTGGTTGACATTTTCTACTTTGAAATATGAGTGAATATAACGCTATGAAGAAGGAAGATGAGAATGTATATAAATGAGAGTGAAAGCTTGTGATATGATGCGAATGGGTGATCACGTTGAAGCTTATATAGAGAGAATAAGCAGCTTTTGGATTAGTTTAATAGGGGAAGCGCCAAGGGGAGTTGTTAAGAAACCATTCCCACTTTTGATAGCAAAGCAAGTAGAGATCAGGTGAGGGAGAGCAGATCCAAATCATTCCCAGGTCAGAACAGAATAATAGTACAAGCTACTACTTAATCAACTTTCTTTCTTTAATTGGTTCTATTCTTTTCATTTAAAGAAAAGCACAGTGGATGGTGTTGTGTGTGTTTATTTCTTCTTAGTATCATAACATTGAATGTGGAAGGAATTAGAAAAAATGACACGAGCTACAAAATTTTAACAAACAAAAATTGGTAGTTAAATTAAGCTGCTGCTATAATGATAGATCTATGACACAGTCTATAGTAATCAGTCAACCAAACCACGCACTATTAGTAGTCTTCCTAATCAAATAATGCAAGTATGCGACTTTAGATCTTTGGCATCCTATGGCTATTAAAGTTTCTACGTAAACCCAAGCATCATGTATATATATATATATATATATATATATAATATACATTAAATCAAAAAGCACGATGGCATACCTTTTTTTCTTCTTTGCAATTAGGGGTGGAGAGAGAGAATTTTTGTTAGGGGACTAAGAATATAAATTATAATATTATTCTATATATATATATATATATATATATATATATAGTATAATTATGTACAACTTAATAATATAAAATATGTATGAACAAGATCAAAATTTATAAATGAATCTGATTCTATATGATGAATTTTATTGATGAACTTTTGAATAATTATAGACTGATTTTAAGTATAAATAAAATATATTGATAATTGATGGTAATAATTATAATAAATAAGGCAATTTACAAAACGTATAGATAAGAAAAGTCTATAGAATTAGAGATAATATATATGTAAAAGACAAGTTGAAAATTATTAAAAAATAAAATATAAAAACTATCTTTAAAAAAATAAAAAGTGGATATTAAATAAAGTTAACGAATGATAAAACAAAAATAAATAATGAGATAGAATAGTAATATTTAATCTTTTAAATTTTAGTCTATTAACATAAAAATGTAAACAAAAATCTATTTATTTTAAATCTTTAAAATTTGGGGAGACATTATTTTTAAAGTTTATTTTTTTAAGAAAAATTTATCATTCACAAATACTTATGGAATTATTAAAAAATTTCTCTTCTTAGTAAAAGTCAAATTAAAAAAAAAGGAAATATTGTAATTTAAAATATAACATATATTATAAGGAAATGACAATTTTAATTCATTCACTTTTGTTTAGTGTCAATTTAATCTTCCACCAATTTGTATTGACAAAATACTTCATCAGAAATTCAAAAATAATAAATAAATAATTTCTTAAATTGGTTATGAGTGTATTGCTTTTAACTTAATAAATGATTGTTTTATTATTGTTGAATTTCTAGATAACCATTTTGACACTATAAATTTGCACTAAATTGGATCAATTAATTGACCAAAATGATACTTTTTCTCGTACTATATTAATATATGAATTATTAATTACATTATATTATTTACATAATTTTTTAAAAAATGTATGAGTTTTAATTATATATATATATATATATATATATATATATATTTGTTGAGGGGGCGGCCAAGGCCCCCTGTCCCCCTCCATCTATCATTGTTTGGAAGTAAAAGCGTTGGAAAGAAGTAACAATTCAGCTAAAATTAATTTATTTGACCGTGCATTCCATGAGATTCCAAAAAAAATCAGTTTATTTTATTATATGTTAATATATTTTAAATTAACGATTTTGTTATGTTAGTAAAAAAATTAAATTTAGTGATATATTGTGATATAAAAAAAACATAATAAATTAAATAAACTCTATAAAATTAACTTTATGAAATTAATAAAAAAAAATAATAGCAATGAATTATTGAGAGGGTATTATAACAAATTATTTAATTATATATATTTTTTATTTTAAATTATGTTAAGTTATATTTATAATTCTTTATTAGAAAATGTAAAAGATAGTTAATTAATTAATTAATTTTTTTGTTAATTTAAAAAATCAAATTTCAAAAAAATTTTAATTTAAAAAATAATTAATTCATTCATTAATTTTTAAGTTTATTCCAAAAAATTCTCAAATTTTAAAAAATAATTTATTAATTTTTTTATTTACTTATAAAATTTTTACAATTCAAAAAATTGTTGATTTAAGATGTTTTATTATTTTTTTATTGACTATAAAAAATTTACATATTTCAAAAATTTTTTAATATATATAAAAATTCATCACGTAAAAAGTTAGAGTCTGCAAACTTATCGGTCAACATAACTCTCATGTCTATATATAATAGATAATCAAACACTCTCTTTACATCAATTTTAAGAACCGTTCAAAACATCGAAGCATGCCATAATTAATAATTAATAAAATGATAAATGATAACAAAATGCTTTTTAAAGGCAATGTTAGCGAGAAATTCTCACATATATTATAAATTATAAATCAATTATTTTAGAATTTTTAGTGTACTCACAATTCTAAAAACATTAATATATCCAGTTGTAATATAATTGTAATATTAGTATTTTTTAAAATAATATTATTATAATTATGTCATTATATTATGACTAAATATATTAATATATTCAAAATTATGAATACACAAAAAATGACGCTATCAATTATACATTATTCAATAAAAATATAATCAAATTGTATAATTAAGCCGTTTTATCAATTTATATGCAAACTTAACTGTATTTTATTAATTAGTATTTAAATCACCTGAAGTTCCATATATTTATTTATAAATGTTATTGTGTGTGTAAAAAATTTTCATACCGTGGTTTGATGGAGTTCAATCCTCCAGAGTAATTGATATAACTATGACTGCAGAGGACATCAGCAACAAATAACACATTTAATATTATTATTATTATTATTTTTATAAGAACAGTTTTTATCTTACTCATAACTCTCCTCTACGGTCAGAAATCTGACCGTAGAGGATCTCCTCCCGGATTGATGGGCTAGTTCTCAAGGAATGTTAACTACCTAGCTAGATTACTGTGTCTCAATTGGGATCAACTCCAAAGAGAGACTGCGCTGCCCTGCACCCAATTCTAAGTCTCTCTTCAGATTCGCGTTAATTTTCGGAAACCGTGATAAATTAGTAAAATTTTCAACTCTTATATAGGTTTTGTAAACTAATGTTTATCAAATTTTGAAAAAAGAAAAAATTATTCAACCTAGAAAAATGCACTGGCATCCTACCTAGTAAGGATATTTATTTATTTATTTGATGTATCGAATCTTTATTATCCTCGGCGACGTATAAATAAATTTATTTTTTAAATGTTAAAAAGATATTATTTTTTGTCAAAAGGACCTGGCAAAGAGGCAGGGAGACTAAAGTGGGCCTAGAAAACAAATAACCAAACGCCGGCCCATCCCCCGGGAACCAAACAGACGATCAAGAGGCCCGGCCCAATTTCAAACCGACAAAATAGCCTCCTGCGTTAAGAGCATGCGACTTCCGACTACTTCGAGTTTGTGCCAAGCTCTTGGGAAGCTTTCTCCGACTCTGCAAAATGTGGGCAAGTGCAGAAGGTGCTGCTCCGGAGGTCACCCTGGAAACTTCTATGGGTTCTTTCACCGTTGAGGTATATGGTCCACCCTTATTTTCTTTCCGTTCATTTGGTCCGAAGTCCAGATGAACACTCTTAGGTCCTCAACATTGCTTGTCCTTCCCTTTATTTTTTTTATTTTTTGAAAAATCAAAGCCCACTTTCGGCTTTTTCCTTCAGCCATCGATTGCTAAAGCATAAGGACATGTATACTCACCCATTGTCGTTATCTAATTTTTGGTTTAGCTGTACTACAAGCATGCACCCAGAACTTGCAGAAACTTCATTGAACTATCCCGCAGAGGTTATTACGATAACGTTAAATTCCACAGAATCATCAAGGTGTTTTTCTTTTCCTCGTTTCCTGTCGCTTCCATTGCCACTTGCGATTAATTCTTACTTAGATTCATCCCACTGCTGAGTAGGACTTCATAGTACAAGGTGGAGATCCCACCGGAACAGGAAGGGGAGGAGAGTCCATTTATGGGTATGTTTTTGAAGATTTAAATATTGTCACTTTGTTTGGCCATTGAATGGTGGTACTGAAGTATGAAACAAGCAAGTTATTGATTAATTTATTTGGCGTTGGACAATTCAGAGTATTGCTCATATAATTGTTTATCGCAGTCCAAAATTTGAAGATGAGATAAAAAAAGAGTTGAAGCACACTGGAGCTGGTATCTTATCCATGGCAAATGCTGGTCCAAATACTAATGGTAGTCAGTTCTTTATTACTTTGGCGCCATGCCCATCTCTGGATGGTAATGCTGTTATATTCCTAATTACCATTAGAATTTAGTTCTTGTAGGCCAATACTTGCAAAATATTATTACTTCTGAATTTATTACACTATTCCATGCTTGAGACATTGCGTGTGCAATTGTGTGGTGTCTCCATGAATTTGTATTTGTGGGTTCAGTTGTTTACTAGTACGATGCGCGATTCAATTGGAAGGAAATCGATTATTATAAAGTTTTATTCTCCAGCGTTGCTGTCTGATTTTGGATGTTAAGCCTAATATAAGTAAAAGAATGGGTTAATTTCAGAGGACATTATGGGAAAGCTAACTTATATTCAATAACAAAGCCAGAAAATTATCATCTACAGAATAAATGTGAGGAAACTTTTCTGCAAATTTGAGCAGTCAGAAACCTTCTATAATAGTACTCCTATCCTATCATGTATCTTCGTCCTGACTAACATAATTCAATTTTTAAGTAATTTCTTAAATTATTTTATTGATCATTACATTAGTTATAATATCTTAGAAATTGTGCTTGACACTACCATGGATCGTGTAAAATCATTGGATAGAAGTAGTACAGAATGGTAAATTGATATACTTGACTTCTCAAATGTAATGTTTGCATTAATGTTGACACTAGACAATAAGCCACACTTCTACTCAGTTAGTTGTTACATTTTCATTAATTATTGGATAGTTGACTCAAGCAAACTTTTAACATTAGTATTGGTGTCAGAATAGTTAACTGACAAGTTTGGCTAGTTGCTTTTTGATCTTTGTGAGTCACATCTAGAGATTTCTGCAATTGTTAACGGTTCTGCAATACTGATTTGTATCATGCAGGAAAACACACCATATTTGGAAGAGTATGTCAGGGGATGGAAATTATCAAGAGACTTGGCAGTGTACAAACTGATAACAATGATAGGTATGTCAAATATTCTGCAGAATTACTACCAAAATGGATATATAATACACCAATTGCATCTTACCTCTAGTTTCTTATTCTGATTATGACACACTATAATTAGCAGGTATAAAACATGGCTTAGGATATTGAGAGTCATAAAATCTCTAGTTTTGCTGGATTAGCCTTTAGCCTTTGTTGAATGTTCCTGGGGAATGATAATTGTTGAAGTTTCCACTTCTGTTCTTGTTTTTTAACTGGTGAAGAGGTATAAATGCTACCTCATGCATTGTCACCTTTAATTTTCATGATTTTTGTGTGCATGCTTAATTAAAGGAGACAATAAACATCGATCAGTGTCTATGAATTGGACATATGACAGGAAAAGAAAGAGAAAGGGCTGAGGCGACCATCAAATATGTCATGAATGAGTTGTCATGACAGAGAAAATTTTATAAATAGCATTTTTTGACTTACATGCTTAATTCAAGGACTTTAATGAAAATATGTCATTTGTTACTTTCAAGTTCTGACATTTCCATATTTTTGGGAACTTTCATTTTTCCTGCATAGGTTATATTAACATTCTAGACTTGGGTAATTTTGCCTATACTTTTGAAATACTGCTGAAAGGCCAAATTGCAGGCTCATGCTTGTTTGTGGCAGTGTTGATGATGTGTGTTTCACACAAATGCGTGTAGTAGTGCATAAATTTCATGTCACAAAATTTGGATCCTTTCATGTACGTTACAGTCATGTATACAATAATAAAGATATTTGTATCTTGTCACGTGTCTCTCTCACATTAGAGAATCCAAGTTCAATTTACCTATAATAGCAACATAAGTTTGTCTGATTTAAACAGAAGGTGGGGAGGAAGCCTTGTCTTTTAGCATGTCTATAGGACTTTATTTGATCATTTCTAATTTTCCCATTTTCTACTGATAGGCCCATCCATGATGTGAGGATACTGAGGACATCGGTCAAGGATTGAGATAAGTTCCTAATAACCAAGAACTGTTGTTCCTACAATATTTTGCTGGAAGGTGAGGAAACTGGAACCATCAATGGCTTGTAGTTGGGTATAGAAGTGCGGATTTCTGCACCTATCACAAAGAACTTAATGTTTATTTTCTGGGTAGACCAAGAGCCTGATCTTCTGTTTGCAAAATGTTTTTAATGATAGAAGAAATTTGCATGTAGTGAAATTTTAGAACTAAATATATTGTTATATATTATTTTTGTGCCATCATGTCATATATACTCAAAAGAAGCGAAATGCGGAACCAATGGGGAACTGGTTGGAGGATATTTAAAGCTTTTAATGAAAGCTGCCTATGCAGATCTCCGTGATCCTTTTAGAACCAAAGAAATTGATATATTTTTTTTCTTCTAGGGGGTGAGGCTGTCCTGCCATTTTCACTAAAATTGTAGAATGCAAAGCCAATTGAAATGTGTTTTGACAATACTTGGCTCTATAGTTGAAAAGGTTTCCTTTTTGCTGACTTGGCAATGTCCCAATAATCTCGTATATTACTTGTTTCCTGTGCGTGGAGCTAATTAATTTGTTCGATTTAGAGCGCTCCAAAATTCCTATCACCCGTCATCAAGTAGAATTTGGGCACCCAGCAGCAGTTCCGTGGTCAATCTTGTGAAGAATTGAGAGTTTATGGCATGACATGTACCTAATGGGCTTGGACTATGTTTTTTTTATTTTGTTTTGATAAACAACAGGGTAGAACACCCAACAAAATAAAAGAACTAGCAAGCAACAAGCTTATGATGACAAACACTTTGCAAATCAGCAGTAATAACTAGAGACGCAAAGTTAGGAATATCAGTAGTAAAATTAGCTTCACGAAAGATATGAGAAATTTAGATAAATCAATTCAAATTCAACTAATGTCTTATAGGACGAATAGGTGAAAACTTCCACATAAAGTTTTTAGCAAATTATGAATCATTTAAACCACTATCAAGGAATCAAGTTCTACAATAATAGATTTATACCTAGCTTCAAAACAAACATTGAGCCCATAAAGTAGGCCCTAAAGTTCAGCATTAGTGATCATGCAGTTTAAAAACTTTAACACTAAAACTTTTTATAAAATTGCTCCTGTTGTCCCTAAGCAAATCACTACAAGTCGCGGATCCTTGATCAAAAACAAAATCATTAACGTGATTAGGAGGAAGAATCCAATAGATATGCTGAGTAAAGAAATCCTTAATAGTCCTTTTAGTTAGTTGGAGAAGAGAAAAAGGCACAATAATAATCCAAAAGCAAAGCAGTTATATACCTTAGGAAACTAGCGAGCTCAATGTTAATTCCTTCAAAGATTCTTTCATTTCTCATGTATTAAATTTCAACATAAGTAGTCGAAAAGGCATGAAGCCAACTCACCCTATTAAAGAAAAGAGCTCCCAAGATTTAATTTCAACCATTAGATGAGGTCTCCTTAGAAGAAACCCACATGATGGGAAGTAAGAACAATGCTCTTCTACACCAAACAAGCGATATTACAATCATAAATGGCATGAAGCAATGTTTCATTATCAAAACCACAAAGCGAACAACTAGGAGATGCAACCAAAGATCAACGATGGTGGGCATTATTAATGAGAAGAACTTCATTAGCAACAAGTCACGTGAAAGCTCAAATACGCTAAGAAACACCTAGCTTCCAAATTATATGAAAGAGATCATTTTGAAAACTCCAATCAATACCAAAACAAGAATTAAAAGTAGATTTATAGGAAAACATACCAGTAGTATTAGGAAGCCAGGCCACAGAGTCAACATCCTCAACTAAGAGAGAGACTTTTAGAGGAATGATAATATCCACACAATTAACAAAAAAAACTTGTTAAAGCTTAAGAACATTCTAATCTCTATTATGGAGGATATAATCAGCCACAAGTTTATCCCGAATACTATCATCAATATCGATGATAGCAAAATCTTCAAGACTATGCACTCCTGACACCTAATAGTCAGTTAAAAAATGGATCAAATTACCATTCCCTAATCACCAAATAAGATTTCGATAAAAGGGCACCTAGATCTGAATAATACCTTATCAGAAATTAGAAGCAACATTACGCTAACAAACAATCAAAATAATAGTCTCAAAACAACTATATTTGCTACGAATCACCTTTACCCATAAGTCATCTTTATTGTGAATCAAGTTCCACTATTGCTTCATAATAGAAGTTTGGTTGAAATCCCAAGCTTTTCAAAATCTCAAACCACCAAACTTCTTAGGTTTACAAACATTATCCCAACTAATCCAATGAATTCTTTTCTTATCGGCAGAGCCATTCTAAATAAAATCTTTACAAATTTTATCCATGCAATCACACACCTGAAATGGGATTTTTGTAGTTTGCATTACCTAAGTAGGAATGGAAGCAAGGGCTGACTGAGCCAAAGTGATTCTCCCAGTGAAGGAAAAAGTATTAGCTTTCCAGTTATTCAAATGATTCATCATTTTATCAATGAGATACTGGAAATCTCTGTATAAACATCTATTATGATGCAAGGGAACACCTAAATATTTTCCCACATTATCAACCAAAACTTGGCTAATCTTATGTCATTTATCCTGCAAGACATTAGCAGAGAAATAAATGCTAAATTTTGAGTTATTAACCTTCTAACCCGAGCTTCTATATAAAACCTCCAAGGTCTCCTTCATAAAATGCACTTGTTGAGAAGAGGTCATACTGAATAGAATAAGATCATCAACAAAGAAAAGGTGAGAGAGGATAGGTTCCTTTCTATTTAAAATAATGGGATCCCAACGTTTCTACTTAACAGCTAACGAGATGGAATGAGATAGTCTTTCAATACAGTGGACATAGTGATAAGAGGAAATGGGGTCCTCTTGACAGATCCCTCCTGAGGGAACAAAAAGGTCAATAGCATGACTATTCCAAAACAGTTGCATGTCAGTGGAAGTTATACTCCACCAAATAATATTAATTATGTTATCTGGAAGGCCAATATCATTCAAGGTCTCCCTTATAAATTCCCAAGAAAACTTATCATAGGCTTTCTCAAGATCCACTTTGAAGGTCATAAAACCAATATTGCCCTTTTTGGTCCTCATAATATAAACAACTTCTTAGGCAATAATGATATTTTTAGTAGTTTGTCTCCTTAGAACAAAACTATATTGATTTGGGCCAATAATTTCAGGCATAGCCTCTTTAAGTCTAGTGGCAAGAATTTTAATGACCAACTTGTACACCACATTACACAACCCAATGGGTTTGTAATGTTTCATCATCTTAAGGATAGGAACTTTTAGGATAAGAGAGATGAAAGTGTAATTCACAGATTGAATAATGGCTAGTTCGAAGAACACCTTGGTCACCTAATCAACTATAGAGTCCTTCACATGATGCCAATTATAATGGTAGAACATTGCAAGAATACCGTCAGGACCAGGGGCTTTCTAAGCACCCATATTAAAAAGAGCATTCTTGACTTCCCCGTCTGTAACTTGTTTTGCTAGGGAAAAAAGTTCAGTATCTGTCAAATTAGGGAGCATCCCAAAGACAAGAAATTGGCCATGAGAGTCCTCCTCCTCATAAATATTCTTAAAAATAGGAAATACCCATTTTCATCTTTTAACATAATAATTATATTCTTCCTTTTCCGAGTAAAAGTCATACCATGAAAATACGTAATGTTACGATTCACATACAAAAGCCATTTACATCTGGAAAGTTGCTTCCAATAAATTTCCTCTTGGATGGCTAAAACTTCATACTCTTTCCATAACTAATTTTGATGTTTTTCTAGGAAAACATTTGTTTGAAATTTTAGAGAACGACTTATACCTTCGAGTCTCAATAGGATTCTATTCTTTTTCTTGATTATATTACCAAAAACATTTTTATTCCAATTTTTAGCTACTTTAGTGAAGGAATTAATTTTTCATTCAAGGTCCCCATTTTTTAACCATGACCTCTATAAAAGATCCTGAAAATTATCATGAGCCAACCAAGAAGCTAGAAATTGAAAGGTCTTTCCAACATTATTAGTTAAGTCATTGCCTCCAAAATCAAGGAGGATCGGAATGTGATCCGACTTGAGTTTAGGGAGGTGTTTAACTACGACATTATCAAAGAAAGTGAACTAAAGACTATTAACAACAAAACGGTTGAGTCTTCTTTTGATATTATTACATTGCCAGGTAAATGATTGTCCTTAGAAACCAATGTCATGAAGGCTGCAATCAAGCAAAGTGTCCCAAAAAATGATAAAGTTACACGACATATTAAAAGAACCACTAATATTATCAATAGATAAAACAAAATTATAATCACACCCTACACACCAAGAACCCATGGTTTGGCCAGAGATCTTCTTAAGGTCAACTCAAAGATCCCCTCAAGAGGTAGACAAGGGGTTTCCATAAACAACAATAAAAAATCGTAGGCTAGCATTCTCAAAGACAATTTCCATATGGACAAATTGATGATGAGAATAAAGTGCTTGTAGTTACCAACAATTAAATTTTCATGAACACTAAATATCACCTGAAAAGCCCATATCATCTTGAATATGATAATTATCAAATTTAAACTTTTTAACAATCTTAACTTTCTCCACTCACATGGGATTCTAATAAACATAAGAAATTAACTTGATATTTATTCATCAAATCACTAATTATGATAATAAAACATCTTTATGAATTCTAAATTAAAACATTCATTTGAAAAATGGGCTTGGACAAATGATTACCTCGAGTTTCTTTAACGTGGAGAAATGTGCATGACAGCAAACTTTCATTGTGTCGCGGGCATTACTTTGGAAACTGATAACTAACAGGGCTCAGTCTATACTACAACTCTGTGTTTTGTTCCACTCGTATAACAGATTTGCTATTTCATAGATCCTTGACACGTATATAACTCTAATGATAATTTTCAGGAAATGACTATTGGGAATGTGTCATTCACCATGTTCTAAAGCTCTTGATAATGTTCTTCAAAAAAAAAATAGTGCACAGCCACTTTTTCCAAATAAAAAATAAACTACATATTTCTCACTGATTATGCAGTGAGTTAATATTACCGTAGGATTCACCGAATAACATTAAGGTACCGCGAATAAAACGTACGAGACTTTCTGCATCCAGTGGAGATAGGTTTTGAACTGCTACTTACAGTTATAAAGTATACATGAAGCCTTAAATACTTACTCGTCATGTTAATTTCTTAATCAGCACGTTAATTCTTAAAAAATATGACCAGTAAAATATTAAAAATCTCATATTCTGCTGCTCTTCGCCTTACCGATTAAAAATCTTTCTCCATTATATGTTATTCAACTGCAACGTTAAAAAAGTTAAGAAAAAAGAAACCATGCCCAAAGTCAAATATTACACAAAATTTACACTCAACTAGCTTCTATAATTCGAGGGAAAATACGTGTAGCGGCTACTGAAAGATGTTGCTCAAAGCAACATCACCTCTCGCATATCCACTGCACCAGGAGACCAAAATCGAATTGATAACTGTAGCCTACACATCTTTCCCCAAAAAATCTTGTTCACTCTGTAATGCGGTAGTTGCTGCTAGCCTCTTCCAGTAGCAACCACAACAATATACATCATTGCAACCTAGTACTGCACCTATTTGTAACAGTTAATCGTAGAATCACTGTAAACGATTCACAGATGAAATTTAACTAGAACCCAACTTTCCTTGTATACTAGAGTGATTCAATGACCTGCCATTTTCTTCGCAACTGCGGTTATTGAGCTTAGATGGTTGCGTTGAATTTAATCCATTGGTCTTGACAGATCCTGGACTTTCCTCCCTTGAGTTTGCTATCCTTGTCGGCTCAGAAGTCTTACTAGATGGGTCATTAATTGTGGCCGACTGCTGCAACAATTCCATGCGCTTTAAAGATGGAACATCTCCTTTGCAATATCTGCGCCACATGTTCCTAAATGTTGATTCTAGACCACGAATAAAATTTGCTCCATCACAAAGAGGAGACTTGGACATGAGTTCTCGCAGACTCATCCTCAGATTTTGTAGTGCTGAAATGTCAGTGGCCAACTGCAGAGCCAATTGGACGTATTCATCTTCATTTCTGGCAATCAAACGCCCCAGACCTACAATTTGTAATACGAGATATTCTTTAGTTTTAAAAGTGAAGCAAAAGCTGAAGAATGATGCAAACTATTTTTCTTTTTCTTTTTTTTTTTTGTTCAGGGAGATGGGGCGTTGAATAGCTCAATTGTTATCCACCACAAATGGTCAAATTGATTGATCCATGAGAAAGAGATGAAAAACAAACCCACAATTCTGATTTATCAACATACATGATTGTAATGCAGTATCAATAAAACTCAAGTTCAACAACACTCAAGATCAAAGTTGCAAAACTCCTACAGAGAGCCTTTTGCCCTTCTTTTATCAGCTATTAGTTATATATTTTCAACTTCTCTATTTTCTCTTGTGTGTTTCTACTTGTAAGTTGGACCAAATAGATAGATACTTGGTGAAATACACGAGTTAGCAATTCTCATCAAAGGACATGCCAACTAAGATCTACTGGTGTCCCAACTGCGAGTCAGATCAGAATTGATAGGAGAAGATTTGTGCCGACGCATCACAATTTGCCAAGTATAGATAAGATCTAATCTAATTAGTAGGATGATAGGGATATGGATAGTATGAAAAGTCTAAATCCCACATCATGTAGTATGGGATGATTGGTAGGATACTTAAAGGGTGTGGTTCTTCTTGCTTACAAACCGGTTTCAAGAGTAGATTCCCTACACTCCCTCAGATCCTATCAATTAGTATCAAAACTTGTGGTTGACATTACAGAGAAGACTACCTACGGAGGGTTTTGACCAGCAAGAAAGCCAAGTAAAGTGTCGTAGAGTACAACTGCCAAAACGTTGGTTCTTCAAAGGACAATGCTATGATAGGGATATAGGTACTATAGGATGCTTGTTGGAGTGCTTAAAGGGTGTAGTCCTTCTTCCTTGTAAGCTAATTTTTAAGGATGGGTTCCCACACTCTCTTAGGTCCTATCACAAGATATGTTTTTCTTCCCCAAAAGGATAAGAAGTAGAAAAGTTTGGTAGCATAAGTCTTCAAAATGAGGAAGAAGGCAGCCATGGGAGGACACTGTATGGCCCAAAATTATTGCCAAGAATGAAGAAAAGAATTCTTTAACCATGATTGGTATCAACAGGAGATTTGAGCATTTTAAACTAATTTCTGAACACATTAAGAAACGCCAAGGCTCCATCAACATTAGCCAAGACTGTTTCCCGCTTGATTGAAGACATTTCACAAAATGTATTAAAACAATAAACGAAGAAACAGAACTTAGTTTCTTACCAACTTTGCTAAGAAGGCTAACACCAACATTGTGTGCATGTACAGAACCAGCCATAGTGACACATGGAACTCCCATGTATAAAGATTCACATGTTGTAGTTGTTCCAGCATAAGGAAATGTGTCCAAACTATACATGAAACAAGGCATCATAGATTAAAGAAGGTATACGACAAGCTGCAAAAACTGAAAAACATGGCGCCCTTATGACTGAAAGTGATATTAATTACATACATGAACTAGCATTAAAAATTACAAATTTTCATCAGATTTTGGAGAACTTGCATCAGACTTCCACTTCGCTAGAAATAAACACAAATCATATAAAAATGGTAAAACCTCAATCATGATGCAAGATTGAAACCACTACATGAAGACAGGACATCCAAGCAGAAGGCCATATAGATAAGCTGAACAATTTAGCATCTAGGTTTTTAGATATTGGTTATAAGAGTCAGCAATCTAAATACAAAAGAAATATACCACACAAACTAAACGTGGACTACATGAGCAACAACCAGATAATCCCATAATCTCTGTTTCGTGAGCAATTTTTTCTTCTTTTTTATTTTTTATGTTTTTTTGATAGGGTATAATCCCATAATCTCTATTTTGGGAGCAATTTTTCTTTTTTTCTTTTGATAGGGTGTTGACTGAATCTTTATTTTTGCCTTTGTAAGATGCTATTCAAATACTAGCCTAGTGCATAGTGACACAGGTATATAGCATCAACTATGAAGACAAAAGGCACATACTGACTCCTCAAAATTTCCAGAAACCATCTAAATTGTCTATTCATCACATACTTCAAGTGTCCATGCTATACAATTACCAGGATGAGAAACAACCATCAATAAGGTAACTTGCAATTTTTAGAATGCAAACAAAATTTATAAGTTTCTGATTAATATATTGTTACGCTCCTTATAATGGTTTCTATTTCATATTTCTAAAAATAGCAATATTAATAAACTATAGTTAAATAAAATTTACAGTAAGCAAAGGTGTTCAAACCACCACCAGCAACCAGAATAGAAAGGGCCAATACAGATGGAAAAGTGTGGGTTAATGATAAGCATAGAAGCAAGACATCATAGCAATATTAGTCAACACAATAGCAAAATTACAAATGAATAATAAAGCTTTGCCAGCACCAATAAATACTTTCAGATTACAAAACAGATATTACCTGATGTCCATCAGAGAATATGCTTGCATATGATCATGGTTGAGAAGAATTAGGGGCAGAAGATCAACACGCAGTGGCTCCAAACCTAACTGCTCCAATGTTGCAAGAAATCTCTGTCTTACACTATCACAACAAAATGGTTTACATTTTACCACAAGGCGAGAATTTGGAACTGCACGTAATATCCTTGCCCAAACTTGCAATACTTTAGGTGTAATCTGATGACATGAAACAAGACATGTCAGGGATTCTTTCTAGAACTTGTCATTAGTAAACAAAGAAAACATATGTTTACTATACTTAACCCAGTAACTACCTTGGCAAGATTGTTAAAGCTACCAAATGTAATGAAGCCATTGGAAAGGGCAGGAGTAGGACAAATAGGCCCAGCCTCAAGGGAAGGTGTATAACAAAGGAAGCATTCAGGTAATCGAACTAACTCCTCAACATGCCTGTAATTCAGAGAAAGTAACATGAACAATAAAAACAACAATAAAAATTTTGGTGAGGAAGTGCTCTAAAACAGATCAATGGTCAGAAAGTACAGAAGTTCTAGAAGAGATCTACTTCTGCTTTGTTTCAGGAGGGTCTGCCAGAGAATCAGTTAGTCTATAATCAATTGTAGGTAAGCCAGTTGTATTAGGATAACCAATCCAAGTAACCTACATGTCAAGAAATAGAAGAGGCAAAGATCAGATATAAAAACAAATAAAACATGAATGATAGCATCATGCATGTTGTCATCAATGATATAACACTTCAGATAATGTACTCAATGGCTACTACTTTAACACTACATTTAGGGGAAAAAAAAAAAAAAAAGAGAATATAATTATGAGATGAATATCCGGTTAAAGGCTGTAGAAACTTGGGGTATTTGATCCTTTGAACTATTATCATTACATAAAAACTGTGTACATATATAGAAGATAAATGCAAGTAGATTCATACTCCAACTAAAAGACATAACTTAATGCTAATCCTATTCCAATCAAAACAATATACTTGATCTAATCCTAAACACATAGAAGCGCCATCAAAAAATAACTAAAAGAACAACATACTTAAAATAGATGCATTTTAATACTAGTCTCCAACACTCCCCCTCAAGCTAGGTATTCCCCGCTTGAAGATACTCTTCTAGCATTGCCAATCATCTTCCCAAGACCAAGTCCTACTTCAGCAAGAGTACTAGAACCTACAATTTTTTTGTGTTGCTCTGGTCCTTGTTTCTTAGTAATTTTTGTAATGACTCGCATTGTTCCTTGGTGAAGGGATTATTCTCTATGAGTCATGTCATCATTGTTCACCAATAATTTAATTCACAGTTTTCATCTCTTGGTTTTGGCTTTCCATTTTGGTGGCTAGCCATGAATTTTCCAGCAGAAATCCATTGTTATGACCAGCCATGTTGCAACGGTCGCACCAAAATTTAGTTTGTCTTTTCGAATTGTTCTCAAATCCTTGAATGTTTACCCCTCGAGTAGCCAAAGGCAGAGACTTCATGATTATTTTTGGTATTGTAGGAACCTTAAAATAACTTTTTTCCCTGCTTTATGCTCTTGAGTGATTAAGTTCCCATAGGAACTTGTAGATACGTTTTATCTCTCAACAATTTTGTAGTTGGCTGCATCAGTTCTACTGGTCTAATGCTGAGTCTCAAGCAAATCTCGCTGCTGCCACTACAATGTAAGAAGAGAGGAATATTGAACCACAGGCAAATTTTTTTTTTTTTTTTCTTTTGAGGTCATGGAGAATACTCTCAATTTCAAAGAGTTCCACCATGTTTTCATTGGTGGAGTATGTATCACAAGCCACTTTCCAAATGTCTTTGATCACAGTGAAGAGTAGAAAATCCTCTCCAATTTCAGTGGCCATCGATTTGATGAGCCATAACATTAGCAGGCTGTTTTCAGCTTTCCACAGTTTGAATTTTAAGTCTGTCATGTTAGGAGCCACTGCAATGCCTATAACATAGTTGTCCTTACCTCTTCCACATAGGTATACCATGAACAATTGGCTCCATTAGAGGTAGTTTTGCCCAAACAGTTTATGACTTGTAATGGGCATGAGTGTTGCATCAATGGCTCCATAGGCCTTTTGAAGCCATTGTCCCAGGAGAAGAAGAATTGGACTTCGCCATGTTGGTGTTCATGGCAAAATGCTAGCCAATATTGATCATATGAATGTTCAGGCCACTAAAGGCTCTAACACCAAGCAGAATTCAGGGTAATTGATCCTCCAAACTTATTTTATTCAACAGAAACCACGTACATAAATAGAAGATAAAAAGGAGAGTAGACTCTAACTCTAAATAAAAGGCATAAATCAATGCTAATCCTATCCTAAAACAGATTACTTAAACTAACCCTAAACACAGGCGATGTCCAAAAAAATAACAGAAACAAATAAGCCTTAACTAAAGTAAAAAAATAAAATAACTAAAAACAACCAAGTTAAAATAGAGTAATAATAATTTATAATTTCCAACAAAGTTTCAGAACTAAATCACTTTATATGTCAATATTTTGTAAAAATAATTTGAAAGGATATTTTCTCAGGATTCTTAATCAACGAGCTCTTTTATTCAAATTACAACAAAGAAACCATATAAATTCACAACAGTATACATGGAGAAAAGTGAGAAATTACATATTCAGATTTTCAGACTAATGCTACAGAACATACTACTAAAGTCTACATAGAGATTGGAAGATCAAATAAGACAAAAGGAATGTGATAAGCTGAGCCCGGGAGTAAGAATCAAAATGAGCTGAAAACCAAAGGGATATATTTACGTGATAAGATATTCTTAAGTCTCTACATACCTGAACCGGTGCAGGTCGACATGCCATCATTCCCAACTTATTGTTTGCAGTATGACCAGTAAGTTCTACCAGAATGTCAACCTGGTCTTCTCTAACCATGTTGGCAACCTTCTTTTCATCAATCCCATATATATCTCTCCAGATCCCACCCTTTTGTAGAACTTTCTCCCGAAATTTAATGGTTTTTGCATCTGCCTGCAACATCACATAAAATAAATTGAATAGGCAACAACTGGTTTTGGGACATCAATGAAAAAATTTTGGAAATAGCATTTGGCTGGCTGCTAGCACATGATAGAACCACTCTAACAATGAAGAAATATTCCCAAGATAATATAATGACAAGCAAATGTCTGAGTATAACTTAAGTCCTAGATTAACCAAGCTAGCAGCTCACATTGAGCAACAATAAACTTCAAAGAACTTGAAAAGTTTTCCTTACAAAACAAATGTAACAGAACTTTGAAGGAATATTATTGATTTGTCAAAACTATTTCCCAAATCTTATTTTGGAAGACCAAAAATCAACTGGCCAAAAATATGAAAAGTTTATGGCACAAGCAATATATGTGCAAACTCCAAATAAAAGACTTGAATAGGGAGAAAGAATGAAAAAGATAAAGAGCACAAGATTTGGGCACAAACATTTAAATTCAACTGGCAAGCTAAACATCAAGAGCCATGGCCACAATAGTTAATGGAAGTTAGCAAAACTCAATCAAAGAAGGGTTCATAGCCAACTTCTTCTTAAGGTCCTTTAACACACTCCAGTATGGCTGACATGCATCAACTCGAATGGATGCCCAGTGTAAAACCAACTATGGCTTTGAAGGACAGAAATATCAGAACCAAGACTACAGACATTACAACTGGAACGTAATTTAATTTTCACTCAGCGTCCAGATTTAATCTTTTATTTGCACCCAGTATCCAGTTTCACTAATCTGGCTTGATCACTGGAGTTGTATGTAGAGAACATGATGGGGTGAATTACTTCGGTATAATGCAACCACTACCTTAATCCACAGGCAGCATGGGGAGCAATAACATCATAGAAATTTTGTTTTTAAAAAGAAAAAAGGGAACCAAATTGTTGTGGCACTTAATCATGCCAGTAAAAACACTGCAAGATAGGTCCCCATAAGGAATATAAGTTAATATAGGCCAGTAAGCAACATAGGTTATGACGCCCATGGTATGCGACTTCCTTTGTCATATCAAAGAACATCTTTCTTGATTCCCTTCAACCACTTCGCTTTGCAGGTTGCCAACATTAGTCTCTTATATTTATTAATTATTTTCTAAGTAATAGGTGAAAAGAATTTTATAAGACATACATAAGTGTAGTTCAGTCAGTTTGAGCTGTTAAAAAACAGGCCCAACAAATGTAGATCTAGCTAAACAAATATTCTAGAACAATTAATTGGTACTTAACAATTTATAATATTCCACATGGACAGATAATCATTCTCTTCCTGGTACTCATAGGTCACCTAGCTACAAAAGGTTGGTCAATTCTTGTGAGGAAAAAACAAACTCTCCTAAAATTAATCAGACCAGGAGGAAAATGGAAAACAATATACAACACACACCTTAAGAAGCCAATCAACCTTTTCTTTTCTTTTAGTTCCTAACTGGAAATAGAGCTGACTTTAACTTATAAATTTAAGAAGCAGCACAAGAAATTGTGTTTATGTCAATCACAATGCGCTAGAGTAAACCCAAAAAGAAAAAAATCAGATGCACCACCAAAGATCTAAAATTAGCTAAATGATTCATAGGAAAAACATATTAATCATCGGCAGCATGCATAAGCAATGTGCATATACCTTGACAACTGCTGAATAAACAATCACTTTATAATTGGTGTAGTCATGATAGACAAGGGGTGCTTCTATGAAATATGACACAGAATGGGTAAAATAATCAGGAGATACATATCCTATGACAAGAGGTCGGTCAGGATCTTTAGGGTTGTCCCATGTTGTGTATTGTGAATATAATTTCATGAAGCGCCTACCCCAGTCCCTGCATCGAAACATTTTCGTAGTCAAAGCTTTGATCAGACCTCTTTCCAAGCTACAAAACACATTACATTTCTATATGATTTTGGTTATAAATTCTACAGAAACAAGCCATAGTAAGCATAAAATAAATATAATATTTTAAATAATGACATGTGATTAAGAATATAAATTCTACAACAAATAGCGTCATCTTTTAACAGCATTATTCAGCCACAATCAAGATTATACTAGGAACTTCCTTTTGTGTAAGCAGGCATTTGAAAACTATTAGCATAAAGATTTCAACGGAGCAACTAACATAAAAAAACTCAACACAGCATCAAAACCAATGCACTCATGTTTAGAGGATACATTTTTAATCTCCAAAAAATAGGCATTCTTAGGTTTAGAAGTTAGCAACCTCCATCCAGCAAATATTTCTTCTTACTAATATGTGCTGTGCAAAAGATTCCTACAGATAAGAGTTCAAACCTTCATTGTCGTTAAAACTCAAGCAAGTTCTCACTTGCCATGTTGGCTTTTCTTTCCCAGTATGTCAATGCCATCCTTCAATAGATGGCTATTACCCAAAAAAGCGGGGGGAGGGGGGGGGGGTGTGGGGTGGTGGGGGGTTGGAACACCAACACAATGCAAATGGTAAATTTCTTTCAGTCTATTGGCCGAAGTAGTCTTTCTTTCATTGGCCAGGGAAATAATATTTTGCACCAAAAAATTAAAAAAATTCACTGACATTGATTAAATATTTTATATAACAAAGTTGAAAATACATTACATCTAAAATCAAAATTGTACAAAAAGTTCATAAGAGAAAACTGCAACCTGTGAGCTTCAAAAAGTTTATCATCATGTCCTTCATCTATGTAATTCATTGCAAGCAAGCGGTTCTGCACATTAACGTTGATCAGAATAAGATACAATACAAATAATAAAACAAGAGGGGAAAAAAGTTTAACAAGCTTGATACAGATAGTTAGAATGAATAGTACAGAATATTCAAAGTAAAAGTACAAATAAATAAAATTGAATAAAGTAATGCCACATTCTAAACAACCAACATCTAGCTGTACTACCCATTGTTAGCATGCCAACTTAGATCCCCCTCCAATTTTCTAGGCAAACTCTGAAAAGACAGACTCAAAGAAGAGGGCAGAAATTTTCTTTTTGAACCTTTTATTGAAACATTATTGAATTAGTCATTAGCATGGCTTAATTGTCCTATCAGCTTGCATTTTTGAAGTAGGATTGTAGGAAAGGAGCGCAAAAAAAAAAACTGGAGGTTAGGTGATGTTCCAACAAACGACCAAGAAATTACTAGGTGGAAACTCCAGAATTTACTAAGAAGCAAGAGAAACTGCACAACAAACTCATAGCAGGCAGATTCTCAATATGCTCACCATAACGTATCTGCATATTACCATAATAATATAGCAACCAATATCAAGTTTTGTTTGAAATTGTAGTTATATATGTGTGTGTGTGTGTGTGTGTGTGTGTGTGTGTGTGCTGCATAAAGTGTGCTGCATAAACCTTAATTACAGAACTCAGCTAGAATGAATATTTATTAACCAATAATGCACCATACCTGGCCAGCATTTCGAGAGTCAGGATCTATCTTAAGACATTGCTCATAAGCATTAACTGCCAGAGTGATATCACCAGCATCCCTATAAAGGACACCTACATAACAAGGATACATAAGATTGTACCTCAAAGTATAGCCCATTTTTCAATCAAATACAGAGAAAAAGAAACATCCACAAAGGGGAAAAAAAGGGTAGCAAAAGCCATAAAACCTTTTGGGAAGGGGATTCTAGAAATCTACATGAAAAGAATGTGAGCACAATAATCAATAACAATTTTTTAGAATTCTTTCTGCAAGGAACTTTTAGGAGTTCAAAATGAACTTCCACTCTCCTACCTTTAGCAATATTAACGTCATTTCATCGTGGGCTTTCTAACCATTTTGTTGGTTCATCATATGGTATAGATAAATTAATATTGAAAGCTAAAAGATTCCATCAAACAATTTGCGAGCTAAAGAGAAAGTAGATATAATTACCTTTAACCTATTTGGAATTTTTGTCCACCGTATCTTACCAAGTTGAAAAGTCTAATTCAATCACCAATTTTTTTGCAGGATATATTAATGAGCCATCTGATGGTTAAAAATTAAAATTACTCTTCACAACCAGGAAGGATGGAAAAGGTCCAAATCAGAAAACTATTTACACACGTTAATCAAACATTTCAGTGACCTAATATAAAGTTATACTGTCAATATGCCAAATATGAAGCAAAACAACATTGACAAAAATGACTTTTATGGCATTGTAGGACCACAATGGCCAGACCCAAAGAAAAGGAAATCTGAGAATGTTCAAAGAGACCTAGGTTATTGTATGCTTCTGCATATGTTGGGTTTGCAATGATAGCTTTCTCAATCATACTTGCAGCAGCATCCATTTTACCCTGAAGGAACAAAAGAAGACAATTAGCTACTAACATAATACATTTGATTCATTTTAAATCCATAAATTTTTCTATGCTTAACCTGGACAGTATAGACAACACCAAGATTATTCAATGATTGTGAAAAATTAGGTTTGATTGACAAAGCAAGCTGCAAAACAACAACAACAACAATTGTGACATAATACAAAAATGCACTCAAGAAAAAGAGTGAAAATTAACTAACAAGACTGTCATTGTTACCTGGTAACACTCGACAGCTTTATCAAGGTTGTCTTTATCTTTATATATAACCCCTAGATTGTTACAAGCTTCCGCACAATGAGGATTGAAGTGGAAAGCAAGTTCATAAAATACAATAGCCTGACCAATAGACATTATATTAATCAAAGCAATCAGTACATGAAAATTCATGCATATATGCATCTAGAAATATACAAGCACTTACCATGTCAAACTTAAGCATCTCACCATAAGCAACCCCAAGATTATACATAGCATCAGCATAATGCCAATTATAATACAAAGCTTTCTTGTAATAGGCCACACCTTGATTGATGTCCCCTTCCAATTTAACCTAGATATATTATCAAGTCCAACATCAGACACAAAAACCAGAAAAGTGATCTCTCATTCTCTGTAAGAAAAATAAAAAGGATCAGAAGTAGTCATGATATCTCATAATACATGGGAGGAAAAAAATTTTGCTTCAATAGATATAGATTAGCCAAGGAAAAATGAGAGCAGTGATTGTAAAGCTATACTATTGGGCTGCAGCAGCTGCCAATGCAATTTGGATTGTGATGGAACCTGTAACAGAAACTAAGACAGAACACCATGTTTCTGGCTTTCAAGAGGCCAGACACTTTCCCCAAGACCATTTGACAACTTCCTTCCCTTCTGTCTGTTTCAAGCCGATAAAATACCCATCTTCCTTATACAGAACAATAACCAACCCTAACTGCCCCTTTTTGGGTTAGGCCAAGGCCCATCATGTTTGGGTTCTATCAGATTGAAATTGTGAAGCACAATAGAGTAGGTAGTTCCAAAAGTTTACATCTTTTTGCAAAGACAAGACTTGACCCAGTCTCAAATCAGAAGAATAAAGAAAGTACTTCCTAAAAGCCACTATAAAATTTAATTGGAATAAGTCAAAAGCATCTGTTCTCAAGCAGCAAACTTTGGTTTTCAACGATTGTTCACTAAATTAAATTTTACTAGCATTGAATTATTATATTAAAGATAAAATATTCCTTGAAAAACGTCACAAACTTACAGTAAACTAGTTAACCAAAAAAAGCATTTCAGAAAGCATCTTAATTAAGGATAAAAAAAAGAAGTCCAAAAAAGAAAAAAAAAAGAATTACAATAAGGTCCCTGAAACAATCAAGCAGCAAAGGAAAATAAGAAATTTAAGCAAGACATAAAGCTATTAATGTTAGATAGAATCCATGTATACTTACCTTTGTTCCCAAATCAGTCAAGGCTATAGCCATATTATTCTTTGCAATCTCAAAGTTAGGCGAAACAGCTAAGCACCTGCCACAAAACATCAACCAACCATATATATCAACAGTAGAAGGCAAGTCACAGAATGAAAAATGAAATTAAATGCAAAAGCTGACCCAGAAGAAGTGAAGTTCTAGCATATATGGTACATTACCTCTCATAGCAAACAATAGCTGCTTCCAAATCACCACGATTTTTATATATTACGCCCATATTGCAATATGCTTCAGCATACGTTGGCCTCTCTGATGCAGCCTTCTCATAGAAACTAAGGGCCATATCGTATTGCATCATTTCAGAATAGACAACACCAAGGTTATAATATGCTGGCTGCAAAAATAGAGAATAGAAAAATAAGATATATATCATGCAGACCGAATACTATATAAATTTCAAAGAAATTTGATTATGAAAGCAGAGCATAGTGACTGAGAGGATTACAGCATAGTGTGGATCTATTTTAAGAGCTTCATAATACTTTTGAATTCCCTCCTGAGTATTTCCTGCAAGCTTTATGTTTGTACCAATGTCTGTTAAAACAATGGCGAGGCATTCAGAAGCCACTTTGTATGAAGGATCCACTCGTAAAGCCTTCTGATACGACTGTTACAAGTAAAATCAATCAAGTAGCAGTTATAAGTCTGGGTACCTTGTCAAATAACTACTTAGAATACTAGCATGGCAGACATGCAATGAGAAGGAAAACGTGAAAACTGTGAAATATGGGCAAGGACAAAATATAAACAGAGAGACATCTAATCTTAGCTAAATGCCTCAATAACCTAAAACCAGAGGGCTCAAAAACGTTAACAAACCAAAAATATGTTGGCAGTCTTAGCTATTCTATCATTAAATCAAGATTGCTTGCACTAAAATTATATTTCTATATTCTACTAAAAAACAATAGTAGATCTCCTCCCTGTTTGTCATTTGAAAGTGCTTACACTCGACAATGCACACCCTTTTCTTGTTCTGCTTAGTAGGAGACAATGAGGGATTAAATAGAGTAGGGTAAGAACCTTCTATCTATACCTATAACTCGTGGCCACTTCAGTCTTCTGAGTTTGGTGTCGACAAAATTTAAGTGACCATATTGAACACAATTCTATATGACTAGCACTCAAGAACCATGATGAGTTTATGACACATCATATAGACCACTAAATCATACAAGATACCATCTGGCTACTGAGTCCAGGGGGCCCAAAATTTAGTAGTATATATCATTGGAAGATGTTCCAGGGATGTCTCAGATAATTCTATATCTTAGTTGCACATTTATCCATAAGGTGAAACTTGTATGCAAGGCCTAGCCCCAACAAGTAACAGAACATCAATTTCTGTCATATTAGCATCAACCATCATCATCCTCAAGGTTCACTAAAACCACCCTTTCATATGAGCTCCCAACTTGTCATATGCAAGGCACAATCAATGTCTGATCATAAATGATAAAACTAGAGTTGCATTAGCTATTAGGTCAATAGGTGCCTCGCTGACTCTACCCTAGCACATGATGCAAGTTGAAATAAAATTACTAAATAAACCTACATTCAACATTGTATTAGCAAAACACAAGCTTCAAATAAGAATAGGAAAATATGGTGGGGATGAACCACGCATTGCATCATCTATCAATCAAACTTTTGAAAATAAAATAAGTTATTTCACCATGGAAGAACTCTCATGGACATACCTCAGCTGCCTCTACTAAGCGACCTTCTTCTTTGTACAAAATACCGCAATGCGTGAGGGCACAAGCATTCTGGGGATCCAACTTGATAGCCTCGGCAAAACTGTCAAAAGCAAGCCTTGCCATGTTCTGCATCTGAAGACATATCCCTTTTCCAATGAGAGCTTCTACATTTCCATGGTCTTTCTCGAGGATGCGCTCATATAAAGCAAGAGCATCAACAAACTTGTTCCTTGAACGTAGGATGTTGGCATAAGATAAATCATCTTTCCCTTCGCCTCTCTTATGTGATTGATCAATATTCCCACCAGAGTCACTACTGCTAATAGAAGGTTGTGGCACTTTCACGAAACCATTATCTCCGATTAATTCCCTTTCTCTCCCACTTCCTGCACTGTTTTCCATCCATGCCATTTGACACAACTACCAGCTCACTTTCCTGAAGCAACAAATTGATTCGTCAAGAGCTTTGGACGTTCGTTAAGAGCACAAATAAAACGTCTAACACACATTGACAATTTTGCAAAATAATCAAATTTAATCAACTCTGCAAGACGGCCAAATATAATGCCAATAACCTAAAGCCTGGAGTTTGACGGTGTTCGCCTCAAGTGTTTTAAATCAGCCAGGTAACGAACATACAATCCCCCAGCGTAGAGAGACTGAAGCAGTCAACCTCAACCAATAATATAGTAATGTTCGCCAACACAAATTGATCGCAGTCAAAGCATATTAAGAAAAACCCTAACAAGAAACTACAACTAACACTGAGATATCCTTCCAAAATAGAAAAGATTCAATAACGGTAAAGAAATGAATGCGAAAACATAGGCATCAAATTAGGGCTTCGAAACTTACACTCAGTGAGTTGAAGCGACTTCAATTCGCGCAGTAAAAAGCAGAGCATAGTAAGTAAGAGTGAATTAAAGCCTGGACGGCTTCTTCATCGAAGAGCTGGGAATTGCAGAGAGAGGGGGAGCAGCAAGGTTTCAGCGGAAGCAACTGCGAAAAAACAAGTAAGAAGAGGATCCAATGGGGTTGGAGCCGGAGCTGATAGCCACTCTCCCTCTCTGAAACAGTTGTTTGATGTCCCCAAAACCCAAAGCCCCTTTGATACCCGTTCGTTGATTACAACATTGGGCACAAAGGGACAACCTCTGTGTCTTTAACCCCCGCTGACACTACCATGGCTTCCCACGATTGTTATCATCGGTAATGGTATTTTACTTTTCTCCCTCTTTGTTAGGGACAAACTTTTCTATTTATGCTTCTGTATGATTTATAAATTAAATTATATCAAAATATATATAATTATTATAGATAATTATAAAATTTTTAAATTATATTGTATTTATTGTGTATTTTATTAATTAATCAGATATTTTTATGTGTTAACTGAAAAATATGATAATAAAGATATAAAAATTTGTATTTAAATTTAATCATTTTTGTTAATATTTTATCAGATAATATATGTTTTATAATATTATAATTTAAAATTTCAGTGCATATTTCCTTTAATTATTATTGAATATTGAATTATTAATCATATATTATATATAATGTCTGAAAAAGCTAGCTTTGTTGCCTTCAAAAATCAATTTGTACTATTTATTTGAAGAAAAATAAATAAACATTTGTTCTTTATTTTGAGAAAATAAGCTTTTTAAAGTGAAATAAGTAACTTTTATCTGAAAACAATCTGACTTTCAAATGGCTCAATATTGATTATTTGCTTATTAAATGTTAAATTTAACATATGAGTATTTTTATATTTGGATAATTGATGAGACAAAGTGGTATTTTTTAAACTAAAATATTAGTATTGTAATTTCTATTTCATTATACAAATAATGCCTGTCAAGACTTCTTTTGTCCTTAGCTGATTAACATAACTGAAAGGAAAAAAGTAAAATAATTAAATCAGGCTTCAAAATATCTTCCAAATCTTCTTTTTTATGTATGTAATCTTTACGCCATGCAAATTTTCTACTGTATATTCGACTATAGATTTTGTGTAAATACTTACTTTAATTGTAATTAGATGTGTAATTATTAAACCAGCATAGCCATAAATGAATGGATAGCGTAAATTATTTCGGTTTTTCTGGCTTTTCGATTTCAGAATAAACAATATGCAAAGTGGCACATGAATGACAGTCATTTATTAGACTCTATGCAACTACAAAGTTTTGACAAAGTTTTAATTTTATTCTTTATTGAATTGTTTTTAGAATTTGATCATTTTAATTTACGATATTTTTTAATTTAATAGGTCATAAAATTATATTTTTAAATTAAGTCTTTTATAAATAAATATATTTCAATTTAATTATTCACAAGTACAATAATATTAATAATATCCTTCTATTATTTTATTGTAAATGAAGTTAGCAGTGATTGGTAATATTTTTTTTTCAAGTTATTAGTAAAGGAACAAATAAATAAAAATTCATATGTAAAGAATTAAATTTTGTAAACAATATTATGAGACTGAATTAAAAAATATCTCAATTGAAAAGTAATTTTATATAAAACTAAAATTAGAAATACTCATTCGTAAGGGGCTGCAAATAATATTTTGTTTTATTTGTTTATATTTTACTAAGCAAAGATTATATAAATCTCGGTCATCGGAGACATTATTATACTTTGATGGAATTTAAACTCTATTCTTCCATTTAATTTTCGACCTACTACTTCGTTTAGATTTTGCTTATGTTTAATGTAAGAGTATATATATGTCATTTGCATGCTGATAATTGTACTTAAGTGGAAATTGCCAATTACTACTTTGGTGTATAAATTATTTTTGTTAACACATATCATAAAATTTTGGCTAAATCATATCTAACTCTAGACTTAATTATATAACATTTCATTTATTATAAAATAAAAGATAAACTATAACTACACTTGTTATAATAAAGATACTATAATATTTATTATTTATAATTATAAGTATTAAATATTTATGTGACATTATATTAAAAATTATATGTTCAGCTTCTATTAAATGGACATTTTTTTAAATATAAAAAATTTTAAAATGATTGGTAAAAATACCCAATTATTAAATAGGAATAAAATGATCACAAAATAAGTTTTTAAGCAATTTAACAAGTTAAACAGATAATACATAACGAATAACATTGAAATAAAATATTAGTTCATATAATACATAGTTTAATTTTAACAAAGTAAATTTATATTATTTCATACTTTTGTAGTAAATTTGTATATATTCTTATAACAAGAGAAAATAAATTCCTGTATTTTCAGTCGTATAGAAAAGAGAATAATATATCTAAACAAATTAAAGATAAATATTTAAGTTTGATCAAAAGTGAATAATAACAATATAATTATTACATTATAAATAACATTGAAATAATAAAATAGTTTCAAAATGCATAGTTAAATAAGTTATATTTTTCATAAAATAAATTAATATCATTATTAAGAATATTTTGATCTGACGCAAACTTTTGTCGTGAATTTGTGTATAAGACAATTAAGTCATGTGAAAAAAGAGAATAATTTGTCTTTAAAAAATTAAAGATAAATATGTATACACTCCTTCAATTTTAAATCATCCCATCGACTTTTAAAACTAAAAAAAAAAAAAAAAATACTCTCTGAGCTTAATTGTTTAGAGTCCTGAATAAATAGTGTTTGAATGAACTGAAACGCCTTTTCAATTATTAAGAAAAAAACATAAATTTTGACAGGTAGGATGGACCACTAAACATAAATCTTATATGTCGAGCCATAAATCAAAAGATGATGACGATAGGTCCTGATAGTAGTTTTCATAGTTACTCCTTTGGTTTTTTTTAAACCTCTGTTTTCTTTAAAGTAGATGTTAATAATAGAATTTCACTATTGAAGACCGTAATTTTTTTAGATGTTTTGAATTTAAGGATGATCTGATTGGTGTTTTATCCGAATTTGAATCTAATTTTATTCTAATTTTAAATTTTCTTGAAATGATATTATATAATACTTTTACATAGTTTCACAATTTAAAATTAGATGTGTATGTGCGTCTATATATATATATATATATATATATACATATGTAATCGATATTAATATAATTTTATTGGAAATTAAAAGTTGGTACAAATTAT
Organism: Delonix regia; assembly: GCA_037074485.1. NCBI lineage: Eukaryota > Viridiplantae > Streptophyta > Magnoliopsida > Fabales > Fabaceae > Delonix > Delonix regia. Next base: position 41,497,641 of record CM073449.1, read on the forward strand.
TCAAATTTCTCACTGTTAGACTACGTTTGATAATTTTTGTAATATTTGTTTTCACGTGATCATATTAAATAACTAATTATGCATCAAGCCTTATGTCATAGGAGATTTTACTTGTATAATGTTATAGTCATTATGGGTTAAACAGTAAAATATTCGAATTTGTATGTTTCTTCAAAAAAAAAAAAACTCTAAGACAACGAGTAACCTGTCACGTCTGATCTCTGATGTAAGAAAAGTAAATACACGTGATTGAAATGTAGAAACTTGAAATGATATGAAAATATATTAATATCTGAACGGGAGAGGACCACACTGAATGATTCGGACAAGTGCATGAAGCCGCTCCCGAGTTTGGATACCGGAGGGGAGTAATTGGGACATCCAAAAGTTCCCAATTTTTTTAAAAATATAAAATCATTATTTTTATAAATATATATATATATATATATTAATATTTAAATTTTTAAAAAAATTATATCTAATTGAAAAATTAAAAGGATTGAATTATTTTTTATATCTCACAGTTTATTTTATATATCTTAAAATTTATTATTTTTTAACTAAATATCCTTCTGTATAAAAAATAATAAAAAATATTAATATATTTTTATTTTTATAAAAATATATTTTATAAAAAATTGAGAGTTATTGGATCAAACTTTATTGAAAAAAATCTCCTCCAATACTACGGGAGGGAATCTAAACTCAGTGCTGTAAGGGAGGGAATTTTTTCAATAATGGCTAATGGCCCTTAATTTTTTATAAAATATTTTTTTAAAATATACAAAAATAATTATTTTTATAAATAAATATATATTAATGTTTTAATTTTATTAAAAAATAATATGTAGTTAAAAAAATAAAAGAATTAAATTGTTTTTAATATTTCACAATTTATTTTATATATTTTATAGTCTTATTTTTTTAATTAGATATCAGTCTGTATAAAAGATAATCTAAAATATTAATATATTTTTATTTATAAAAATAATTATTTTTATATTTTTTAAAAAATATATTTTATAAAAAATTGAGGGACTCAACCTTAGGGGAACTCCATCAGTCTCGAACCACCGCCCAGAAAACATAGTTTAAATGACGACTCTTTATCACACGTTCCTGGGAACGCGTTCTCGATGCGTGTGTCAATTTGATACTATACCAAATTATTAGCCGTACGTTTGAAAATTAGATTTGAATTTAAAATTAAAAAATTGATTTGTTTTGCGTCAATTTTATTTTATATTTTTTAAGTCAAATTTATTAAATTAATTAAAATTTTTTAAAAATATCAAATAAATTTATTATTTATAATTTAAAATAAATAAGATAAATAATTATTATTATATATAATATTATATATAAAAAAATTATAAATATAACAAATTTATTATATTGACATAAATTATTTAAATAAGAGTTATTAATTTTTATTTTTTATTAAAATACTATATTATATTACATTGTTTTAAATAAAAAATTTTTATTTATTAAAAAAATATTAATTTAAATTTTTTAAGTTTAAGTCATACTTTAAAAAAAACTTGAGTCCATTTTATTTTATAAATTATATTTTTTTATTAAATATTTTTTTTCGAACTATTTTTTTTAAAACAAAAGTTATCGATTTGATTAGGTTTAACTGATACATTGGCTAAAGGAGGCATTAATTGCTTTGAGATATTCAGGTATATGAATTGCTTTGGCCTGCAAGTCACTTTATTTTGGTTTTAGTATACTTTAAATATAAAAAATAAAAAAATTTGTATTTATTACTTAATTAAAAATTATACTTGTCTGGAAAAACTGATGCATGAATATTATTATTTATAAAATTTGATTCATGCAATTAAAAAATAAAATATCATTTTAATAACGATATAAACCTAAAATTCGTATACACTTCGTTGGTATTGTTAAGAAAAAAAAAAACCTAAAATGCTCATATATATATATATATATGTATGTATAAAATATTTCTAATAAAAATGTATGTACCGTTTGGACGAATTGGAGAAGATAATACATGAGAATACAAATCAAAGACTATAAAAAATCCATCATTGTGAATATGAAATCTATCCAGTGGTAAAAGAAAGCTAGATACAATATTTTTTTAAAGTAAAATTTGTATTACGTTATAAGAATTTTCTTCTTCTTTTTTATTGTTATTAAAATAATATTTTACTTATAATTGCATAAATCAACGTTTAAAAATAATATTCACGCACTAATTTTTTAAAGAATGTTATAATATTTAATTAAGTAAAAAATTCAAATATATTATTTATTTATTTTATATTTGAAGCATTAATAAGATCCAAATAACATGCTGAATGACTTGGTCAAAGTAAATGACACTCGCGTACATAACTCCAATGACATTGATAATTTTCTCATCCAATAGTTATGGCACACGTCTCGGAAACGTGTTAATATACATGTTCCCGGGAACGTGTGATCAAGACTCCAAAATGACCTCCTTAGTGACGCATATTTAAAGCACACTTCTACAAAATTTCTATGATATTAATTTCTCTGTAGAGTCCTTCGCGATCGTCTGGCTGAAAATTTTTAGATAATTAAAAGCCTGACAAGGGTAGGCCCATGCATCCGAGTAGACTTAAGTTCGACTTTTAAACATTAAATTTAATTTTAGGTTTAAAAAATTTTGAACCCACTTTTTAATCAAATATTTTAATTTAAATTTTTATTTATATTTTTAAATTATGCCTGTGAAATTAAAATAAATTTTAAAATTATAATCAAATTTATTTATTAGATAAATAACATATTATTATTATTTATATGATTATATATAAAAAATTATTAATACTAATAAATTATTATATTAACATGAATTTTTTAAAATAAAGGATATTATTTTTTATTTACATATCAAAATATTACAAATTTAAACTTTTTAAACTCAAATCGGATTTTTAAAAAGCTAAACTCGATTTATTTTACATAAAAAAACTTTTTTCTAATTAGATATTTTAGTTTGGATTTTATTTTTTTAAGCAAAATTTATAAGGCTGGATGAAAATTTTATTAATTAAGAAATTAAACTTTTTTATTAAATTTTGTTACCAGAGTTTATGTCATAAATAATTTTTTTAAAATGCAAGTTAAGCTACAAAAATAATTTATTTATCATGTTTTGATAGAAAATTCAAGTAATAAATACTTAAAACGGTACTTCAATTTTATCTTGAATTAAAACCCTGGCTTCGATCCGCAACTGAGGAGTTACTATATTTTGATAATAAGTGTCTCCGAAACTCAAATATTTGAAAATGATAAATATATATACTTTTCTTTTTTCTGGCAGTTACTAGATTTTGAAATTAACTTTCAGAGGTTAGTGATAGATAACTTGTAAGGCTATGTATTCGTTATATTTTTATTATACTGTAATTTAATTAAAATATAATAAGTATTCAAATAATTAATAACAATGTAAATTTTAATTTTAAAATAAAATAATTATTTGCAACATATCTATTGAACAATTAGACATAAACAATTTTCTATAATATCCAAACTGGTAGGCCCAAGGTTGGATACGAAAGTTAAATATGCTTGAACTGCAGATGTAGGGCGGGCTTACAGACGCGAAGATTGACCATTAGTTCCACCTTCCCTTCTCTGTTTTACGTTAAAACAAAAACTTGGGACTCATATTTATTGCGTCTACCTCTCACCATTCCATTCCTACAACTTTATCTTCTGTGTTCCGGGTGGCCTTTCACTCTGCACGAAGCCTATTTCGGTGACTTCAGCTCTTGGCAATGTAAGAACCTTTCTACCTTCTCTTTTAAGACAGACATTTCCATTGTGTATTTCACTTTCGTCTCTTCTTTTTATAGATGTATGGTTCGCTTTCTATTTCTATTGCTGCTATTCACATTCAGTGCCTATTTCCTGGTCATATCACACTAGTTATGGTTTGTGGCTTGCCATTTACTTATATAATGTCCCAGTAGCGAGAGAACTGACTCTAGATTACATGTTGCAGGAGATTTTTCGGGCTCTTAGTTTGTGTTGTAAAAGGATATAATTTTGTCATTTCCCAAGCTGAGCCCCACAAAGTAGTATTACAATTAAAATAAGGGGAAAAAAACTTAATATTTTCCTTTCTTAATCCACAGCCTTTGAGTTTGAATTTTTATGGTCTTATGAATTGAGAAGTGTCTATAAAGATTTTACTATTGACAGTTCCAGAGGTATTCGAATGAAAACATACGAGACAATGAAGGATTATTAACCAAATGGCTTCTGGTCCTGGGTGACATATTATATTGTTCTCCACTAACCAAACTACCGTACATGAAGGGCAGAATATATACTCGGTATTATTATATTGTTCTTTTTTTTTTCTTATGGGCGGTAATATTATATTCTTCTTAGTTCTTACTCTTTACGTGCCAACAAACTTTCCTCCTTTCTACAAATTACAGAAAGACGAATTTAAGAAAGAAATTAAACGGGTAGTATACCTTTCCTCTCACAAGTGAAAATTGCAAACGCACCCCACCACCTCCGCATATTTAATTCGGTGAGGTTTACCCTGTTTATTTATGAACAAGACTTTCTCGAGTATGTTCTATGATTTCATGCCTTCTTAATCCAAACATAGTGTGGGTTACATGACGAATTTCGTTTATAATATATAATTAAATTTAGCACATGCATTTTTTTATATTCCGCCAAATTATTCGAAATTATCATCACTAACCTGCTCCTAGTGACTCTCGGCACATACAGTTTAAGCACCAAACTAGTAAACAATTGCATTTAACAGATTTTTTTAAAAGAATATATATATATATATATATATATGTATTTTTTTCCGTGAAAAACTTGAGCAGAATTTTGACCTGCACTGTTAATATATCATGCAGAAGTTTTCTAGCTACATTTACCATGCAAAGCCACGTTGAGATAAAACCAGGCGTCCACACTTATGTTGCTCAGTGGCCAATCTATGCTCTAGCATGGTCGTTACGTCGTGACAAAAATCCCCGGCTTGCCGTAGGTAGTTACATAGAGGACCACATGAACAAGGTTGAACTGGTTCACTTCAACTATGAGACATTAAATTTCAGAACTGACCCTAATCTGGTGTTTGATCACCCTTATGCACCAACAAACATCATGTTCTTCCCTTCCGAGGACAACACGAACCCCGACATCATCGCCACCGCTGGAGACTACCTAAGACTGTGGGAAATTCACGATGATCGGATTGAGCTCAAGTCCCTCCTCAACGGCAATAAAGTCAGAGATAACTCAGCCATAACCTCCTTTGATTGGGCTGAGTTTGATACCCATCGCGTGGCTACTTCAAGCGTGGACACTACATGTACCATATGGGACATAGAGAGGGAAACTTTGGACACACAATTAGTGGCACATGACAAAGAAGTTTACGACATATCATGGGGTGGATTCAATGTATTTGCTTCTGTGTCTGGGGATGGTTCTGTAAGGGTTTTTGATTTGAGGGACAAAGAAAAATCGACCATAATATTCGAAAACCCAGTCCAAGATTGCCCTCTGCTACGCTTGGAATGGAATAAAGGCGATCCAAGGTTCATGGCTACGGTCGGAATGGACAGTAATAAAGTGGTAATAATGGATATCAGGCTACCAACCACTCCTCTGATGGAATTAAACAAGCATAAGGGAAGTGTTAATGCTATATCATGGTCCCCCTATATCGGACGGCAGCTATGCTCTTGCGGTGATGATTCCAGGGCTTTGATTTGGGAGGTGGTGGGAACAGGGTTTCAACCAAGGAATGGTGGAGATGAAGTCAAGCCAGAGATGTGGTATGAATCAACGGCTGAGATTAATCAAGTGCGTTGGTCTCCTATTCAGATGGACTGGATTGCCCTTGCTTTCCTGAATACGTTACAGCTTTTGAAGGTGTAGAATAGAGTTTCCTCTTCACCGTGTGATATATGGAGAGATTTTAAATTGGGGGAAGACTTTGCTATAATCTTATAATAGATCTAATACTAATCATCCTTTGAAATGTAACAAAGCATTAGCCATGTTTATTACCTGCCAAGTCTGCTCCAAATACTGATGCAAGGTTCGTCACGTTTATCAACTGCAATCCAAGCCCAATCAGCTGCAAGATCATGTTATTTAAGAAATTAATTAAATTACACAGTACAGTAATTTTTTTTACAAAGTTCCGCAATGCCTATCTAAACATACAAGGAGATGCGCTTGCGTGATTCGAGGACCACTATTCAGAGGAACTTTGTCACCACCAGATGCTTCTAATGATACAGTGTGCCGTCCCCTGCTGAAATTGGCAGCCAGAACATCAGCGTCAGAAACTCACATTGAAGTTCAAACTTAGTTTTCGAAGTGATGACATTTACAGTAGAAGAACATTCTGCATATGGTATTGGCACGGCCTTGCTTGAGGGTCTGAGAGGAGTTGCTTTGCCCCATGTGGTCTTGGTTTAACTTAGGCTTTGCCCCTTCTGTTCACAAAGAAATAAGTTTTTCTTTTCCTCTGTTAAGGGGCGGGGGGAAGGGGCAAATAATATGCAAATTTGCAGTAGTAATTTCCTTAAATTTGTCTCCCTCCCAACAAGGACAGAACAATGCATATAGCAACAAATGTCCTCTCCACAACACAATTTTCTCTGAGAATCTATGTCAAACTCAAAACAATTAACTTCCTTGTAATTTGAATGGCAAAACTATTTCAAATTCCAATGGAAGTGCTTCCATCCTCTCTTGTGAATATATCATTTCTCACCAAAATGAGCTCATTTTTGCCAATTTATCTTACCAAATAGAAGCATTGAAACACTTTGAAAGCCAATGTAATTAAAACAACACGTAGTCCCACTTGATTTCAATCAAGACATATTCGGACTCAGAAGTCGGATCCATTGCAAAACAATTGTAAAAGCAACTAGAACAGACTTAGACAACAAATGAAATGAAAGCAACAGAGCCAACCAGATATCATGCCAATTAAGAATTAGTCCTCCCGGCAAGGGGAATAACTAATCCGCATGCCTCAAATTTTGAGCTATTGAGAGACTTAGCATTAATCATTACAGGAGAACAAAATGGCGGCATGCAATAAAAGCTTGGAATTCAATTTAACAGCATGTACGGGAACAGAACTGTTCCTCCAGGCTGTGTTGCTAACAACATGATAGACAGGCTTCATTCACAGTCAACAACTGTCATTGCAATTTGCATTATGATTCAAATTCAATCATATATAATCTATAAGAAAGGTTAGCAATGTTTCTGAATCATCACTATATACAGTCTTGAAGATGCACAAAGTGGCATATTTTTTTATGAGAACATTTTAGACAAAAAATAACGGCTTATTTGCAACATAAAATGGAAGAAAACAAACTCGAAAGACTCTACTTGTCGAACAGTCACTCACAGGTCCAACATAAAAATGGTTTCCTCCACCATGAGTGAAATTATGACCTATCAACATTCATTACATGGATTTCCTACACCATAACACAACGAAACTATAGCAAAAAGTATAAACCTTCCCAGACTAATCTAAGTTCTAGAAGACAGATATTCAACATGTTCATCCCATTGGTCGTAATTAATAGACCAATGCAGAGCTTTGGTATAAGTAATTGATGTTGGAATAATTTTAATATTTTATGGATTAGCATTAATTATTTTATTATATTAGTACTCTGTTAATTCTAATTAGGCAATTAATGTTATAATTTATAAATTGAGAATGGACTGGGTTTTATTTTAATATATGTGGATAATCGGTGATAGGTTCGATTATCCATAACCCGCTAGGCAGAAACCCAACCCACAGCCTAAGAGTATTAATAATCATCCCGTCAGATTACTAATCTAAAATTGTTATCCAGAGAGAGATTTTATGAGCTTAATTTTGATTGATTAATTAAATTTAAAATTGTTTTAAAGATTCTGGAAGATTTTACTGAATAATATTGATTAATTATATTATTAAATAAAATCCTATAAATAACACATTGAAACCCTAGTTTTAAACATACTAAATTTGTCTCTCTCTCTGCCGTTAAAACACTTTGAGAAACGCTCTTGGGCATTGTGGATTGAACTTATTAGACTCAACCAATACTCAAATCAACGATGTCGTCTTCATCAGGTCAGATTGTTGATTTATTTATTCTCCCAATTTGTGATCATGTTCAATTACATGTTCTAATTCTGCTATCAAATGGTATCAGAGCCACGGTTTGATGGACTATGAAATTTTTTAAATTTCCTTTCTCTAATCTCATCTTCGTAACATGATTTAGCATATTCTAGTTTCTCTTCTTCCTTTTCATTCTTCTTCTTTTTGAATAGTCTTCATAGTAATGTAAGGGTAAAAAGTGTTAGCTATGGTGTGAAAATATAATTGAGTTTAGAACACACCATAATATTGTATAACCAATCTCTTTTGACCTATGGTCATTTATCTTAAAATTTTATCACCATGACCTTCCATGAGCCCATTTAAGGTCTAAGAAGGGTTGAATTAGATAAGATTGATGTTAGATAAATATTTTGAAATATCTAGAGAAATATTGTGTAAGCTATAATAAGCTTAGAATAAGAATTTTGACATGAAAAATTTTATGTAAAGACTAGACATAATACGGAATAATATGTTCAGTTCACTCTCCTTGATTATGTGTAAATAAATTATAATCAATTTCTTTGCGTTAATTATTAGATTTTATTCCTAATTTAAGCACATGCGTTAAAAGGAATAGGTTGCATGTGGAAATTATAATGACTTTGGTTCACATACACCTATTGATTATGTGCTCGCCTATCGTGGGCCCAATCATAGTGATATGTCTTTTATAAATTAATTTATACCATATTTGTCATTTTATTTCCTACATTTTTTAATTACCATTATCAAGGATGAGTCTAAATATTGTGATAAGTCCACTAGAGAGAGTGTATGTAAGTATTATGTTGACAATGGATATGCCCTATCGGTGTGATATTGTCAATATAATTTTGTGAATAAGGCCTGTTTGTAGCCTATTAGCTGTGATTTGCTTATTGATGTATTCATGGTTTCTTAGATCCTATCGATATGGAGATTGTGGGTGCATGAGTTTTCTTGATTTATCATAGTCTGAGCCCTTAGGCAGGATATGATGAGTATTTTGTTACACAGTTGCTGAAACTGAGTCTTGTTACAAAAACTTTGTTATATATATAATTATGTGACATAATTATATGTTTTCTATTTGTTTTTCCCTCGGCGTCTCTGTTCTTGCAACTATTTACTGTGAAAACTCTGAACAAAATAGACTACGATAATTGGATTGAGTCATTTGATATGTATCTAGTGATTACAAAGGAAATTTAGGTATGAGAGAACCTAAGCTAGTAGATCTCACCGTTGAGCCTAGCGCTGCTGACAAGGCTTACCATAAGCAGTGGTATGAGTCCAATAAGATTTGTCTAGCTGTCATTAAGTATACGATTGAGAAGACTATCAGACAAAGTATTCCTAAGAAGGACATTGCAATTGAATATCTTAAAGTGGTTAGTAAGATATTTAAGAAGTTTGATAAGACTTAAAAGGGCCTATTATCTCTCTTTGCTAGATAACACTCACTATGACGAAGTGTCAGGAGTGTGTGAGCACATGATGAAGCTTGTTAATTGCTACAACAAGCTGAAATCTTAGATGTGGACTTGGATGAGAGCAACTTAGTTTATAGAGTTCACTAATCCCTTTCTGCTGAATATAGGGTCATGAGAACCACTTATAATTCTCAAGAGTAAGAGTGGTCAATTAATCATATGATGTTTAAAATGACCCAAGAGGAAGAATCAATAAAGAAGGTGAATTCTCATAATTAATGTACTATATTTCACATGGTTCATCCAGCAAGGTTGGAAATGTGAAATTGAAAAGTAAAGAAAAATGAAGGCAATGCCTATGGCAAGAAAATGTATGGACTTAAGAAAACAATAAGAATAATAAACCATCCTTGGATTGGAAGAAAATTCGATTACAGTTAGCTATGTAGGCACTGTAATCACAGATGAAAACTTTCATGAGGATGTGCTGTGTGTGGATGACATCCTATTGGCCAATAACTCAATGTGCTTATTAAATGAGACAAAGCACATTTTGTCATGCCACTTTGATATGAAAGATTTAGGTGAATCTTTTTTTTTTTTATTTTGAGAATTCAAATTAACCGTGATAAATCTTATGACATTCTTGGTTTGTCTCAGGCAACCTATATTGAACGAGTGCTCAATAAATTTGATATGTATTCTTGCACTCCTTGTGCACTTATGCAGGTGATAGGTTGCTTAAATCGTTATGTCCTAAATGATGAAGAGATAAGTTTGATGGGCAAAGTTTTATGTGAATTAATTATTAATAGCCTAATATATAGGTTTAAGTGTGCACACGTTTGAACATTGTTTTTTCCATGTTGGTATGCTTGGTAAATATATTTAAGTAATTTTGGGCATGATCATTAGAAAGCTACAGAGACAGTTATGATAATCTTGAACCCACTTCGAATTACATCTATATGATGTTTTTGAAGGAGTTGTTTTGTTGAAAAGTGTCAAATGGACATTTATACATGCCTTATATATATATATATATATATATATATAAGTGAAGAGTATGTCGCTAGTTTTGTGATGGTCACTCTTTAAGGAATATGGTCAAGGAAATTAATTTCCGTCATGTGTATATTTTAAGTCTTGACCATTTTGTTACGACATGACTCTATTATATGCTTCTCTCAGAGTTACAGGAATTTCAGTTGTATCAAATTTTGACAGTCAATTCCTATTTGTTGGAAAGATGATCTGTATATCTCATACTCATTTTAGGTGATCCATTTATCAACACAAACCCATTAGAGTTTTAGAAATATATGACTCTTGGGTATATTCGAATTTTGATGTATTGTTTTAGTGAAAGTCTGAGTTGTGTTCTTAAGGAACACTTTGGCATATTTTGGCACTTATAACATTTGTTTCCCTATCGGATTCAATGTTTTGGTTATGCCAAAATTTTAGATATAATTCAGAATTGAAATTTTGCTGGCATTTATAACAATGTTTTCCTTATCGGATTTAATATCCTTGATCCATGATTTCATTTTTGAATTTTTGTTATCTCAGACTCGCATAGTTCACATTTGTAGTGAGCGTATGATAACGGATCTATTGACCAATGCCTACCCATAAGAGTAATTCAAATTGTATAACTTATATGGGTCTTGTTGAATTTTGATGTAGCCTTGGTCTAGTGGGAGTATAAGTTGAGTCCTTAAAGGGCTTTTGTGGTGCAATTTAACACCAAATTTCAAAGTTAAGTCCTAAGGGGACTTTTGCATTGTAATATAATGCTTCAAATGTCATTCTATATTCCATTCTATTCAGATATTGGAACTAATTTATGACAATGTTAATATCACTTGTTTCCCTATTGGATTCAGTGATCTTTGTGTGTAATTTTATTTCTGAATTTTATATGATTTATAGATATACACATATCAACGTGTTTATGTAAATATTAATTGCCTAATTATGTATTTGTTTATTGACCTAATAATGTAATTAATGCTATCCAAGTGGGAAATTGTTAGAATATTTTTAATATTATATGGATTAGCATTAATTATGCTATTAGATTGATTTCATGTTATAACTAATTATAGCATTCAATGATCTTTGTGTATAGTTTCATCACTGAATCTTACATGGTTTATAAATATACACACATCCGTGTGTTTATGAGAACATTATTATACCTGATTAGTTATTTGTTTATTGATCTAATAATTTAATTAATACTATCCAAGTGGGAGATTGTTGGAATAATTTTAATATTTTATGGATTAGCATTAACTATTTTATTAGATTAGTACCCTGTTAATTCTAATTAGGCAATTAATGTTATAATTTATAAATTGAGAATGGACTGAGTTTTATTTTAATATATGTGGATAATCGGTGATAGGTTCGATTATGCACAAGCCCGCTAGGCAGAAACCCAACCTACAGCCCAAGAGTATTAGTAATCATCCCATCAGATTACTAATCTAAGATTGTTATCCAGATAGAGATTTTATGGGCTTAATTTTGATTGATTAATTAAATTTCAAATTGTTTTAAAGATTTTGGAGGATTTTACTGAATAATATTGATTAATTATATTATTAAATAAAATTCTATAAATAACACATTGAAGCCCTAGTTTTAAACATATTAAATTTGTCTCTCTCTCTCTCTGTCGTCAAAACACTCTGAGAAACGCTCTTGGTATTGTGGGTTGAACTTATTAGACTCAACCAATATTCAAATCAACGATATCGTCTTCATCAGGTCAGATTGTTGATTTATTTATTCTCCCAATTTGTAATCATATTCAATTACATGTTCTAATTCTGCTATCAATTGATTTAAATTTTGCCTCGCCATTCAGAAGAAACATTCTTTCAAAAGTCTTCAACTGCTTTACAAGTTTATAGTCCAAGAAAAAGCCAAATTAATTAAAAGCAGCATATTTTAGCAAAAGAGACTTATTTTAGCGAGGTACGGTGAGAGTTACAACTGATCCGAAGCCATGAATTTAAATAATCAATCTGTTGATAAAAGCCCAAATTTAGTAGGAAGGCAGTAAATATTAGGAAGCAAGCACTTAATTAAACAAGCCTATTGACTAATACCCCATTATTGGCATATTGACGTAGGACAAATTTTTGGGACACTAAATGTGTGTGTGTGTGTATATATATATATATAAACACATACTTTAATAAAAAAAAAATTGTTGTAGTCACAGGCATACTAGTGGTAAGAGGATTAAGCAACAGAATGTTTACATTATTCTCGAACTAATTCAGTTCTTGAATATTTTCAAAGATCCGATAAATAAATTAATTCTTTTACAGTGGTACTGTTTAATTTTCTAATAGGACGAACTTGCGGGACTCAGTCCTATAAATTATGGTCTAGTGTCAATAGTAGTGGTTGCTTGAAGCTACTCAGAAATTCTTCGTATATGATATAATTAGGTGAGATTTGATAGCATTTGGGGCTTTCTGTCTCTTCTCTTGTACTTTTTTTCCGACAAACGATGTATATATGTAATAATGCAACGCGTTATTAATTATAAGTTCGTCGACTTCTTCCCCAAGTTTGGACCAGACAACCGAATCCTGCAACTATCACTTTTTCCATGGCAGTATCACGAGTTTTCAATAAAATTAATTAGCTTTGCACCGTCTCTGTTCTTTCCAAGAATCCCCCATGCTAGCTTTATTTAATTAATTAGGATATAGACTCTGTCAAACTTTCCAAAAACTGAAACCGTACTTCTAATTCAAGTGCGCAAGCAAAAGAGAGAGTGAAGCTCCATCGGGAAGCTTTATTATTGTTGGAACGTGAATGAATGAATGGAATGGAGAAAATTGTTGACCAAAAACTTGTTATCATACTTTGGGTTGTGTTGAAGGTCATGAATTGGTTGGGCGAAAAATATAGTATTGATATAAAAGTATTTTAGTATATTACAATTTTAAATTTAGATATTAGAGATAATTTATTGTAATAGGGTTAGTAGATTTAGAATTGATTGTAATTTTTTTCATTGGTGTAAACGGTGTTGCAACTAAAAACAAAAATTAAGATGAACAAGTTTAATTCTTTAATAAAAATTAAATAACCGAACCAAGCCAAACATATAAAACTATAAAAATAAAGTACTAAGCTACAATGGGGCTGTCTTTGACGAAATGAGATTTCAGATGTCAACACTCTCTGAAGACACGGTGACGTAGTTACTGAGAAATTCCGTTAAATGTGAGAATCTTTTTTGACCATAAGCATGGAGACTTTAGTGCCCAAAAACAAAAAGCATTTGAGGACTTCTAGGCTTGCAGCACAGAATTTGCATCTTCACATGCAACTTACAACGCGCTAAACAACACGACTTTATTTGACTAGTCCTACGTACTAAATTTCTTAGTGCATGTGATTACTAAGTTTTTCTACATAAATTTAACCCAACTTACACTTTTTGTTTCTGGAATATTTCCCAGAAGTTTCCAAAGGCACAACTGGGTAGTTATAAAGAATATATAGTATTCTACTATTTGGAAACGAAATTAATCAACTGATATTGCCATGAATTCCATACGTACGGTTCGATTATTTTTCTCACCCCACTTTATATTCCTCCCGAAAAAACCCTTTACTTTTAGGCTGTGTGTTTGTTTCAAAGCTCTGTATGCGCTTGAAATGGCAAGAATATTTATTCATGATACGCAAAAAGGAAAGAAAAGAATAAACCATGAATAATATTTTATTTCCAATAAAAGAATATTGTCAAGCACGCCGGCAGAGAGAGAAGGAGATGCGGTCTTTATTCTTCAAGACACAGCTTAATGTTGCAGTCTCCATTTCACATTACTGTGCACCCAGGGACTAGTGGACTTCTAATATTATTCATATTTAATTTCAGGTTTGAAGCATTTTAAAAGTCAAAAATAGGTTCACACTCATACAAACCAAAATGTATATGCATTCTCGCTCTCATTAATCACTAAAAAAATTTCGAATAAATCACACACACACACACACACACACATATATATATATCTAATAATACGTATCTTATAGTGTATATATATATATATATGTGTGTGTGTGTGTGTGTTATATGATTGATATAAACTTTTTATACTAAAGAGGGCTCGCTGGGGCTGGTTATGACTAGCTAGAACCTATTATATCTCGCTATAAATTTGTCTTCTCCTTCAATGTTACAACGTAACAATTTTTTAAAAAAATAGATACTCTTCTCTACACAACTAAAATACTGCTCCCCCCGTAATTAATTAGTTGCATCAAAATTAAGATACCGGTATTGATTCAGTAGTTAACATCGTCACAATGTTTCGGGTCAGAAATCTGAAATCTTCAATATTTGGAAGTGCCGTTTCTTGCTCCAGACCAGATGTGGTAACAATTAATTTTAAACCATATTGATCACTCGAAAGTGAAACTGCTGAACTACCTTAATGGGAGAGTGATTATCAACTAACTCCTACTTCTATTTCTTATGTAATCCATCTGTGAATGATTTTTTCCAAGATATTTAGAGATTTGACGGTCGATTTTTTTTAAAACTTTTGTTTCGAAAACTCCCAAACTAATTAATTAGAACGTGGGGTACGCAGCCGGGGGGGGGGGGGGGGGGAGAGGGGGGGAAGGGATTGATTGAGAGAGCTATATAGATAGAGAGAGGAGGAAAGCATTTCTAATATGTGTCAGAGACTCAGATTTATTCCATTTCATGTACATCTTTATAAACTTTGATCAAATTAGCCATATTATTTAATTAAAGCAGTGGTTCACGAACATGCATGAGCAATCCATTAGCCCAATTTCAAGTGACGTCTCATGATACATATTAAGGTGATGATTTCACCTAGGTTAATTGTGTTCATCATGGCCTAGGCATCCTTGCCAAGAAACCAATCAACTTGTTCCCAATCCAACAAGGGCTCCTCCAAATCCATTTGACTCGCATCCCCACTCTGTGAAGCTTGGCCATGGTCTGCAGATGACGAACTCTCTGGTGAGCTTGTCGTACCTGTCTCCGCCGTTTGAGGAGGGTTATGGGGATACTGGTTAGACGAAGAAGTTGTACCCTCTGATCTATCTTCAGCTCTCTGAACATAATTTGGATAACTTCCCGTATCCCTCCTTGGAGGTGGCCGTCTATCAAACGCCCGCAAGCACTTTGATTTCTTGTACACCCTGCATAAGCTGTACTCCTGCCTTAACTGCAAATCAAAGCACTGCCCTATATAAGATCATTATTTTCTATATTAAGAACTGCATCTTCCATCTATTCAACGCAAAACTGCACTAGAAAGCATCGTGAAGTCAAATATATGTATATACAACGCTTTAAACCAATGCTAGGGCTTCGACCTATAGTTTCTAGGTATAAAGCTGATGAACAAGCATCGATCTTAATGGTTCTTTTTTTATGGTTTTAAATTAGACACATGAAATTTCATCTAAGCTTCTAATGGTGAAGTTAAGGTACAGATATATATAGACTAGTCGACATATATATGGTCTTCGAGTAATTAATTGCAGAAGAAAATTCAGTGCATATATACGCACGTACCATAGGAATTGACCTACTCGAAGATGCTTCGCCTTTGATGGCCTTATACTCGTTCATCTTCCAATCGGTTTTCTTTCCGTTGGGGGCTCTTCCGTTATAGAAAACCATGGTCCTTTTCATCCCAATGATGCGATTATCAGAAGAATACACATGGTTAGGAGACCCAGTTGCCTTCCAGTACCCAGTGGTTGTGAGTCGTCTAGGTCTTCCTCCACGGGCTTCGCTTTCTTGTCTTGGAATGAAGAAGAACCATTGCTCCGTGTCTCTTAGACTCGCCTCTCCCGATACGTCTGAAACACATCCCATAATTCATGAAGATGGCTAACTAAGAGTTATATATGCATACATACACGGATAAAAATATCATTTTTAGAAGCCATGTATAATTGCAAGGCGTGCAATATATTCATGAGTTATTGACGAGCTATATTGTTGAATGAAATTAAGTAAGGAAAGCCAAACAACAAAATTATCTATTTTTTGTTGTGTCGAAATCAGAAGTGTGTTGTGTAAATCCCATATACAAATTAATCCATTCTCATCCTTGACTTGCATCACTTGGATAGTTGGATCAATAGCGCAGGGCGATGATTTATTCTTCTCGGTGAATCAAATAATTTAAGTATTAATTAAGCAAAACTAGAATTCTGGCCTTAATCATGGTGGGCTTTGAATAAACAAGCTCTTTTAGAATATACGCACACATACGAGCGAAGAAAAGTATAACATTATACTTAAAACAAACTAATTAACATGATCAAGCTCCGATGATCAATCAGTACGTAATGTCTCTCCAAAGATATAGTTTTATGCAAAACTGGAACATGTAAAATCACTCCAACCATTTATTCCAAGTCTAGCTAGCCTCATTTTAATTAGAAAGAGGGGAAAAAGAATGCAAGAACAAGGACACAGAAGAGGAAAAGAGAGAAAGAGGGGAAGAGAAGAATTTACGTGGGAGTTGCCAGGGGTTGTAATCATAAATATCAAGCACAGGTATGACCCGGTTCATGTCCTCCCTCTCCCCTTCGAGCTTGTTGTAAAGGTAGAAGGAAATAAGCTCCTCTTCAGTTGGGTAGAAACGATATCCCGGAGGCATATCTGCCATCTCTCTTTCTCTCGATCGATCTCTGATCTCTGTGCTCTAAGGCCAACCCCACAAATGAATTCACAGTAAGCTTCACTCTTTTTTTCTTTTTGGGTTATATTGATTTTCACCGTTTGACACTGCTCAGTCTCCGATAACTCTCATGCACATCCTCATTATATATACATATATATAGCTTCACCTCCGCAGTCTTCACATTAGGTGTTTCGGGGAATGACTGAGAAAGTTAGGCGGGGCTGCAGAAAGCAAAACAGCGATCCGAGTGAAGTTAGAAAAAAATGGCACTTGAGAATCCTTCCGGGTTGCTTGGAAATTTCCATTCCACGCGCTTATTTCTCTTTGTATTATTATATGTCCGTACACCATTTTGAATATTCAATCTTTGTCTTTGTATCCAAGTTTTTGCTACTTCCACTTCCACACAGTCCTCCACGCATGCAACGCCACAAATTTCTGTTGTTTATACCATAGGAAGAATTTTAGCCTATGGGAAGTTTTTTGATAATGATGATGAGCCGACAGGGCTACCGAACATAAAAAAAAATATATTTTTCCATTTATTTAAAAATGATTAAAATATTGAAATTAAATTTAGATGCATGGAGAATTTTTATTTTCTTTTTCCACGACACAAACCGAAACTGTTTTTCTCTTAATATTTATAGATATATATTAAAGATAATAATAATTTTATATTATATAATATTATAAAAGATTTAATCTAATTTAAAAATGATTTAATTTAGTTTAAAATTACGATGAACTTAAATTATATTATAAAGTACATATTTATATACATAGATATTCTAATCTTTAATTTTTAATATGACGTTTGGACTTAATTAACAATTAATTAGAGTAATATATGGAATTATAAAAAGACTTTTATCTCCTAAATTATGGGCATGAATTTTCTTTTGGTGAAAAAACATCTTTTGTAATGAAAAAGAAAAAGAAGGGAACAAAACTAATAATGTCTTAGAAGACCTATTGTCTATAAGGGAAGCGGTGGAGAAAGAAGATTAATGTCTTCTATTAAAAACTTTTTCAAATAAGCAAATGGAACTTTAATTAAGAACCGTCAGATCTACTATATAGCATTTGTTGGACAATAACAATAGGGTAAGTGTATATGTTACAATTGAAACGTGTGTTTAAAATTAGTCCAAGTAGATGATGATGAAGGGGTAATGGTTGAAGCTGTGGATGACTCTGTGGTCTTGCTATATTGACGGATTTTTGGTCGAAATTTCAACGATGGCATGGAAAACCATGCAAGTGTCTTAAGTCTTCAATTTAGAAGGTCAGAGTTCATATATATGTGTGTGTAATTGGTAGGTCGGAACCAGTGTAAAAAATATTTCGGTTAATTGACCTGTTTATGATTTAGAAAAAGACATTGATTAGTTTTGGTATATTTAGTTTGATGTACTAATTTTAATGACATTATTCTTCTAATGGTTCTTATTTTTTTTTTTAAAATAATTTTATTAAAATTGATACACCAAATCAATTGTCACCTAATGTATAAAGACTAATTAATATTTTTTGGGTACAATAGTGTACTGTATTTTATATTCAAATATTTCTGCATTTTGCTTAAAAAACTTTTACCTATCGTTTTAAATATATTTAAAAGAATTACAATAATTTATTAATAAAGTTACATGAAATGGATAGTCAAATAATTAGAATTAAAAGCATTGAAGAGAAAAATTGTCCAAATATATTTCTCAGATCGCAAGTATATATCAATTTTAATATTTTCAAGGGACTATATGGTGGCAAGTATATGTACATATTGAGTAAGTTACCAACCATAAATAATAAAGTTGTTACTCTATTTAGATTAATTGTTAGCATCGCTATTTTTTATTAACACTGTCATTTAGGAGAACAAAAATTCAAGAATTATAAACTCTTCGGTAGCCTTAGCATCCCAATATGTAATAATATTGAATAAATCTAGATAGAAAATATTAATCTATATTGCCAATTAATACACTTAGTTTACATGGTACTAACTAGCCTCAGTTTTTTGGGTTGGGATCCTCTACAGTCATGATTTATGACTGTAGAGGGCATTCAAAATAAATTATATATTTAAAATTATTATTTTTTATTATTTGTGTTTAGTGTAGCACTTTTCATTTTCCCCACAAATGCCCTCTATAATTATGTTTATGACTGTTGAGAATCTCATCCCCAATTTTTTATATAAGAACACATGTTACTATATTATTATTTGATTTCTTTATTACCTACTCCCAAGACCTTATGTGTTATTATTGACAATAAAGAGCATAACTAGTCAATAATTAATTAAGCAAATATATATACTAAAGCAATTAGGAATACTTGTATTAGATTTAGATACAATTATTTATATTTTGGTTATAAGATTGTTCAATTATCAATTAACATGTACCCGTCATATATCTCTTCCTCATGACAACCTGGATTCCACCTAGTAACTTCTTAAACATGAGACCGTTTATTTTAGAACATATCTTCAATTAATCTTGAATTTGTTTGGAACATATTCTTAGCTTCGGATTTGACCCCTTCCGTAGACGACTCCCTCCCAATATGGAAAAACCATATTTACAACTCATAAATTGTTGTTGTTTAAAAAGATTTTCTTTAATTAATTTTTTGAGCCGATGCTAAAGTCAAATAAGAACAGAAAACACAAGTTTGATTCAGCGATGTTGAGGGAGACTGGAACGCGTACACAAGATTTCGAGTGCACTTGTAAAAATAACACAAAGTTCAAAAATAATTTTACGTAAATCACAAAGGACGATGATCAAAATAAAGCACGAGTAATTAATTATATAAATTTAATTACCTATATAATTTCTTCTGCGGTTTGATTAGTTTTCGAATTATTTCCCTTGCAATTACCAATCTGCTTCTCTAGTCATGGTCCACCCAGAAATTACTCTGCAATTTCTGTGACGACTCAGTTCGGTAAGCAAATTAAATAACGTAACTATTCATACTAATATCAAATTAAACAACGTCGGCATTGAAAACGTGGGCGAAATACTGTTGATTAAATAATCTTAAATTCATTGTATGCTTAAATTTATTATCGTAATATCACATACATCACACGCGGCTATATATAATTTCCTAAACGAAATAAAAAATACAAGTGTAGCTAATAGCTTCAATCTCTCAAAGCCTGTGAGTTTCAGTATAATGACGATTAATTTGAATTATAAGGGTCTCTTGGTATTTCTGTTAAATTTTAATTTTTTTTTATTAATTCATGACTGCCATGGGATCATAGATCAATATATATATATATATATATATATATATATATATATATATATCATATTGATGCTTGCTCAAGAACAATGGTATTGATATACAAATTATTTTGAAAAATTGGTCACCTGGTAATTGCATCATTTGATAAATATAGTCATATCCTCACCACGAAAATATAGAATTTTTTCACACCTCACAAGTTTTCTATAGCTAGGTCCGTGTTAATTAAGTAATAATGTATTGTCTTAGAAATCTCACAATCAAGATATTGAAACATGGAGTAGAAAAAACGTGCACGTCAAACCATGTCAGAGAAATTTAAATCATGTTCACACTTGCTTTTCTTTGGAAAATTGGAACGTAGACTTCGAAAGTTTAATCCACTACTTCCGCCGATAATTCTTTTTTTTTTTTTTTTTGGGTACCAAAACGAGAGAAAATTATCAGAGCAAATATTCAATTATTATAGTACTTTTTTCATTTTACTAGTTACATTATGATTAAAGAAAAAATAGGAACGTATATATAGAAGAGTCTTGTGAAATTTTGATTTGAAGATAAATGCATCAACGTTTCAGAAGTGACCTCAACATGTAAAGGCATATAATTCAAATGAAATTTTATTGATAATATCGGAAAATTATATTAACTTGATATTTTTTTGTCTATAATTACGATATTGTCCTCTTAGTCCTATTACAATAATAACTCCCTTATAAATTTAATTAAATATTGTAACTATATATATATATACCCAATTAATAAAGTACATTTCATATTAATAATATCCTTTATATATGTTTGTGTGTGTGTGTGTGTATATATATATCTTCATAATCTCCAATTAATTTATCAAGGACCTTTAAATTTAATATTTGGTATCACTGTGAAAGACACTTGACACAACTAGTTCTTAGAATTGAGATAAATGTGTTGGAGTGGCTAGTATTTTATTTTTTTTTTCGCAAAGTAGATTTTCAGGATGTGATTCGTCAATTTGAAGGGGTATATGGCTCTTATAAAAACATTCAAGTGAAAGCAAGAATATTTAAACAAGTTTATTACTTGAATAATTTTTTTTCAACTTATATAACAAGAACTTATAACGATAGAATTAATATATAATTAAGAGGTCGATTGTTATTTTTCAATTAAAAAAGGCAATTGGAAGGAAAAATTAAAACGGATATTCTATTTAATTAATTAGTATATCAGAAGTTAGCCATGTTTAGTGTTCAAAGTTTGACATTGACAGCTGACATAAGAAAATACATCGCAGTTATAATTTTTTATAGGGAAAAAAAATTTATATATATATATATATATATATGACATATATTGAAGGTCGAGATTCAAATATAGCGATTGGTATATGTTCTGCATCGAATTAAGAAAATACTACTATATCCTGATTAATTAATAACTTTAATGTTTGACTGAATAATATATAATGAATCTTAACAATACTAAATACATAACAAATTTATGGAAACTGAAACAGTTATTCTTATCGTTTTTAAAAAAAATAAATAAAATTTTCGTCCATTATTTTTTTCCTTGAGTTCTATTTAGTCATTCAAAAAAAATGATTCTTTAAATATAAAATTATTTTAAAAAATAAAAATAATCTATTATAAACAAAAAGACCAAATTATTTAATATATTTTCATTAATTTTAACTCAAATTGGTTAGTGACAGGATTAAAATGATATTTTTACAAATGTTTTCTTAAATACAAATTTGTTTGGTAATAAATTAAAACGATTGAGGTGTGAAATTAACTGTATGACAGGTTTTCGTTTTTGTCTGGTGGATCCGCATTTTGGAAGCCAATGGATGAGACATTGAGATTTGAGTCTAGGTCAAGGTTTTTGTTAATATATTTAATTTTTGTTTCCAAAGAAATAATATGATATGGGTTCGTGGGAAATGGTTAGAAGAAAAAAGAGGTCAAACGAGTCAACAAAAACTTGACCTTCTTCCACAACCTCCGCGACGCATACGTCCATATTGGACGACAACTCAGGCGCAATTTGCGTGTGGTGTAAGTTGATTTGACTTAAGATGGTATAAAGATCTATGAATTTCAATTTCGAAATTCATGTGAAGATCGTTTTATTTAGGTATTTATATTTGAATAATTGTTCTTTTAGAAATGGGAATTGGGTAAAACTCTTTTTGACAAAAGTTTGAAATGGAGATGGGGATTATAAGCAGTATCTTGTGATTCATGTCTCCGTTAATCATGTATAAGTATTTTTTAAATATATACATAATTTTTATATTTTTAATTTTTTTATCTCAGAGTTGTAATTGTATTATAATAGAGAATAAAAAAAAATATTATAAAAATAATATTAAGTATTTGTAAATTAAAATTAAATATAAACATAAAAATTATAACTATTTATAAAGTTTTACTATAAATTTAATTATCTTTTTGCTATAATTATTTAAAAAACATTTAACTTACCTTAATAAGAGTTATTTATTGCAATATATAAAATTTATTGTAAAACATGTTATTTAAATATTTATAATTTTTATGAATGTAATTAAAGCTTATTAAATAACATAAATAATGTATTTGAGTTTTAAATATAAGTTATATATATATATATATATATTAATTTTTATAAAAAGAATATAAAGTCCCAGAGCATTAGGAATAAGGAAAAATATTACCTTTAAAGTAAGAAATAAAATTAGAAATGGGAGATATAATTAATAGCACGAGGAGGTCCTGCAAAATTGTGATTTCTAATTTGATTCCATTAGTCTGCATCTTTCACTCATCTCTCTACTTCATGATGAGAAATTTCAAAATTTTTCATTAATCTTTGCAAGATAAAAAAACATATATTTAACGTATTTGTTGTGAAGACCGCAAATTTTAAAATTATTTTGTAAATACTGAGACCAAATTATTTGTAAAAGACCTATAGATTATCTACATTCTCATACCTTTGCTCCTTCATTTGTGTATTTGAAAAAAAGAAAAATTTACATTCCAGTATCACCATCACGAGTGTGAATCTTTTAAAATTGAAAAAGATAAATCATAAAGTCTTTCAAAATAAATTTAGAATTTACAAATTTTGTAATAAATACGCTAAAATTGTGTTTTATATATATATATATATATATTTATTTATTTATATTTATTTATATATTTGCTATGTTGTTTCATAATTAAAATAGAACAATAATATAAAATTTTAATAATATCATAATATGTATATAATTGTTATAAATAAAGATATAATTTTAAAATTACATTACATAATTTTATGTTATTATTGGTTAATTATATGTATGTCATGTATTAATAAAAAAAATCTACTAATAAAAATATGAGAAATTGGGGGAAACTCTAATCAATTTTTCCTTCTGCAATGTTTGTTTTAGAAATTAAAATAATTGATAACTGTCTACTATATAACTGATTTTTTTTTTTTAATGGCTGTTTGGTTTAACAAAATAAATGAAATTTATTTATAAATTGTAGAATGTTCATAAAATAACCAAACATATGCTGCAACGTATGGATTGAATTTATATGTATTTCTTTATATTTTTATTATATTATTACTTAATTAAAATATAATAATTATTGAATCAACTAATAATAATATATAATATAATTTTAACATAAAATAATAATTTACAACGATCTTATATGCGTCATAATATTATTTGATAACTAAATAACGCAATAAAAATATAATCAATTGTATATAAATTTTTGCGCAGCATATTTGCTGGTTTCATCATGACGTATGGCGTGACCCAACATTGTGTTCCTGGAAAGCAAATCAAACTAGCAGAGGGACAAATACAATGAATTAAGAGAA
Organism: Delonix regia; assembly: GCA_037074485.1. Classification (NCBI taxonomy): domain Eukaryota; kingdom Viridiplantae; phylum Streptophyta; class Magnoliopsida; order Fabales; family Fabaceae; genus Delonix; species Delonix regia. Next base: position 41,522,099 of record CM073449.1, read on the forward strand.
AGATAAACCGCAATGCTCTTTTTTATTTTTTATTGTTAATGGGGTAGGGAAGGTGGGTTTCGATAAATGTATGATCAGTCAACGCCAAATTAGTTATATTCCACAAGTATATTGATACTAAAATAATGATATAATGACCAACAAAATCAAATTCATGATGTAATTTAAAAATTCTTAATTTAATATTTTTTAAAATAAAGCTTCTTAATTTTTTTCGGGTCCGAGATAAAGCTTCTTAATTAAAGTTAGGTGATTGCATGCATAGTTGTTAAAATCGCAAGTTAACTCGTTAAACTTGTCGATTCTACATTTTTAGGTGACAAAATTGATTTATCTTGGTCGTAGAATCGGAATAAGAGTAGATTCGGTCAAACTTAGATAGAAATGGTCAAACTTGTATAGAATCGGTTAAATTCGGGTAGACTCATCGAGTTTAACGAAAGTCAATTTTTTTTTTTTTTAAGTTTTTGGGCCAAATATGAAAAATCTAACATTTCAATCAATTTTTTTTTTAAAAAAAAATTAACTGACTTTAAGCTCAACTCAATTCTTTCAACCATTTAACATAAAAAAAATTATACTACAAATATAATTACATTATTATGACTTTAATACATTCTACTTGTAATTAATAGCAAATAACGTATTACATTTGATTAAATAGTTAACTCTACTTTCAAATTTTTTTAATTGCATAGCTTAAAATACATTTTATATATATATATATATATATATTTAATATTTACTTTAACTTGTTTATATTATTATTATTATTATTATTAAAATTACTATTATTTTAAATTTTAATTACTTTGAATTTTTATATTAGTAAGTATTATAGTGGCAAAACTTGCCTTTAATATTTTTTTTAATAAATTAAATCTCAACGCTTTTCAAAAATTTTTAAACTTAATCTCTACCTAATTAATTATAATTAAAAGTTATATGATTCAATATATTTCTTAATAATTTTTTTATCATTTCCTAGTTCTATAATTTGAGTTATTATAATAGTATTTTGTATACATGTATGCATTTTTATTTGTATTTATGAAATTTAATTATATTTAATAGCTATTTATTAATAGAGGTAAACTTTTACGATTTTACGTTATGATTTTACGTTACGAGTCTACACATTTCTTTATGATTCTGCCTAAACTTGCGAGTTTGACAATATTGATTCCATATTTGTCTTGTTTTCAATTTGATCATATGAATATTTAAAAGTTTAACTTACTTTTAAAATTTTTGAATGAAAGTGACTTTTTTATTAGGTGAAATAGAGTTTTATATGTTTGTTAAGATGTCTTTAATTTTTAAGATGATGCCGCTCATGTTAAAGTTAAATTTAATGTATTAAAAATTTCAGAGAGTTATTTATATAACTTGATTAAAAATAATGATGTTTTAACAATTAAAATGAGAAATTAATGAACAAAATTATCAATTATAAATTTTTAAAAAAAACAAGACTGTTTCTTTAAAGTATCAATTATCAAGTATAAAGTCTATAAAGTATATTTAAAATTCAAAAAAATAATAAGTGAATGGAAAGATTAGAAATGAACCCCGTACACTATTAGGTCACATTCTCTCAATTTTAAGACATTTTACACATATCCAAATCCACCACAGTAAAAACATTTGCAATTTTTAATTAGCAGGGGTGCACATATTCTAAGTTGGACGGAGTTAGAGTATAGCCTGTGGTCTAGCTTAGGATATACACATGGTCAAAAAATTGATATAATTTTGGCACATAATAACGTATGATTAATTGAGTTTTTTTTTTTCATATTTATTTTACAAATTTAAATATAAAATCTAAAAATGAAGAAATTTTTATTAATATATAATAAATAAGATATTTTATATTAATAAAAATTATTTATATATAGACCACAAATAAACAAAATAATTATTCTTTTTAAATATCATTAATTTCATTATATATATATATATATATATATATATATATATATATATATATAAGGCCAATAATATAGTCAAGAACCTGACCCATCCAACACCATCACATAATGGACCCTGTCCACTCGAGATCACTAGCACAAAACCATCCGATCGTGTTATGTTAAGCCTTCCTAATAAGGTAAATAGCTCTATTCACACCAATTGTCAACATGCCGACATTTTCTTCGTCACGATAATCAAATTAGTAACACCAGAGTGGCTGAGATGTCCCCGTTCCAGTTCTGTTCTTTTCTAGCAAATATTAAAATTAAAAAATATTACCGTGATATATAAATATATTAAAATTTTAATATTATATAAAAAGAAAAATTGAACAAGTTCTGATATAAAATGTTATTAAATTCCACGCCTTAAAATTTAAGTGTGTGTTTGATTTAGTTTTATGTTGTGCAAATTTGTTTTTGTATCAATATAGTTTGTAAACTTGATTTTTGCTAAACATAAATTTGGTATTAATGTAATTTATAATTAGAAAATTTTATAAATTTATGTTGTGTCATCAATTCATGTGAAAGTACTTTTTTTTTTTTAATTTATATGCAATTAGATAAAAGTAATTGTTGAATATATATATCTATATATATATATATATAACATCAATTAAAATGAAATTATTTGTAGAAAAAATTTTAATTTTTGCAAATTAATTTTTTAACTCTTCAAATATCAAACCAAGCACATTATAATTCTTTTAGATCATGATATTATCTTCTTGTAAAAAAATGAACCGTAAGTTGTGGGGTTTTCTCATGTTAAAAGTCGTTCAAAATCTTTTTCCAAAGTAGAATGGTGATATTCTGCTTATGGGAAAATATTAAATATTAGTACGTGTATTTATATATTTCAATAATTTTTTTTATAACAACTTAATATAAGAGACAATTTTTTTTTAAATTAAACCCTAAATTCTAAACCTTAAAATTTTTTGTTCCCATTTTCTAATATGAACTGTCTATACAATTATAATAGTATTTTTTTCTTCAATTTAATTAAATATTAATTTTTTTAATAACAAGATGATATTCTGTTATATATTTTTTTAAGGATAGCATTTTATTCCAAAAGGTTAGTATTGTTTTTTAAAATCATTAGCACTGACATTTTAAGTTTTTAAGTATAATTATTATTACTTCAATATATAATTTAATATAAATTAATATGTTATAAGGTTTAATATATTCTGAAGTTAAAAGTTCTTTTGTTGTTCTTCTTCGACAATATATAAAAAAGGATCCAAAATTAGAATTTTCAGCGTATTGCGCTAATTAATTTTGACAAAATTATCAATTTGTTGAGTATTACCGAAAAATGCATGCAAAGAAAAAATAAATAAATAAAGTTTATTACTAGTCATAACTAAATCTATTATTCTTTTACTGTATAGGCAAAATTAAAATGAATTGATTACTTGATGATTATTTTAGTTTATTAGAAGCAATCTCAACATTTTAATTTTATATATATATATATATATATATATATATCAAAATAATATTCGAACGATAAAAAAAATAAAAACCCCATCTTTGCAACTACTACTACCTGTCTCTCATAAATGCCTATTTGTTTCGGCATTGATGATGAAAGCCGAATCTTGTTTAAAGAACCAGAGGCTACAATTTACCTCTTAGATACTAACACTAATTCAGAAGTAAACCCACATTCACAATGCAAAACTACGTCCATTATAAGTTTTGATGTGGATCTATATAGCACAGCTATATAAATATTTAAAGTTAGATTAAAATTTTAAATTACTTTTAATTGTCAGATTAAATTTCTAAAAATTTTTAGATTTTAATGTTTTTATTTTAAATAAAATACAATAAACTCATATAATTTATTTAAAATAAAATATCTAATATACTTGTAATTTTAAGTGTATTAATACACCCTATTATAATGTAAGAATATAATTATATTTTTATATTATAATAAAGTATATTAATATATTTAAAATTATAAATATACTAAATATTACACATTTATCTAAGAGAGACGGCTAAATTTACACATTTCATTCTATTTATAAAACCTAACCCCATGAGTTAGGCTGGTGAGATATTAGAAGAAATGAGATTCACTGTGGCCCATATACAATTGCGAGAAACAAGGCTTGGTCAGTTGGTTTGGTTATTGAGGCTACGATGTATAGTGATTCTATAGCCCAAAAAAGAAAGTTTTTTAACCCAACTTTAAGGGACACGGCAAGCGTAGAAGAAAATTTTAAAATTTTGTAATACTAATAATTGAATGATTATATGAAGAGAAGAAGAGATTTGACAAGAAATACGAACAAACAACTAGTTTTAGATTTCATAGTAACTCAATTTAAGAAAGGAAACTTCACATGAATTTAATTAAAACTAGTTAATTTGTGCACCGGACTTTAAAAAGAAAATAATATATTTTATTATATATTAATATATTTTAAATTAACAATATATGTAAGTGTTATAAAAAAATGAAAATTTAATAATATATTGTGATATAAAAATATAATAAATTAAAAAAATTATAAAATTAGTTTATAAAATTGGTAAAAGAAAAATTATGATAATTATAAAATTATTGACAGGGTGTTATCTCTTGTTTTAAATTTGTATTATGTATAGTTATATTTATAATCACTTATTAAAAAATTTTAAGATATAGTTATTAGTTAATTAATTATTTTTTTGCTGATTTCAAAAATGTAAAATTCAAAGTATTTTTTTATTTGAGAGACACTTAATGAATTTATTAAATAATTCTCAAAATTTGAAAAATAATTCATTAGTTTTTTTGTTAACTCCAAAAGATTTTTGAATTTCTAACAATTTTTTTATTTAAAATGTGGTTAATTAATTAATTAATTATTTCAATTTTTTTATTAAATATAAAAAATTTGCACATTTCAAACAAATTTTTATACATATATAAAATAGATGAAAAATTATCATTTAAGGAGTTGAATATTTGATTAATGAAACTTTTTCATAAGTGAAATAGAACTCCAATATTAAAAGCAGTTTACTTTTCTGGTATATAATAGATTTTTGAGTATGATATAATGATTTCTATTAAATTATATACTATATTATTTTAGGCAACTTAAAAATATGACTTTATTCATATTATGATAATAAAAGATACTGAATTAATTTTAAAATCTGACATGTTTTTGTACTTTTTTTTAATATTTGTAAAGATATTTAAAAATTTTTGAATGTATATTATAGAAAAATATAAAAAAATACAATATATATTAATTGTTGGTGCATGGGACGATATTTTTGTAACAAGCGATAACAGATGTAATTTGGTCAGACTTTATGACAAAGCATAATTTACTAACCACTTAAGAGGAATAATCTCTCACATAGGAATTTGAAAGATTTTAACGAGATCGACTTGGTTTTAAAAAAATTATGATTATTAATTTAATAGTGACAAAAAGTTTTTTGATATTAATTTAGTTTCTGAAATTTTTGGTGACACTAATTTAATCTTTAATTAAAAATAATAATATATTTTTAAAATTAAATGTATCAATATTACTAAATTAATATAATAATATTTTTGAAACACTAAAATAATTATTTTTTTAATTTTTATATTTTGTGATAATTTAGTTATTTACAAATTAAATGTAACAATTAGTTTCTCCTAAATTTAAATTTATACAAAATAATCTATCTGTTTAGATTAATAAAAATTAATTTTATATAAAATATAATTTTTATAATTTCTAGATTATGTTATATTTTAATTGAAGTTTGTAGAAAAAAGTTTTAATTGAACAAATTATATATACTTTCTCTTAACAAAAATAGAATTGAAATCGGACAGCTGACAAGTTTTCAGGATCCAAAATTAAGTAAAAGGCCTTGTAATTGAAGCCCATATTTATTACGCAGAGATAACTCCTAAAAAAAATATCAAGAGGGGGTAAATACGTCTTTCTACAATACGAATGAGACTATATATTCGCATCTCACTGTTACCCTTCCCCTGCGTTTGCTTAGTGCAGCTAGGGTTTTACAGCTTAAATAACGATAGGTTTCATCTTGTAGGCGGCAGTACGTTACAGTTCACAGCACATGAGCGCGGCCCTTAAGATCGCCTTCCTTATCTACCATGGAAGCGTTTCGAGTCATAGCCGCGCGACATCAACATCCATTCATTTTGGAGGTTTCTCTTTAGGGTTTTCCTTTTTGGGTCCTCCTTTCCCTTACCTGATCTCTTTATTCCCGAGGCATATATCATTTTGACCTTTGGGCCTGTAAATGTCCTGTATGTTGATCTCTATGGATTCGACTAATGGGAGTTCAGTTCCTTAGGTGTCTCTATTAATGTCTCGGTATGAGGTGGGAAACAGTTCCACCAGATCTTTGTTTTGCGTTCTTTCTTATGGCAAGGATGATGAATCAATTAGATGCGTGAAAGGAAATTTCCTTTCTGAACTCAACAATTGAGGCATATTAAGATACCTGACTTGCTGATACTCTGTTTGTTTGTTTGGAGATACTGCGATTTCTTATAACAATTTGTTGCTGCGATGCTAGATCGTAGCCGACGCAGCCCGACATTTTCTCTTATGAGAAACAAAAAAGAGGGGAATGGTTTTTGACGATTTAGCTACAGAGACAGTTCTTTTAAGTGATACCGACCTTCCTTACAATAATTTTTTGCAGTGGCAATGACCCTTGCTTCTTGGGCTGTCGTTTTTATTGTATGATTGATATGATAAGATTAAAAATGTTTGCTTTGATAAAAATAATGTGAAAACAAACAAGTAAATTAAGTAAATGAACATTAATATTTTGTGCAATAAATATTAGTATATAAATTTTTTTTGATTTATTGATTTTTTAAAAATATTTTCAATAAAAATTTTAGAATATTATTTTATCTTTAATTTTTACAAAATATTTTTAAATATTGAAAAAAGTTATCACAATAATGTTAATAGAAATTATTAAATGATTGAGTAATATCTTAATATGTTTTTAACGGTACTTTATATTTTCTCAAATTTTTGTTTTTTGTAAAATTGTATATATTGTGAGGACATGATTGTCAATTTAATATTAATTTCTATTCATTCCTATCTTATTATGTTGGTGATGAATGGAATTCTCATGGCATGAGGACATGGAGAATGTCATTTCTTCCTATCAAACATATACATGAAATGTTCCTTTCTACCAACCCTTGCATCTTGTACAGATATGACCTATTATAAAATTGCAATATAAGGTGTTGCAGTATCTTGTGACATGGAGTAGAGCATGACCTGAATGGCTCTACTCTAGAGTATATATACTCAGACATTAACAAGAATATTCTTTTTATCGTTGCCCTGTTTCTTTGCATGAAAATTCATGGAAATTAAACTCTACCAATTGAAACTTAACGCATGGTCTGCTGTTAAACATGTAACTTTACATGACTCTGCTACCCAGCATTTTATTGACGGAGGTGCGCCAATACAGAGGATGGTTGAAAGAACTGTGGTATATGGCCATACGGAGCTGTAACTCTGATTCATAATGTATTTGGTGGCCGATATAGTAAATGCTGTTTAATCGTAAAGTATGTCATTTTCAACCAATGATTTACTTCTATTTTTGCTACCAAACTCATCTAATCCTCAGTGATACCTTTGGCCGCTTAAATTTTTTTTTACATAGAAATTTTGTTTATAAACTTCATTTGCCCCACAACGTAGAAAATTAATTTAGACCAGTTGTCCTGAATGATTGAAGTCAGTCACACATCGGATAACAACAAAATACAAATGCCATGAAGTAGACTAGGAACTGCAGCACCTGTTAAAGAAATACGATCCTTTGTGGTACGGTTATTAAGATAATAATTTGTGACCCCATCTTCATAATTAAACACACACCAGCAACACGAAAACGGACACTAGTCTTACCTACTCTCGAGCTTCAGTGTTCAATTATTGTTTAATTCCTAGAAACGAAATTAACCGCAGTTACCCTATCAATTTGCTTCATTTCAACTTTCATTTCAATCGCACCAGCAGTGTAGCTGGAGTAATCTAAAAGTAGAGTAACAAGGAAGTTTAGCCACATAAGGATTAAACCTGAAGCTTTGACAATCCCAAAAGGTTTAGAAGCAGCGAACGACAGATAAGAAGAATTCAATCGCCCCGAATGAAGAATCTACTCGAGTCTCACAGGAATAAGACAAAAAGAACCCCACTAGTGTATAACAGAATGTTCACATGTTTCACGGTAGATAATAATTAAGGACAATGAAACTAGCAGCAAGTTGGAAAGCTTTCAATAATTTGACCTCAGAACATTAAATCATCTTAAAGGCCAATCACCATTTCCACATTCTAAAAATCACAGGCAAAACATCTATAGACATAGCATCGTTTCAACTCCTTACAACCAAATTTACTACAGAGGCCAAAACATCCTCATCTAAGTTACCATCCTTGGCGAAGCTATGCGAATTGAACTCCCTCTCCAAGAAGTTGTTTCTTTGTTCTTTAACAAAAGTAATACCAAAAATCAATCAAGAAAACCTGTTTTGCGCCAAACAGCATTCCTCACCTGTCGAAGATCCCTCCCTTTGAGGGTTCTTCCGATCCCTTCCAACACCGAAAAAGTGGTCTTCGGCGACACTCCAGAACCCCTTGCGACGATTTCGTGGGGAGGTAACATCTCATCGTCGTCTTCAATATCGTCGTCCACAAAAGCCAACTCGTCGTTCACCCTCCTTGCCACGGTTTTAGACGACAGAATCGGAACTTTAACCGGAGCCGACTGCTGAAATCTCCTAGACGGCATGGAGTGAGAGTAGTATTCCCTGTCTTGAGAGTTCTGACCCTGAGGTCTAGGTATCGACGGTATCATCCTCGAAGACGAGGACGAGATAGAGGGCTTTCGGCACAATATGGGTCGATCGCCGGAACGGAAATCGGGTTCCGATAGTAAAGTGAGGATGCCAGAGTTGTTAGGGCAAGGGACGCTCGGGTGGTGATTTTTGGAGGCCGGCGGGGGCTGATCGAGGCGCTGATTTTCCGTTTCAGGGATGTCGCCGGACCAAAAAAGCTCAGCTTCGTTGAGTTCATCGCCAGCGTTTCCGGCGGACGGTGGCGACGAGGAGAACAGTCCGAGTAAACGGTCAGAGGAGGAAGTTGATCGGCGATGGCGGGATGCTGCAAGGTCCATTTCAGTGGGTGGCTCAAAAAGGCTCTGAAATTGAGAGGAACCCGGAAAAGAACAGTGAGTGAAGAAGAAGAAAGTATAATGAGTGATGTGGCGGAGCAAAAAAGAATGACCAGAAATATGATGCGGGTGGGGCCCCATTATGGTCGCACTCACTTCTGACGTGGCCGAAGCATTGATGTGGTTTCTTTTGCATGTGGGTCCTACCTGCCCAAAATTGACCGAATAGTAATTTTATAGTGGTTTACATGAATTTTATGAGTACAAATTAAATGATAATTTTTAAAATTACGTAATTGTATGAATTAAAATTTATTTAATAAACATATGTGCGTCAATTATATAGAAAAACTTCATAAAATGCAAATGAAACTTCAATTCTTAAGCGAACGTGGATCGAATACAAGCAAAAGTATTCAAACTTTAAATATGTTCGATGCATGAAAGTTGGAGAGGGAGAAAATTGGTAGAGGATGGGCCATGGGGTTCAGAGTTAGGGATAACTTCGCGTTTCTCGAACAATAAGCCAATGGGAAGACGATGACTGCCATACGCAATGGTGAGTGGGTCCCATTGACCACGTGTTTGGGGCACATGTGCCTCTCCGCTCGTACTCGTGCTGCGTAGGTATGGCCTGGATTTGTTATAACTGTGTAATGATTGGTGAAATTATTATTTTATATTTAAATATTTTTTTTTAATCACAAAAGAATGATGTCACTCAAAATACAATTATGTTGGCTAAGTTTGCAGATTTTGGCTTCCATGGAAGCCACAATTAGTTGTTTTTTTTATAAATTAATTTAAATTGTAGCTACTATAACTTATATCACAATTGATAAAATTACTTTTTTAAATTTTAACTTAGCTTTGGCCTGGACCAAGTCACAATACATAAATTTATTATTTTAAATTTAAATTAATTAATTGAAATTAATTAAAATAATTAAGTACTAATTTTATTTTATTATTAAAAACTACAAAGCATAAAACTTTATGAGTGATCAAAGTTGCAATGAGTAGAGAATTCAAATTTCATTAAGGCGACTAAACTAGAGGAATCGATTGATGTAGAGTGACAATGCCGTAAAGTTGTGAGTGTGATGGTTATCCAACAACAAAGGTTAGTACCGAGAACTAAAGGCAAATAGGCGAGCTAATAGTATTGAGAGGGAACTCTAGTGCATAAGCAACTATGTCGAGGTGAAGTAAGATGGATCGGTACCTAACAAGGGAGATTGCGAGGGGAGTTGAGCATAAAATGGAGCATCAATATTGTTGAAGCATATAAGGTTAGTCAGTTAAGAAAATGAAGAAAACAAATGAATTTTCTATGGGATTTGAATTTTCCACCCAGTGTAACTTTGATTGGCCCTAAAGAAGAAGATGACGAAGATGAGGATGACAAGGAGGATGAGGATAAATACCAAAGAGAAGAGGAGGAGGTACAACCTGAGTATCATCGCTCATAGTGAGTTCGTCAAAATCCTTGATGTGGAACTTGTAGTTTATACATATTTGTGTTCATATGTGTTCTTAAATATATTAATTTCATATCATACCAACATGTATTTATATCATTCACACTTAAAATAAAATTCATATTTACTTTTTAAATTAAAGAATTTTAGTAATTATTTTTAATTATTTGAAAAAAAAATTTAATAATAAAATAAAATTATTACTTAATTATTTTAATTAGTTTCAAGTAGTTAATTTAAATTTTGAAAAACAAACTTGTGGTTTATGGCTTGGTCTAGGCTATAACCAAATTGAAATAAAAATAATAATAATAATAATTTCATGAGTTGTGGCCTAAATCTTAAACCCTATGCTAGGCCACAACTTAAATTAATTTATAAGAAAAAAGAAATTAGTTGTGTCTTCCATGAAGCCACAACTCATTGGTTGCAATTTAACCTCTGACGCAACCAATAGAATTACATCTTGGGCTAGGCTGCTATTCTGTGATTACAATAATAATAATAATAATAACATTTGGGTATATATTTTTGGCGGCTGTGCATATGGGTAATAATTACCCAAATCATTGTACTATAGTAAAAAAAGCCCTAGGTTTTTGCGTCTTCCTTCCCCTATTACAAAGGTAGCGAATGGATTTTTTATAATTTGAATGAAAATTACACAACATTAAAAATATATGTAAAGTTTAATTTGTCAATAATGAACCAAAAATATACATCTATAGGTTAAAAAAATGATTTAGTTCTTTAACTTTATTTATCGTTTCAAAAAACTCTTTAAATTTGAAGTATTTTAAATTAATTCCTTAAGCTCTCAACACGTCTCATTAAAAAGTATTTTACTTGAATTCCATTAAAAAATTAATGTCGTTAATTTTAATATTGATGTAGCAATAAAATGTGTTATTTAATTAAAATCTCATAAATGATTTGGCATCAATTAACCTTTAATGTAAAAAAAAAAAAAAATCAAACCCTTCTTTTTCTAAAAATACTGAATGAGCATAACCCAATTCTGCCATCCTTTATTTTTTCCATCTTACTAGTTATAGACAAGTTGTAAAGTCAAGGAGTTCATAGTTATAATTTTGTCAAATGGTGTCATCAACATTTGGGATAGCTTTATAATTCAATTTCCATTATAATTTGCAAAATATATCCATTGTTTTTCTTTTGCATACATCATTGCCAAGGTTGGATGAAAGAGAATTGGCTAGTTTAAGAATCAATGATCAAGATCATGGCAGCGCGCTGGGTTGAAGAGCAAAGGAAGAAGCAACTTTTGTGTTTGACAATAATGGTAACTTTCTCTCTAAGTAAACAAAAATCCAAAAGTGCTTATTCAGTTTGATGCTTGCAGGACTACTAGTAATGGTAAAGATGGTATTCCCAGTATTATAGGCATTTAAGGGTGGTCAGTGACCTGACGTATTTGGCCAACTCAGCCCGCCCTGGCCATTTCGAGCCAGGTCAAAATGAAGGACGAGCCAAGACAAAGAAAAATGATAGGGTAAAATATCCTGAGCTGAGTTGGGCCCTAGGGCTACTTTTTTTACCATTTTACCCCGCCTGACCTAATGGTAATATATATATATATATATATAAATTAATTAATTAAAATATTTTTTTTACTCTAAGTATTTGAAATTAAAAAAATTCTTAAGCCCTAATTTCCCTTCGTCTCATCTTTCTTAGTTCTCACAGTCACGACACTCAAGGATGCCTTAACAAACTCTATTCTTAATAATGATAATCTTATTCTAGTATGTAAATAAGTCTTATTTATAATAAAACTTTGTACAGACACAACTCTTTTTGAAAGTTATGTCTTTTCTAAAGAGTTATGTTAGTACGTATAGTCATCTTTTTAAATTTAAATTTCAAATAGGCACAACTCTTTCATGAAAAATCATATATTTGTTGAAGAGTTGTATGTGTATAAAAAGTCATATCTTTTCATATTTCATCTTTTAAACAAACTAGAAAATTTAATTTGAGCTATTTGATTTATTTAATCCAACACATACATAACTTATTTTTTGAAACTAGTTATTTCCAAAAATCCCTTATTTAGTTTGGAAAACTAAATTTCTTCTCTAATCCATAAGGTTATGTATAAAGATAGGTGTCTTTTGATTTGAACCTACCATTAGTGTAAATACTTCAAGGTTTTAACAAATTGATGGTTGCATTAAAGCATTGAACCACAATTCTTATATAAAAATCGGAAATACCACACATATACCATTATCTATAACTTTAAAGAAGTTCATAAAATTTGTAACACTTATATGGTCGTGTGCTTCACCTTAGGCTTTTCATGAACATTTTCAAAAATCAACTCTAAATTCTTGCTTGGAGCGACACTACTCCTTATGTTCACATAGGTGGATTCCTTTAAGCCTTAATCATTTTAGGCTTTCCTAAATCCATTACATGTTTAACTCACACTGAACACTTGAGTTTTTATTATGTGCACTAAACCTGGAATGAGTAAATGTTTTCTAGTGCACCTAATCACTTATCAGTAGCTTGTTCTTACTCATTGAACCTTTAAACAAGATTTGGTCTAGTTAAAAGTTGGGTTTCCATTATTAGTGACTCCATTTAAAGGGTTTTAATTTCATTCCATTCAAAATTCCTCACAGTTTCTTTGTGAGTCCATTTGATATCACATCTACTAATTTATTATTTAGTTTGAGATGTTAAATTGTGATTATATTATCAAATACAAATATATATTTCAAGCTATTATGTCTAAATGTTTATTAAAATCCAGAATACATTATACATATATTGCTTCATAAATACAGTACAAAGAAATGATTAGCTTTAGTTGTGGTCATAACTCTTTTCTTACTCATTTATCAATTATTTCCCTCTTTGTCTACTATTTGATATATCACTAACTCATAGTCTATAGTGTGGAATGAGTTACACATCTCTCCTTGTTTAGGAGTAAAAATTATTCTTTAAACATGGATAAATACAAAATAAGATGTAGACTCTGTCTTTTATATGTACTAGTAATCTAACTAATTAAAATTATATTCAACTAAATATATAAGAGTTTCTGAATTTTAGTGCAAAATTTATATTTATTTTAATATATCTTAAAACAATCCTTAACTTTCAATAACCATTACTTAGATATCAAATTTAGCCTTATAGTTTTTAAATTATAAAACATATTTACCTTTAGTATAATAAAATTGTACATACTACGAGAATTCAATAAATTAATAAGAATAGTCAAATAATTGACTATCCATTGTTTGATTTGTTTGTGTGAAATACCATAAGAGGTTCTTATCTCTTAAAACCAAATTGTTAAAATTTGATAACATTTTAACAATTTCATAGATAAACCTACACTATGTCTTCTACTTTTGAATTTAAAATAGTAACAATTCATGATATCTAATCATAAAATAAAATAACACCTTATCTAGCATCATTCCACATGCTTAGGTAACCACAGAACAAGATAATTTCATCTAGTTTGCTATTTAAAATAGTTTATCCACTAAAAATGATCATGTTGATAATAAGTGTACAATTTATAAAATTAACATGCTTAAATAAAATTATAAGTTTATAATCCCAACACTATTTTGTCAATTCACTAATAATAATGTTAATTAAAATTAACATTTCACAATACAACAATCTTTTATTATAATTAAATTAGAATTTACATGATAATTATCAATTATTTTAATTAACAATAGAATTTCACATGATAATCATCATTATAATAAACCACATATATATCATTATTTGAGTCTATATAAAACTTATCTAAGTTTTTCATAAAAAATAAATAAAATAACAGTCAAATATTAATATATAATTATTAGCTTTGAACAATTAAAAATAGGATATGTACCTGTACATAAAATTCTTTCAACAATAGACTATCTCACTTCATTTTCTCCAAGATTTTTCTTCAAAATTTGTTCTCAATTTTTTTTTTGACACACATCATAATTCTCCAAAATAATTGAACTGAAATCCTTACAACATAACTATAATAATAATTATAATTATTTGTGCATAAGCATATGTCAAAAACAATCATAGATAATGTTATGGAGAAACATATATGTAACACATGTACAATTATGGAATTATGCCACCAGGGAAAGTATCCTTTTAAAAAAAATGGGCCATTTCCAATACAAAATATGACAGAATTCCTTCATCAAATACTATATATGCACACACATATACTAAGAATTGCTTCCACGTACATATAAGTCATGGACATATCAAGATCGCGATACCAATATGCCAAGAGACAACCAAATACAAATACCATATATGATATCAAACTAATGTCATTTAATAATTAAATATTTTATTCAAGCAAATACTAATACCTTTTCGATGAAAGAATATAGATGTATTATCTTCTCTTTCCCATTTTCGAATTATGTGACTTCAAATGAGTGGTGCCTTTTATATGTATGAAGGATAAAAGTAGTCGGAATTGTAGAATTCGAACGTGATGCCAATCACATAACTTGATTACCATATTCGCATCCACATTCGACGTCGTATATTCATTGGCAAGTGTTCCATACCATTGGTGTGAAGTGAAGACTTGTTGGTTTTCATTTTTTTTAGATACGCGCAGCAACTTTTGAATATCTCAGATACGCCACGCACAAAACCGTGCATCTATATAACACCCCCTCGACTTCCACGCATCAATTGGATCAAAACAATCCTATGTGATGAAATTATCTTGATCTTGAATTCATAATTCTGGGTTAATTTTCATCTTCTGTCAAAATATCACCTTAAGATTGTTAGATCATATATTTGTAAAAAATAGATAAGATAAAAATTGTGTATAAAAACGTATGTTTATCGCAATGTCTTTAAGGTAATATTTGTGTCCACTATGTTTGCTACAAAGTTAATGACAAATCACCCCTAGTAATTATCTTAAACACCTTAGAGATTGACATATAACAACTTCTATAATTTCTCTTAAAGGATTTTTAAAAAAGTTTCAAAAAAAGAGTAAAGATGTTTAAACAAACTCGACTATTAATAATGATCATCTCATTCTAATTTGTAAACAAATTTTATTTTATAATAAGACATTGTATAGACACAATTTTTAAAAAAAAGTTACATTTTTTTTAAGGAGTTATATTATATGGAGAGTCATTTTTTTAAACTTAAATTTTAAATAGATACAACTCTTCGTTGGTTTTTCTATTTTCAGCAAAGAAGTCTGTCATCGTCGTCAGTCTCCTGCAGCAACTTTGGTATCTTCCTCGCATCTTTTTCTGCGAGCTGAGCATTAGGTAGTCCTCTAATTTAAGGGGCAACTTTGACAAATATTTTTAAGTTCAGGCTTTCATTATTTCCTCAAGCTTGTTCGGACATTTACCTCACGTCTGCTGCTCTGTTGACATGTTCTGTTCTCTTCTTTGTTTCATTATTTTGAAGGTCTTCTATTCTGTTCTCCACACTCCCTCTGTTCTGAAGGTGTTTTCCGTTGCCTTGTTTTTGAATTCTGATATGATGTTAGGTTTATGGTTGTTAGGTTTTTTTTTTTAAGCTTATATATAGGGATTGAACTTCTTAGGTTCTGGATTGGTTTGCTAATTATTTGAACAACAATACTTTTGGCTCACCTAGATAGTTATTCATAGGTTATATTAGCATAGTTATTAGGTGATGTTTAACTTTTAATAAGGGACAATTATATTATTTACAATTGTTAGGCCCATGAAATATCAGTTTTAGTTTTCTTTTCAGAAATATAAGATATTTTAATGTCATTGTAGTACCCCATGGCATAATTTTATCTCAAATAGATGTGATTGAGCATTAGCAAAGAAGCCAACTTGACAGAGAAGGGTTTTCGACCAAAACATGAAAAACAGAGAAGGGAATCTAAGTTAATTTAATTTCATCTTCTTTTTTTTTAAAAAAAAGAATAAGCTGGGAGTATTTCTATTAACTCTATGAAATAGAGTTATCCCTATTATTTTTATGTTTTTTCATTGTGCTACCTTGTTAGCTTTAACTTAAATATCATATGATCTTTGTTGGAACATGAATTTGTCTTTACTGGCCTTTGTTTGTGGTGAATAACTGAAATTTGATGCATTAATTTACTTTTTGCAACAAAGCCTATAATTAAATAAAAGTTCACCCGTTGAGTAATTCATTGTCTTCTGGAGAACTATTGCCCAGCGGCCAAACTATTTGTTGGAATGATTCTCATCCTCATCTTTGCTGAAACTCTTGCTCTCCATGGTCTCATTGTTGCTGAATGGGATTGTTCTATCTTTCTATTTGTAGGTATTTCTTTGCGTAATAATGCATCTATAGCCTAGTTTTTTTTTTCCTTTTTTATCTGTAAATGTGTTGGCATATGGTCTTAGAACTGATATATTAGTTTTGCTAAAATTGTTTGGTTATCAATGGAACCTCTATGCATTCTTTAGTCTCTCCATTTGCTAAAGCTATTTGTGACAGTTGAACCTATCATTTTTATTAAGTTGGAGAGTGCCTAGAATTAACAAGGCCTAGCATGACCTGAAAATTCATTGGATTCTTTGGGCTAAGCCACTTGGCCTAGGGTTAAAAATACAGCCTCAGCATTACCCTTAACCAAGCCTCAGGTTCTTTTGAGGCTTGACTTGACCTGGGAGATGTGTAGCCTTATAGACATAAAAAATTTCTGTTGTGACCTTTGGCTACGTTGTGTTGGCCATCAAACAAGAAGCATCAATTGAATAAAGTTGAGAAGATGAGATAATTGCTAGTGTGGTAAGGTGCTACTCGACGTTTTAAGAGAAGGAACGGTCTGACACCATGATTTGATTTCTTTTTTTTTTTTTTAATAAGAAAATTTGGTTAAATATTGATTAGGTGCCAAATTATCTCCAAGATTATAATTAGAAAACATGTGGCTACCATATTAGCATTAAAATATGTAGCGCTAATCTTTTAACAAAATTCATTGAAAGTGATTTTTTCATGAGATGTTTTGGAAACTTAAGGGATAATTTTAAAACACTACAAGCTTAAGGGACTATTTTGAAGCTGCAAATAAAGTTAGGGGCCAAACCACTATATTAACATATATATATATATATGTATTTTATTTACTACATAATTTTAGAAGAATCTTTCTCTTTCGTGGGAGCATATCACTCTCTTTATGAGAGTTCCTTCTCAGATATGCTGGTTTCTGATTATAGTTGACATTATTATGAACAAATTCAATGCTTATGTCTACAACAATGGAAATTGATTCAAAAGAAAATAGGTTCATAAAATTTGACAATACAATCACCATAGATTGAACTAAATTGGATATTTCAGGGTTGGTGACAGAACTTTGATTGGAAAAATTGTTATAACCAAAAGACTTAATAAGGCCACAGTTTGTTCTCTCATATTGAAGAGTCGAGGCCCAAAAGGCGCACTTATGATTTCTGAAATGGGGGATAATCAGTTGTTGTTCAATTTTGAACTTCAAGTAGACTTTAATAGGATTTTTGTGGGACTGTCCTTGGTCTGTTTTAGGCGTTTTGGTGGTGTTACAACCATGGTCATGCCTACTACCCATGTTGGTATTAAAATTTTCTCGTTGTTCATTTCCAAATTCACATATTACCCAAGAAGGGATTAACAAGGAACAATGTGCTTAAAAAGAGAGGCAAAATGGGTACTGTTATTGCTATAGAAGAGCCCATGGTTAATGGAGGTTTTTTGCATAGTTTTGCTTGTCTTCAAGTGGCAATTAATATTACTCATCCCCTTCTTTCAGGATTTTAGGTTGCTAGACCTGGATTAGGAATGATTTATTTAGATCTCTCTTAAATATGAAAAACTACAAAAATTTTTGTTTTAAGTGTTGACGGATTGGGCATGATGCCTAGTCATGCTACGGATGCTGAAGACTTCATTGATGATGACATGCATGTTAAGATAAATAATGGTTTGCTAGGGAGTCATAGCTCAAACCTGTGGGGGTGATTATATCGATTGAACCAGAGCAATGTGTGGAAGTTAACGATGCTGGCGCGTCCTCCTCAGGACAACTAGACAATTATTGAAAGGTATGTGAATAGGATTCCAATGGGGGAATCATTTAAAAAATTGTTAGTTAGTGACGATGTAAGTAATTGTCCTTCAGTCATGATGGACGATAACAGTTGATGTTCCTCTACTGCTCTTCCGAATGGGGCCCAACGAAGTGGGCCAGTATTTTAGCAGGTAAATGGTAATGGTCTCAAGCAGTAAGTACTCCAGTAGACTCAGTTAGCCTAATTGGTGGGTTGACCTACAGTCAGAGGCTCAGTTCTTCTTTAACTACATCTGATTCCTTCACAGTTGGGCCACGTATTGAGTTTAGTTTGTGTACCCCTGCTACATGGCTTGATCCGATTGTTCACTCTCCCGATATTGTTAAACTACTACCTGAAGATGATGGCTCTGCATATGCGAAATCGATTGTTCTATTGAGCTCGTCTCAGTATGAAGTTTATCTGATGGTCGAATCGTGGAAAATTAGTTTCAAACGAAAAAGGGAGTCCGATTGTGAGGCTTTATCTCAAAAAAACTACAAATTAATAACTTCAAGCAATCCTATGCATCTATAATTATTGATATTGATGGCAATCGATTGAGCTTCTGGCTAAGAGGTGTCTAAAGTCCAGTGTAGGGAAAAGGGAAGTGTCCTTATGCTCTGGCGGATATCCCTACCCGTCTGGGTACTGTTTAAGATCTCTTTGCTGATGATTTTTCAAAATTAAATATTGCTGATTTAGGAAATCCTTCTGTGTCTTTTGGTGATGAGATTCGTGGCTGCCCTACAACCAACGAAGTGCTTTAAGTATACTATCCTGGAACTGTCAGAGGTCAGGGGGCTCTCCTGATAGGTAAAACTCAAAAACAAATTTGCCGATATTATGAGCCTTACTGGTGTTTTCGATGGAAGTAAGAATGAAGCATCAGATACTTTCAAAATTGTTTTATTGCTTTTGATTTTATCATTCTATGGTCTCTATCGATTAGATTGGTTTGGAGGGAGGTTTATCATTATGGCAGAATTTTGTGGATATAGAAGTTTTAGTTTTAACTAAGAATGTGATCCATGTTGTAGTCTAAGGTGAATTAGAAGGCATGGATGGTTTTCTAACTTTTATTTCTAGCCTTCCTTTTTTATATAGGCGAACGTGAATTTTATGACTATATACTTCATCTTAACCCTTGAGACGTGAAACCATGGCTTGTGCTAGGTGATTTTAATGATGTTTTGAATGGGTTTAAAATAGAAGGTGGTAGGAGTAGATGTGGTCAAAGGTTTGCTGCTTTCCAGAATTTCATAAATGCTTGTGAGATTATGGATTTGAGTTACACTGGCTCATGATTTACTTTGTCTAATAGTTGATTGGGGCCCGTACATATTAGGAAATGTCTTGATAGAGCAATCAGTAATACTCCTTGGCGGATTCATTTCTCAAATGCTCATTTCATGCATTTATATCCTATTAGATTAGATTATCCTGTGTTATTGGCTGTCTTCAACTACTCTTCTGTGAAGGCTAGGTGAGACTTCAAATTTGAGCAATTGTGGTTTAACTGATTCTGAATTTATGGATATTGTGTAGAGGAATTAGGGTTCTGAGTCTTCAGCAGCGGCTGACAGGGTTTCTAATTTTCTGGCCAATTGGATCAGGTACATTTGGTGCTAACCAAATGAAGTAAAATAGCTTTCCCTAATAATAAAAGGCTTATTGAGCATCTACTAGATGAATTTAAATGCTATTACAATGGGGTTTAGTCTGAGGCTAGGGCGCAGAAGGCTAAATCCATTACTAGGCAGTTGGAGGAGCTTTGGGATTGAGAAGAAATGTGTTGGGCATAACGGTTTTCATATGGTGATCATAATACTAAATTCTTCCATCTTTCAACTATTCATAGGCGTAAAAAACATAAAGTTCTTTGTTTACAAGATGAAGGGGTCAGTGGTTATCTGAGCCTAGCGATATCGACGGTTGTTTTGTGAGACATTTTTATGAGTTCTTTCATTCAGTGGGTGGGTGAGATTTCTCTGAAGTGCTTTCTATGGTTACTTCAGTCATCACTGAGGAGGATAATAGATCTTTATTACACCATGTCTTTAATCTAGAAATTCAGAATGCTGTATCATAGATAGGTGGTTTTAAGGCTCCTGGGCCTAATGGATTCTTGGGGATATTTTATCAAAAACATAGGAGATAGTATGGCTTGATATTTGCAGTGTAGCTCATGATTTCTGTGCTGGAGGTCAATCATTTTGGCAATTGACTGAAATAAATCTAATTTTAATTCCCAATGTCGACAACCTGGAGGTTGTGGGCAACTCAAGACCCATCAACCTATGTAATTTCTCTAACAAAATAATTTTTAAAGTCATTGCCAATAGATTCAGAGGTTTGCTTCCTAACATTATCTCGGAGAACTAGCATGCTTTTGTTCCTGTTCATTCAGAACAATGTGATCATTGTACATGAAGCATTCTACTACTTGAAATAAAAAAAACAATCGCCTTCATAATGAATTGGCTATAAAGCTAGATATGAATAAGAACTATGACAGGGTTGAATGGGACTTCCTAAGTGCAATTCTTCTAAAAATGGGCTTCCCAGATATTTGGGTGAGTCAAGTCATGGAATGCTTATCTTCCATCCACTTTAATCTTATGGTGGGTGGTGAAATAAGTCTAAAAAATTATTCCAAAAAGGGGTTTGAGACAGGATGACCTACTCTCCCTTTATTTGTTTATTATGGTTGCAGATGTTTTATTTCACTTTATCAAAAATGAGGTTGAAAGAGGGACGTTGACTGGTATAACATTGACTCGAAGGTGTCCCACTTTCTTTCGTTGTTTTTTTTTTACAGATCACTCAATTCATATCTTTAAGGCCACCAAAAATGATTGTTTGAAAATAAAGTCTTTACTTGACCTATATCGTCATGCCATGGGGCTGAGAGTGAATTTATCAAAATCTTGTGTTTTCTTCTCTGAACATGCTTCCCGAGATTTAAAGGAGGATTTGTGTGGTGTTCTGGGTATTTCAAATGCCACTTTTCTTAGAAAGTATAATGGGCTCCCTATATTGTAGGGAAGATCTAAGAAGGAGACTATTGCTTTTGTGTGAGATAAAATTAGTATAAGAATTCAAGGTTGGAAACAAATTGTTTTCTTTCAAGCTGGTAAAGAGGTGTTGGTTAAAGCAATGGCCAATACTATTACTACTTGCTTGATGCCTTGCTTCGAATTTACTAAAAAATCATAACTAGAGTTGGATTCCCTTGTTGCTAATTTTTGGTGGGGTCAAAGATATATGGAAAGGAAGATAGGCATAGGGAGACTTGGCTATATCTAAGGAAAGTAGGGCTTGGTGATGGGGGTATATGTAACACTTGCCAAATTATGATGCAAAATTTTGTTCTTAGGAAAATGGAGAGTATTAATATTTGTGATGTGCATTATTAATCAGATATGAGTTTTGACTTAGTGGTAAGGTTGGGCACTTGGATTCAAGAGGGCATGGGTTTGAGATGCAGCTCCTTCTTCCCTTAGGAATATTTTGGTGCTGACACGTGTCCCCCCCTATAAGTGAAATTACCAAATTGCCCTTCTTACTTTTTTTTTCCCCTTTCCCGTCATTTTTCCCGTTAGAAGCCTCTCCACCATTTCCGGTCTTTGTTGCTTTTCTTTGCTACGGTCAGCCACCACCACATCCGGTTAGCTCCTTCCCTCACTGGCGACACGTTTTGGCTGGTCATTGCCAGCAATTGCCGGTGGCAACAATAGTTTTCCGATGATCTTCATGAAGCCCAGAATTAGTGACTTTTCTGTGGATTCGGTGAGTTTTAAGCATTTTTTTCATGAAAATGATGTTAGGAGAAGCATTTTCAGCCCTTTTTCATTGAATTTCAGCTTTGGAAGCATGATTTTTTGCTAGCTTTTCAAGAGTTGTTCTGATAGGGACCAAACTGAAAAGTTTCAAAATGTTGGGATTTTCAGAAAATGATGAAATGCTGAGATGTAATGGGTTTAAATTGGTCCTATAAAAACGTTTTTAAGGTGTATGACATGAAACCTTATTGTTCATCATGATTTTACTTGGGTTGAAGGTAAAGGTATGAAATTTGGGACTAAAGTGAAAATTCAAAAATTTTTTAGGGCAGTAAATGTAAATTGACGAAAATTTTGGGAAAGTTAGTGATGGAATTAGGGAATACGAGCTATGGTTTGTTTTGAGTAATAAGAAGGAAGAGGAGTAATTCTTTATTTTTCAAATGGCATAGGTAGCTCTTAGGGGTGAGACGGTTGCCCAAGGGAAAGCATTGAGTTGTTGGTATTTGATAGTGCTTAGGTGCGCAGATAACACTCCCCAATACTCTTTTTTATGCTTCACTTTTCATTGTTTGGAAATGTTTTATAATTATCATTTTTAATTTTGTCATGATTAAATTTTATCAGACTTGAACTTAGGAGTAGATGAAATTCCTTGATATGTTAGATGACTTTATGTATGGTTTTGAAAACGACTTTGGAGAAACCTCATGTGTATGATTAGAAATAATCGGTCGGTAAACCATTATTGCAAATACAAACGGATTACGTGCATACTTGCTACTTTTCCTATGCTCCATTACCATTGGAAGGACTAGTTAGGACACTGGCTGCCAATAGTAGTACTATTAGCCTTTAGTGCACCTAAGTTATTAATGGTGCTAGCCCCGTGTGACGGCCATCACACGAGGAGCCATGAATGATAAACTTTCGTGAGTTATGACCTCACGCCTGATGGTTATTTACTCTCGAAGATTGTGTGTCCTCGCTTGTTGTGGCTGTGTGTCACACCTGATTGGTCCATAGTAGTCCTTCCCTCGAAATGATACCCAGAAACTTATTGATTTTTGTGCAAGACATATTAAATTCAATACTTTAATGTATGCATTATTTAGCTAGTGGTTTATTTGCAACGGTAGCTATTTTGAAAATTTCAATGTTATCCCATTTCATTCTACTATTGATTACGTTTTGAGTTCAATTTATATATGTAGTTTTATTACTAATTTTTGGAGTGCTATCTGCCGGAAAATTTTTGTCTTAGATAAGGAGACAAATGACCTTCTGGAGATAGTGGAGTAGAGACGAGAATTTTTGTTGATGAGCCCGCTTGGGAAATTACGGCACCTATTTCTTTTTGATTATTTTGATATTCATGGCTCATTTTTGAGATGTATATAAGTAGGGTGATAGCCATTGTTTTGTATTCTGGGTTTGTATAGTGACCACAATTGAACTTTCCTTATTTGTTGTATATTGGATCTATGTTATACTGGGCTGTGCTGGGGAGAGAAAAGCTCTCCTATATGTTGTATTGCCTTATAGGATATTGTAGAAATTTTGGAATGTCCTATTTATTGGGGAGGTTCTATCGAAATTTTTACAAAACTCCTTGTTTTGTATTAGCCCTTCATTTTTATATAAAGGCAAGTTATATTGTATAAGGTGCAAATTGCATAGTCTTGGCATGATATTGAATGTCCCTTTAGTGTAAGGCTTGCAAGTTCGGAGAATTTTCTCGTGTCCCGTGCCAATCCTATTCCAGTGATTTTGGGGTGTGACAGATTGGTATCAGAGCTCGGTTTGGGGGTTTTCCTATGGTCATGTAGGACGACAGTGTCCTTCTGTGGGGTCTCCATTGTTGTTATGAAATCCGGGCATAATCATAATTGGGATACCATGGAAGGCTTGGTTTGGGGTGTCGGTATAGCTAGTCTTTCAGTAGACCTTTCTTGACATTGGTTCAACTTACATGTCGCTTCTTGAATTAATTGGTAACTGTGGAGGCTGAACGTTTGTTATTATGTGTTTCAGATTGAGGATGCTTCCATGTACGCGAGGTGGCCATCGAGGGGCGGATGTGTTAGAGAGGTCGGAAAATGCATCCGTTCAACCCGAAGTTCTCTTAGCCTGGGGCCGTACCAGAGGTCCTAAAGCTGCTAGGCTACCAAGAGCTGATTCCCACATGGAATGGGAGGAGGGGTTACAGGTTCAGGGAACTAATGTGCCTCTAATACAAACTGAATCCAGAGATTCTCAAGCTAGACAACCGAAGGAGGTGACCCTAGCCCAGTTTGTGAGGTTTAGGCCTCCTGTTTTTACAGGGTCTGACAGTCAGGAAGATCCCTACCACTTCATAGAGGAAATGGAAAAATTATGTAAGGTATTGCATTGTTCTTACACTAGGCTGGTTGAGTTTGCAGAGTATCAACTACAAGATGCGGCTTACTTGTGGTTTCAAATGGTATTGAGCGAGAGACCTGCTAAATTACCTCCCATGCAGTGGGATGAGTTTAAAGAGCTGTTCATGGATCGATATATACCCCAGAGTGTAAGGGATGCTAGGGCCCGTGAGTTTGAGTTACTCAGATACACCCCTGGTGAGACTGTGCTTGACTACGACATAAAGTTCACTCAACTCTCCCGATATGCCCCGCATCTAGTACCCACACAGAGGCACCGTATTAAAAGATTTTTGATGGGGTTACCCAAATACATATACTGTGCTCTGTTGTTTCAGATGGATACTTTCCCTTCTTACTCGGTTGCTGTGAATTGTGCTCGTAGAATTGAACTACGGGAAATGGAAGAGGATATTGTTAGTAAGAAGAGGAAAAGAGATAAGGGGAGGAAGCAATTTGGTGTTGGTACTTCATCTAGGGGATCTGGGGTACCTAGGCCTTAGAGATCATTTAAGCCTACTCAGACACAGGCTCACTCACATGCATCGCCTTTATACAGTGACCCTCCTCGTCATCTAATTCGGGGGGTAGCAAGACCACCGAGCCCTGTGATGTATCTCATTCAGCTCGTCCACAAGTCGCATGCCCTACTTGTGGGAACTTTCATTTAAGGGTATGCTATCACACTACTTGAGCGTGTTTTTATTGTGGACAGACGGGCCACTTTAAGAGGAATTGCCCTTTAGCATGGCAAGTCTCTAGCCAAGACTCGGTGCAGCTGGTAGCTTATTCTACATCGCATAGAGTCACATCAGGTACAGACCTCTCCCTTTTTGCTAGTAGGGGTATATCCAGGAAAGGCTTGGGCAGTCAGGGTCAGACATTAGCAGGTAGGGGCCAGGCATGTGTATTTGCCTTGACTCGACAGGATGCTCGGGCATCAAACGAGGTGGTGACAGGTATGATTTCAGTTGATTTGCATCAAGCATGTGCTTTATTTGATTCAGGTTCTACTCATTCTTATGTTTCTCCTCAATTTGCTAAGTTGCTATGTGGTACTCCTATGTGCACAGAAAATCCTATACTGGTAGGTGCCCTTTTAGGGGAATTGTGGTGGTTGATACATTATATCGATCCTGTAAAATTTCTATCAGAGACAAGGAAACTCTGGCGGACTTAATGGTATTATAGATGGTAGATCTGGATGTGATTCTTGGTATGGATTGGCTAGCCTCTTGCCATGCAATTTTAGATTGCCATCAAAAGGTAATACAATTTAAAACTCCTGGGGAAGCTCTTTATGAATTACAAGGGAATGCAGGGGTGACTTCAACTAGAGTGATCTCTGCTCTTAAGACACGGAAGCTTTTAATAGTGGGTGTTAGAGATTTCTGGCTGTGGTGAAAGTCATGGAGAAACAAGCAGCAGGGTTAGATGAGATTCCTGTGGTGAGGGAATTTCTTGATGTCTTCCCTGAGGAATTGCCGGGTTTGCCACTTGATAGAGACATTGAGTTCTCCATTGATATGATTCCAGGCACTTAGCCCATTTCTATTCCTTTTTATCGGATGGCTCCTGCGGAGTTGAGGGAGTTAAAGGAGTAATTACAAGATCTCTTGGAGAAAGGGTTTATCCAACCTAGCACGTTATCTTGGGGTGCTTTTGTCCTATTTGTTAAAAAGAAGGATGGGTCTCTAAGGTTATGTGTGGATTACAGACAGCTGAACAAGGTGACAATACGTAACAAGTATCCCTTACCTTGCATTGATGATCTTTTTGATCAACTTCAAGGAGCTTAGTGTTTCTTGAAGATTGATCTTCGGTCAGGATATCATCAGTTAAAGATCAGGGGTAAAGATCTCCCTAAGACAGCATTTTGTACTCGCTATGGTTATTATGAATTTCTAGTAATGTCTTTCGGGTTAACTAATGCACTTGCAGCCTTTATGGACCTTATGAACAGGGTATTCAAACAGTTTCTTGACAAGTTTGTGATTGTCATTATTGATGATATTCTGGTTTATTTTAAGAGCCCACTGAACATGAATAACATTTGAGAACAGTGTTGCAACAGTTGAGGGAAGAACAACTTTATGCTAAATGCTCAAAGTGTGAATTTTGACTGAAACAAGTGGCATTCTTGGGCCACATTATCTCTAAGGAAGGGATTCAAGTTGATCCAAGTAAGGTGGAAGCAGTTTAAAAGTGGTCCCGCCGTTCCACTGTTACTGAGATCAGAAGCTTCTTAGACTTGGCGGGATATTATCGGCGTTTTGTAAAGGATTTCTCCAGGATAGCTGCTCTGTTTACTCGGTTAACCCAAAAGAGTGCAAAGTTCATTTGGAGTGACTCTTGTGAACTTAGTTTCCAAAAACTGAAGGAATGTCTAACTTCAGCTCCTATCTTGAATCTGCCTTCTGGCACTGGTGGGTATGCAGTGTATTGTGATGTTTTTGGTGTGGGGTTAGGGTGTGTCTTAATGCAGAATGATTGGGTCATAGTTTATGCATCCAGGTAGTTGAAAAGGCATGAGTAGAATTACCCTACCCACGACCTTGAAATGGCAGTAGTAGTTTTTGCATTAAAGATATGGCGGCATTACTTGTACGGTGAAACGTGTGAGATATATACGGATTATAAAAGTCTGAAATACATCTTTCAGCAGAAGGACTTGAATTTGAGGCAGAGGAGGTGGATGGT
This sequence comes from Delonix regia, assembly GCA_037074485.1. Taxonomy (NCBI): domain Eukaryota; kingdom Viridiplantae; phylum Streptophyta; class Magnoliopsida; order Fabales; family Fabaceae; genus Delonix; species Delonix regia. The sequence goes on from CM073449.1 coordinate 41,549,757, forward strand.
GTTACTAAAAGATTATGACTGCACCATACTTTATCACCCAGGTAAAGCAAATGTGGTGGCGGATGCTCTAAGTAGGAGATCCATGGGAAGTTTAGCCTATATTCAAGAGGTAAGGAGACCCTTAATTGTTGAACTGCAACAGTTATAGAGGGATTAAGTAAATTTTGAGATTGGTGAGTCAGGAGCTTTTATGGCTCACATGCAATCAAGTTTTGCTATTGTTGATAAGGTGAAAATTGCTCAGGGATTAGATCCAAAATTGCACAAGTTAATAGATGATTGTAAGGAGGGGAAGGATAAAGAATTTACTGTGGATGCAGAAGGTGTACTAAGGTTGGAAGGGAGGTTGTGTGTACCGCAAGTGGATGAATTAAAAAAGAATATCCTGGAGGAAGGTCATCGTTTGGCTTATATCGTGCATCTTAGATCTACCAAGATGTACCAAGATTTGAAGCAAGTTTATTGGTGGAATGGTATGAAGAAAGATGTAGCTGACTTTGTCTCTCGCTGTTTGGTGTGTCAATAGGTTAAGGCCGAACATCAAAGGCCTGCCGATTTACATCAACGGCTAGAGATACCAGAATGAAAATGGGAGCGAATCACCATGGATTTTGTTACTGGTTTGCCCTACACTTTTGAAGGGGTATGATTCAATATGGGTGATTGTAGACAAGTTAACAAAGTTTGTGCACTTTCTCCCCGTTAAGACAACCTACTCTGTAGCTAAGTATGCTCAAGTATATGTAAATAAGATTGTGAAGCTACATGGGGTGCCATTGTCTATCATATCTGATTAAGGACCTCAATTCACTTCCAGATTTTGGGAAGTATTTCAAGCTGTTTTAGGGACTTGGTTGGATTTGAGTATGGCTTTTCACTCCCAAACGGATGGCCAGTCTGAAAAGACAATTTAAATATTGGAGGATATGTTGAAGACATGTGTTCTAGACTTTGGTGGTAGTTGGGACCCTTATTTGCCTTTGGTAGAATTTGCATACAATAATAGCTATCGAACCAGTATTCAAATGGCATCATTTGAAGCCCTCTATGGTAGGAGGTGTCGTTCTCTATTGGATGGTTTGAAACAAGCGAAGCTCAATTTCTGGGGCCAGATTTAGTTCAATATGCAATGGAGAACGTAAAGTTGATTAAGGAGAGATTATATACAGTACAGAGTAGACAAAAGGCCTATGTAGACAATCGGAGAAGGGATTTGGAGTTTATGGTGGGCGACCATGTGTTTCTACGTGTATCTCCTATGAAAGGGATTATGAGGTTTGGTAGGAACGGTAAATTGATCCCTAGGTATATAGGCTCGTTTGAAGTTCTGGAAAGGATCGGTGCAGTGGCTTATCGACTTGCATTGCCACCTAAGTTATCGAATATTTACCCCGTCTTTCATGTGTTTATGCTCAGGAAATACTTGCATGACCCATCACATGTTATTGAGCCGCAAACAGTGCAAGTTGATGCAGGGTTGAGTTATGAAGAGGTGCCTGTCAAAATCCTGGATAGGCAGATAGGGAGGCTTCGTTCAAAAGAGATTCCTTCAGTAAAATTGTTATGGAGGAATCACTCTTAAGAGGAAGCAACTTGGGAGGATGAACATATCATGCGTGACCATTATCTTCATTTATTTGCATAAGGTATGTCACGATTTAAATTCGGGGATCAAATTCTTTTAAGGGGGGGAGAATGTAACACTTGCCAAAGTATGATACAAAATTTTTTTCTTAAGAAAAGGTAGAGTATTAATATTTGTGGTGTGTATTATTAGTCAGATATGAGTTTTGACTTAGTGGTAAGGTTGGACACTCAGATTCAAGAGAGCGTGGGTTCGAGATGTAGCTCCCTTCTCCCTCAGGAATATTTTGGTGTTGACACTTGTCCCTCCACAGGTGAAATTACCAAATTGCCCTTCTTACTTTTTTTTTCCCCTTTTCTCGTCATTTTTCCTGTCAGAAGCCTCTCCTCTATTTTTGTCGCTATTGCTTTTCTCTACCACGGTCAGCCACCACCACATCTGGTCAGCTCCTTCCCTCACTGGCAACATGTTCTGGCCGGTCACTGCCAGTAGTTGCTGGTGGCAATAGTAGTTTTCCAATGGTCTTCGTGAAGCCCAGAATCAGCGACTTTTTTGCAGATTCGGTGAATTTTAAGTGTTTTTTTCATGAAAATGATATTAAGAGAAACATTTTCAGCCCTTTTCCATTCAACTTCAGTTTTGGAAGCATGATTTTTGGCTAGTTTTTTGAGAGTTGTTCTGACGGGGACCAAACTGAAAATTTTTGAAATTTTGGAGTTTTTAGAAAATGGTGAAATGCTGAGATGTAATGGGTTTAAATTGGTCTTATAAGAACACTTTTAAGGTGTTTGACGTGAAACCTTATTATTCATTATGGTTTTACTTGGATTGAAGGTAAAGGTATGGAATTTGGGACTAAAGTGAAAATTTAGAATGTTTTTAGGGTAATAAATGTAAATTGATGAAAAGTCTGGGAAAATTAGTGATGGAATCAGGGAATATGAGCTATGGTTTGTTTTGAATAATAAGAAGGAAGAGGAGTAATTATTTACTTTTCAAATGGCATAGGTAGCTCTTAGGGGTGAAACGGTCGCCCAAGGGAAAGCATTAGGTTGCTGGTATTTGACGGCGCTCAGGTGCGTAGATAGCACTCCCTAATACTCTTCTTTATGCTTCACTTTTCATTGTTTGGAAATGTTTTATAATTATCATTTTTAATTTTGCCATGATTAAATTTTATCGAACTTGAACTTAGGAGTAGATTAAATTCTTTGATATGTTAGATGACTTTATGTACGATTTTGAAAACGAATTTGGAGAAACCTCATGTGTACGGTTAGAAATAACCATTTGGTAAACCATTATTGCAAATACAAACAGATTTCGTGCATACTTGCTATTTTTCCTATACATGCTTGTTTTAATTCTATTATCATTGGAAGGATTAGTTAGGACACTGGCTGCCAACAGTGCACCTAGGTAATGACCCAGCTAGCAAGGTTAATAATAGTGTTAGCCCGTGTGACGGCCATCACACGAGGACCGATGAATGATGAACTTTCGTGAATTATGACCTCACGCCTGATGATTATTTACTCTCGAAGATTGTGTGTCCTCGCTTGTTGTGATTTGCTCTTGTGGCTGTGTGCCACACCAGATTGGTCCATAGTAGTCTTTCCCCTGAAATGATACCTAGAAACTTATTGATTTTTGTGCAAGACATCTTAAATTCAATACTTTAATGTATGCATTATCTAGCTAGTGGTTTATTTGCTACGGTAGCTATTTTGAAATTTTCAATGTTAGCCCATTTCATTCTACTATTGATTACGTTTTGAGTTAATTTATATATGTAATTTCATTGCTGATTTTTGGGGTGCTATCTGTTGGAAAAATTTTGTTTCAGATAGGGAGACAGACAACTTCCCAGAGGCAGTAGAGTAGAGACGGGAATTTCTGTTGATGAGCCTGCTTGGGAAATTACAGCACCTATTTCTTTTTGATTATTTTGATATTCATGGCTCATTTTTTAGATGTATATAATTAGGGTGATAGTTATTGTTTTGTATTCTGGGTTTGTATAGTGACCACAATTGAACTTTCCTTCTTTGTTGTATATTGGATCTATGCTATACTGGGCTGTGCTGGTGAGAGCTCCTATATATTGTATTGTTTTATAAGATATTGTAGAAATTTTGGGATGTCCTATTTATTGGAGAAATTCTGTCGAAATTTTTACAAAACTCCTTATTTTGTATTAACCCTTCATTTTTATATAAAGGCAAGTTATATTGTATGAAGTGCAAATTGCATAGTCTTGGCATGATATTAAATATCCTTCTAGTGTAAGTCTTGTAGGTTCAGGGAATTTCCTTTTGTTCTGTGCCAGTCTCACTCCAGGGATTTTGGGGTGTGACAGTATAAGTGGTAACATTTATAATAATGGAGCCATTAGAGGGTAAAATGGAGAATTTACCATGCGAGTGGGACTGATCACAAGATTGAGGACAAAGAGGTTGAAGGCTAGATTTGGAAATTTAGCCAAGTCTTTTATCAAAGTGATACATGAAGAATTATTAAAGGAAGAAAAGGATAAGTCAACTGGACAAGGAATTAAAGATGGATAGCTCAAGACTATTTGCTATATGTATGAGACTTAAATAGGCTCAAAATGACTAATTTATAAAGGCTTAAATGTTGAGTTATATGTAAACTTTTTTAATAGGGTTACAATTCAAATAGATTTAAGTGAGTCTAATTAGAAAAACCATTTGGCTACACATTTTTAGCTTATTTTATTTTATTAGATTTATACTTGGGTTTACTTAAGCCTTATAGGGTTTTTTTTTCCCCCTTTAGAGAGTCTATAAATATCTCATGAGACATCACTTTGCTGTAGACCTCTAAATAGAAAACATTTTCTCTTTTCTTCTTTTAAGAAGATTGTGTTCTCTTTATTGCTTTTGTGAATATTGCTTTAATTCTTGTTGCATTAAGAATTTGATATCTTATCAAGGTAGTTTATTTACTTTATAGAGATTTCAATTCTTATTTCTTTAAACCTTATCATTTGCTTTTCTAAGAACAGGTTTCTTAGGGGTTTAGTAGGGTAAGGAGTTAGATTCGATTGTTACTTGATACATATTGTGTTAGCGTTTTAATCTCTTTAGGCTAGGGTTTTGGATTAGTTGGGGTTCAAAGACTTCATAAGTTTCAGTATCTCTCTTTTAGTGAAATTGGCTTAGCATTTACTCTCTTTTACACATGATTTGTTGGCTGGTATTATTTAAAGCATTTACTTTCCCATTTATGGATTTCTGTAAGTAAAAAAGGGTGCTAAAGCCTCTTGGGCTTGGTATAGTATTTTGAAAGGGAGGTCACTTCTTAAATAGAGTTTGTGTTGGCTTATGGGAAGTGGAAGTAATATCAGTTTCTTTGATGACCCCTGTATGAGTGCTAAAGCTTACCTGGTATGAAGCTTGTTTCTCGATCACCTTTGGAAGGTATGGGTTACCTCCGAGTTGCTAATGTAATTTGTGATGGGTATTGGGATCTTTTTCTTATGGAATCTTGGCTGCATCAAGATGAGATCTCGGCCATTCAGAAATTACCTTTGTCTCGTCTCTCTCTTAATGATAGGCTGGTATGTATGAGTGCAAAAGATGGTCAGTACACTGTTAAGAAGGGGTATAACTAGCAAAACAGGATGAACTTAAACATCAAATTCCTTCTTCAAGCTTTTCTTATTGTGTTGATCCATTGTCAACTAGCATTTGGGATCTCAAGGTTCCACCCAAGGTCAAGCACTTTTTATGGAGGGCTTGCAAAGGCTTTCTGCCAACTATGAAGATTTCATGGAAGACGAAATACACCCCTTGCCAAGTATGTTCTTATTATTCCATTCACCTTGAATCTATTAAAATTTACTTTTGCTTTGCAATTGGACTCATTTGGTGTGGTTTAGCAGTAAACTGTCCTTAAGGTTGCATGATGACAGTGTATCCCATTTGGATACATGGCTGCTCTTCTATCTTTGTGAATTTGGATTCAATGATGTGATAAAAGCTTATGTGGGTATGTTGTGTTGGTATATATGGTAAGATAGGTGCTTGTGGCTTTATGAAAAATTCTCTCTTGATCTAATCACAACAATAGACCGAGTGTCTAAGGCTACTGTTGAATTTAGGAGTCATGGGACTTTAAATCTAATCCACAATCTTGTCAGGCAAGATTTTTCTTCTCATATTGCTAATTGGATCCCTCTTCCCCACGGTTGCATTAAACTGAACATTGATGGGAGCTGGATATCTGGTAATGATAAAGGTAGCATTGGAGTTGTCCTTCGAGACTTTTAGGGTGAAGTGTTGGAAATTTTCAATTGTTCTTGTATCTTTGTCTCTGGTTTTATGTCTGAAACCCAAGCTTTGCTTATGGGTTTTTAAGATGGTGCTAGATTTGTCTGTATCTCATGTCCAAGTGGAGTTAGATAATTTGTTGTTGGTAGAGACTTTTAATGGTTAGTGTCTCTGTCCATAATGGTACTGCTCTCTCTTGATGCAGGATGCTGCTTCACTTGCATCTCAGTTTCATTCTTGTAACGTTAGTTGGGTTTTGAAGCCAACCAAGTAACATATTGGTTAGCTAAACAATCTGACAGGGGGATGTGCCTTCCAAGTTGGGGTGTTGACCTTCCATACCCTCTTTTATCTTTGCTAGAGTCTGATGTTAAGGAGTTAGTTAATTTATTTTCCAAGTGTAGTGTTTTAGCTTTTCTTTTGATGTTTCTTTGATGTGTTTGTTCTAATTTTGCTTCTATCTTGTTATTGTGTTGTTTGATGTCCTGTCCATATTGTGATCATAGTTGTTGGGTTTGTTGCTTTATGGAAGCTCTTTATTGACCAAAAAATGAATCTTTTTAATTTTAAACGGAACTACATAAACAAAATTTTACTTATTTTTATCAAAATAACAATAAATTCAAATCTAACTTTTTTTTACTCATTTTTTATTTCTTTTTATTAGCATGCGGCAAAACTTTTATCTAATCTCAAGAAGTGTCTACTCTATTTTTTCTTTTATCTAAATGAAAATATAAAAGTTACTTGTTTTTATTTTTGTAGTTTTGTTTTGTTACTATCTATTATTGCTCATATGCGGTTAGAAATTGAATAAAAAACTTAAACTTCATTATCGTGATAACTTTTTGACATAACACAGAACAAACTGATCACAAGGGAGAAAGAACTTAAATTTTATACGTGGGTAACCTAGGGATATAAGTTAATAATAAAAAAACTTTATAGTACTAAGTTACTAAGTTTCGTCGTGTATTAATGTGAGTAATAATATACACTAGATAGATTCATTAAACATTAAGTCCTTGGCAATACCAATAATTGTAAATGAATTTATTAGAAAATGAAACAAATATATAGCATTTCCCTATTTTCCAACATGGCCTATTTATATCCTAGTGTTGGATAAGTGGTCTTGTATAGAAAGTGCTTTTTAAATATATCAAAATTATGAATATATCTCATGCTATTTTTTTAAACATGTATCACTAATCATTAAATAAAAATATGTAGTTAAATAATATAAATGCATTAAAAATATTAAATTAGTTGACACAAAAATGAGCGAGAATAAGAAGACTTTCATTACCAATAATATGGGTTTAAGATAAAATGTTATAAGAATTTGACACAAAAATTAATGGCTGTTACATTCTATTTAATTTTCCATGCAGTTGAGCATAACCCTACCATGGTCCTTCCATGCACAAACTCTATGTAGGTCATTAAATGTGAACTTGGTAATGGAAAATTTTCCTATTAACTAATGAAAGTGAAAATATCAAGATGTATTTATTGCACTTTTTTATATTTATTAATGAAAAAAAAATTAAATTTAGAGATAACTTGACATATTTTGCTATTGACCAGTAAGATATTAGTTATCAATAGATTATTTAATATTTACCTAAAATTGAAAAAATTATCTTTTATATTGATTATCCAAATTTATTTATTTTTTAATTAGTGTATATATGTATCAAATTCTTGAAATTACTTAACATTTATTTTAGACTAGATTATATTGATTTTCTTTAAATTTTCTAAAAATTATACAAACATTAATTCTATTTTATAAAATATACACTTTAATCTAAATTTAAATTTATTGACTCAAAAAATATTTCATCACATAATATATTAATATGTAAGCGGATGGATTAGAATTGACGAGTATTTTAGTCAAAAACACTTAAAATTAAATCAAATTGTAATAAAATATTTTAGTCTAGAAAAAGTATATATGTGTATATATATATATATGTATATATATTGTAAAAGTAGAGCGAAGATCCATATAATTTTATCTAGAAATTCGTATAATTTTTTATTTTGTACTGTTATTTATGTAATGAATATTTTAAATATATAGGAATTGATGATTATAAAACAATTTTATTTGCCTAAATTGATTTAGTTATTTTTATGTAATCATGTGACCATATATAATAAATAGAATAATATTTAAACGAATTTTAGATAAAATCGAATGAACTAACAAGAATTGAATAAAATCAAATACGTGATTGAAAGAGAATTTTATCAATAAAAATTGCTGACAAATACAAGTAGTCAATTAATATGCTCTATCAATCGTTTACATTTTTCATTAAAATGATATTTAATTTACAAAATCAATGTTAGTATGCATAAAAAAATTCAATAGTTATAATTTCTGCATATACAAAAAAGAAAGAAAGAAAGAAATTGGAATTGTCAGAATAACTCCCTCCCACGTGGATTACGGAGACTACACGCATTTATCCGCAACCGCAGTCTTGGTTGCTTCTTTCTGGAACAAGCAAGCAAGGCAAGAACCCAAAAATAAATAAAAAAAAGAAAAAAAAAGAAGGAAATAAAAAAAAGAGTTGAGATTCCGTGCAGGCTGAGACAACTGAAATCTGAACCTCGTGACTCGTGACCACTCCCAATTTCCCAAACCCGAAACTCACCACTCAACTCGACATTCCCCGCAGTTGACTCACTCGCTTCCCTTTCTGATTCTCCTAGTAGAACCTCTCCATCCTCTTCTTCCACCTGATACGACCATGAATCCTACGGTAATTACTCATCTGCCACTGCATTTCTTCGAGTAGAAGATACAATCTTCCCATTTTCTCAAATTTCTCCCTTCTGATGGAACAGCAGAGAAGTCTCTCCGGCTCGATGCAGAGCCCTAGATCTCAGTCTTCCGAGCCCTTCCTATCTGTCTCTGTCACTGATCCGGTTAAGCTCGGCAATGGCGTGCAAGCCTATATCTCCTACCGCGTCATCACTCAAGTAATTCTCTCCTTTTTATTAGTTTCTTTCGCCTCTCTGCAATAAGTTGGAAATTTCCCATCGAATCAAAATCGGCATCTCTATGCCCTTCGATTTGGGGTTTCTGTTCGAGTATGGTTGCTGCATTAGTGAATTGCATGTGGTTTCCGCACTAGTTTGAAGGATAGCATTGAATGAAGTTTCTCTTGTCTTTAGTGTGCTGTCTATTGGATCAAGAATCTATGAATGATAGAATACCGAGCAAATAAAAACATTTTCATTTCTATTAAAAAAGAATTTGTCGTCCAATTTCAAGAATGACATGAGGCGTTGAATGACACCACTAATAATGTATGATGGAATCTTAATGAGTAACCACCTTTTCTGTAGTATCTTGCACCGTGAAAACAGTGAAATATTTAAACATTAACTAGAGATTGTGGTCTTGAATGAATGATTGGAGCATTATGGGACTTTCTATAAGCATCAACTTTCCTATCGCCTTTTGTTATAGTTAGATAAATAGATAGATACTAACAGAGACAGAATCAGAGAGAGGAACCCAGAAATGAATGTGTTGGATGACCGAAGACCGGTTTCTTGTACTAACACGTTCTTAGCGTATTTTAAGTTTCTAATATGGTTAAAGCAAATTGAACAATGATAAGACTCTAGGACTCTGAGCAGAAATTTTTCTCCAGGACTCTTTACATTTCCTTCACATAATGTTTTAATATCAAGGAAAGGGAGTTTCATTCTCATGTACAACATACTCCATATCTCCGTATGTAGGTATTGGCCTTTTCACACCACCTGTGGATTTCACAGGGATGATGTATATAAAAGTTTACTATTTCATTCTCTTACTAACCGAAATTTATCTTGGCAGACAAATTTTCTCGATTACCAGGGACCTGAGAAGATTGTCATCAGGCGCTACAGTGACTTTGTTTGGTTACGTGACCGTCTTTTTGAAAAGTACAAAGGCATATTCATTCCACCTCTTCCAGAGAAAAGTGCTGTAGGTAACATATTATGGCAAGATTCTTTCTTATGTGTTTAATAATATTAAATTCTATAAGCTGCTGTTAGAATGTATAATAATGCTAGTTTGGCGATCAGCATCCTTTTTGTATGCTTTTATTTTCCTGTTATGTCAGATGTCAGATGTATGTTGTCTCTTATATAGTAATGAAAGTATCAAATCATCTTGATAGAAGGGAAATGCTATGTATTTTCTCATATCGCTCCTCACAAGGTGAAAAGAGTTCTTTAATATTTCAAATCAACTATCTATGTAACCTGTGATATGCTATACATCTTATCAATTTTCCACTGAAGAAACTTATATGTCTGGTGTTGCTTACTGAGTGTTCTGGATTTGTATTTTATTGCAACTGTTTGACCTATCTTCCAATAAGTATTGCTTTTCACTTTTCAGAATTTTTTAACATGCTATAGTTTGGGCATAGTGTGACCAGAAACGTATATGGCTTGTCCTGATGTGCATTTGGCATGATTGTTTGATTAATAGTGGGGCATCATCATTAATCATGTAAGAATCCTATAGAAGCATTGTACTGTGCTTAAAAAAATATTCAAGAAGACTCAATCTGTGTTGATAAACTACACAACTATAAGGCAAACCAAAATTACTATCTGGCCTGACTTTTGTTTCACCTTGCAGAGAAATTCCGTTTTAGTGCTGAATTTATTGAGATGAGGCGTCAAGCATTGGATATATTTGTAAATAGGATAGCAGCACATCATGAGCTTCAGCAGAGTGAAGATCTGAGGACCTTTTTGCAGGCAGATGAAGAGGTGATGCCTCTTTATGAGTAGAAAAATTCATTTCGTCTACTGCTGCTGTATATATTTTAGATGTGATTCGCTTTGTTGCAATATCTTCTAGCACAAAGTTTGTTTCTTCCCTAATGCCACTGGCTTATTGTTACTACACTATGTTTTGTCACTCGATCCAATTTTTTATTCAATATGAATATTATGGTAAGATAAAGTGTTGATTTTGAATATTGATTCCCTTAGATCACTAGCAAACAGCTGATGAGTTGATGGATATACAATCATTGGTCTATAGAAAATTGAACTATGAAGGCACGGGATGTGGATAGTTTAGCAAGAGGTCCTAGGTATAAATCCTTGCTCCGTTATGTACAGAATGTATTTGAATTATGCAAATCAAATATCTCAATACAACTAATACCTGTTGGACATAATGGAAAGTGGGGTATCTGGAATTTGTCAGACTTACTGCTGAATATCTCTCTTTCTCTTCTGTGTGTTTATATCTGTCATGATTGTAATGTAATAGTTCAGCTATTTTTGCCAATTTTTAAGCGGGAAAAGAAAATCTCACTTCATTTTGATTTTTTTATGACATGTATTCAGACAATGGAGAGATTAAGGTCCCACGAGACTGGTATATTTAAGAAGAAGCCAGCTGATTTAATGCAGATTTTTAAGGTAATATATGCACTGTTAGGATTATGATGATTTTCTAATTAGGACTCAATATATTAATTGGAGTATAGTTTTGAGTTCTCATTAATTCTCTGTCTTGAATAAAATAACAGTCCCTGTTTCTTCCTTCCTGCTATTAGCTGTGAACAAACACATGGATAAGCATGAAATCGAAAGGAAAAATATATAAATAATTATTTCATACTCTTATGAATTATTTAATTGACGTAAATTCTTGGTTTCATTTTCAAGAAAAAAGTTAGCAGGGGTGAGATAATGGTAGTATTGATTTGACTCTAATAATTTTTTAACTATTTGAAGGAAAATTATTTAGTACAGTCACTGAAATAGTGGGTGAAAGTAATTTAGAGCACTCTAGATATTTGTCTTCTTGGTATCTGGCTTTTATATTTGAATGAGAAGTAAATCTGCAGTAAAAGAGTTTATGACTTATTGGAATAATATACACTAGAACGGTCAACGGAAGTTGCTAGAGTTTCTATAATTAGTAGTATTTATAGAGGAAGTTGGCTGAGATGAACTCATTTCTAGGGTGCTCTTCTTGACTGAACTATTCATAGACGCATCGCATGATTTGGAGACCCCTTGAGTAGAGCAATGAACCTGCTTTGAGGCAGCACTGTGATCTACTTTTGATAATTGCATTTTGCTACATTGTTGCGCCATTCCACTTTGGTATTTAACTCTAAGAGTATCATACAAGGAATGTTACCCAACTTAAGAGATTTACCAATTCCGCTTTTTGAGGCAACTGCTTTTACTAGCCTGTCTGGTTGAATGTGCTGTTTGAGTGTCTGTCCAGGTGTCTTATTTCATTCGTTATTGCTCGTACAAATACTGACAGGATGTGCAATCTAAAGTGAGTGATGTTGTCCTTGGGAAAGAGAAGCCAGTGGAAGAATCAACTCCTGAATATGAAAAGTTGAAACATTACATCTTTGAGCTTGAGAACCACTTGGCTGAAGCTCAAAAACATGCATATCGACTTGTTAAGAGGCACAGAGGTAAGGTTCAGTTTGGTGGCTATTATTGTCTTCTCTGTCTGTTTCCTTTTCATTTTGCCCTTCGTTGATTCAATTTTACCTTTTATTGATCCCTGTGACATGAACTATGCATAATGTGATTCTTACTATGTTACTCTGATGGTTATTGCAGAGTTGGGGCAATCACTTTCAGATTTTGGAAAGGCAGTGAAACTTATTGGTGATTGTGAAGGAAATGCTCTTGGGAAGGCATTCTCTGAACTTGGGGCAAAGGCAGAGACTTTATCAATCAAGCTGCAAAAGGAGGTACGCTTCCTATTATTTATTTTACTGGTTTTTTGTGTATGTGTGCTTGCATTAATGATGAAGAATTTTCTGGCAAGCAGGCTTTTCAGCTCTTGATGAATTTTGAAGAACCTCTGAAAGATTATGTCCGCGCTGTGCAATCTATTAAGGTTAGTCTGGTCTGTTTCCCTTTCATTACATAATAACCGTGTCATCAACATGACTAAATATATTGTTTGTTTTCTTACAATACATTCATATTGGCACCTTCACAATTTCCCCCTCCCCCCAGGGCCCAAGAAAGATAGGAAGAACCAAAAAAACTTATCCTCTAGTTTGCCATTCTGAAACAGGCAACAATAGCAGAGAGAGCCAATGCCTTCAGGAGACAATGTGAACTAGCTGAAACTATGAAGCTGAAGGAGATTAATCTGTATGTTCCTGGCTCATTTTTCTTAATTCACCTTATCTAGTATGGCAATGTAGAATGCGTTTTTAACATAATATTCTTTCTGGGCTGTGGTAGCATACAATTCTAATTATATGTTACATAAGGCTTCTTTACCCTTAGCAAACTCTGGTCATCATTCTTTTCTTGGTGAATGCAAACAAGTCTGGAGTTCTCTATGTGGTTGGTGGACTTGAACGTATCTAATATTCTGATTCATTATTCATTTACATATGTTGGAATGCAGTGACAAACTCATGTTGACTCGATCTGATAAAGTGGGAGAGGCACAGCTTGAATATAATGAGGCAAGTTTGTTAATGATTGTCATCCATTTTCCAATAGGCAATTGTATATCTATCGGTTTGTTTGGTTGGGAATGACATTTGATTTTGTGGTTCAGTTGAAGGCAGAGAGTGAACAAGCAGCAATGACATTTGAAACGATTGTTAGATTAATGAACGAAGAGATAGTGCGATTTCAGGAACAGAAGACAAAGGATATGGGGATTGCTTTTCATGAGTTTGCCAAAGGTCAGGCACGCCTTGCAAATGGTATTGCAGACGCATGGAGAAGTTTACTTCCAAAACTTGAAGCATGTTCCTCCTCGTAGTTACTTTATCAAAGAACTTTAAAAAGCAAAGGTGAAGTGCTTTCTCGGGTGGTTAAAGGGTTGAAAGTATGGCAGAGGCAACTCGCGTAAAACTTGGTTATTGGGCCATTGTAAAACTGTTCCAATTTTTGGCTTTTAAGAGTTACCTCTGCTGGTTTAATTTTGATGTACACGATGTGATTGTCTTACCACTTGTTATGTACAAATTTTAACTAAAGCAAAAAACGTATTCATCTTTAGAATGTTTTCCCCTGCTCTTCTAAGTTCTAATCCTGTAAGGTGACTGTTGTATGGCGCTTCCCACGTCTTCTAATTATATCAGATAGGAAGGCAAAGTTTGGTGTAAATTGTAGAGAAAAGCTCAGCTTTAGCGGTTGGTTTTTAACAAATACAGTCAAGAGAAATGATACTTCTGCATACTCACTCATTCGTTTCACAAACTTTGGTCGTGTTTGGTGCAAGTGTATATAGTAGGTCGAACTTATGCAGGAGACATGTTTCAGAACGAAAATTTTTCTCTGACTGACAAGTGACAATTATTATATTAGTTGAATTGTCCGGTCACTTAGATGTAATGTAATACAACAGGGATTTGCTACAGAAGATGGACTTCAAAGATACAAAGAGAGAAATGAAAAACATGGTCAGTGGATTTGGGATGTTTTCTCAATATTTTTGTTTCTTTCCCTTCTTAAATGCATACTAAATACATCAAAACTAAATGCAAGAAATATGGGTTGGACAATACAAATATAGTTTTTTTGGGAATTTAAGATTAACTATATTTAATATATATTTTTATTTTAAATTAGATTTGATTTCATTGCAATTTTTGTTAATGAAGTTAATTTTTTATAAAGTATATTTTGTTTAAAAATAAAATTTATTTAACTGTCTTAATTATTATGTTAAAAATTATATTTTAATTTATGCTAGAATTCATTATTAATTTAATATTTTTTTATTGTGATAGTAAAAAATTATAGTTTAATATTGTACAATAAATTAATTTATAAAATAAATTTTAAAAGTAGGTCAAAATTTTTTTTTAAATTTAGTTTTTTCAAAAACATTATCAAATATAATTTTTAACCAAATTTCAAGAGATTGGCCTAATTTACTTTTACTTTTAAACTTTCGTTTCACCAAATATTAGATTCAGATTGGCAGTGAGAGATTACTAATTTGAGAAAAATGTCATTTTGATTTTTTATTTTTTGTCTTTAAGACTTTGACTTTCTAAACATAATAAGTATTAAAATAGCTCTCAAAAAATAAATTCTTAAAAAATAAAAATATTTTTTCAAAGAACTAAATTAATTCATTTATTACTTTTGAAGAGCAAATTGAAGTCAAGCAATGAAATTGATTACATTTTTTTCCTTACTAATTTGCTATGGTTCTGCTATGTGGGCCTACCGGTTGGAGCCTTTATCACCTCAAGCTGGGAATCTCGTTAACGATATTCCACTACCACTAGATTGTAGCTGCTCAATTCCCTTCCATTACACCGAGAAATCATTGCTACGAAGGCCAGGGCGGGAAAGCCATGGCATGTGCTATAAGGCAATTTTTGTACCTGACGCGACTGAATCCCCATCTTTCCTTCTCTCCCACCTCCCTCGTTTCCCCCATGCCTAATTGCTACAACCACCGCTCTTTCCCGCTTCGCAATCGCAGTCAAACGGCGGCCGAGGTAATAGCTGTGCCGGTAGTCAAGGCCTCCGCCGGGACCGATGGCCCCGTCGACGATGATGACGATGGAGTCTCTCTCGGCACAATGGTTTTGCCTTTGGATACTGACCTTCAAAGATTCGAATCCTTGCTTTTTCAGGTGTGCTTACCATTTCAATCCGTCCCTCTCATTCATTGCTTATTCCTCTCTGATTTTACGTAATGCTGGTGTCAAAACTATGGACTAGGGAGAAGCCCAAGACCTAGACTAGCTAGGAAATCCGAATTTCCCTATATTAACTTGTTTTTATTCTCAGTAATAAATTATTTACAATATAAATAGGTCTACACTCTTCTATTTTAGGCAAGGCGTTCGAGACAATGTGGTTATTTACAGACACGAGAGCACAGGTTTTCATAATCTAATAATAAGAAAGACATCTTGAGAATTATTTCATTTTCTTGCTAAATTATATGATTACTGAAGAAAATGGTTATGTGATTATTTTTTGTAAGTAGTACTATTCTTTTACATTGTTTTACCTCTCTTGTTCTTGGACTGTGACAGTGGGCGAACAGTTTATGCCAGGGTGCCAATCTGCCACTTCCCGTGCCTCTGAAGGTATGTGCTGTGACATTCTTTCTTTACGCAATTCATGCTACGGTTTTAAGCACAAGTAGTTACATACCATTTGTGACATCTTAGCTGTCAACAACACTAACATATGTTGTTGTCTATTATGATATGGGATGTCTATTAACACATGGAGGATACTATAGTGGAGGGCTCTGGAATACACATACTTGTGAATCTGTAAAAATTGCCTACTTTTCCTGGTGAGCCTATGATATTGGGGTTTGCCCATAGAAGGGGGCTGATGAATGAGATCCGTCAAAGATTGATCTGCAAGGACTTAAAACTTTAAGGAGAAAATTTTGCTTCCATTCTACAAATTTTTCCCTATTATTTGTTTGACTATTAATGTAACTTTGTTGGAAACCAAGATATACTTAATGTAGGTTAATTGGTCCTTTGGTCTGTGATAACCGCTATAATAAGACAATGCTTGCTGAATGCTTCTTAAGAGTCTCAAAAAATCTTCTCTGAAATTAAATAGGTGGACAAAATACCTGGTGGAGCTAGATTGGGTTTTATCACAATTGGAGATGGGAAAACAGAAGTTCTTGTGTACATTGACTGTTTGGTTTTTCCAGCAACTGACAAATCTGCTCCAATTTTCCGTGCCATAAGAAATGGACCCTTAAAAGATAAGGAACCACCCGGTGAACCCAGAATTATGCGGAGTCTTCTACAAGCCCTTAAGAAGTCTGTTGAAATCGCCAGAGTGTGAATATGATTTCTTATAATGTTGCTGCAGTTACTTTTGGTGAACTGATCTCAGGTCTAAAGATGTTTGGATTAAATGTTATATTTCAATGTATATCTTACATATTGTATGCTTATTAACGTTTAACTAACCAACATTGGGTTGGAACGGTCAAGAAACTTTTGGAATCTGGAATTTTGTATTTCTCCTTTATAGGTCACAAAGAAGCATCATTTGAAATCGGCAGACTTAATGTCAGCCTTGGTGATGTGCACTTTATATACTAAATTGGCAAAACAAAAATTACTTATGCTGTTTCTTTGAATCTTCTATGTGATTATTAACGAAGAAATTAATACAATTATCATCAAGCATTACTAAGCGATGACTTTTTTATCATTACACATTAAAAAAAGTATTTTTTTAAATAAAGAAGATAAAAAAGTATTACATCTTGGTGTTATAAAAATTGAGACTTTGAATTGAATGAGCCAGAGTCCCAATAAATTTTGAATTGGGAATTTGACTGGAAAATTTAGAGGGGGAATGTGTTTTCCACCATTAGTTTAGCAGTATAAAATTGTCCCCTCCAGATCTTGATTTCATGCATTCTTCCTCTTCTCCTTTGCCTCTTCTACTTCATTTTGCTCTCTTTCTCCTTCTGTTTCGTGCGCTTGCTGTGGTCAAAAACTTTGGCTGAAGTTGCATCAGTGACCTAGTTTTTGCTGTTATTAATTGTTTAGGTGGTCAAAATTACTTCTTCAACCCCAAGTTATTTCCATCTAATTATAAGGTAAATATAGTATTTTATTTTGTTATATTTATTTTCTTATAAATGTATGCAGATAACTTTTTGTCATAAATGTTTGTTATATTTATTTTTTGATTGATAAGGTAGCAAGAATAAATTAAATTTTTTTTAGAGTGGTGTAGATAATTATTAATATATATATATATATATATATATATGTATTAAATTAGTAGATCTTCCAACTATGTATTTAATACTAAATTTCTTTTTACATAAGTAAATGAGAAATGTTGATTATAGTTTAGTGTTAAAAATTTCAGTTCATAAAAATTAATATAGATAAATAAATATAATTATTAGATAGGTGAATTAATGAAGAATAATGTGGGGAATAATTGTTTATGTTATATTTTTAATGTACTAATATTGATATAGACTATTAAAACTAGACAATTAATAGTAGTTCTAGTTATTTTATAATGTTCAGATTATTTTTGTAAATTAGTTATTTTATTACATTGAGAATATTTTTGTAACATAGTCATTTTATAATGTTGAGATTATTTTTGTAATTTAGTTAAATTATAATGTTGAAAATATTTTTGTAATGTAGGTATATTATAATGTTTGATAATTTTGTAATTTAGTTATTTTATAATATTGAGAATATTTCAGTGATTTAGGTATTGTATAAATTTGAGAGTATAATTATAATTTAGTTGAGTTACAATATTGAAAATATATTTATAATTTTGTTATTTTATAATTTTAAGAACATATTTATTGTTTAGTTATATTATAATTATGGAAAGATATTTGTAATTTAGTTAACTTATAAATTTTTGAATATTTTATAGTTTAGAATTTAACAGAAATTAATTTGTATATTTTATCAATTCAAGAATAAAAAAATAAAGTAAAAAATTCTACTTGTAATATATGTTATGTTAATTAAATATTTACTTCATTTAGTTAAATTATAATCTTGAGAATATTTTTGTAATTTAGTTATTTTATAATGTTGAGAATATTTTTGTGATTTAGTATTTTATAAATTTGAGAGTATATTTATAATTTAGTTAGGTTACAATATTGAGAACATATCTATAATTTAGTTATTTTATAAATTTTTGAATATTTTTTAATTTAGCATTTAATAGAAATTAATTTGTAAATTTTATTAATTTGAGAATAAAAAATAATGGAAAAAGATTCAACTTGTAATATAAGTTATGTTAATTAAATATTTACTTCGTTTAGTTAAATTATAATGTTGAAAATATTTTTGTAATTTAGTTATTTTATAATGTTCTGAATATTTTTGTGATTTAGGTATTTTATAAATTTGAGATTATATTTATAATTTAGTTAGGTTATAATATTGGGAATATATTTATAGTTTAGTTATTTTATAATTTTGAGAATATATTTATTGTTTAGTTATATTGTAAATATTTGTAATTTAGTTATTTTATAAATTTTTGGATATTTGATAATTTAAAATTTAATAAAAATTAATTGGTATATTTTATTAAAAAATGGTGGAAAACAAATTCTACTTGTAATATATGTTATGTTAATTAAATATTTACTTCGTCAAACCTTTATACTTATAATAATTGTTATATTGGAATGTCATGATGAAATTAAATTGAAATTTAATATTTGATCATTTAATTTTAATTGATTAAAATTTATTGAAGAAAGTGCATTGTAAAATAAGAAATGGACAACATCAATGAACTTGTATGTGTATATGCGAATGGAAGAATTTATAAAAGTAACCAAGGCACGACGTTTGAATGTACCAATGTAAAGATACTTACGATGGACACGAACATTAATTTAGGGGGACTTAAAACAGGTGGTTGGGTAGAAGCTACAACTTCTTCCTAATCAGTTTGTGTTTGAATTGATATGTAAGTATCTAGCAATGCTCAACCCAACATGGTACTGCACAAATATCATGGAAGATGATTTTGATGTACAAAACATGTGGCATGCAACATCATAATTCTAAACCTTGCTAAGTGGGGTTGAGTTATATGCACACATCTCAACAGCAAAACTAATAGTTGACATAGAACACTAAGCAATGGAGAATTACATTCCAAATACACAATCATTTTCTACTATTTCAATTAGCCAAATAATCTAACAACATTTATCAATTCTTACATGGGAGAGGGTCTTTTTGCCCCAACACTAGTAAACCCCATCAACTAGTTGAAGTAAATGAAATAACTGATGATGTCGATGATGAAGAGGAGTACGAGAATGCATTTGAGTTAGACGAAGAGAACAAAGAGAATGAGTCAAATAATGATGGCGATGACCCAGGAGATCTTTCAAATCCTATGCCAGCATCGCCCATAAATGAGTATCAAGATCTTGTAGCAACGTTTTTCTCACAGGCGAAGATGGAGGCGGCCATGGATCGGGATTTCCAAAGAACAAGTGATTTGTTAGATAACAATGAGTTACATGTCAGATTGTAATATATAGATAAGTTGGCTCTAAGACGTGCAGTCAGATTGTACTTCGTGCATGCCCACCACACCTTTGTGGTGTATTATTCATATACAAAATATGAAGAATATCAATGTGTAAATTATAGAGACAGTTGCAATTAGAGGGTTAGGGCATGTAAAAAGGCAAGTACATTAACTGGAGGGTTAGTTGCAACTGATGTCTACCCCTTGATTCCACCATTGGGCTTTAAGTATGCATAAGTACATTAAATCTCTTCTACTTACCACATACAATGTATAATCTATATTTTCCCAATTTCATAGGTTGAGGAACGTTGGCCACCTTTATCGATTTGGAGAAAACGCATTATGCCAGTATTAAGTTTTCTTAAAGTTGATGGGGGACAATGAGGTTCGTTTTCATACTTTTGTATCCATATCCACACTTTTTTTTTTTCCCTTGTGATTTACTATAGGTAACCTTGTTTGAAAATGATAGATTATATGACAACTATATCAACCAGACAATGTTCAAGTATTAATTCCAGAGTATTGCTTCACATTCCCTGATATATGGATGGCTTGGGTGCCCCTAATCTGCTTATATATTATTGAATGACATCAACCAAATCACATCCTTTGTCAATTTAGCCAGCAAATTAGTTCAATTAACTTGAGTTCCTTCTACACATTACAAATGAAGGGGAAAACCATGAAAAATTAGCAGGAAAAGCATGCACAACTCATAAACATGTAAGATAGATGGCGAGACACTTTGGAAGCACCCATGGCTACCGCACCCTTGATTGTAACTCGGCATACATGCAGTGGTACTAGCAATGTACATGTCGATGGATCCATCCCGCGAGCAGTGCTACAGGTTATGTGGTAACTCATATTGTCTTTTTACTTTCTTTTTTAACATTCATGAAACTTTAAATTTTTATTATGTGCCTTTGTTTGTAGGCTGACATTGTCGATGACTTTTATAGTATAAGCTTGCATGTCCCCCCCACCTATGGAGTACTGTTGGCTAAGATTGGGAAGACATCTTGAAAGCACTCAGGGAACAAAACTTCTCAATGGTTGACTAGCTAGCACCACTAGCTCCAGACTATCTGCAGCAGGCACACGAGTAAATGTCATTGAGGTCACCATTTGTTGCTGAGGAAGGCAAAGGACACCATTAGAGTGGAGCTATAGTTTCATCCATAGTAGCTGGAGGTACATCTTCCTCTTCTTCCATCCAAGTCACACCATATCAAGACTTAAACATTGTTAGTCCTTCCACACATATGACCACTTGTCAATATGGTAATTTTGACGATATTATACCATCGTATTATGTTCTATCTCCAACGACATCAAGTTACACACCTACTCTATCATCACCATTCTCGTTCAGCCTACAACAAGTACCCTTTGACATTTACTTAATATTTACCATTGAGTATGGTCATGTCTTCAAATTTGGTGATTTTGTTCCAATTGTGGTTCTTCACACTATAACACAACAACCAATTTCTCTAATTCAATCTCCGATTTTAGATTTAAATATGCCACTGGTTATACAACAAGATGCACAATAAAAAGAATAACAGAAAGAAGAGGTTGCACAGTTAGAGCCATGACAACCACAGTGCGCAAGGATAAAGCGTTATTGTGGAACCGGTAACCACTATTTTAATGACTAAGCATCTACATCTTATTTATATTATTATTTGCATAAAAACTTGTACTCATAACATATTGTTTGGATTATTTTTTTTTCACTAGTGAACTTTTTGGTATCATTTCTCTAACCTATTTAATATGTTTATTACTTTTTTCTACTTTTTATATTTATACTTTTTTCTCTTCTTTTACACAACAGAATATTTTTTTTATATTAATTTTACTTTTTCTTTCATGTGCAATTATTTAAAAAATTACATCCAAAACGAAAAACAAATTTAATGAAATATGAAGGGATCCTATTGATTTTATTTTATTTTATTTTAAAGGACTCATAATGATATTTTTTGAGTCCCTTGTGCTATGTTTAGATGGATGGTTAAGGAGGGAGTGACAATGAATAGAATGGCAAAAATGGGTTAGACTTATATTTGAATTTTTTATTTTTTTAAGGTGGAATGGGATGGCAAGGGAGGGATACTAAGATCTCTCCTTGCCATTTAAAACCCCAATTTTGGTATCTCTCCAAATTATGGGGTTAATGATAGAATAAAGTGGTATAAGAAATTAAATTATTAATGTACCCTTATTTTATTACTAATATACTCAATTCTAATTGTTACAACATTATCTATTTTTTGTCATTATGGTCATGACCTTTTTTTTTTTCTTTTTCACTTAAAATTTCAAAAAAAAAAAAAGAGAGAGAATGAAAGAATCTACAATGCAGATTAGTTTCATATATTTTTTTAATTTTTTGTCAACAATTTTTCTTGTTGGCTTTTTAAGTTTATCTTTTAAACTTTTTTGAAGCACATAGATATTTTGTAATAAATATGTTAGATAGAAAATATGGATATGATAATTAGTAAATAAAATAAAGAAATATGAATAAGAGAATTACGTAACATTATGTATTAAACAATAACAAATTATTAGTCATATGTTTATGTTACAATGGGCAATATTAGAAAAAAAAAATTAATAAGTTATTCCATTCCATTCATTATATTGTAACTTCTAAACAAAATTGATAAGTGTCTTTATCTTTCTTTATTAAAATTTCCTAACAACATATCTATTCAAATTATTTCTCTTCATTTCATTCCATTGCATGTCATTCTATTTATGACTATTTCATTCCTTCCTTCCTTAAACTCCTAAACATAACCTTTAATTTCTCCACAAAAAAAAAAAATTTATAGGCTCATAAGGTAATTTTTCGAGTCTTGATATCTTTTAAAATTTGTTCAGCTCCTGTGACAAATTGTTTTTTTAAAAAAATTATGGGTAAATCAAAATGATTAGTTCTGATTCTCTTAAACTACAACATTAGGTTGTAATACTTTCTAATCTCTTAAGTTTAAAAAAAAAATAATTAATATGTACGACTCAACATTCCACTACACGACTGTTATAGCATCTTTGATATTTTGGAATGGCACATCAAATAGCTTCATAAAGCTAGGATATTTACTTTTCTCAAACTGAAATTTTTCCGGAAGTTAACACCATCGTTTGCCCTGTACGCGACATTCTTATCGATCATAATTAAGAACTTAATCCCATAATATTTAATCTAAGACTGCAAACATGATAGCAAAATAAACAGAGTCATACTGGCTACGTGATGTGAGAGTTGAAGTTTGAATTTTATTATTTAGAAAATAATTTAATATTGGATTCTTTTTGCCATCATTTAAATTTTGGATTTAATTTGTCTGAAAATTAGCAAAACCGAAAATAAAAAAAACATCACTGAGAGGTATTGGTCCGCACTAGCCAGCAAAACTGAGTCATTAATGCTGACCATGGGAATCACATTGCACTACGTTTATAATGATATGACGCACTGCATCGATGCGAAACAAAATGAATGACTGACAATGCTTTAATATCTTGACAAGGATCCTAGTTTCTCTGTGAGCTTCTGAAATGTTTCAATTTTATTTTCTAGGGATTAACTGAGAATTAAATGAAGCAAAGCATCCTTTTGACCTTTTATGTAATTTGACTTTCTCGAAATGAGTCCGTTTGGAAGAAAAGGAAACCTAATTCTCTTACAACTCTTCATACTATAAAGCGTGTGTTTGTACAATATCATAATGCAAGGTATCAAGGTAACTCTAAATCATGTTCTATTAACTCTAAATGAACTCCTCCAAAAGTCATATCTTATTTTGCTTTTCTTAGATAGTGATAGTTGAGATTAAGAAATTTGAAAACCCTGTACGAGTATTGCAAATTCTTTTATATATAGAGTTGAATAATAGAGGTCAGAATCTGAAAAACTTGGTGGAATACATAAGTTTATTTTCTTAATGTTATCAGAGATGTTTTTCACTTGCTAAATCAGCAAGACATTTCTCCTAACATCAATCTCTTTCCTATTCGTATGATCTTGCCCTCTTCTCTTTAGTTTGAAGGGCTCAAGAAAAACTATCGAAACGACAAGACTTGTAAGATTATTGAACTAGACATACAAAGTGTCTCCAAAAATTTCCTCTTTTTTATTGCTGGTGTTGCTTTGGCTGAGCTCAAGAATCGTTTTAATTTTCTTTTTTAATCTTCTGTTTTCTTCCTTCTTCTTTGTCCTTGTCATAAAAAATAAATGAAGCAAAGCATAATTATGTGTTTTTCTTTTCAAGTGCAATTCGCCGATCACCCTCGTCACTTTCACATTCTACCCCATCACATGGAGTATGGCTGCCTCGCTCTTATCACTGCAACAGTTGCTGATTGCTGAAAGTCGGCTACTTAATTTTATTAAAATAAATTATAAATTTAAAAGACTAATATCATTTATGTATTTTTTTTATTTTTAATTATACATGGTGCATTTAAGTTTCATTTTCTGAAAAAAAAAAAGAGATAGAGTCAACTAAATTCAAATATCACAGATAATAATTATAGATGGTGTAAGGAAAAGAAAAAAACAATGGGAAGAGGAGTGACGACTGTGACTGATGCTCATGCTTACAACGTTTTGATTGGGTCCTGTGCTGGTGTCAATTTCGTGGATGAAGTGTCGTACCAAATTCTCTGCGTTTAAAAGATTAAATGCACTGTATGTATTTATTGTGTGTATTTACAAAAATTAGGATGAAGAAAAGGGAATGGATGAGAATTAATCATACACACAGGAGACTCTTTCATCTTTATTCGTCTATGCATCCTAATTCCTGTGCATCGAGTCTCATATATGTGAGGAGGCAATACCCAGAAAACCACAAGAAAAAGCCCAAAAAAAAAAAAAAAAAGAACAGGGCACGTGTTAGTATTAGCGGATTTTTACACGTCTTTGTCATTTTTGCTAATTAGACTCATTACGTGAGATTGTCCCCAAGCCAAGCACATCCGGTACATGTGCTATAATCAGATTGGCTTGGTTCGAGTTTCCACAGTAAAGGCGTAAACCCTCCTAATTTATTCTTCTCAAACCCCAAGTGCCACTTCAAATCTCTCTCTGTCATCAATCTTCCATGAGCACCTAAAAATGGCTACTTTCGCTCTCTACTCTCATTTCCTTTCGTCAATGACTGCTTCAACTTTCAGGCTCTCTAATACCTCAAATTTCTATGCCTGCTCTCCACGAAACACCAAGCAATTCGTTCTTCCCAAAGGCACACTCTTAAAACCCAGAATTGTCTGCTGTTCTTTAAAGGATGACAACATCCCAAGGTTTTTTCCTCCTTGGTTTTGATTCTTTGTTGTTTTTTAGCTTTAATTGTTGCGTGTTTTTAAATCAGTTGAGTCATGACTTTTGCTTAACATACCCTCTTTATTACCAGCAATTTTTGCATTATTGAGGGGCCAGAGACGGTTCAGGATCTTGTTCAAATGCAGCTGCAGGATATTCAAGACAACATAAAGAGTAGGCGCAATAAAATCTTTCTTCTCATGGAAGAGGTTAGCTTATAATGTTACTGCAGCATATCTTGTGCCTAGTCTCTTGATTTGTCTAATAAGCATCAAATCCATTTATCATAATAGACACTTTAATTCCTTGAGCAGGTGAGGAGATTACGCGTACAGCAACGCTTAAAAAGTATGAAAGTTATCAATGAGGATGGAGAGGAGGAGGCATATGAGATGCCCGAAATTCCATCATCAATTCCTTTTCTTCCGCATGTGGTGAGCCTCAAAATTTTGTCGTATTTTAGCTACAATTACTGTCTGATTTTTCTTCCCATGGAAGGGTGGGACATAATTGACTCTTTGACATGGTAAATTACTTGTAAATTTATTTGTTGTACCTGATAAACAACAGTTCCTTCTTCATGGTTTTCTTTTGTTTCTGTATCACGACTATGGGATCCAAATTAACTTGCAGCATTTGGAGTTTTAATTTGGACTAACCTTGTGCTATTCCTCTTGTGGTAGACACCGAAGACCTTGAAGAAGCTCTATCTAACAAGCTTATCCTTGATAACTGCTATAATTGTATTTGGTGGGCTTGTTGCACCAACGGTAATTTTATTACCTAGTGTGTGCGTGTATAGTCTCTATATCTATCTTGTTACATATAACATAATCAGAAAAATGTCCATGAATGAACCCTTTTGATTGCACCTATGGGGCATGTTCAAATTTTAATTGACACGTTATTGATTTGCTGCCTATAATCTAAGATTTGTTCTTACTTTACTATCCTGGCTCTGATCATAAAAATTCCTATTTTATCTGGCACTGATTTAATTATCTCTTCTTATTCTTTGCTGTATGTTTAAAAATTCAGCAGTATATGAGGGGAAAGTGTTGATTTCTACCTTCTGCGTCAGAATCCTTGTCTCTGCTTTATAGCTATGTTTCTAATCTAAACATCTTGTTTGGTGAGAAATGCTTGGACATGGGTAAAAGGTTTGAAGGATAAACATGTAGACCAGGACGCTCGACTTGATTTTCACTGAAGGGGTTTGATAAATTAGTCAAGTAAATGCAGAAAATTTATTCAGTTGGCTAGAACAGAAATATAATATTTTGGATTGACTTTTTTGAGGGTTATTGCATAAATAATGTTATCTTGAATTTATGATGCTTGTTATCTGAGAGAAAATAATTTTTGATCATTGTATAAAGCATATGGTCTTCATAAAGTATGAGGGCACATGAATTATTTATCCATGTGGTATGACAAGAGCTAGAGTTCAGAAATTTTAAGTAAGATAAAAGGAGCCATAAGTATGATCATTTAAAAGATAAGGCATCTACATGAACATTGAGTTGCTAAATATATGCATTTGCCTCAAGTGATATGATAAAAGTAATTATATTCATATGATGGTACTTTGTATTGTGATCTAGCTTTCTAGCGTTATGGGTTTTGCTGTATAAGTATATATGTTCTTACCATGATCGATATTGATTTCAAATACTGAAGCCTGTTGCTATAATTACAGCTGGAGCTAAAATTAGGTTTAGGTGGTACCTCATATGAAGATTTCATTAGAAGCATGCATTTGCCTTTGCAATTAAGGTATAGCTATTTTCTGATTGGCCTACTTTTGTTAGTTCATGATTGCCCTTGGACTATTCCATTGATGAATAGCTGCTTTATTTGATGTCTATCTTTAATTTTACTTGTTTTCCTTACAAATTTAGTCAGGTTGATCCAATTGTGGCATCATTTTCTGGTGGGGCAGTAGGTGTGATTTCAATACTAATGTTAATTGAGGCAAATAATGTTGAGCAGCAAGAGAAAAAAATGTGCAAGTATTGCCATGGAACTGGTATGTACCAGCTTGGTCTATGAAGATGTTCATTATCTAAAGAACACAGTCACCCACGTTAGTAGGCACATTATTGCTTTTTTTGTTCTTCCCAATTCTTCCCGCAGTTTCTGGAATTTTATTGTTCCATTCAGTAGAGTAAATTATCAAGTAGTTGTGATACAATGAAAGCAAATAAAGCATGCATTTAGACCAAGTTGTTTTCAAACTTCTCCTAATTTGGTAAGGAAATATTCACACTCCGGTAATCATGAGAACTTATATGCAATAAGTTTGCTGCAAAATATAGACTTCTTAAATATGGGCTGTAATTTGGCTGTAATTTGGTACATGTTGAGGTTAACTTCTTTGTGTATTAAATGCTGGAATGCTGCAGAAACTGTTTTTACTGTTCAATCAGGATCTACCGCATTAATTCAAATTACTTCTGATTCAAATTTCTCTCATGAATCTTTTGAATATATTGTTAATTGTCTGTAATTTATGGATAGGATACTTGGCCTGTGCCCGCTGTTCTGCTAGTGGTGTATGCTTGAACATTGATCCCATCTCAGTATCTAGTGCTACGGACAGACCTCTGCAAGTGCCTACAACCAGAAGGTGTCCAAATTGCTCTGGTGCAGGGAAGGTACATAATCTGGTCACACATCTAATTTATATTTTTGAAATAGACTTATAGAGTGGACTTTATATCATGAAGATTTTGAGTGTGTTGTTAAGTGACTAATACTGGCCTTCTTGTCTTGCCCCTTTCTCCCTTGGAAAGATGACTGTATCAGTATGCATATAATATTTTTGAATCAATATTTTAACTTATGCAGTTGCCACTTATACATTGAAATTTTGCCTGTAATTAGAGTCATGATTACTGATTGAACTCGTTTTCCAGGTTATGTGTCCGACATGCCTTTGCACTGGGATGATGATGGCAAGTGAGCATGACCTGCGAATTGATCCATTTGACTAAACCAGATTTGAGGACTCAATAGTTTTTTTGCTTTCATGTATTTTTTCAGTATATCATTCCACAAATTCCTTATTTAACAGTAGAAAAAAAAAATGCCATATCTCCGAGGGAAAGATGACTGCATCACCTCCTGGTTTTACCCTTTTTTTTTTTTTTTTTTTTTTAATAATGAAATGGAAAATTGTTCATCGGAAATGTTTTAATGTCTTCCTAACTCCATATTAACACAAAATTATGTTTGGAATAGTTTGACTCTATAATCTGCCTTTGCCCCTCCTCTGATATGGTTGATACAAGTGGGCTGCTAATCTTCTGTTTGACATACCTTAATTTAAGAGAATTATCTGGTGCAGAGGAGGGGGTTAATACCAATTTCCATCTCAAATTGGTTTAGATAGTCCATTCAGACTATACACTATGAATTTAGAGGTGATTAATGGCATCCTGGAGTCAGTCACAGCTAGTGCAGTAGCGGAACTGTTTATTTCTGAGGTCTCATCCATTGTTAAAAGGGGCTATCGTAGTTACATAAAATGTCTTGACGGTGCATCAGTCTCTCGCGCATACAATGGGACTGAAAGCAAGGTGTTTTTGAAATTTCAAACACTTCAGGACTTTCTTTTATAGACGCTTACTGTCTGCTTGAGTGCAAACTCTTTCTCTTCAAATGACAAAGTCTATGCATTAATAAGAAAGAACCACCGGGATCTCAACAAAAAGAAAAGAACTACTGGATTATCAAGAAATTACCGTTTACTAAATAAAAGAAATATAATACTTATATCATACAAAGCATACGTTATTTCTCCGAAAGGGCGTGGGTTCAAATCTCACAGTTGTCACGTTATTTTTTCCGCTCCGCCACGTGTCCTGACATGTATGGCCCAAAGTAACTTTATTCATCGCTTTTTCCACGTGTCCCGAGTTCTATGGCCCGTCGATCTTCATTTGGCGTCTTCTGATTGGATGAACATTGCGTTTATATGGCCAACAATGCTACATGTTACACTTACTCTTGCTACGATGTCGTTTAGTATGCTGAGCTGCTAGCACCTCCTTTCGTCCTTCGTCAAAACTGGACCAGAACCTGAAGCGAGTGGAAAATGGTGATAGCTTTTCGTAACGGAAGGGCCTCCCAGATCGTGACCCGGTTCCTCACTTCACCGATTCGTCACCTCGGGAGTACAAGCTCACTAGAAACTGTTGCGTACGAAGAGGTGATAGCTCATCCTGACAAACCTTACACTTCAACCGCTGTCATCATCCATGGCTTCTTGGGATCTGCCAGAAATTGGAGATCTTTCTCTCGCAATCTCGTCGCCAATCTCTCCAAGTCCTCTCCTTCTTCAAGTATTTGTTTTCCTAACTTCTCACATTTTACTACTAATTTGCAAATTCTTTTTTTTTTTCTTATAGTCTGAATTATCGTTTTAATTATATGTAGATTGGAGGACGGTGCTATTGGATATGAGGAATCATGGGAAATCTGCGGAGAGGAAATTAAATCCACCTTATACTTTGGATAATACGGCCAAAGATTTGGCTGATTTGGTAAAGGTTGAAGGTTGGCCATGGCCTGACGTTGTTATAGGTCACTCCATGGGTGGAAAGGTCGCTTTGCAATATGCTGAGAGCTGTAGCACGGGTGATTATGGTGATACTGCTTCATTTCCAAAACAGGTTTTCTAATACTCGTCATGTTTTCTATTTTTTTCATTATTTGTCGTTCTTCTGCTAAAGAGAATTAAAAAAAATTCGTATATGAATTCGTTCTTACTGTTTGAATACCTCTATTGGAAAGTTAATTTCATTTTGAACCCATCATAGCTGAGATTGTGAATAGCTTCATTTCCTGGTAGAATTAATTGTTCATGAGGGTCACACATGTGGTTTAGCTGTGCACTTCTCGAAATTGCTTAGTTCAATTAGGTACATTTCCTAACCCCTGGTTTATACTTAACAGAGAACCATGGATTGTTTTGGCCATCCTATTGTTCTGTTTGTATGGCTTAATAAGTATGTAATGAAACTTATTTATTTAAAAAATTGCACTTAATTGCTTTATAAATAATTGGGGGGATATATCACAAAAACTAAAAAAAAAAAAAAGTAGAAAAACGAAGATTCCTTGATTGGACCAAGGGACTTAATATTTTAGATAATTAAACTAGAGGGACTAAAAATCTAAAGAATCTAAAACTACAGAAGCGAGAACTGTGATTCAAAAAATAAATAGATATCTCATTTATCTATTATGAGCATAAACAATTTTTAAAACATAAAAAATGAGGGCGCATTATGCCCTTATGCTTGCAATACTTGTATAATGTGTGTTGTAGAGACCATTGCTTGACAAAAATAGTTTTTTTTTTTTTTAATGTAAAGCTGTACAAAATAGTTTAACCAACACATATAAGTGATGTGCTGGTTACTCGATAGAGCAAGCTGGTCGGGTTTGACCTATTTCCGCATGCTAATAGATATTAATATCAATGCAAACTTGTTCTGTATACAGTAAGCATTCCATATCTCCTCATCAATGGTTATGGAGCAAAATTAATTGACTTATAGAATGGCAAATAACTCGTCAAGCCTTAAGAAATATTAGTCCCAGTTATACCTTCTTTTCCCTTTCCTTTTCTCAAGTTTTGTATGTCCTTTCATTTCTATATCTCTTTGTTCTTTTATTTCTTATAATTTTTATTTTTTTTTATATCAAACATTAGTAGTATATGTCCATGCCAATGTCTTTTTTTCTTATTACTATATCTGTTGAGTAGGCTAGTATCCTCTCACATAATTGCGTAGATTTTCATAACTGGACACTAAAGTTTCAGCTCATTGAATGTGAGGATTTCCCATTTTTCCCTGCTGACAACAGGTCTGGGTATTGGATTCTGTCCCTGGAGAAGTGAACCCTGAAAATAGCCACGAAGAAGCTCGAGATGTTTTATGGACCTTGCAAAGTTTACCAGCACAAATCCCATCTCGGAAGTGAGACTCTCTACTTTTCAACATGTTCTCTTCCATTGTTGTTTTGATTTGTTAAGAGGCCAGTCCTTAACTTCATGGTATAAGGTGGAGATGTAGCTTTAACATAAAGCTACACTCTGCTATGATATAGATATAGTTTTGAATAGTAGCATTTTTGGAGGACAAGAAATGACACTACACGGTAAACAGAATTTAAGAAGCTGAATTAATTTAACACCTTCCAAGAAATTATCAGTCATTACAACTAAACTTTTGCCAGTCTTGAGTCTTGACCGTGCGCTCGGTTATCATTGGATTTATAGTCTACATATGATTGTCAAATGCTTTTTAGTGAAATAATGACGAATTTATATCCGGAAAAAAAAATAGACACAGTAGATTTTTTCTTCTGCATTCTCATGATGCTGTGATCTGATTGTTTGTCGTCAATTGATGTCTTGTTCAAATCAGGAGTTGTGTGCCTATTATATCCCTTTTTGTACTAATCGTTGAACAATGTATCATATTTTTAGGTGGCTTGTGAGTCATCTGATCGGACTTGGTTACTCCGAGTCATTGTCAGAATGGATAGGCACCAATC
This sequence comes from Delonix regia, assembly GCA_037074485.1. NCBI lineage: Eukaryota > Viridiplantae > Streptophyta > Magnoliopsida > Fabales > Fabaceae > Delonix > Delonix regia. The sequence goes on from CM073449.1 coordinate 41,581,615, forward strand.
TCAAGAAAGCTGGAGACCATGAGACATGGGCTTTTGATCTTGAAGGTGCTAAGGAGATGTTCAATTCGTACTGGTAAATGAAACAGATTAGCTTTCTGTTCGAATAGAATTAGATGAAAAACAAGGCAGCCAAACTTGCTTTTATTTTTTCTAAAGATTAATATCATAATATTCTGCTTCCACGACATTAAGTGACACCCTGAAGGTAAAATGTGTAGGGAGAAATCCTATTGGAATCTATTGGAGAACCCTCCGAAAGGTACGGAGATAATAGTTGTGCGTGCCGAAAATAGTGACAGATGGGACCAAGATACGATTCAGAGAATCCAAAAACTTGCTAGTCGAGGAGAAACTGATTTTCTTGGAAAGGTTTCCCTTTATGTTCTTCCAAATGCAGGCCATTGGGTTCATGTTGACAACCCAAAGGGACTTCTTGAAATCGTGGCTTCCAAAATGGCATCCCTCTAGTTTCTTTTTTATTTGACACTAGGTCATAGCCACCATTGATAATTTGTTGATTCCAAATATGAAATTCTTGACAATTAGGGGAAGAGATTGTTCGGTCTCATTGGTGTGAATCACTTCGTTGCCAAGGAGTGCAGAATCCATTGAGATAAACTTCAAGATCTGTCGAATTGGGAAAAAGATCCCGTAATAATCTCGTTGCTTCGTTGATTGTACCTTGAAATATTTGTTAGCAACTCTGCAAAGTTGAAACATTTTTCTTTTTGCGATAACAAACGAGGAACTAAAATGGTGCTTTGAGTGTTGAGATGAACATGCAAGATGGTCGACGTTAAACGACATAAATTTAAGTTGGGGTAAACATAAGTTGTCAGGTTTTTATAACACTCGACTCAATTTTGGCCCAGTGAATGCTGAGGCTAAGTTGGATTGTACCATGTTCATAGATTATTTTTTTGTAAAATTTTTATTTTGTCAAAATAATTTTTTTATAATTAATGAAATTTAAAAAAAAATAACAAAACTAAAATTTGAAATGAAAAATAAAGGGAATGAAAGATGATCAATATTTAGAAAGAATTAATATTTTAAAAATTTACTAAAATTAAATTAATAGCCAAGTTAAATCTTGTGTGAATTTGGAACTTGACCTAATTTTATTATATGACACAGTTCAGACTTGTTATGTAACTCATTTGATTCAATAAATTTGTAAATGTTTTATTTTAATCTCAGCCAACTTGGCCTGATGTAATTAGACTAGACTAAATTGATTGGATTAGCCAAGTCCTATAAACAATCCTGAATTTAAGGATAGAAGATGTTTGTAAACTCCACGGAGTCACATGTACTTGTGACCCTCTCATATTTTGGTATTTATTTATTTATATAAAATTAAGCTGTAACTTCATGCCTCATATTTTAATATTTTAAATTCTCATATATCAATGATCTTTTATGATTAAGTCATGTTATTTTGTATCCTTACTAGATATTTTAATTTAAATTTATTAGACTTATATATATTATCCATATAATTTTATATTTAATTTATGTGTAAATTTTTTATACATTTTTATGAATAATAGTTTTACAATAACTGAGTATAACTTAATTAAGTTTACTAACAATATGCTATTTTTAATTAAACTTGTGCTTAAAAATGGTGTAAAATTTTTTGAAATGTTGAATAAAATATATTTATAATGTTCTATAAATCTACTTTTTGGCATATTGACAGTTATAAATTTTAATGTTTTATTAGATAAAATTTTACACTTTCTTTAAAAATACTATTTTAAGCTATTTATTAAACTATCATAGTATTGCCAAGTGATGTATATTTTTCAAAGTATATATTTGTTATACATTTTATGACCCGTGAATAAATACAGATGTTATTACGTTATTAAAGTAGTGAAGTTAATATTAATAGAAAAAGTAGTATATATTATAATAGTCATTTAAATTAAAACTTAGAAGGTAAAAGTCAAAATATTATTAGCAAACTGATCATTTAGCTTAATTCAAAAATTTAATTTTATTTAAGAAAATATAACATTAAAATAAAAATTTTAAAATAAAATATAAACACTTTCAGAAAAGAAATACAATTTGTACCAAACTAGTTGAGGGTTCTAGCTCTACCATTGCATTTAAATAGATGCCATAAATTTAGATTATATTTAAAAGTAATAAAAATATTAAGAAAAATTATTTATTTAATCCTTATACTTTGTATTAATTTTTAATTTGATCCCTATACTTTAATTTTTTTTTCAAATCAGTCTTTACACTCTCCAAATGTTTAAACATGGGTCTTTGCCGTTACAATCCAAATTATGATGATATGGCTGACAAAGTTAATGTTTTATGCCTACGTGGAAATTGATGTGCCAATTAGATGCCACACAAGCTAGTATTTTAATAGCAAAATGCTAAGGTGGATTCCTTTTCCATTCCAATTGTTTCAAAGCCTCTCTATTACACCCATCAAAGACTCCTTTTATTACACTCCTACCATTCTTCATCGAAGAAACCTCTATTTTCATCCCAAAGCGTTAACTTTTCCCTTATTCCCTAAAATGGTGGTAAAGAAAAAGATGCTGAAAACAAGGATTTAAACGTGGCAATGACAACGCACTTCGTTAGATCATTTTCTAACATAAGGACGACAATGACAATGTCATGTTCATATTATAAAATGTTGATAGGTTGATGTCATTTACCAGTCACTATCAAGTTTTATCCTTCACCTGACAATGCACCTAAAGGGGGGGTGAATAGGTGCTTTTAAAAATTTGCTTAAATTCTGTTTTTAAGATTATAGTTAACTGAAAGTATTTTTAGTTGACTATAATTAGTAATAAATAGTTGACTGTGACTAGATATAGTCAACTGATTTTTTTAGCAATTCGTTCACTCTATCACTAAGGAAGATAGTTAATTGTAAATATTTCAGTAAATTGTATTACTTGAAGAGAAAAGACAAGTGGAGAAATCAGTTAACAATAATATATGCAGTTGACTGTAAATAAATAAAAAATGCAAAGATCAGGAATAAAGTATCAAACATGATGATTTATCCCGATTCGACCAAAAACAATACCTACTTTTAGTTCTCTTGACTCCTTCAAGGGATTTTCCATTAAGAATTGTTCTTTTACAACTTCAAAAAGTTTTCACGTGCTCACTCTAAACACAAGGTTTTCAAGCTTAACCTTAAACTTATTAGAGTACCTCACTCTAAAACACTTCCCTTCTTTACTGATACAGAGGCTCAAAAATAGTAACAAAATATGAGTTTTATGAACCCTTATAAAATGAGTTTTCACTAACAGTTCACAAAGTGTTCTAAGAAGCAGATAAACTAGAAGCTTAGTTCAAGGAAGAAGACTTTTTGAATATTATAGATCTATATCTCTCTTCTGTTCTCCTCTGTCTTTCACAAAGGACAATAGTTCCATATATGTAGCTTTTTAGAAAATAGTCGTTGGAGAACAATAAATGCTGTAGATCTTTATGGTTAAGGAGATGATCAAGTTGTTCCTCATTTAACTGCCATGAAGTATGGGTTACAGCTCTAGTAAGCGTGGTTCATCTTGGAAAGTTGAGAGTGCCATTAATGGTTGTTTTTGTCAGCAGCTTCAAGCGAGACAGAGGATGTAGAAAGGATGTAAGAAAGGGTGTTAGAGTAAGGTTGAGACTTGTCCCTTTAAGACAACTTTCTCGTGTTGTTCGCTGGAGAGAGAGAGAGTCATGAGTTGTCTTCCATTTGTTCGAGATCTCAAACCAGGATTGTGGGCTTTTGATTTGGGTTGTAATTTTATGGGTTGAAAGAATGTCTAGACTTGCAAACACTTGTTGGAAGACTTCTTCATTTTTTTTTTTATGTGGGTTGTGCTTGTTTTTCTGCATTTGGTTTGTCATAAATCAAACTTGATTTTGGGTTAATCATTTTTAAGGTAACATCACAACATTTCAAAACCTTTATTTTCAAGAATAAGGGGAAAGTTAAAAGCTCCAGGGTAAAAATGAAGGTTTTCTTTGCCAAATAATGGTGGAAAGTAGCAAAAGGAGTCTTCAATGGATGTAACAGAGAGGCTTTAAAACAATTGAAGAGGAAAAGGAGTCCACCTTGCCATTTTGTTATTAAAATATTAGCATGTTTGGCATCCAGTTGGCATATCAGGTTCCATATGGGCATAAAATACCAGCTCTGTTAACTACATCATCATAATTTGGATGGTTTTATAAAAGCAAGGATCAATGTTTAAACATTTGAAAAGTGTGAGGAGTGATTTGAAAAAAAAAAAAAAAGAATAAGAACCAAATTAAAAATTAATGCAAAGTATAAATAATTAATTTTTCCAAAATATAATTAAAACAAAATATAATAAATGCCTACAATCCAATTAAATTTGTCCTTTTTCTTGTCCAAATAAATAAACTTAATTAGATTATTGGACTTTATCCATTCAGCCAACGAAATGAAACAATATTAAGCAATAAACCAAGCCCATTAGTAGTCAAATGTGTAGAGCACCCAACTAGGAATCGATTTCGAGCGAGTTTTAGAATCAAGCTTAAGGAGGTCTATAAAGCCCTAGAAATTAAATTATAAAATTCCATTCACTATTCTTTTGGTTCCTTTAAAAGGAATTTGGTATGGCATAGAGGAGGGTGCAGATCAGAAGCAGTTATGCAGATATTCATAAAAACTATAATAGGGAAGACCATAACTCTCAAAGTCGAGAGTAGTGATACTATTGACAATGTCAAGGCTAAGATTCAAGACAAGGAAGGTATTCATAGCATGTTCAATTCCTCAAGCATATCTATGTTTAGATTGAAACTCACAAAATTTAATTGAATTTCAATTACCCTTTGTTTGAGCTATAAATGTCTTTATAGGCATAAAATAGTTTCAAATTTTCATTGGCTAATGCAATTGAAGTTTGTATTTTCCATTCCTATAGTGTCGCAATGGCCAAATGGAGCACTTTTATGTTAGCATCTCAAATTTGTTCAAGAATGAAAGTAAATAACAATCTTTTCATAAACGGGTATAATCGACGATTTGGTAGTAAAAACAATAAGAAATTCAATATAGAATACTATTTCCAGTGTCACAGGATATAATTGATTAGCTGATATTTCAAAATTTAATGTTTGGTTTATTAGAACCATATAAACTGATACCAAGAACTCCAATTAATAAATAAATGGAACTTCTTGCTATATACAAAATAAACTTTATAGCTAAATACGAACTTAAATGTTTCTTCCCCCTCCCCCCCCCCCCCCACATGGATAAAAGTAGATAAATAGGAATTAATTCTAATTCCCACATGACGAAAAAAAGTAAAATGTCTCAAGAAGAAAATGATCTTTTTTTATCACTATACATTGCTAACATCTGGAAATGGAATAATCGAGATTCCCAAGTAACCGGTTGAGCCGCTTAAGTAGTTAAAGTGGTGATAAATCTCATCAGTAAAATTGGTCTTATAGAGAGTTCATCTATTCTAAGTATCTAGTAAAAATAAAAAATATATATAATATTTAAATTATTTTTTGTTATTTAAATTATTATTTAATTAATATATTAATATTATTTAAATCTATTTTTATCTTTTTTAAATATTTTTAAATATATTTATATATTTAAATTAAAATAATAAAATAAAAAATATATATTTATAAAAAATATATAAATAAAGGTTGATTTGAGACTTTGTGGGGGTATAATAGAGCCTTCGTTGATAGCTTTGGCTCGTAAATACAATTAAGACAAGATGATTTGCCGCAAGTATATGCTTCCATCCAACCTTTCACTTATTTTTCTAGTATTGTTCATGCGGTTTGGGAATTAATAGTTCATATTGAAGTATGCTTTTTACTTTTTTTCCTTCTTAACTTCTATTTGGTATAATTACCTGGATTTGTATGTTGTTTTTGTTTGAAGGAAGAAACCTAGTTCTATAGTGACCTGTTAAGATATATCACATATTTGATCGATTTAGTGTTACTATATTTCCAGGATGGGACAATCACTTGCTATTTAACCATCCTTTGCTATAAAAATGTGCAAATGGGGTCTTGATTTTTCACATTATAAGCAATTCTTTGTGTGCTCCTGGTGCACATACACCTGAGAGTCAAGATTTAATCTGTAAGGGCCCAACGTGTACAACTTTAATTTGGTCTACTAGGTGTACCCAAGAAATTTTTTCCCATTATTGATTTCCTTCTCAAATGTGTTAATGGGGTTCTTTTAACCCTAGTTGATTTTCATAGGTGGGATATTTTAATTTTTGCTATTTTTAGTAGAGTAGTGACTACACTTTTTAGTTTAAGTGAGGGATAGAAGCTTTATTATCATGTATATTTTTTTTTTTTGGTTTTCTCTTCTTTTGTGGTTAAATGATTACTCTATTTCATTTTAGTACTTGCAACTTAATGTGATCTTAGAAATTGTATATATAAGATATTGTATATCTTGAGTTCTTTTTTGTCGTAGGATGAGTGTAAACTGTGAAATCAAAGTTCTTTGGTAATATTTGTTCTAACTTTCTGTGAAGAGTGCGCTAGTGTATGTTAAACAAGTGTGCTTGTGTTCCTTATTAATTTCATTTTAAATATTAAACTATTTGCTAATGCGGCCTAGTTTCTGTACATCTATTGTCGCTTTCAGAATTAATATTTTACAATATATTTATTGGTTGGACTACTTATTGAGCTTTCTTTTGCCAACAAATTCCAAAAGAGGGCATCCTAGTTACTACAATAGTTTGCATGTTTAGTTGTTAACATTTTTGTCAACATTAGTCCTATAATAGCAGTTGGTCTTCTAGCTTTGCATGGCATTTCTTTATGGTAATTCAATTATATATTTTGTTTTACAAAAGTTATATGAGTACATATTGCTTTTATAACATTTGGTGGTGGAAGGAAATGTGCTCACACAGGATGTGATTTTATATTTTTATTGAACTCTTTATATCAAAGTTGCATAAATGCTGGTAAAGATATGGGATACCATAGTTTTTCCAAAATATAGGTTGGGAGTACAGCAATATATACTAAATTAATAAATAATATCTTATAATAATTATAATTTTTATAATAATAAAAATATATCTTGAACCTTTTATGATATAATCAATTAATTAATCTATACTTAAAAAATCATTTAACTTAAGAAAAGTCAACCACAATAATATATGCAAGTGAAGTATATACTTGAATTCAGAAGAGCCCATGCTTCATAGTTCAAATGATACGATTTATGTTTTCTATTTTCTGGGCATACCTTGGAAATTTTTAATTCGAGTCTATTGGCCCAAAACATAAAATGGCCCAACACCCATGTTTGATGGATGACAAATCAAATGAAGAAGAAAGGCCTAACTCACATCAGAAAAGCAAATCTACAGCACTTTAAACTCAGCCCATCTCAGCCCATAAGTGGAAGACAACTCATCTAAAGTACCAAAGCTACTGTGAAGTGAAAGTCATCAGAATTTTCTCAGAACCTCCTTTGCCATACTCTTCTTGCGCCTCCTTCTTGCCTCCTGGAAGTGCTGTCAGCAACAACTATTAATGGCACCTCAACAAAACTCAAATCCATCATGCCATTGAGCCAAAACTACACATCATGGCAGTCAAAGAAGAAGCAATGAAATCTCTCTCTCTTCATCAATATCTTCTATAATAAATGCTCACCAGTGTCTCTTTCTGAAGAAAGCTATAAATACCGTAAAGCTTATACCTTCGAAGATAGAGAACAACAAAACAGAAATGAGAAAGTGCTAAAAGAAAGAAGCATTCTGTAATATTATTTTTTATTTTGTTTTTTTAGTGCTTAGTCTCTAGTTTATCTGCTTGTTAGAAGAAAATTTGAGTTGTTAAAGAAAACCCAATTATGTGGGGTTTATAAAACTTTTCTTTACTGATTGGTATACCTCTGTTTTAAGTAGAGAAGAGGGTTGTTGTGATTGTAAAGTTTAAGGTTAAGTTAGAAAACCTTGTATTTGGAGTTAGCACATGAAAACTCCTTGTGAAAGTGTAAGAAAACTTTTCTTAGTGGAAAATCCTTTGGTAAAGACAAGGGGACTAAAAGTAGGCATTGTGGTTGGCCGAACCAGGATAAACTTGTGTGTTTGATTCTCTTTCTTTGATTTCTGTCTGTCAGTATATTTTTTAAGCAACTTGAAATTTTATAGTTAACTTCATTATTCTTTCATCTGTTTATTTATAAGAAATACAGTTCATTAAAACATTTATAGTTAACTGTCTTTTCTTCTGTCATAACACTCTCATTGCTGAAAAGTTCAGTCAACTTTAATCTATTACAGTTAACTGTTCATTGAAATTTGTAGCTGTCTAAAAATATTCTCATTTGACTCTCTTCTACTTTCCTCCCTTCAAATAAAGTGAACTTCTTACCAAAAAGTTCAGTCGACTATATTTTATTTCAGTCAACTGTTTATTGTAAATTATAGTTAACTGTAAATTTCTCAGTTAACTAAGATTTTCAAAATAGAGTTATTTTGCAAAAATTTTAAGTGCACCTATTCACCCTCCCCTCTAGGTGCATTGTCAGGGTCAACATGCAATAATAGTTCATCGAGACGCTGGACAATGTAAAACCCAATCTATAATTCTTTGCCAGTCATAACTAAACCAAGTTGCATTTAAAAAAAATTGTCTGCCTTGTGATTTAGTTATTTTGAGTGGAGATGGTAATCATTGGTATATTCAAAGAAGGTGTGTAGTAAATTATAACTTTTACATATGATTTTATAAGTAAAATTTTTAGTGCACTCACAATTTTGAATGCACTAGTTCACTTAGTTATAATATAGGGATATAATTATAATATTATCATTTTTTATATTGATATTATTATAATTATGTTCTTACATTGTACCTGTGTCTACTGGTGCACTCAAAATTATGAGTGCACTAAAGATAACACTAATTTTATAGTATAATTAATTTGATGATAAGGATTTAAAGATAAAATTAAAAGATAATTAAATAAAGTTAAAGGGAATAAAGTGAAGTCTAAATTTAAGGAACCAAAAGATTATTCTTGCATATATATATATATATATATATATATATTAATAAGTATAAGCATTGGTATAAACCGGATAAATTTTGGACTAAATGAAACTTTAAAACTTTAAAATTTAAGTTCAAAATTAAAAGTTGTATTTTTACTAAAAAAATTCCTTTTTCATTTTATATGTTAGATCATATTTTGATTTTAGAAAAATAAGTGTATTTGATTAAAAAAAATTAATGACTATATAATTTAATCATACATACATATATATATATATATATATATATACCATGAAAGAGAAGAATAATTTATTTGTTTGAATTTTTATTTGTAACTTCAAATTTATCTTTTATTATAAGGACGTATCTGAACTTAAAATCTATTGTTTTGAATTGGTAATTTCATTTAATTCTTCAAAAATTATTTAATTTTAATAAATTTAATATAAATGGGAATTCCCAAAAGTCATTCCATTTATAGCAAAATAAACATGCTTTCATTTCAAATCAAAAAAATTACCATTGGTCCCTCTAATTTTACCTTAGTAACAAGTTTACTCTAGTAACAATTTGGTCCTCCACAATTTTGGAATAAAAAAAGGCCTATTAGGAATTTATTAGTAAACCAAATAAGTCCATTTGTCATCTTTCTGTTACAACGTGGAGGCTAAATGTGCATCCATATGATAAGTTTTTTTTTTTTTTTATCATTGCTAAAATGACATAAGTGTGAAGCATTTTTAGAATTTCTTTGACAAAATTTGCACCATATTCACAACTTTTTTTCTTAACTTTGATTGAAAAAACTTTAAAAATGCTTCACACTTAGTGAGGTGTTAATGAAGGCGGGGAAAAAAACTAATTTTACTTATGCATCTCACCTTTATGTAAGTAGAAAAACTGTCCACCCCAATGTTCTCTTAATAAGAAGATGACAAATGTACATGTTTGGTTTATGAAGAATTCATGAAGAACCATTTTGTTACTTCAAATTTGTATATGATTAAATTGTCACTAAGTTAAAACTTGAGGGACCAAATCGGTAGTTCTTTCATTCCAAATCCTTTACCTTTGAGAAAGCGACCCAATTGAAACGTCAGTCAATACTGAATACGCTTAACTGAGTGAATTGGAAATGAAAATCGTGTTTTAATCATGAGCAAAGTAGAATTAATGGATTTGTATTGTGATCCTAGCTTTGACATAATGCACTTTCTCAATGATTGAGTTGTCCAACATGTGGAATTATGAATGACACTATTTGCGATTTATACGAAAGAAGACAAACTTATACTTGTTTTCTGTCTGGTACATATATTGTTATTATATTGATGGATGGTTGAGCAATACACATACGATTTTATTTTTTAAGTGGGAGAGCTGCTATCTGATTTATATTAATTTGCTTGCTATAAAAGTTGTAAAGAAATTTCAATTTTGTGAATCCATGGATGGCTTCTCAGGTGATAACCCACCTGGCAACGGTCATATGATAGGGTCAAGGTTGAACAACATCACAAGTCATATTCGAGATTCCTCATGTTGTATTTCTAAGGCTTTTTTATCCCTTACTTATCACTGGGGTATTTAATCCCCATTAACTTCTGACGCCAAAATTATTAACCGAGATCTGTTTATGCCCTTTTTTAAGAGTCACAAGCTATAACAAATGTTATGGTTTATTAGAGGCTGCTACTAATGACAGTCTTTGATAGACCGTCATTAGTAGCGATCTGTAAAAAACCATCACCTGTGGTGGTCCCCTGTTGCCCACTACACATGTTACGTCATGATTAGGTCTTTTAGATTGCAATGCTGATAGACCATCATTAGTAGCGGTCACAGACCATCATTAGTAGCGGTCTGTAAGAGACCATCACCTGCAGTGGTCCCCTGTTGCCTACTATACATGTCACATCATGATTGGGTCTTTTAGATTGCAGTGCTCCCTCATTGGTCCTTTAAAGATAGCTTTATTTGCAAAAGGAAAAAATTACAATATCTAAAGTTTAAAAATGTAGTCGGTGTCCCTTTCCTCATATCTCATTTTTTAAGGTATTTTTACAAGAAAAGGATATCTAAAGTGAAGAGAGGAGAAGGTGCTGAAGATCAATTGCGGTAAGTTTCTAAACCAATAATTTTTGTCTAATTCTCTTAGTGGTCCTAATATTGTCTGGAATTTTTCCTACAAATGGTCCCAAATGCTTCCCTTTTCTGAGTTTTTTTACTAGCATACTTTTTTCCATATCAGGTTGCAATCATCCCTGTTGTGTAGCTAAAATTAGTTATAATAGTGAATTTTTTTTTTTTTAATATTTGGAAGTTTACGAGTGTTGGCATATATCATATGGTTAAAATTAGATAGGGTTAATAGATGTGATTCTCTAAAGGATGTTGAAACTGCAATTTTTTTTCATTAAGCATTTGATCCGTTATAAACAATTTGCTAAGAAAGTTAGTTGGGAAAAAAATTATAATAGATATAAAGGAAATGGGTAAAATTTGTATGAAGGAAAAAGTTGAAATTATGTATTTGAAAATTTTAAATTCGAAAATAATAAATAATAATAATAGTAAAGTTGGAAGAAATGAAGAAAAAAGATGAGGTTGGGGAAAATCATAAAGGTATTAAAAAATACAATAATAATAGAATTTTGGAAATTGTATATAAGAAATATATAATATTATAGATGATATGTATAAGTTGAAAATGTAAAAAAGTGGAACTAAATTAGAATATTAAGAAGTAGAAGAGCAAAAATATTAAAGATATTAAAAATTTGAAGTAGATTTTGTATATTGAATACATAATATTAACATACTAATTTTAATAAGATGTGATATTGAAATGTGTTTGGAAAAAAATATTAATTATGGTAGAGTTATGATAATGGAAGATTGGAAATTATAGATAAGAAAGTGTATAATATTGTAGATAATATGTATAGGGTTAGGATTTAAAATGTGGATTTAGGTTAAAATATTAAGTAGGAGAATAAAAAATAGTAATTGTAAAAAACTTTTTGAAGTAGATCTAGTATATTTAATATATGATATGTGTGTGTGTGTGTGTGTGTATATATGTATGCATGTATATACTATATATATTTAATATTAGTAAAATCTACCTATTATTGAAATGTGATTGGAAAATTAGAAATAGTAGTAGTGGTAAAGTTGGAATGAATGGAAAAAAGATGCGGTGGGAAAAAATCATAGATGGATGGTAAAAATATAATAAAAGAAATGTGGAAATTATAGATAAAGAAGTGTATAATCTTGTAGATAATTTGTATAGGATTAAGATTTAAAAAGTGGATTTATAATAGAATATTAAGAAGTAGGAGAACAAGAAAATTAAATGTAGAATAATTTGCAGTAGATTTAATATATTTAATATATAAAATATATTGAATATATAATAATTAATATATGTATATAACATATCATTGAATACATAATGCATTATGAAAAATTGTAATAAATATAGATAAGTGGTGGAAAATTATATTAGAGGAAGGTGTAATAAATTAAGTAGTTATTTATTTTAACTATTTGTATACACTTGTTTATTTGAAAGGCAAAATGAGTAGAGAGAAAGAAATTGTTCGTATCTATGCAAATAGGGAAATAATCAACATTGAGGAGGGCATGACATTTGTGTGTGACATGGTTGATGTAATTAGAGTTGACAAAGAGATCACACTTGATAGGTTGAAACGTGCAGTTGGCCATAAGCTTCAGTTGGAAGCTAATTAGTTCATGTAACAGTTGGTATATAAACATCTAGTGTCTTTGTATCCAACTCGATATCGAGCATGAAGGTTATAAAATGATGATGACATTCAATCAGTGTGGAAGGCAAATGCAAGATTCCTAACCCAATTGAATTTTTCTGAGTTGTATGCACTTATCGGAACAACAAAACTTAACTTGAACAACCATACTGGGTCACAAGAAGACTATGTTGTTTCAACACTCCTATTTAGCAATCAAGTAGTTGGCACTGATGAACATACAATGAATGAAAATAATTATGAAACAGACGTCATGACTTGGATTCCACATGTAGAGTTCTTGCAACAGTATAGTCTTAATATCCCCAATTATACCTCAATACCAATTTCTTCCCAGCCTCTACCTAGTACTTCTTGGTTCCCCTCTAGTGATGAGGATATTAAGGACATATTGAATGAGTTTTAAAATGAAGATGAATATAATGCGTTGCTGGAAGGATATGATGAAGACAACGATGGACAGGGCGATGGAGATGGAATATTCACTGTGGGCTACGTAGATGTGGTTATTGGTAATGCCTGAATTGATCCTCCATCTGCTTTCTTTAAGCAAACTAATATGGGTGGAGCGAGGGGATGCGAGTTAATAGATTCAGATGAACGACTTGACATGAATGATAACCAAGAGTTGTATATTAGATCGTAGTTTAATGATATCTAGGCTTTGCACTAAGTGGTTAAAATTTACTTCGTTCGTGCACACCACACTTTCAAGGTGCATTATTCATGTAGTAAGTATGAATATTACCGATGTTCAGAGTATGGAGTATCTTGCAATTGGAGGTTAAGAGCTAGTCGAAAGACTAATGAAAATCTTTGGCAAATTACTAGATATTTTTTGCAGCATTCATGCTTATTTGCTTCACTATCCTAAGATCACCCAAAACTTGACTCTGATGTCATATCATCGTTCATTATATCTATGGTGACTGAAAACCCTAGGGTTTCTGTAAGACAAGTCATTGAGAGGGTGTGATCTATCTTTGGTTACATTGTTTCCTAAAAAGGCATGGACAGGGAAACACAGGGTAGTTGCCCTCGCCTTTAGGAATTAGGAGAAGTCATACGCTACCCTTCCAAGATGGTTGGTAGTTGTTCAACAATTTATGTCAAGTTTGTATTATGAGTTTGTAAACAAAGCGATCCCATCAATGAGCACAGATTCAGGGGAAATGGTTATGTTCCACCAGGTTTTTTGGACATTTAAACTATTTATAGACGTATTCAACCATATAAAGCCAATGGTTCAAGTGGATGACATATTTCTATATGGAAAGTATAAAGAAACATTGCTTATTGCAGCATCACAGGATGGTGACACTAACATAATTCCCTTTGCATTTGCCATTATCAAGGGGGAAATAGTTGATGCATGATCATGGTTTCTAATGAGTGTGAGGCGTCATATGGCAAAGAACAAGCAAGGAATTTGCTTAATTTCTGATAGACATCTAGCCATTTTATCTACCATAAGGAATAGTTCAATTAGGTGGCAACCACCTGATGCTTACCATGTATTTTGCCTACGTCATATGGCTAGTAACCTCAACAAAGTGTTTAAGCTTCAATCATTGAAAATGATGTTCATTAGCATCAGTAAGTTAAGTCTGGATGACATGATTATTTGAATATCATATGATCATAATACTTATCTTAAGTTATAATGTGCAAATTACCAGTACCAAAGTCATGTGGCGGATAAACAATTGAAGGAGTTGCATCAGTTGCTAGGTGTTACAATAACATGGATTGAGGAAACTCTAAAAGCACAGTGGTCAAGGGCATATGACACTCAAAGCAGGTGTTAGGGGCAAATGACAACAAATTTTGCCAAACAAGTGTTTGTAAGAAACTTAAATTGAGGGCTAAATGAGTGTTTACATGTATTGTGCGTATGTTTGACTAGTGTGCATCATCATTCAAGGTTGAAGAGCCTTATGATCTAACAAACAAACTATATGGATGATGTTGTAAGTTTAGCTTGGGTGATCGGGTATGTGATTGTGGTGAGTTTCAAGTAAAAAAAAATACAATTGTATGTATATGTCTACTGCATGTGCAAAGGTGGCTATAGACCCTCTTTAATATGTGGATCATATTTTCATATTAGAGACAATACTTAGTGTGTATAGCATGGATTTTAAACCAATTGGGGATGAAGTACATTAGCCACAATGGTATGGACCAATAGTGATTTCTAACGCTTCAATGATTCATGTTCAGGGTAGACCAAAGTCAACTAGAATCCAAAATGAGATGGATTGGAAATAGGGACTAAGTGAGCCGCTTAGGTGTGGTTTGTATAGGCAGACTGATTATAATCGTACAACATATCCTTTCTGTCAGCCTAAGAATCCGTAGATGTTGTTCCATCGCTTGGTTGTGTTCATAAGTTTTTCCTTATACAGTTATGTATTTTAATGATCATGTAACGTTGTTCTCGCAGACAATTAATGCATTATGTGTGACCATTTCAAAGTTATATGATTATGTAGGTGTGGTCTCAAATCATTATTATCATTGTATAGCACTGATAATTAATGCCTTGTACATTTGGACTTGTTGATTTTCCATGTATTCTTTATTACACCAACAGGGTTTAGGGTATGGTAGGATGACAAAATGTTGTTGATCTAGGGCCTGAGGATGGGTCTTTGTTGTACTTATGGAGTAGGCATGTCTCGTAAGCCGTGTGGCTTAGCAGAGTAAGTGAAGAGTCTTACTTGATTATATAATCGAATCACTTAACTTGAGCAATAAAATGGCTAATTATGTGCATTCATCATGTAATAGGATGATTAGATTCTTTGCATACGCCGTGTTGCACATGCAAATTGACTATTTGACCCCTACTTTAGCTATAGTGCCTTACTTACAGCAGGCCAAATTTTGTGGCGTTTCTCGCTTTGCAAAGTTTAACAACAATCTTGCATTTGTAATAGTGCTTGTGGAAAGGTGGCAACTTGAAATGTACACCTTCCACATAACATATGGTGAGTGGACTATTACGCTTGAAGTCATAGCTATGCAGTTAGGGCTTTCATGCCAAGGGGTGCCAATTTATGGCCACACTAGTTTCCTTTGACCATACATCTGCTAGATTCTACTAGGTGTCACCCCACCCCTCGAGCAGCTTGAGGGTCAGAGACTGAGTGTCACCTGGCTTGTAGACACATTTTCTGAACTTCTTAAGTATGCCAATGATAAAATTATTTGACGATTTGCCCATGCTTACATTATGAACTTGATTAGTGGATATTTGATGCCAAATTGAATAGTACATAGAGTTATGTTGATGTATTTGACCTTATTAGATGATTTTGAAGATACAAGGCAATACAGTTTGGACATTGGTAGGTGTTTGACATTGTTACACCTTTGGGCTTAGGATAGATTCCCTATACTCGCCTTAGAGCTGCCACCACAGCCTAATCCACTCTTAAATATTTACCCAATACGACCACTATTAGGATTCCAGTAATAAAATTATGCCCTTGGTTATTTTGTTACACACTCACACTAATTGCGTTTTTAAACCATGACTTTACATTGGGTCATAAGTGGAGGTGTCTTAGCCAAAATCCCTGTCCTCAGCGGAGAGCCATACCACATTATAGGGTGTTGCTCTATCAGATGGTCCATAATGAGGTTAGAATACTATGGCCGTCATCTTTTATGGCGATCGAAAGGACACCGTGTCTCTAACATGTTTCATGCCACTTGCAAATTATTTGATAGCCTTACGAGGCACAGCATGTCAACTAGCTTATCCGAGATTATTGTTTGGCATCCAGAGATATTTGGATAGTATATGTCCTCCTCATAGGCTTCTACATCATTGAGTGACACCATTATGATTGGGTGCTATATCAATTTGGCCGAGTTCAGCTAATACCTCAAGATCCAGTCAATTTGAAGGCTTGTCACATGATCCAACTACGAGGCAAGACACGAAAAGATTGGCGTCATGAACATATGGTATTCGTCGCGGCTTGGGATGTGTAGCATGACACCATTTCCCTTTCTTCTTTGGCAACCCACCCAATCAATCACATATCAGACTATATGCATTAGTATTGGAGACAAATATGTTGATGGATACATCCTATTAGTGGTGCCCAGGGCTATGTGGTACATTTCTTTCTTATTATTTTCTTCGTATTATATTCCTTACTTATGACATTTTTTGTTCATTGCAGGCGGACTTAGTAAAAAGTCTATATTTGCTTAGCATTAATGATCCACCATTAGTGGATTATCACCACTTTAGAGATATGGTGCATCATGTTTGTACATCTATGTTAGATGCCCTAGGTGAGCATCGGACCATGACGGCTTCCCAGCCAGCCATACTTGTACTTGAACTCCCTCGGCCTCTGATTCCTCCACGTAGACTTAGAAAGAGGGCGCACAAATTTATGTCTTCCCAGGAACCTATTGGGGATGATCCAACTGTCGATGCTGTTAGGAGTGGTAACACTACTTCTACAGTGCCATCTGAAGGTATGGAGCATTCTTTTTTCTCCGACATAGTCACATATTAACATTGGGGGTGTTGGCCCATCAGAGCTTCATTTTATGCAACCCAACCACCGCTGCCTACCTCTACTAATTCCCATCCATCCTATTTTACATTGACACATTCACTTATGCCATATGGGTATGGTTCACTTTTTGCACTTTTTAGTGACTCATTCACTTTTAGTGTTAAGTACGGCTTTGTCACTCCAATTCAACCCATTCTGCCTATTTAATCATCACAATTGAATTTAAAGACTAAGCCTACCCTAGCTTAAAAGACTCTCGTGCAAGATGACAATGGGGACGAACAAGATAAAGAAGCCATAACAATAAATGAAGAAGAAGATGGAGACAAAGAAGACGTCCAGCCCATGCATCCATAACGAGTACAACGACAACCTCAATGTGACACTGGGAGCCATTACTTTAATAATTAGATGTTTTGTTGTCTCTTGATTTATTGTTATGACATTTCGGTAATTGACTTCTTCCATCAAAATGAACATCTAAGTTATTTTCCTCTTCTCTCAATTCTATTTTTCTCCTTTGTTTTACTTTCATCATTTCATATTTTTATATCATGTTCAAGTTATCATTTTGAATTTCTCTTTCTTCTTTATTTCACAATCCCTAAATTTCTCTTTCATTCTCATTTCAATAATTTAAATTCATATTTTATTTAAATTCCATGACTTTATTTTTCTTTTCTATTTCATTCCATGATTTTTACCTTTTCTTTTCTATTCTAAGTTCTTTATGTTATATTTCTCTTTTATTTTGTTTTCATGCTTTTACATTTCTATTTCTTATACTCCTTCATGATTTTGCTATAATTTCTTATACTATCCTTTAATTGCTAATACTATTACTATTTTTTTCATTAATTCCATTTAATCAAAATAAAATTATCATTAAAAAAATGAAAAACAAAAAACAAAAGGATTTAGCTAAATGGGTCATGGGCTTGGCAATACTACGAGCCAAAATATCAACTGGATTGCGATGCTGCACACACCACAAACCAATAATTATTACATATTGGGTTGTGGTATGGCCGTATGGGCAATACTGCAACCCAATAATAGTTATTGGTTGCGGTATTACTCATACTGCGACCCTATAAATATATTTTAAAAAATATATCCAAGTTAATAGTTTTGACGATAGAAGAAATAGGTAAAATTTGAGGCAAAAAGTAGGTGAACAGTACAAAAGTCGAAAACTATACATATTGTGTTGATTAGAGAGGGAATATTTAAATAATTACAAGGTAATCCCATATATTCTGTCACTTGCCAACGAGAGACAATGGAGAAGGTAAGCTTATCTTTTGTTTCATCCGATTTCAGATGGTGGACGATCAACTTTCTGTCTCGAGCCATATTGCAAACCAATTATTCGCCAAAGGGGCGCAATTTCAGGGGATAAATTTTGTACCTATGCTAGGTCATGATGCGTTCCAAAGATTGTGAAATCGTATACACTTGACCTTTTTTATATTTTTTATATATTGTGCACCCAAAATGAGAGAAATATTAATGTTTATGGTAACAAATTTTATTATTTTCTTAAATAAAAAATAATATTCATTATTATTTATCAATAAACATCATCTTTTCACTTGATTTGTGAATGTATTATGAAATCATCGTTATTACCATTGGCTTGCTATATATCATTATTAATTTGAATCACTATTTGCACCATCAACATATCCAATACGCTTGGCACCACCACTATTATCATTGGCATCACCAACGACATTTACAATTTATGATAGTTTCAGAGTTCAATATTATTCAGTATTTGCTGTTATGGCCTATGTGATCTTACACCGTGCATCAAATGATAATTAGTGCATGTACAATATCAGTGAAACAGCTCTTTATTCTACGCGGGACACATAGAAACACACACACACACACACACACACACACACACATATATAGTGGTGGCATCAAGTCTAATGTTGAATTTGAAGCTTCTGAACGATAGACTTGCTATCTATCCCCTTACTGTAATAGTTGTCGATAAATTCTTAAATTTGGAGGTTTGTCCGGTGATAGCAGCTCCGGCAGAGGCCCATAATAACCATCCCCTTTCCATTTTCTGAGATTGAAGAGTATCACCACCGAAATTTTCGATTCCTTCTGCCAATTTGCCAACACCCTATGCTGCGCACTCGTGTACTCTCCATTCGATATTATCTGCACCATAATTGTACAAGAGAAGATTCTCTACCACCGTCATCTAATGTATCAACTGTATTTACGTAGAGATAAAAGAGAAAAGAGGGAGTGAAGTGGGTTTCATACAATGGTGATGAAATGAAGTAAAATAGTACCTGAAGCATGTCCCCGACGTTAATAAGAAGACCACCGGGGAGAGGCTCGACATGGACCCAGTGATCGCCATATTTGACCCGGAGCGCCCCCCCCCCCCCCCCCCCCACCTGGTTCTGCAACAGGACCGTGACGATGCCCGGATCAGAATGCGGTGTCATACCCATCTTCAGATCCGGCTGCGGGCAGTACGGGTAGCTGTGCCCCACCAGCAACCTGCTTTAAGAGAAAGTCAGTTCCTTGAACTTTCCACCTTCCAGCCCTAGCCCCTCACTCAGCAACTCCATCACTGTCTCGGCCACCCTCGCAGCATGCAAATCCCATGCAAACACCTCTCTCCAGCATATCTCTCGCTGCCTCCGGCGCCATCCCCGCCTGCAGCGAGTCGTGCCAGCTGGCGGCGTCGGTCCGGTACAAGTCGTTGTTACTCGCGTACATGATGCCCGGGGTCTCTTCTCGTTTGTAGTACTTGGCCTTGATCTGTTGGGGCAGGTCGTGAAACGCTTCGATGGCTGCGATGGTTTCGTCGAGGACTGGCGCGTCTACGTTGTGGTTGATGACCAGGAAGAATCCCCCCGTTTTTGCTGCTTACTTTATCTGCTGGACGATTTTGGGTCGGTTGGTTTGCGAGGCTACGTTGGAAAGGTCGATGACTGGAATAGCAGCGTCAGTGGTGGAGGACTTGAGGTCGGAGAGGGTATAAGGGGAATGAACGAAGAAAGGAGGGATGGAAGTGATGCCGGAGTCGGAGAGGCCCTTCACTCCGATCTTGGAGTCATCGAACCCCTTCACCGCCTTTGCTCGGTCGTAGCCCGTACCCGCCATGTTTGATGTGTTTATTGATCTGAATGGGTGTGCATAGGACGCTATGTAATTGCACGAGATTGCAGATGATAGCTATCTGTTTATGTAAAATATGGCGTTCTCTACTGCACCGTGCTTGTTTAGTAAAGTTCTGATCACATTGTTTTACTGTACTAAGATATTATCGATAAAATATGGCAAAGGTATTACTAGTTTTATTAACACAATTTTTTAAGTATTCATTAATATAGCATTTTCTAGTGCTCCCAGCTCCGGAGTAATTTAAAAGTAATTTAATGTAATTACACTGTTATACTTCATTTCATAGCTTGATTAGTTAAATTTACCTAAACATAAAGATTGATAAGGACAACTTTTTCTCATGCACAAAATGTTACGGTGTGTGTGTTTTTAACATTCAATAAAATAGTGGGTTATAATATTGTTACGAATGAAATACACGCCCAGAATTCTAGTAAAATATTTGATGATATATGTATATACTTAAAAAAAATATTAGTTAATCTTGATACATTTCGATAGGAGTTAATTTAATATATTAATTTTAATAAAATTATTTAAAAATAAAACAAAATTATTAAAAATATAATATTATTAATACTAGTACATCACATCCGCTACTCCTACCACTTAACTTAACTGTATCTGAACAAGTCAATATACTTAGGTCAAAATTTGCTCAAACTAGCTAGCTCCGACCGTTAGATTACGCGCAACATCAGCAAATCTTTTGGTGTTGGAGTAAATTAATATTTTGCTCTCTTAGTTATTAATTGATTTTTAATTTAAATTTTTATTAATTTTTATTTTTAATATAATTTTTTATTAATATAAAAATTAACACATTTAGTACTCTAATTTTAATTAAATTTAAATTAAATGAACTAATATAAGAGACTAACTTGATATAATAAATTAATAATTGATAAATCAAATTTATCAGTATAAAAATTAATAAAAAAATTAAATCAAAAATAGACTAATAAGTGGTAATATAAATTGACAATAAAAAATAAAATTAAAAATTAATTAATAAATGAAACACTATAATAACGTATCAATTTATTGGTGTTCTGACGTTTCCGAGTGAAAGACTCGGCCATAAACACCAAAAGATTAAGAATTTATGTCATCTAAGATATTACTGATTAGTAAATGTGTTTGATACGAAGCATGGGATATCCTTTTAATGTATCTATATCTTCTTCATGAAATTCATAAGCCTTATATATATCTCTTAAATTATTTTAATTATAATTTAAATATATAAACTATTTAAAACACACAACATGTTTTCCCTTAAACTATCATAGAAAGTAAGAAAAAAAATTATATCAGTTAAATTATATTAACTTTTCCCTTGCACACATTATAATCCTATAACTTTTAGATTATATTCAATGCTTTCATTTCTTGTCGTAATAAAATGGGCATAGCATTATATTTTCAATTACGTATTCTAAAATTATAATCAAACTATAATTTCAGGAGATAATATGTAATTTTTTTTATAAATACAAATTAGACATGTTTAATATATAAAACCATAAAATATTTAGAAGTAGTATATGAGTGAACCATTAACATGCAACACATGTTAATTTTTATAAAAGAGAGAGAGAGAGAGAGAGAGAGAGAGATATATATATATATATATATATATATATATATATATAATATTTCACTTTTGTGTAGTAACAAATAAAAAATCAAATACCATTTATTATTCATCGCATGTTATTGCTGTTATTACTATTTCATACGTAAGTCAAGCATATTATTGTAAGTCATGGTAATGACAAACTCAAGTAGAAATATATAAAATTTGCAACAAATTCGGTTTCATTTAATGTACTAACTAATGCCAAGATATTTTGACCGTTTAACAAAAACTAAAAATTGCAAAAAGATTACACGATGAATTAAAATTTGAGTCATCACACTTATGCTTAACATTTGCTCATAATCCTTCATAAGTTGAAAGAGATAGAATCACCATGAGGAAAATTGTAAACAATCATTACAGGGGAGAAATATGCCCTAATCATTGCTGAAACACTCAGCAATTACACAAAAAACATTATCAAACATTTCCGGGAGGAAAAGGAGGAAGGCACAAAAAGCAAATTTAGGGGCTCATCTTTATGATGCTTCATTTGCAAGACAAAATACTGATATTGCATTAATTTTTTCTTTAATTGAGAACAGAAAATTTATTGACGAGTAAGTTATTGAGGCCCGACAAGAGTTAATAAATAACATCATTAAATATAGTCTAATATTAATAGGTGCATATAATTAATAAATAATTTTAGGATGAAATATCTGTTTTGTTAAATGTACAAAAGAAAACATCATGTAAATTAAATTATTTTGATTACCAAATTTTTCCCCCAAACCCCCCAAATTAAAAAGGATCAAAAGCGCCACTAAATCAATATTCTATTTTTCGAAGTTAATTTTTACTTGGGCCAAGAAAAAAAGGCGTAGTTTACGAATGTTTGGGCTCAACAGTGGAACATTCCAACAAGGGGGCCCATTCTACTCAGATTTTGGGCCTGAAAAACATATGGCCCGAGCGATATAAAACGAACGGTGAAAGTATAGACTTTGGAGAGAACACCAATGAAAGCATTGGGTTTGGCTGATGGAGACAAAAGCTAAGGGAACGAACGAGATTAGAAATCCTAATAGTCCTAATAATAAACGATTAAAATTAATTGTTGTGTTTAATTACTTCTGCAATGTATGTTATAGGGTATAGCTAATGAATTAAGCTGTAAGATTTGACATTTTTATACTTCTTTACATTTATTCGTTGGAAATGCTTAGAAATAACTATTGTATTAATATTGGACGCAATATTTAATAAAATATCTAAATAACTACATGTATTTAATCAGACAATTGATAGTTTATTTTTAATTAAAATTTTCATTTATTTTAATGCGGTTTCAATAATAAACACATAGAATAAGTATTTATTCAATGGTGTAAAAGAAATTTTTTATTGACACAGGTGGTAGTTTATGTCTCTTCACTAGTATTTTAGAGGTTAGCAATTTCACATTTATATTTTGGATTAAAAGTATTTATTTTTTTAAATAAAAACATGATAAATACAAAATATTCAAGTCATTTACTTATAAAATTATAACTAATGTGAGAATAATTATATCATTTCCTAATACCCCTTTTACAATAGTATAATTTGAATGCCCTATTAGTTATTTTGTGTTTGTAAAGGGTTGATCGACTTGGAAAAAGAGCAGATCACAGGATTTATTCATTTATGTTTTCATGCAAATTAAACATTTGACAAAATCGAATTACAATTCGCTCACAAAGTTGGACTATATATCCTCAATTCCCCATTCTTATTTTTTCAGCATTTATTTATATTATTTATTTCCACTTTACAAATATGCCCAATAATTTCTTTTAATGTTTCATATAGAAAATGAATTAAAATATTAGGGTCATGATTAAGTTTAAAATTTAATAAAATGTAATTCAATAAGTATGCTCTTGGTGGGATTTTGGATATAGCAAATCATTCGTAAAATTTTAATTATAAATTTGACCGTATTAAATTTGAAATTTAATAATGATTATTTGTTAAAATGTTAAAAATTAAAGTGGGTAATATATAATTCGATACTAAATTAATGGTTATTTAGTTATACTTACTACTACTGACATAGTATTTAGTTGTTGGCGGAACAAATTAAAGAGGAATTTTATTAATAAAAAAGTAGCTTTAAATTTTGTTCTTTAAATTTATAATTTTCTACTACATTACCGAGACTTTTTGTTCTTTGCAAAGGAAATTGAAAACAACTAAAAGATAATCAACTATTTATTATCGAATCAATAAAAAAGTGGTAGGGCAGTCAAAGACTTGTATAATTTATTCTTACATACTAAAAGTTAAAAACAGCTCGCCAAAAAAGAAAAAAAGGAAACAAAAGTAAAAGCAAATAATACCATATATATATATATGTATGTTAAAAATTACTGCTCAAGCATGTTTAGTTTAGTTTATACGAACAGATTTCATGCTCCATGCCTTGAGATTCTCCACAGTGATTGGCTCAGTACCGTTGTTGAACACAAACAAGCGAGCTGCACTCCTTACTGCTAACGTTGGATAAACCCTTGATAAGATATTTGTTTTCCCTCCTTCCCCAAAACTTTCTACCACAGAGTGATCAATCTGCTCATACAAATTTGGTCAAAATTCAAATGTTAGAGCTAGTGAGTCCATATATAATATTATTGCCGAATGGACCGTGCTATGCTATGGTGTGTGCTTACCAAACTCCTCAGAGAAAGCTTCTTGTCGGCTAAATCCACGTCCACAAAGCCAGCAAAGGATGGCTTGTACAAGTGACTCTTCAAAGAGGAGCTGTTGAGCAAAACGAAACCAAAGCCGACTTAACAAGATATGATTAAAGGAAGCAAATTAACTTTCAAGTCCTCACCCATTTCAGACAAACCTTGATGCATCAGAGCACAGGAGAACCACATGCCTGTTTCGAGACTTGAAAATTCTGAAAAACACAGGAGTGAACTCTTCCAGTTTTTCAGAAGCCAACGTGAGAAGCCCAAATGGTCCAACCCCACCTCGAACTTTTGACCCCTTCTGGGCACAAATATCCTGTGCGTTCACCCACTTAGGATTAAATGGCTCTGCTTTGTTCAAGCTTGAAAATGAGAAGGTCACTTCCACGTCAGCCTACATGTAGTACCATTATTAGCCATTAGAAGAACATATCACCATAAGGTCAGATAAATTAGTAGTCTTGTGCATATCAAACTGACCTGGGCAGCTGTAATTCCTTTCACTTCATCGTAGCATCCCTTGTGAAGTCTTTTATTCCTCATCTGAACTTCTTCCCGTCTTAGAGTATTCAACTCTTCGACGGGCCATTGAACCAATTGTTTCCCATTTGAATCAAGCCACACTGTTCTTGGGATTGCCTGAAAAATACACGTATATGTCAAAAAGAAGAACTAGAAATCATTAATTAAACTGCATACATACACAGTGACCAACCTGGATTCCGGCCCATCCTTTTTTAACATCATCGGCCCCAGAATCAGACTCGTTTGCCCAACCCCACAAGACCCTTCGTTTCTTTCTGGGATCAAAGAATGACTTGGAAGCATAAAAGTTGCCGTAATCATATCTGAGGCCACCCCAACTATCCTGCATAGCGTTATCCGGGATATACCTATCCTTCTCCTGGATATACTTTCCAATCGTGTAGTACTCAAACCTGGTCATGTCAAGGCTATTCTTCAACACGTGCTTAATGTTTTCCCCAACCACCGACGTGTCCAGCCCATGTTTCCCTCTCAAGGAAACCGGGTAGAAGTCGGGGCATTCCCACATACCCGTGATTGCTGAAGAATGGATCGGGTGTTTGGCCCGGACCCACTTCACAAAGTCCCTACTTCTGTACAAATGGGCTATTCCTCTGTTCTTCCTTCTGCTACCCACCAGAATCCTCCAGTGCCGGTCCACCTTGCTCCACCACGCCGTTGTCGGGTCACGGAATGCGCTGCCGTTGACGGCGTGGTCTGCGACCAATATAGGGTTGATGGAATCAGGCTTTACCCATTTCCTAAGAAACGGGTCGGATACATCTTTGGGTACTGCGTAGCATTGGACCTGTGTTTGGTTTTCATCAACAACTCCAGTGTAGAGGATTACTGGTCCTTTACCCGGGACGACGGTGGCTGAACCGGACCAACACCCGTACTTGTCAAATGGTTTGGAGGGGTAAAGGGCCGGTTCAAGCGCTTTCCAATTGATAAGGTCCTTCGATACCGAGTGGGCCCACACAATGTTCCCCCACACTGCTCCTTTGGGGTTGAACTGGTAGAACAGATGGTAGTATCCTTTATAGTACATGGGTCCTGTTTTGGCATTCGCGATTGAAACTAGAATATCAGAGAAACAAACAGAAAATGCAACACTAACACAGAGAGCATCATGAAACTGAAGGATGGGGAGAATGGAGACTCACCATTTGGATCTGTATGTGATGAATTCGTCCGTTACATCGGTAAAGGAATGGAAGACAAAAGAAAGTTAGCACCATTCTTTTTTCTTACAGAAAATGCAGGTGAATTTTGCAAGGTAAAGATCAGAAGCTAGAAAGATGCCAAAGAATTCTCGATTTGATTTGACCAGTCATGCTTTATTAATTAATTAATAACGTGGCCAGAGTTTGAGTTTGCGTTGCGTGTTCCACTTTCTATCAATTTTTATGATATAATTACAGTTAATGATTAGGGCAGGAACCAGCAATTGTAAGTTTGTAAGTAGTCATATGATGAGGATAATATTAAAAACCAATAGAAGTTTGTGAATGAATTTAATTGCCACACTTGGAGCAATGTATAAAAAGGTGATGATACTTTTCACCATATATCAGTACTTTAGCTACTTATAGGATGAGATGAGTCATTGTGATGTCTGTCTAAGCAGTATTGAATATAGATAAGACATGGCAAAAAGACAACAAGAACTGAACAACAGTGGCCACTAGGCTAGTCATTTTCAACCCACTCTCCCCTACCTTTAAATTGTGGAAGCTGCATGTGGGGTTCAAGATCACCAACAAGTTGGGTTTTATTATTTTTTAGCTAAAAAATGTACAAATAAGAAAAAGGAGATATATGCACTGAGAAAGTGCAATACTTATAGTTGACATATGATAACCAGAGTCATATGTTTTTATCCTTTCAGGATGACATACTTCTTGTTTCAAAGGTAACCACATTAACCTCTTTTTGTTCCTTTTTGGCATTTCTACATCAAGTACCTGACAACGTGTCAAAACTCCAATAACTTTGTCATTATCTTGGATTCTCCAACAAGTCTGACAGCAATATAAGCCCACACAAAGATTTCAAAGCCAATTCGTATATATAGAAGGAAAAGGCATACCCCACTTATATTTTCAACTATTAAAATATGGATTAAAAGAAGCCAAAGTACCAATGCTTCTCAAATCTACTTAGCACTTGGACATAGTGGTTTATCCGAGCTTGATCCCCAATAGAAGAGTTCCGCATGCATGGCTTTTGATATCAATTAGATGGCCATGCAAAAGGGCATAAGCTTAATTATAGCTTGGATATACTTATATACATGTGTGTGTGTGTATCAATGATTACGTGTTCCGCTATGCCTAACTGTTCCAACGAACTACCTGGACATTCGAGGTGCCAAACTTGTTTACAATATATTGCTTAAAAGACGAGGAGAAAGAAAACGGATCTCACTTGCCTCTTACTAGAATGAGCTCAGAGGCTACTCATCCTTATCAAACCAAGAATGGAGAAAAGAGAAAAATCAGAAAAACATCGCATTTTTATGGAAATTGGGTTTACCCATTCTTGCCGCAATGGAAATCGCCTTTGTCAAATCAAGAATGGAGTTAAGAG
Organism: Delonix regia; assembly: GCA_037074485.1. NCBI lineage: Eukaryota > Viridiplantae > Streptophyta > Magnoliopsida > Fabales > Fabaceae > Delonix > Delonix regia. The sequence goes on from CM073449.1 coordinate 41,609,600, forward strand.
GGAAAGAAATTCACGTTTTCCTAATTCCACTAGAATTCAGTGTCCCTCGTTTTCAAGAAGAGATGAAATTACGTTGAGATTTCAGAGTTTGAGGATTCCAATATACTCAGAACATTGGACTATGATTTCCACACCCCCCCCCCCCCCCACCCAGCTAGCTCCTCCCTTTTTTTTTATGATGTTACGACCAATACTTAGTCACCACCCAGTCCTAAACATTGTTAAGGAAACCATATATGTATGATATATAGTCATGCACCAGAAAAAATAAGAATCAAATTGAACAGAAAACTACTCAATGCTATATATCTAGAACCACATTAGCTGGATGAAAATACCTAAAAACTAATATTTGTTACGTGGGTATTTCAATTTTTTACAACTTTAAAAAACTATTCCTAAAATATTTGAACGACATATATATATATATATATATATAATTAAAAAATTGCCATCCACAAAGTATTTAGGACATACACAATAAATAAATTTTGAACATTTTATTTTTGTTATATTTAAACATACTAAAAATAAAATTAAAATTTTCAAATACCGAACAACACGTACGGAACGGGTTTTGTAAATTGATCAAGAATGTTACCGTTGATCCAGTGCCTAGGAGGTTGAAAGTGGTATCCAGTTCTGTGAAGCTGATTCACCGTGGTGGCTGAAATGGATTGAAGACGAGGATATATATGATGAGACGCTTCGACTGCATTGTTATTAATTATCACAAAGAGGAGGCAAAGTAACAGAGAAAGAGTGAGACACTTTAGAAGATTCATTATGGAAGAAGGACTTTTGAAAGGAAGTGAATAGGTCAAGTCCGACGAAGAGAGGTAGGTTATGGAGGTTATTTATAGAGGAGAATTAGGGAGAAAAAGGAGAAATTGGGAAAAATTAAGGAATGACACAACTTCTTGGATATATCACTTGGTAGTGTTGATTCCTTGGGCGGTTTTGTAGGCTAAGTTAAATAAGAAAAATTTACACATTTCAAGTCCTAGTTGGTTTGTGCTTTGTGTAATTAAAACGTTGATTTATCCAGAAAATATTTTAATTAGAAATAAAAGCGTTTAAAAGCGGGAGGAATTGTATATTTGTATGGATAAGTAACCTAAACTATGTTTGAATTTTCATTTGATTGGCAAATTTAACTTCTAGTCTTACTGCCAAGTATTGAATTTGGGGACAGAGAAAATTAATTTAAAAAAAAAGGCTTTTCCTGAAAAGAAACTAGAAAGATTTATTAAGAAAGAATTTCGGCAATTCTAGCTCACCTTTAATATCTATATATGAGGAAAATATTAATTTAAGGTGTGGAACATGTGCAAAATAATTTAGATTAGTTTCGATTAACACATAAATTTATCCAAACACCGTGAATAAAACTCTTGGCAATATATATAGAATATTTAACTATTGTTGATTAATATGAAAGTCAAATCGCAAATGCTAATTATCATCATCTTTTAAGATTACTATTATGATGTTTTATAACACAATAAAGTGAAAACTAAAATTCCAAAATAAATAATCACGTACTGTTTATATATATATATATATATATATTATAATAATAATGTTATTTTTATTCAACGTAACTATTCTATTAATTTGTTATTGTCGAATAATTTGGGGGTCAAATTCGTGTAATACTCGAGAAGGAACTGAAGAATTCATCAATCCTACTTTGACTATGCTATGTACAATGTACGTAGCCAACAATTTTTAATCTATTTTTCCTTTTTCTCTTTCTTTATATGTTATCCCTGAGGTCTATTTAGCTTAAGGATTTCTATTCCGTCTACTAATTTCTTTTTTAAAAAAGAAAAATAGAAAATTGAATTGTGATAGAATTATTTTTGTTTAGACTTTCAGTGGTAGCAATTTTCTTTCGGTAAGCTCCTATTTTATTTGCTCAAGTTCCAACGTTTGATGGGATTATAGTTGCAACTTGCAAGCTAAAAACTTTAATTTTCCACATTTATTTTTATATCCTGATTGTGATACCTAAAGACTATTCGTTAATTAAGAATTCTAAAAGAACAAAAAAAAAAAGTAATTAACCTAAATATTGTGCGACACTCATCCTTTATAAGGGTGAAAAAAACATTACTTGTGATTACGTCGGGCCAAGTAAGACATGGATTTTCATCGGCTAGGTTGTGTTAGATTTAGTTTTCCTAAAATATTTTTTAAAATTATTTTAATATAAATTTGAATTTAAAATTTTAATAAAAAATAATATACATTTAATAAATAAGAAAAATAATTCATATTCAACAAAAAAAAAAACCGAAGTATCTATAATGAAGAAAAAATTACTCATTACTTAAACAAAAGAAAACAAAAAGAGAAATCTTTTTAAAAATTAATTATGGTGGTATATTTACTTGATTCAAAAACATAGTTATTTGACTCAGTCCAGTATAGTTAATCAAGCCAAATCGGATCTTGAGCACTCATAATTTTTTATACAATTACATGCATATATTAAAAAATAATAATAAAAAGGAAAAGCAAAAATACTATATATAAAAAGTAGTTATATGGCATAAATTATATATGCACAAAAGTGATAGTATATGAAGGCAGTGAGTTCTAAACATATGGAATGTATTACTCAAAATCATGAAGAGTTTGTAAAGCAACACATGCCATATGCACTAAAAGGAGGCCATACAGTGAATGCCAATTCGAATGCTAAAACAAAAAAGAAGTGGAAAAGAGATGAGAAACATATGTGGAATCAATGTGGGAATGAAAGCAAAAACGTGCTCTATGACGGTGCACCCACTATCAATATTAATTGGACACAATCTCACCAACATATGCAGTATGATAATTATAAATATAAGACCCAAATTATTTAATTTGTACCTGAATCTCATTTAGAACTTGTCATCCCCCACACGGCAGGACAATGACTTTTCCATGTTTAATTCTTACTTTAAGCGTAACCCCACAAGATTGAATTAGTGATAAAGAAAATCACAATTTGATGTATTGTCAAAAATTCAAATACTAATTACTATGTTTTAGTCTTTAAACTAGGCTAACAAAGAATTAATGATCGCTTCCGTGAAGAGGTTAACTTATATTAATGACACACGAATTGGTGTTTTCCTAATTATTTGCATTAACAATTATTATGGACTCTTATTAGTTAAATTGCAACTTCATGAAAAAAAAAGGTTTGGCTCTGATACCATTATTACAATCCTAACGGAGATTTTTTCTTAAATGACTAATTTGTTAGGAAGGTAGAGTCTACACACTTATAACTCAATATTGGACTTATAGGATTCCAACATATTAATTTAATGTACGAACATGAACAGAATATTGCTCTGGGTCCTTTTTACAACATGTTATTCCTTTTCTATATATGGTAATTGACAACGTTCTTGGGAAAACGAGGGAGAAAAGGGAAAGAACTATGTGGGTGCAAATGTGCGAAGTTGGGTAATTGACACGTATAAGGCAGGTTGGTTCAAAGTTGCAGCCACATAGAACTCAACCCAACATTAGTTGCAGACAGTGACACAGAATTTCTCCATCATTGTTTGCAGCAGCATGGTTGGCTGTGCCTTTTGATGCCATAGTGATAGACCACACCCAAATTTACATACCTTATTTATTGATCTTGTATTTTATGCCCCACCTTTTGCTGAAACAGAGTGTGCATATCTGTAAGTCCTTAAGAGTATGTGTTCCAATTATGGACAAGTAAGTAACAATGGCATCAAAGCATATTATTTGGTTTCACCAGACTTGATTGACCCCAGAAAGGGAATAACGCATGTGCCTATATATATTCATGTAAGTTTGAAATAAGGAAAATATTGTTTTTGATTATTACCACATAAGAATGTATATATTCATGTAATTATTGTTCAATGTCTTGAGAATGATTGGATAGTAGAAGGGAGAATATGATGTATAACAAAAAATACTATTGTTAATTCAATTTTTAATTTTGTCAAATTTGTTTAGTGGGAGGTTTGAGAATTACTTATGCAAGCAATGACATAATGTTAGACTAGTCTAGAATGAGTTACACTTTTCCTTCAACATTTTGTGAACCGTTCCTAATTTTGTAATGTGCTGGCGTTTTCGATGAACGAAAAGCTCAGGAAGATTTGACCATTGCTTCCCTTACCTAACAAATTGTTCACAAGAACACATGCATCTGTCTGGTACTCACAAGTGACTATAATTTCATTCACATTCTGTTTCACAGATTTCCATCTATTGCTTATAATTTCGCAAGACCAAGTTTAGCTTTTGACTCACAAGATCAAACCAAGCATGCGGATTATCCGTAAATCTGCCTAAGCCAATAGTCTCAACATTTCATTCGCATTTGGAAACCGTTCTGCTTGTTTGATGATTCACATGATTACACTGACTAATGAGAACAGTTTTGTGTTATGTTAATCAAGAACAGAGAAGGGTACTGACATCAGATGCCTAATTAAAAACTAACATAACCCAGTAGGACAAACTCTCATCTGCGGTTATTCATATTCGCAGACTAAACCATCGGAGAGCAGCTTTATGCATTTATCAATTATCTGTATCCATTTAAATGCAGTTTTATTAGTATTATGATTATGATTATTATCATTATCATTATTATTTGTACGCACAAAAGGAAAAAGCGCTGTCTAATAAACATAAGACCTACTCTATTAGCAAAGAGATCATTAAGCAAATCATGAGTTGGCCCAAGAGCTTCCTTGGAGATCTGCTTAGCACTAAGCTTGGAAAGGTAGCCAACGCATTATGATGTATTATAAAAATATAACGCAACTGTTTTTACCGTTTATCAATTTATGGGGTGAATTTGGTGCACATTGCAATGATAAGGACATTGAGTGTATTAAAAACTCATTGTATATTATATTTGCAAAAGTAATATATATAGTTGTGGCAGTAAAGTTCTATTTATAATACATATATGAATTATTGTTGTAATAGAATGAATTTGGATCTTTTTGTGAATTATTGTTGTAATAGAATGAATCTGAATCTCTTGTTGTATAACGGGAGATGTTATAAATTTTTAAAACTTTAAAATGAATATATAAGCTATTTTTTCAGTTCAAAAAATTATAGTATTTTCTGTTGTACAATATGGAATCTACTTTTTAATAGAATACGACTCATCAATAGTATCACTACATGCAAAAATTACCAACTAATCTCCCCATTGACCAAACTTTTAAAAGTGAAAAGCTTCAAGAATTCTAATAAAGAACAGTCCTAAATATTCTTGTGTACATTATTTTGCTTAAAACCAGGAATAACAGAAACAATAGCTTCTGGGAAATAGAATAAACGTGGCCTGCATTCATGTTGGGTTGGGGTGGATGTAAGAGCGTCAATGTGTGTATGAGAGAGACAAAAGAAAAACATGATTCTTTAAGATAGTCTGTTCTAGCTTTTGCTCCCAAGCATATATCTTTATCAAGCCAACGAAACCAAAGCAAAAAATGTAGCATTCCATTAAGTTTTTGCATTGCATGACAGGGCACAATACATTATTAGGTTCATCATGAACTTCATTTCTATGACTCAGAAAAGAAAGGACACCGCAGTTATCATCTGCCGCATTAGAAACAGTGACATGCTATTTCATGTCAATAAGAAAGAAGACGGAGGGTGAGGGTAATCTCTACAGAGTCAAATGGGAAGATCACTAAAGCATTCTTCAGTCTTGAACAGCCTTGAACTGATAATGTATCCCCTGCCACACACCTGTAAGAAATGCAACAGCATTAAGCTAGATGTGAAAATTTGGCCTGGGCACCATCATGATGCTACCAATAGTCTCCACATGAACAAGACCCTTCACTAAAATGGTGAAAATGATTCGCATCTCGGACAATAATGGCCTTTCTCATTATAGCTGAAACCATCTTTATAAATGTGTGACAATCACCACAGATCCTTAGATTCTTTAACATCCTAATGGGATTTCCCTTAGGAGTAGCAATAAGGCCAAAAGCAACAGCCAACTTTTCACTATGCATATACAACATCCCTACCTTAACTTCCTCCTCAACATCATGCAACACAAAATTGGAATCAGGTACAAAACTAGCCATCTCTAACTTCTTAATTAAACTAATCAACATTCCATAAATCTCTTTCGATCGAGGATGGGATCTATCCCTAACATTGAACTGATAGGTTTTGTTATGTACTTCAATCCAAGTCCACCTAGGAACTTTCTTAAGCCTCCTTTGGGTCATCAGATCCTTAATCTTTGCCACTTTTTCCCACTTTCCCGCTTGAGCATAAATGTTAGATAGCAATATGTAATGCCCTGGATTTGGGGCTGCAGTTCAAAGAGGGAATTGGCCGCCTTTTCTGCTAATTCCATGTTCCCATGAATTCTAAATGCGCCAAGCAAAGCACTCCACAGCCTCTCATCTTTTTCAACAGTCATAGTCTCAATTAATGTCAAGGCTTCATCAACTCTTCCAGCACGGCCTAAAAGATCAACCATACATGTATAGTGTTCGACATCAGGTCTCACAGCATACTTTTCCCACATTAAATTGTAAAAATTACGACCCTCTTCAATAAGTCCTGCATGGCTACAGGCATATAATAGGGACACAAAGGTGACGCTATTAGGTAATATCCCATTGCTCAGCATCATATGAAATAAATCAAGGGCTACTTTGGCCTGCCAGTGATACCCATAAGCTGCAATCATGGCACTCCATGAAATAACATTCTTTTCTTTCATTCTATCAAATACCTCTCTTGCAGACTCAACACTTCCACACTTGGCATACATATCTATCATTGTTGTTCCCAAGATCATATCCAAGGAGAAATTGTTTCTGCAAATATATTCATGAATAAATCTAGCCCTGTGCATAGCCCCCAGTTTTGCACAGGCATTGACAATAGTCACCATAGCAACCTTGTCCGGAACAACGCCTTCTTCCATCATCCGATCAAACAGAACTAATGACTCGTAGGCATTTTTGCATTCAGCATAAGCGCCAATCATTATTGTCCACTTTACAAGGTCTTTGTAGAGCATTTTTTCAAATAGCTGGTGAGCATCATCAATCACCATACACTTAGCATACATGTCCACGAGTGACGCGCAGACAAATTGATCTAAATGCAACCCATATTTCAAAACAAAGTCGTGAATTACTCGACCCATTTGAAGGTCCTTTCTATCCCTACAAGTTCTTATTACGAAAGGCAATATATAACTATTTAGTTGGACTCCATTTCTCATAACCTCCCTAAAGGTCGTATAACAACTAACATAATCACCAACTTCAACAGACCTACCAACCATCACACTCCATGTTATCTAGTCTCTTATTTTCATTCCAGCAAACAACGCATAAGCATCATGCATAGCCTTATGTTGGGCATATATGTAAAAAAGCTTGTTAGCGACTACGAGGTCTAAGATTACTCCATTAACGACCACATGGGCATGAACTTGTCTAATCTGCAAAACATTTATGCACCTCAATAGAAGCGCAATATAAGATTTAGGGTCCATTGTGCTGGGAATATGAGAACTGCTTCTGGTTATTATAACATTCTTCTTCTTATTTTCAATACCAGGTAAACAAAAGCATTACAAACTGTACCGTTTTGAACTGCAAGAGTGAAAAGTGATGCATGCGCTGAATTAAAGCAAAGAAGTCTCTATATGAGAGGATCTTAGAAAGTAACCGGAGACAAGAATGTGTTGGAACAAACTAGATAAATCAGGCACATGATGAAGATGTTACTGCAAAACACAGAGTCTGAGAATGAATAACTGACTGTCGATCGATTTTGTGCCTGCTATATTATGAGTGGTCGAAAACACTAAACAAAAAATTGAATTGAAATGGTCTAGACCATAGAGCTGTTGCGACTTAGATAGTTAAATATTGATGTTTAACTGAGCACGTATGAGTTTTTAATGAATTTATCAAAATGTTCAATGAACATGTGATAAAATATGATTAATTAATAATATTATTATAAATGTATAATATAATAAAAAAGTATATATTATTCAAAAAATATATATACACATGCTATTATATTATTGAAAAATACATAGTTTCACGTTTTAATTAAAGAAAAAAAAATCATTTTGATCCCTCACATTTTGATTTTGTTTTAATTTGGCTATTCATATTTGTCCTATCTCTAAACAGTCCTTTATATTTTCTAATGTCATGCAAATCGGTCTCCTATTGGTTAATAAAAGATAAGCTAGAGGGCTATTTATTAATGAAGGGACCAAGTTTTTTAAAGTTAATAAAATGTAAAGAACTATTTTGAGATAAAACAAATATGGAAGAACAAATTGAAACATGGTCAAAATTTGAGGAAACAAAGTAGTAATTTTCTCTTTAACTAAAGAGTAATAGAATAAAAATATAAATGCACGTATATAAGGTTTTTCCTATTTTAATTGATAGTATACTTATATTCAGTTTTTGTTAAAATTTTAGATAAAACTATTATAGATTTAAAAATTTTAAAATTTCAAGTATGCTTCAAAAATATTTTTTTTTGGGTCGAACAAAAATTATTTATTTAGTATATTTTGATATAAAAATATAATTAAAAAATATAAAAGCATTCATTTCAGTTTTTTTTGTCATAGTGGGCCATTAATTTAGGATCAAGAAAGGATGTAAGGGAATCGGAACGAATATGGGTTTAGCCCAAGTTTGAATATCCATGCGGTGTATATATTACTTAAAATGATGTCAAAATAGTAACTTAATCTCTTATATATTTGTTAACTGTTCTAAATTGTTTCTATACTTTTGTTTTATAAAACCAAATTTTGAATGAAATTCATCAAATTATTTCCGTGAACATAAAAGTTGCAATTATATCAGATTCATGAAAAGCAGATGCCAGCCCTTCCATTTGAATGCAATGACAATTCATGTAGATCAAGATTAATCAAAGGTCTCATGCCCAATGTTCCAACTCTATGAATCATAAATCGGTAATGCATGATGAATTGTTTTCCTGTTATTTGGCCTTACTTTGCCACATAACTTGTTTTGATAAGTGAAATAAGTTGAGATTTTCAACTCATCAATTTAAGTAGATCAATCCAAATGAGTTAAACTAAACTATTTTGATACTTTTATTGCTTTCATTCTTTTTTTATGCCAAAGCCAAAAAGTAACTCTGAAACAAATTAAAATCTTATAATCCATTTCATATATCATATGATTTATTATTTTTTGATAAAAATTTACTTTACATAAAATTTAAAATATTAATATCTTTGTTTTTAAAAATACTTAATTTTTGTTTTAGAAAATTATCTTCATATAACATTAGAACAATTAAATCTAGACCAGCCCCTCTTCTTAACTGCAGGTACGTTCCCTGCAGTACCTGTTTCCATATCATCACAGTGTCAAAGGGTTCAATGAGAAAGCCACACGAGTTGTGTAAATTGTGAAAAATGTGTGGAAGCGAAGTTAATGAACAGTTGAACAGAATTGTCAGTGTTTCCAACTGGCGAACACACTTAATGTTTAACAGCTACACCTATCAACTTTAACTTGCAGATAATGCATGTGAAGAGACTGGGAAATGGCAGTTGCGCAGGCATCATCTTATACGATTTCACATCACTTTTTTTTTTTTTAATAACCTTTTGGTAGGGCCATGAAAATTCAAACTCATCTAATTTTAATATAATTCGTCTGATTAAGATCGCGGTTCAAAATTAATTAAATTAGTTCCATTTCAATCCAAACTGACCAACCGACTAAAATTAATGTTTAGTATAAGATGTTATATTTGATACAACTATAAAATTAATTAGATTAATATAATCATTATGTGGTATATTTAAAAAATAATATATGTCAAAATATAATTTAAAATAATTTGTTATATTTATGTTTTGACTTTAATATTTTTAAATTTACAAATTTTTTAAAAGTTTTCATTTATTGTCATATTTCTTCTTTTTAATATGTCATGTAATATTATAAAATCTTCTGTGTAACTATAAAATTAGTTGCACCGCTGTTATTATTACATGACACATTAAAAAAAAGACATATAACAATGACATGTTATATCATATTAATTTTATATCAATTTAAAATAATTTGTTGTAATTATATTTTAATCCATTATTTTTAGATTTTATTTATATACCCAAAATTCTTTTTAAAATTTTCAATAAACTCCCTCTAGTTTTTATTTTTTAATAACCTATACAAAAATATTAATTTATGAATTTATTAATTCATCCCTATACTTTATTTATTTTTTCAATAATTTCACAATTTTATAATTTTATTCTTATTTTTTATTTATGAACTAATATTTTGTAGGTTATTAAAAAATAAAAGATAAAATAAATAAATTAAAAATTTTTGAGTTCATGCATAAAATCTAAAATATTAAAGTTAAAATATAAATACCAAAAATTATTTTAATTTAACATATAATTAACATATTTTGATATGTTATTATTGTATATATTTTTTTTAAGTATATTATATAGTGATTCCAATAGTAAAATCTTTTCATAATTTCACCAAACATTACACCTTAATTAGATTATAACTAATTTCACTGAATTGATTCAATGAATTAACCAAATCGAACCAATTAGCTCCGGTGCTTTGGTGTCCCATAAATATTTTTCACTTGAAAAGTAAGAAACGTGCAAGACGAAGTGCCCGTCGCCTGTTAGGCTGTTATATAGGCAACAGTTTTGGAATTTTATACCAAACACGTGGCACACGTATCTGACCTTTTGGATATAAAAAATAAAAAAAATTCTTATTGCTGTGTAGTGTATGCGCTGTAAAAAGACATTAAAAGGTTTTGAGATTATTATGGCCCAAACGAAACTCCGACAAAGAATAGAAACTTCACTAACCGGTGTCTTTATAACACTAATTAAAAATTATTAATTATTTACAATAAATGATTCTTAATCAATCTTATAAAAATACTAATTAGAAAAATTCATAAAACTAGTGTATGTCTAAAAAATAACCTAAGTTCTCACACAGCTCAGGCCACGGTAATAAATATGAACCAACCAACAAAGTTAGCTTTTTTTATAATACAATAAATTTTGAAACTTGAAACTAATATAGTAATTTTAGTTCAAAAATACTATTTAATTAAGATATTATCTTTGGTGCATTCATAATTTAGAGTACAATTATAATATAATAATATAATTATAATCTTATTAATTTAAAAAATAATAAGAATACAATTATGTCTATATATTATAACTGAATGCATGAGTACCTTTAAAATTGTAAATATATTAAAAATTTTATTTTTAATAAATTAAAAGTTTAAAATATTTATTGTGAAAAATATTATATTTTAAGATTACATAAAAAAATTTATGCATTTTACACTCAAAGACTCTAGGTAATTTAAAAATCTGTCATCTCATAATTAAAAGGAAATTTTAATTTCAGAATCTTTAAAAATGATTTTAAAATGTAAAATTTTTCGTAATAAATAAATTAAATATAACATTTTTAAAAAATATATCTTGAATTGAAAAAAATGAAAATATGTGATTGCGCCCTAGTTATTAGCTGCGCAGTTAATGTTTGTACCGTACGCGCTGAGAACCCAAAACTGATATGTAAGTACACTTGATTGGTTTGTACATGGATTTAATAAATTTAAAATTTTAAATACAGGTAAATTTGATAAATTTTAAATTATTAACTAAATTTAAATGGTTTAAATTTAAAAAATTATTAAAACTTATTTTATATGTATTAAAACTTAAATCATTTAATAAAAATTTAATGCTCCAAATCTTAAATGCAATAAATTTGATTTTTCCTACTTATTATCAAATTCAAAGAATCTGAATCCACTTGTACATACATATTTACTTATTTAGTGTAGACAATCTTTTTCCTACTTATTTATATAACACTGAGAGAGGTAAGTAAGCGGAGCAATGTACGTTTGTTTTTGGGACCGACAAGTACAAGAATACCAAAATCAAAATGAAATCAAGAGAACACAACAAGAAACCGCCCAATTCAACAAAATTCCGGCCAATGAGCAATGCTTCTATTGGTTTTTTGGGGACCATTGAGAGTGGTTGTATGTTAGCATCACTTGTGAGTTGCCATTAACAAGTGTTTAAGATGTGGAAAACGAGAAAATTGAAAAAAAAGAAAGAAAAAAAAAAGTCGTCATCGTATTATTGGCAAAGAGAAAATAAAATTAAAAACTATAATCACATATCAATCACCGTTTCAAAATGTTCAGTGAAAAACAAAAAAAATAAACTCAGACGGCATCATGTATATTCAGTTCAGCCATTACTAATTATGTTATTTGCAAGTAACTATTAATAATGGAATAAAATTGAAGTGGTGACCAATATCTCTCCTCAAACCTAAGACAAATTTTCGCCCACAATTCTCAATACTCGCAGGGATAGTAAATAAATATGCGGTGCAGAATAAACGGGCAATGGACCATGCACCCCTTACGCGTGCATTTCTGAATTGGTCACATTCATCCCCCTTGAATATTTTTATCTCTCATTCATCGTATATATAGTTTATTAAATAATAATAAATATAATTATAACACCAAATATTACGTCATCATTAACGTTAGTAAGACTCAGTCTAATTCAATTTAGGGTTTAAGTCTGATTCGATCATTTTAATCCAGATCAAAATTATATCGACTATAACTATTAGATTTATTATGAAAGACTTGATCCTAAGATACTATATTGGCCTATCCCGATGATATATATTTTAAAATTTTTTTATATGTTTATGTATAAATATTTGATATTTAAAAAAAAAGTCACTTTTTAATTTATGTAAAATATAAATAATTTATATTAATATAAAATATCTCGTTTACTATATACAAATTATAACTTTTTATTTTTTTTTTAAATTTTAATTTAAAAAATATTAAAAACTAAAAAAACCTTATAACCTGCCCAGTCTAATTCAATTCAATCTTGTCACTAGATCAATTAGGCCACAAAATGTGCCCCAGGTTTAATTACCCTTGGTGTTCAATCACTTGACAAATTACAACTGTAACCCGCTTCTTAGTTTTACTAAATTGAATTATACCAATAGAAATTATGTTTATGAAAACAGTTACCTTTTAATAATATTGAATAGTCATAACTTTATTTTATGCAGAAATGTTTGTATGGACTGAACTAATACACAATTTATTGGGAACTATTTACAGTTTTTCAAAAGTTGTATCAAGGAAGTTGTTGATGTTGGATCAACATACACCATTAGATCTATTGTATCAATTATAATTTGTCTCATATCAGTGGTATACTTATCGCTTGTGACAAAATAAAATTAATCTTAATGTAACTCTTCATCATACTTAATTTCGGTCATGTTCTAACGTCGTGTTCTAATTTTCCAATTCTACCGAAGAAAAAATCCTTCAAAAATATCCTTTATTTATTAAAATTCACAATCACAACTAACTATTGTAGCTTCGGTCGATCTCCTTTTCACTATCATCTCTGTAAAACACATTTTTCCTTTTTTATTGGGTATTTTTCGTCTTCTTTTACTTTTTCTTCCTCACAAACTTTAGTTCATTTTTTAAGTTTATTTTAGCATTATTTAAAATAGGATCGAATACCAACCTAATGGATTTGGTAAATATTTATATTTTAATCGGGCTTGGATTGACTCAAAAAATATTTCTTATATTTTATTATTGATAAATTTTATTTATAATAAAATTTTAAACTATCCAATTTTTTCAATTTTCAATTATTTCAATTTTTTTTTATCAAAAACTATTTTTTATATATTTAAAATAAAAATGAGACTCATTCGAACTTGTGTACATTCCTTATGTAAAATAGTAACATAATATAAATTATTTAAGGTGTTGCAATTAAATAAAATATTTCTTCCACCTTTAAACTTATATATACTAAGTATCAAATTAAAGTATGTATTTTTATGAAATATTATTTCATCTTTTCGATATAACCCCAATACTGTTTGAGTTATACATTAATACTAAAAAATACTTGACTAATCCAATCAAATTGAATACTCTCTTCTCCTCTTACTCACAAAAAATATCAAAAGCGATAAACTAAATACAGTTTCACAAAACTCATTTGACCGTTTAAAGATTATACCAATATAATTTGAGATAATAAATTAATAAAAACATATAAGTAAACTAAGTAAATAAAATAATCACAATATAAAATAATTACTAGTGAAGTAAGATGTGATTACCACAAAACCTACATTGGTACTTGCAAAAATCACATCAATATTATTTAAACTAAGGCCAAAAAATATTTGAGTTAATTAGTAAATTAAACAAAATACTTTCTCCTACCCTTATTTGATACAAAGAAGGGATTTGATCCTGTAAAGTGTGTGTCAAAGTAAACAGAAATAAATAGAAAAGAAGAAGTGAGAGTAAGAAAATCTTGTACACAAGTTTACTTTTTATATCATTTTTTTTTTAATTTTAGAGGTGCTTTACATTTTAGAAGATTCAATCCATATAAAAAGAATTAAACCAAAATGTTTACAACAAATTTTATTTAGCATTTGAAAAATTACATCAATATGTTTTTTAAGTCTTTTAATGTCCTTCGTAGTTCACAATAAATCTTGTAATTTTTCCAATATATATATATATATATATATATATATAAATCCAGTTAACAAGTTCTATTTTGCTAATTTCAGCCTGACCACAAAGGAATTAAATGCGGTTAGTGTGATTTGACCAGAAGAGTATTGAAGAGTTGGGTGTGCGTATAGGCATCCCGATTCACGCAATACCCATAACTACTATAAATACTAATCTACTTCAGGAGAGATCAATCTATCTAAACACAACTCAACAAACAATGTCTCAGGATACGATTGAGTCCTTTGGTCGAATAGTTGGTGGCACTGAGTACAGTTGGTGCAAAGCCGTTCCCGGCGGCACCGGCATTGCCGTTTTGGCTTTGCTCCTCTCTAAACCCCCTCATCTTTCCCGCCTCCAAACTGCTCTTCGCAATCTCCAAAATGCCCATCCTGTCCTCAACTCCACCCTCCATTCCAACCCAAATGCTACGTCGTTTTCCCTTGTCCCCTCTCCCACTCCCTTCCTCAAAATCGAATCTTATGATTTCTCCGCCACTTCCAAACTCATCGTTCCCCGCCATCACTCCGTTTCTCCCTTCCAACAAGTTCTAGAACACCAACTCAACCACAACACCTGGCAAAATCCCGGCCATCCATCTCCCTGCTTCTTCGCTTCCATTTACGCTCTGCCTGACGCAACTTGGGCGGTCGTGCTACGGCTTCACGTCGTGGCGTGCGACCCTACGACGGCGGCCTTGCTTCTGAGGGAGCTGCCTGCACTGATGACGCAGGAGACTGACGGCGGCGATGAAAGTAAGAATGAAATGTCAAATTTATTGGCAATGGAGGATCTGGTACCGTGTGGGAAGGGCAAGAAAGGGATATGGGCACGTGGGATGGACATGCTTGCTTACTCTCTCAACTCTCTGAAGCTAACAAATTTGAAATTTGAAGACACTTGTAAAACGACGAGGCGTTCCGAGGTGGTGAGACTGAAACTCAACCAAACTGACACCCAAAGAGTTCTTGCGGTGAGCACACTATAAAACAACAGAAAAAGAATTCCATTTTGGAAAAATGAAAGCACTGTGTAATGTGTGGGGAATTTGCAGGGTTGCAGGAAGAAGGGGATTAAACTGTGCGGAGTGCTGACAGCAGCGGGATTGATGGCTGCACACGCCTCCAAGCGTAGCCCCAAGAAGTATGGAGTGGTCACCCTCATCGATTGTCGCTCCACCCTTCACCCACCCCTCTCTCCTCACGATTTCGGTAACCTCAGCTTCATCTTCTCTGTACACGCATTTCTATCTGTGCTGCGTTTCGATCTATTCCATTTCGGACAACCATTGCTGCTAGACCTTCCGAAATGTTTAGGTGTACAATTCCCTTTGATCTTTCATTTTTATTTATTTTTAATTTTTACAAGTATTAATTTTTTTAAAATAATAGAATATAGATATAAAATAATAAACATTTTGAATACAATACATCTTTCTTTTTTTTTTGTTAAATCGAAAAGACTAAACTACTTTTATGTTAAAAAAACTGTTGGATTCACACTCTTATTTTTATTTCTCTTTAACAAGAAAATATTATATTCACGTGTTAATAATGTAGTAATTTATATACTAAAATGATGATAATATGTATTCTAGAAAATCAAGATTTTGTGAAGATAATAGTATTGTCTTTATGTTTATGTATTTGATACTTTTAAAATTAATATTTGTTTATGTTTGAAAGGGAAAAGAAAAGAAAAAATTGTTTGTTGTTATCTTATTTTCTTTTTTTAAAAAGAAAAAAAACCAAGAGGTGTAGAGCCCAACAACTTTTGAACTGGGATATTTTGTATCAAGGGATTCCTTAAGCTTTTTTAAAATAAAGATTTAAACCATTAGATGAAAATTTAATAGTTTAAATTTGATACTTTAAAATATTAAATTTCTTTTAAGAAAACATCTGGATTATTCAATTAAAATTTATTAATAGAGAAAACTTGAGCTCAAAAACTTTTAATGTTATAAGCCGTTTAAGTTTTTTTTAATAAAAAAAGATGTCTTTTAAAATTTTTTTTATATTTTTGTATTTTTATATATTTTAAAAAATTTTAATGCTTATCAAATTTTTTAAAAAAAAATTTGCCCCCAAAAAGCCAAATTATTTTTTAAAAAAAAAACTGTGCACACAAACGTCATTGTTACTTTCATTTCACTCTCAGTTGGGTCTTGCGCACTTTTCTATTTATAGAATTATATACACTCTTCTTAACATTTTAATTTTAGAAGAATAGTTTAGTCTTTTATATGCGTATAATTGAAGTCTCTCAATAATTTTTTAAAATGGCGGTGCCAAATTTAATGGAAAATAAATATTAAAAGCGTACTGTTTGAAAAGTGAATTTTATAATGTCTATAGGTCGTAATTGTTTTATATTTATGTCTCTTTAAATTTGAAGCAATTGTCTGAAAGAATGACGAGGACTGAAGACAACGGAAAGGAAAATCAACTATAAATTATATATAAATAAGTAAAATACATGTTCATGAATATACACCAATTAACACCATTAATTACAAACTTCCTCGTAGCCTTCGTACTACCTTTTTTTTTTTTTTTTTTTAAATACTTCTCTTTTAACTACGAATAAGCGAATTTCTGAAAACATTCTGCCTCGGAAAGCAAAGCCTGTCTCGTCTTGCTATCAAGGTGGCAGGTCATTAACACATTTCTGAATATAAGTAGTTGGCTTTGGCAGTTTGAAAGAATTGAACGAGTACGCACAACTACCCTCTGCATTAAAATCTTTGCAATTACAAGCTGCGTGTGGTCGTCTCTCCCTTTTTATTTCATATACATATATAGTCATTTTAGTTTTAATGGCTTCAATAGGTATACTGCAAAATAAAATTTTGTATGCATTTATATTTTTAAATACATTAATATATTTCGTTATAATATAGGGACATAATTATAATATTATTATTATTTGTATTGATATTATTATAATTATATCATTACATTATAATTATGTACTCAAAATTATGAGTATACTAAAGATGATATTATACCATAAAAATATCTCAAAAACCTTAATTTTTATACAATGAGACTATGATTTTGTTTTTAAAAGACAATAAAATGGCTAAATTGATGCTAATTAAAACTCTAATATATAAATGTTATTTTTCTTAATATGCCAATAAATATAGTTCAGTAATTTTATTCTTAAGAAAAAAGCATTTTGTGAACATTCTTAATTTAGTTAATAGGAAAATAAAATGGAAGATAACCACGTATAATTTATTCCAATCTTAAAAAAATCCAGGTTCCATGTATATTTTTTTCCCCAGGATCATCACGGGCAAGCAGGTATAACTTGGCTCAAAAAGTAAAAGTACATAATATATAATCAAGTGAAGAACAAACCTAGCAGATAATTAAGATGTAAGTGCTCCTACCATTGGTCGCACAGTACGTAAGAAGGATGAGCAGTCATGAATGTTTCTTCTGTGACATGGATGGTCATTATTGACCAAATGTACTTTTTAATGTCTAGGGTTTTATCACTCTGCCATTCTCAATACCCACGTGATGAAGGGAGGGGAGGAAAGCCTATGGGAGGTGGCCAAAAGAGTCTATGAAGCATTTGCAAGCTCTAAGAACAGCAACAAGCATTTCTCAGACATGGCTGACCTAAACTTCCTGATGTGCAAGGCTATAGAGAACCCCGGCTTGACCTCGTCGTCTTCGCTGAGAACATCCATTATGTCGGTGTTCGAGGACAGTGTGATCGACAATAATGGAGGTGAGATTCAAGACGAAGTAGGGTTAGAAGACTTAATGGGGTGTGCTTCTGTGCATGGTGTGGGCCCATCCATCGCTGTGTTTGACACCATACGATGTGGAAGGTTGGACTGTGTGTGCGTGTACCCAGCGCCATTGCACTCCAGGGAACAAATGCAAGACCTTGTTGGTACCATGAAGGCTATCCTTGTTGAAGCTGGAAAGTTATATATGAATGAGAACATATAGTGTTATATGCCTCATTAATTAATTAGTGGGTTCGTCTGCATACATCGGGTTGCTTGGAGGCGATCGCACTTGAAAATCTTTATTGACGCTGTATTTCAATGGTTAAACAATTAAACGAGTATTTTACGTGGTTGTTATTAATTAATGCGACATTTGGAGGGGTAAAAAAGTTCTTTGGTATATTCAGTGGCGGAGGGATGGATGGCCACCCCTAAATTCTCATATATTATATATTATGTAAAATACAGTGTACGCTTAATTCAGATTTTGGCCCCCAGTTATGAGATAAAATTTTAATTTGACCCCTCACATTATTGACATAATATTAAATTGTGATTTTAGATAAAAAAAAAAAAATTCAACTTTACTCATTGAAATTTTTTAAATATGCTTTTCTGCTCTGTTATTTGTTCATTTAGAATCTTTTTATGTGCTTTATTTAGCTTCAATTCAACCATGGCTCTTTGATTTTTTTATTTATGCTTCTAACATTCACTGTTTAATCTTTATTCGATGCATATGCAAAATTAATGGTAAAAACTTTAAGCTTCAACAAAATTATTCACTCTTCACACCTTTACTTTATATTCTTTGGTTTAGTTCATTTTTTATTGTCAAAGTTATGTATTTTTTCAAATACTTTTGCAGTTTAGGAATACCTTGATTTCATTTATGGGTCAAAATTTATTTATTTTTTCGGTTCGTCGCTTCATAATTTAATTTTTTGTTCATGTCTAATGCTTTCATTTTTTATTCATGTCTCATTTCATACTATGCAAAACTATTACACGTCTATACTTTACTAATGATTTTCTCTCATATATTATATATTTTGTTTATCCTCTTTGGTTTAGTTATTTTATATTTTCATATTTAGTGAAGTCAATTCTTAAACCTCGTAATTGAAAAAATAACTGTATATGCACAATGTTATTTTTTTAATAATATTGAAATTAAATATATTTAAGTAATATATATATATATATTATATGAATTAAATATTAATATTTTTTTCATATAATTTATTGGTAATAAAATTATATATATATATATATATATATTTATTTATTTATTAATTGATTTTTGGCCCCCATCGTTTTGTATCCCTAGCTCCGCCACTGGGTATATTTCAACAACTTATTTAGATATTACAATTGTTAATTAAGAAGCTTACTATAATATAGAATTAAATTACAAATATTTTATTTGGTTATAATTTAATGTTAAAGGGTGTAAAATAATTTACCAAGTAATCTTAAATTTAATTTTTCTAAAAATAATGTCAAAATATTTTTCAAATAGTTAATGACGCGCGCATGTATATTTATATATATATTACAGCTCTAACTTTTGCTCTCCAATTCTTTCTCACCTCCTTATCATCAATCCTAATTCTAGTACTGTATCGGGTGAATATGTTGCTAATGAAGTATCGGAACATTTCATGGTCTTGGAAAATGAAGGTGAATGACCTAATCAAAAAATAGTATTGAATTACTTAAAATTAAAAAATTACAATATTAGAATGTGATAATTAAGGGATTGTTTAATTTTATTCTTTGTGTTTTTATGTTCTTAGAACAATTTTGTGAAATTGTTTTTTAGCAATTTTTAAAAATAAAAACTTAAAAACTTGTTTGAATCTTTTGTTTTTATAAACGCACTCAAAATGATAAAAAATATTATTTGAAAAAAAAATTCAAAAACAAATTTTAGAAACGCTAAGACCTTATTTAATACCAAGAATTAAAATTATAATATAGAATTATAGTTTTAATTTTAATTCCAATAAAATTGAAATTAATGCAGAGTTTTAAATTTTATGTTTGGACATGTAAAGAATTATAACATAAAATTGTAATTCTAAATTTATTATTTAGATGAAAGATAAATATTTGTTCTATACATTTCTGTGTGTTACATGTTCAGTATATATGTCCATATGTGCGCACATGCATGTATATGTGCATGTATATAACAAACTCATCATATATATATATATATATATATATATTTGTACATGTGGGTGTATGTAGACGTGTGTTTGTGTATGCGTGCATGTATATACGTGTACATTGATGTTATATATTCATTATATGTATTTGTGTGTGTTGCATATGTTTGATATATATGTATATATGTGCATATTTGTATACACATGCATGTATATGTGTATGTATACACCTGTGTGCATTATAATCAGGTGCGACTAAGTATTGAATTCATTCAAAGCTTAGTTATGTATTGTTTTTTAATATTAATTTATTTGATTTATAATAAATTTATTTATGACAAAACTTTTAAATGTTAATTCTTTTTAGATTTTAATTATTTTCTATTTTAAATCGTATTTTTTATTTCATTCTTTACATTTTAAATCTTAATTTTCTTTCTTTCAAAATTGTTTTTCTAACAAATCATTTTTTAATAAAAATAAGAGGTGACCTAGCCCGACTTATTACTAATTAGCTGGGTTGAGTCTCAATTTATTCAAATTCAGCCCACAACCCTACTTTAATCATTTTTTTTATAGAATTACGATTTTGTCATTAATAAAAATAATTTTAAGAAACAAAGGAAAACATTTAAAACTTGTTCTTGTTTTTTATTCTAAAAACACATTTACATTTTTTAATCTTTTTTAAAAATAATTAATAAAAAATACATTACAAAACAAGTTTTTTCGTTCTTTTATTTTTAAAAACAAAAAATGTTTGAAAACAGCATTCAAATAAGACCTAAATTTTTAGAATTTTTGCTCTATTAGTATGGTCAGTAAAATTTCACTCAAGTTAACCAACAAATAATACAAAAGTAAACAAGAATTTGCTTTATACTTCTGTTAATTAAGTTAGAAAAGTTTTCAAAATAATTTTAAAAATAACGGCAAGTGATATAGTAAACATGTATGGATTAGCGACAATTTGCTTATTGATAACGGTGACACTTATATTGTGAAATTGATTAAAAAAGGGAAAATTCATCATTTGGTCCCTACACTTTTCTTTAATTTTCAATTTGGTCTCAATAATATATTTTTTCAAACTACTCCTCACAATTTGCCATTGTCGCACAAATTGTTGCTACCTTGTGCCTTTGTTATCACACCACAAGGAACTGGCTAAGTAGAAAGACAGAGCTAACATGGAAGTTTAGATGGAAGATGATCTGACAACATTGCATAAACAAATAAGGGTTGGGCATTTCGGTGAGAAGCTTTTGTGGCAAGAGTGAGATCGGAGGATGTAAAGATTGGTGCTAGTCAAACTATATTATTGTGAACTACGACATTTACGATTAAGTTGTGATGATTACAGTGAAAGGAGAAAGCTTGTGAGTCATTCATGCATAATGTGATCATTTTGTAAAATGCTCTGAAACCTAACAAATAATGATGGTAGTTTGCACTAATACAACTGTTCATCTTCCAGAACCAAAATGAGAACAAAGAACGATGATTATGGTAAAATTTTTCATGTAGTGACACTCTCTAGACACTATATTGACTTCTTTGATTCTCTCTCTTTGCTTTTTATAACCTTTCTTGTCTTGATCTTTTTATCTTATCTTTTACCTTTCTTTTGCTATGAACTCTACATAGCTTGTGATCCTTTAAAGTGAAAAGATGAGCTCCCAATAATATAAGATCTCTTGCTTGATTTCTTCTTCCCACAAGCCCCTCCTAGTTTCTTCACATGAATATACTTTGTACATTATCGCTAAACTTACTAATTAAAATGCCACTTTCTTTTTTAAAGAAAGTTTCCATGTTTCTTTCTAAACAATTAATTCATTCATATTGCTGCAAATCAAAAGTTTAAAGTGCATAATATATGTCTATATAACCAAAAGTGTATATGTTTAGTTGGATTTAACTATAATTTTATTTATTTATTTTAGGGTAAAAAAATGGCTTAATTGGGGAAAATAAAAGGGGATTGACATATATACATAGAGATGGAGAACCATGAGCTTGTGATGACCCTTCAACAAGTATACCAAATTGCTCAAGTAATATAGAAGTGAGAGAGTATTGTCCTACAAGGATTTTGGTTACCAATTATCAATTTCACTTATTTGATACTATTTAGACTATGAGATATTGGGATTAAAGGGAGAACAATGCAATTAAAAAGAAACATTAATAATAAAAACCAACTGGTTTATATATATTTTTTTCAACAATAAAGTTAATCAAAACTAAGAAAGAATAGAAATATTTAAAAAGGCTAAGGATCTGACTTCACTTAACCTTCCAATTGTTGGCCCAATGGTTTCGTACCTTGTCTTAATCTATGTTTGCTAACAACAAACCCATTTTACACAAAATTATTTTGCTAATTTTCAAATGGGCAAAAATATTGTTATCAAATATCCATATTATTTTAGTACAAGTAATAAGCCAAAATATTGGAAGAATAAAAATTGGTTTGGCCTAATCTTCTTTCCTCTTCTACTTAGTCCAAATAAAGAATATAAGTAGCCCAACCTTATTGTTTTATCCTTGTCAGCTCTAACACTAAAAATATATGTGTAAATGCTTTTGACCAAAATACTATTTTCTTAGCTTGTATAAGATGTAGACAAAAGGAGACATCATTTGAACAATACCAAAAAGCAAAAGAAAAACTAACTTTCTTAAAAAAGCTTTCAGTTAATAACAGAAAAACAAGGAGAAGAGCTACAAAGTACAAGCTACAAAGCAAACTTTTTACTAAAGCACAAAGACATGTCTATGGTCAAAAGCAAAAAGCAAGGGGATATGAAAAAATGTTAGAAAACATCTACAAACTTTCTGGAAAAACAAACAAAACTCATTAAGGTTTGATAGCAAGGGAAGAGACAAAGTGCACAGTTTCATAACTCATCTTTTCATGTCTTCTTTCTCTAATATTCTAACACTATATCTCATAGTACAAGTTAACTCTCAGATCTTCCTTCTGCTACTGTTGCTTTTGTACGAAATGAATCAATCTATATCTGAACCATGACATCTCTAAGTGAAAAGTGAAGAAGACAAACATAGCTTTTGGTACAATCATCTTCATCCATAACCAATGGTCATTTGTATTACATGAGTTATATTTGAACTACAACAGTCAAGAGGGGCAGATTTATAAAAAGGAAAGCTTATAAGATAAAGACAACTTAAAAGAATTGAACATAATATCATATGAGAGAAAATTGTGTTACTGTTCATATTGTGCTTAGTATTAGGTACTTGAGTTTGGCTCTCAAGAGCTTGAGTTCATGGAGCCTAAATTGTAAACCTTTCTAAGGGTAACTCTAATTATCCTATCTTATTTAAATCTTTCCTAAGTAAAATTCACTTGAGGATTAGTTGAGTGAAAACTCATTTGTTATAGTTTAAGATGAGATTAAAACTTGTGTTAAGGGTAAGCACTATAAAACCCTTCGGTGTAAGTGTTTGGGGTTATCCAAGTAAAATCCCTACTATAGTGGAAAATCTCTTATGATAGAAAGGAATTGGACGTAGGGTAGTGGTTGTTCAAAACATGATAAATTGATTGAGTTCTTTTTTCTCTTTATTGTTTTCAAAAATACTTTTGATCACTGAGATTTTTTCAAGTCACTGAAAATCTCTTTTAAGCATCTAGGTTTCAATTTCTAGTCACTAAGTTTGTTTATTCGAAAATTAACTTCAAGCACATGAATTTTCACTTTAAGCACCTAAATAGTATTTTCGATAAGAATTATTTTAAAAATAAATTTTTTTAAATTTCTCCAAAATACCTATTCACCCCCTCTAGGTGCACTATCACCAATAAAATTTAGAAATCCTACTTCATCAAGTTTTACTCCATAATTAATGGTTGAATTTCCCAAATTAACTAACAACTAATCCCTTGGAATGCTAGTTCTCATTTAACTAACTAAATTTTCTAATCCCTTAGACAAATCCCAATTAGGAAGGGTTTACAATAGAACAATGAAATTTAACAAAAAACTACACAATCAACAATATCTATCCCTAGATAAAGTCAAATTATAGTGTTTAACACATGAGTAAACACATATATAAATTTCCCAATTTTATACATGAACTCTAAATCAACCCATGAGTGGTTAACTCATAGAAAACATTACAAACCATGATAAACACTCAATTAATAGAAAAAGAAACTTGTATTAAGCAAGAAAGTTAAGAAAACATCATCCAAGTCAAGTTACATCTTCACTCTAACTACAAAAGTTCAGTTATACATTATTAAAGAATAAAAATAGAGGTAGAATAAGAAAAGATAAGAAAACTCCATGGTCTCCTTAGTCCCAAGATGGTCTTAATGCTATAAAATCCCTTGAAATCACTTTTCATACTTCTTTTCCTCCTTCTCCATTTATTTTTTAGCCTATCCTTTTTGAAAGTTACCTAAAATAGTAAAAAGATTTTATTTATAGTTAAATTTTTACACATTTAAGAAAACAACGAATTCACAGGCATTACTTTATATGCCTAGGCATTAAGTGAAATGAATAGAAAATAGAGGTTGCAGTGGATGCTCAGGCAATGGATTGGATGCTCAGGCAGTAGTTGGCCAAAATGCACGAATTGAAATAACAATGAATGTTTAGGCATTATTTTGGATGCTCAGGTATTGAACCTTTAGAACACACTTCTTTAAAGTCAAAATCCAAGTATTCTCTTAAGCTTCAAAATCTAAAATTAGTTAGTAAAAACACTTAGATTTAATGCACTCAAGTCATGATGAGAGAGTTTACTAACTTGGAATCAAAATTACAATGCTACAAGCAAAAACTTCAAATTCATAAACACTTTTCTACATAAACGACTGATTTTAAAGAGAGGAATTAATGGTAAAATCAAAGTTATCAACTCCCCTAAACTTAAGCCGTTGCTTGTCCTTAAGTAAAATTCAGAACTATACCCATGGTGCTCAAGAGAGAATCTAAGGGAGCCCAAACTTTTCACAAATCCTAACCTTTAAAATTAGAAAAACAAAACAACAAAATAACAAATACACAAATCTTCTAATGCTTCTTCAAGAATGCTAAGTCAAGAAGCAAAGAGCACAATTGAACATTAAAGGGTCTTCAAGGATTCTCAATAAAAAAGTATATAACATTTTCACTTTTTAAAGTGCAAGCAAACAAGGCAATTCCTTTTAATCCACAAAGACTAAGCATGAAGGACCTCACAAGATGGTGTTTTCAAGCAGTCTCAACTCTCAAGTGTTTAAGGTCAAGTGTTTTGCTCAAATCTCATTAATAGATATTTCATTACGATAGGTTTGCTAAAGTTATACTTCTCCACTGCATAAATCAAGTGCAAACACAAATCAAAAAGGCTTTATTAAAGCTTGTAATGGGGCTAAAGAAATTAAGTGGATGGAAAAAGAAACAACAAAGTGGACAAAAGAGTGCAAATGAGCATAAGAGAAGAATAGAGGCCAAAGATAAAGGGTTTACCCCTTATCCAAGCACAACAAAAATATCAAAATCAAATTTTCTTTTAGCTCCCAAAAACTTTATTTGTTCATGCAACTAAACTCTCCCATATATATATATATACAATTTTCTATTTTTTTTCATTTCTATTTCTTCCGTTTTCTTTTTCTCTTTTTATTTCCTACAACTTTCCCTACCCTTTTACATTTCTATAATTGAGGATAAACTCCTTATACATTGGTTAATGTACACCTTTAAGAATGATTATAGTTCCTGTGCTCTCTGAGGATAGGTAGAGATATGGTTAAGCATTGGGCACATAATTTGTTAAAAAGATAAAAATGGAATTCAAGTCACAGAGGGGGTGAGCAAAAGGAGTAATGCAATTTGGCCAAATTGATTAAACAAAAGAATTTCCTTTATCATGTTTATGTATGCAAATGAAAATTGCAGCTTAAAAAAGAATTAGAGTAAGTTTTAAAGTGATAATCATTGATAAAGCGAGCCACACAAAGAAAGAGATAATGACAAATGATGTAACCATTCAAAGCAAGGCTAAAAACTTAGAAGGCTAATGTCCAACACACTTAATCTAGACAAATTAAGATCAATAACCAAGTTTGCAATAAAGGTAGGAAAAGACATAAAGTGATTATGTTGGAACCTAAATATTCATGTGCAAAAAGCATTGACTCAACACCGTTCAAGTTATCATTAGGACAAGACATAAGAACAAATGATATTTCACTTTTCTAAACTTGTTATGATGCTTGTCCTCAAGCAAAAGCAAGACATTCAAAGCAATCATATAAATGATAGTTTCACACATTGTAAAAGGAAGGGAAAATATATTTATATTTTTAAAAACTCTTTCCTCTTTTGGGGAAAAGAATTTTTTTAAAATTTCTTTTATAAAAAAAATCCCATGACTAGGTACAAACCTACCAAAATGAAAAAAATGTGGCTGTCTAACAAATGCCTAGGCATCCAAATAGATGTCTGGGCATAAACTTACCATAATGAAAAAAAAGAAAAAATGTGACTACCTTATCAATGCCTAGGCATTATTAGTCCAACCAAATTTTTTAGTTTAAAGCAACTTTATTCATTCATTTGGGCACCAAATCAAAACTATTTGACTACCAAATAAACAAAACATTTCAGAACATAATAAAATACTATTAAGGACACACTTAAAATCTAAAACACATAAAATTACCTTAAGAAATAAAAGCCAAAAGATAACTAAAAATGCAATTTCAAGTAAACACACACTGCAAGGAAATTTACTAAATGACTAATAAAAGAAACATGCAAAATTAACTAAGACAATGAATCAACACCATAAAAGAGAATTAAACTGTGGAGGAAGGAGTCAGTTAACATCTCCTCCAAAGTAATGCTTCACTCTATGCCCATTGACTATAAAAGTCCTTTGAGATATGGGTTCTATGAGTTCAAGTGATCTATATGGAAAGACTTCCTTAATCACAAAAGGCCTTGGCCACTTGGATCTTAGCTTTCCAGGGAACAAACTAAGCAGAGAATCATATAGCAAGACTTGTTGACCTGGTTCAAAATGTCTAACACAGATTTTCTTGTCATGTTATGGCTTTATTCTTTCCTTGTAGAGATGAACACTCTCATAAGTATGGTGGCAGAATTCCTCTAATTTATCAAATTGAATAAGCCTATTTTCTTTAGATTCCTTTAAGTTAAAGTTCAAGAACTTGATTACTAAAAAACTTTATGTTCTAACTCTATAGGTAAGTGGCATGACTTAGTATAGATCAATTGAAATGGTGACATACCTATAGGGTCCTATATGCCTACAATGCATCATCTAACTTCTTTACCTAATCTTTCCATGAAGTGCTCATTGTTTTCTGTAAAATTCTTTTCAAGCCTCAATTAGACACTTCATCTTGACCATTTGGTTAAGGGTGATATGGTATAGTGACCTAATGTTTGACCCTAAACTTAGCCAAAATAGCTCCAAGTTGTTTATTGTATAAGTGACTCCTACTATCACTTATCAATGCTTTTGGGACTTTAAATCTTGAAAAAATGTTTTGCTTGATGAATCCAACTACTGCTTTAGCATCAATGGTCCTTGATGGTATAGCCTCAACATATTTATATGACATAGTCTATAGACACTAAGATGTAGAGGTTAGAATATGATGATAGAAAGGGCCCCTTGAAATCTACTCCCTAAACATCAGACAACTCAATTTTAAAGATGTTGTTTAAGGGCATTTCATTTCTTTTTAAAATATTTCTAACCCTTTGGCATCTATCACACTTTTCCATAAATTTCCTTGCATCTTTAAATAGAGTGAGCTAATAAAAACCACTTTGTAACACTTTTGCAGTAGTACATTCCCTACTAAAGTGACAACCATACTCAAATGGATGGCAATGACATAAAATGCTTTCAAATTCTTCTTTTGGGATACATTTTCTTACAATACCATCAGCACACCTCTTGAAGAGATAATGTTCATCCTATACATAGAATCTTGCATCATAAAGTAACTTCTTCTTCTGCTATTAAGTTAGATTCAATAAAAGTACTTACGCAACCTTAATAGGTGTATTAGGCTCTTTTTACTCTTCTTGTTAAGAGAGCCTTGACAAGTGATCAACCACTTGATTCTCCATCGTCTTTTTATCTTTGATTTCTAAGTTAAACTCCTATAACAATAAGAATTAACTAATGAGATGGGGCTTTACATCTTGCTTATTTAAGAGATATTTAAAAGCTAAATGATCAGTATACATAATAACTTTTGACCCTACCAAACAAAAATGAAACTTATCAAAAGCAAATGCAATGACAAGTTATTCTTTTTCAATAGTAGTATAGTTTAACTGTGCATTATTCAAAACTCTATTAGCATAATACATGACATGAAGAACCTTGCTTTTCTTTTGTTCTAAAATTACACCTATAGCAAAATCCTTAGCATTTCACATCAATTCAAAAGGCAAACTCCAATCCAAAGCAACAATCACAGGAACATATATGAGTTTGTCTTTTAAAACATTAAAAGCAACTAAACACTCATCAGTAAACTCAAAAGGTGCATCTTTAACTAATAATTTGTAGTTTTGAAATTTTGGAGAAGTCTTGTATAAATCTTTTATAAAAGCATACATGTCTAAGGAAACTCCTAATGCCTCTGATAATGGTTGTAGAAGTACTTTTTCAATTTCTTCAACTTTTGCATGATCCATTTCAATTTTCCTTAAAGAGATGTGGTGTCCAAGAATAATTCCTTCTTATACCATGAAATGAAACTTTTCCCAAGTCAAAACTAAGTTAGTCTCTTGGAACTTTTTCAATATCAAAGCAAGGTTAAATAATCAAGTGTCAAATGAATGTCCAAAAACATAACAATTATCCATGAAAATTTTAATGAATTTTCAACCATATCAAAGAAAATGGAAAGTATAAACCTTTAGAATGTTGCAAGGGCATTGCAAAGTCTAAATGACATTCTCAGATATGCAAAGACTGCATAAGGGTAAGTGAATGCAGTCTTTTCTTAATCTTTTAGTGCCACCACAATTTGAGTATACCCCAAATATCCATATATGAAGCAATAATACACATGGCTAACCAATATTTCTAACATTTGATTGATGAAGGGAAGAAGGAAATGGTCTTTTCTTGTTGCATCATTAAGCTTTTGATAATCAATGCACATACGCCAACAAAAAATGGTTCATATTGGAATGATTTTATTATTCTCACTAATTATCACAGTTGTGCCCTTATTTTTAGGAACCACTTGGACTGAACCTACCCAAAAGCTATCAGAAATATGGTAAATTATTTTTGCATCAAGGAGTTTTAATACTTCTTTCTTCACCACTTCCTTTATAGAAGGGTTTAATCTTCTTTATGGTTAGATGACTACCTTCTAGCCTTTTTTTTATAAGGATTTTATGCATGCAAAAGGTAGGACTTATTTTTTTAGATCTTCAATGGCCCAACTAATTGCAGTTTTATGCTCTCTCAACACCCTCAATAATTTTTCTTTAAGCTTACTCAAATGTATACTAATGATCATGGGGTAAGTGTTATCCTTACCAAGGAATGATCAACTCATGCTGTGAAGATTCTTTAACTTGCACTAATTCTTCTTTAATTCTTCCTTTTTCAAGTTTATAGAGCCAAGGATAGGAGAAACTTCAAGGTGTTTGATGGTCTTTACATTTGTGATGGTTGTTTCAAAAAGGTTACATAAGTTACCTTTCTGAAAAACATCATGTACTAGAGAATCACTCATATCTACCCTAAAACAATGCTCATTTTCCATTAGATGCTTCATTACTTCAAACACACTAAAAGTCACTTTCTCATCTCATACTCTTAACATTAACTCTCCTTATTGCATATCAATCAATGCTCTTCCATTTGCCAAGAAGGTTCTTCCCAAGATGAGAGAAATCTTAACATCTTCCACCATATCTAGAACCATAAAATTAGCTAGAAAGATGAATGTATCATCCTTCACTAATACATCTTCCACAATTTTATAAGGAAATTTAATAAAGTGATTCGCTAATTGAAAGGACATTATAGTTAGCTTCACTACTCCAATACCCAACTTGTTCATAATTGATAAGGGCATTAAATTGATTCAAGCCTCTAAGTCACACGAAGTCTTACAATTGTCATGTTCCCAATAGTGCAAGGGATATTGAAGCTACCTAGATCTTTCAACTTTGGTGGCAACTTCCTTTGGATGATTGCACTATATTCTTTTATAAACATTCTGGTTTCACTTTCCTTCAACTTCTCCTTCTTTGATAACAACTCTTTTATAAACTTTGCATAAGAATGCATTTACTCCGATGCTTTAGCGAAGGGAATATTAATTTGCAACTTCTTGAAAACATCTAAAAACTTGACAAACTTCTTTACTTGTTCTTGTTACTTTAACTTTTGAAGAAATGAAAAATTGACACAAGGAGATGGCTCCTATGGCTTATCCCAATCAAATTTTTTATTTTTCCTTCTTGCCCTTTGTGATAATTCCCCAATTGATTTATCTTCATCACAATAAGTTTCTTTAGAGTTAGACTTCAACATAAGGTTAACCTCCACTTGCTTTGTATTTGAAGGGCTCAATTCATTTCTAGCTTTTGATTCTTTCTTATAAGGTTCCATAACCTTCCCACTCCTTAAAGTGATCACTTTGCATTGCTCCTTTGGATTTACAATGATGACACTAGGTAAAGAACTACAAGAGTTTTTAGCTAGTTTGGAAATTTGGCCCAATTGAGTCTTTAGATTCCGGATAGAAGCCTCTTGATTTTTTAAGTTGGTCCATGTTTCTTGTGTGAAATTAATAAGTTGTTACACAAAGGTCAAAGTTTATTGTGAAAGTTTTTCAAGAGCACTTTCAAATAAAGATATCTTGTTATGAGAAGGTTGAGAAAACGATGTTGCACCTTGAAATGAAGAATTTGTATGATATGGCATGTTTTGCTCACTCTAAGAGAAGTTTGGATGTCTTCTCTATCCAGGGTTATAAGTATTAGCATAGGGGTTGTTTGAAGGTCATTGAGGATTCCTCATGTAATTCACTTAATTTTAAGATGAATTCCCTTATCCACTTGCTTCACAATCTCCATTTGCATGATGTCTTCCCCAAATGTCACAAACTCAGGGAGGAGAATTCACTACATTGACTTGCAAAGTGTTGAACTGCTTTGTAAAAGTTACGAGTTATTAAGAGAGTCTTGTTTTGTGCAAGAATGATATCTAATGTATCCAATCCATCACTCTTCTTCCCCCCATTGATCTTTCATAAGGGGTGTTGTAGTCATTTACAACCATTAAGTCAATCAATTGTGAAGCCTCCTCTAGTGTTTTATTATTGAGAGATCCTCTAGCTGCTACATCCATTATAACTCTTGTAGCAAGGTTCAAGTTATTATAGAAAATTTAAATCAGTTGCCAATCTTGGAAAGAATGATGTGTGCATCTTTTTAATAACTCATTATACCTAAAGAGATTCCAAATCCCTTTGTGAAAATGTGATAATCTCACTTCTAAGATTGACAAATTTGGAAGGAGAAAAGTATTTGATGAGGAATTTTACCACTAAGTCATTCCAAGTTGTGATACTCCCTCATGGTTGAGCTTGAAGCTAACACTTAGTTTTATCCCTTAGAAAGAATGGGAAAAGTCTAAGTCAAGTTGCATCATTACTTGCACCATTAACTTTGATTATATCACACAATTGCAATAAATTGACTATATGCAAGTTTGGATCTTCTATGACACCTCTACCAAATTGATCTTGTTGAATTAATTGAAGTAAGAATGACTTGATTTTGAAATTGTTCACTTGGATAGAGGGTTTTAGTATACTGGTGTTATATCTTTCAACAGTAGAATAAGACTAATCTTCTAAAGTACAACAATTGGATTCTTCTTCCTTTTCAGCCGTTGTTTCTTCCACAATTTTCTTCTTTTGTTTTGTTTTTTTCTTATTTTTCCTTGATATCATTTCTATTTTCAGATAAAAAAACAATGACTCTTGGTTAACAATACCTTGCATAAACATAAAGACTTAAATTAAGAAAGACAAGTAACTAAAAACAATATAAATAAATCAAGAAAATAAGTGTTTAAACTAGTATCCACTTAGGTACTCTTTGATATTGATAAATAAATAAAATCCTCGGCAATGATGCCAAAACTTGATAACCCTTTAGCAAGTATACCAAATTGCTCAAGTAATATCGTCCCACAAGGATTTTAGTTACCAATCACCAATTTCACTAATTTGATATTATTTGAACTATGAAATATGGAGATTAAAGGGAACTCAACAAAATTAAAAAGAAACATTAATAATAAAAGCAATTGGTTTATATATATATATATATATATATATATATACATATATATATTTTAAAGATAATCAAAACTACAAAAGAATGCAAATATTCAAAAGGGTTAGGGATCCGACTTCACTTAACCTTCCAATAAATCCTAGAATTCTTACTTAAACAAATTTTACTCCATAATTGATGGTTGAATTTCCTAAATCAACTAACAACTAATCCTTTAGAATGCTAGTCTTCCTTTAAGTAAATGAGATTTTCTAATCATTTAGACAAATCCAAATTAGGAATGGCGTTACAAAAGAACAATGAAATTCCACAAAAACAACATAATCAACAATATCTATCCTTAAAGTTAAATTATGGTGCCTATCACATGAGCAAGCACATATATAAATTTCTCAATTTTTTACATGAACCCTAAATCAATCCATGAATGGCCAAGTCATAGAAAGCATCTGGAACCATGATAAGCACTCACAATTAATGGAAATAAAAACTTGTTAGAAGCTACAACAAATCAGCTATACATGATTAAAGAACAAAAACTGAGGTAAAATAAGAGAAGATAAGCAAACTTCATAGTCTCATTAGTCCTAAGATGGTCTTGATGCTTTAAAATCCCTTAAAATCATTTTTCTTGCTTCTTCTTTTCCTTTCCCCATTATTTTTTAGCCTATCCCTTTTGAAAGTTACCTTAGATAGTAAAAAGATTTTATTTATAGTTGAATTTTCGCACATGTCAAAAAACAAGCGAAAACTTGGAATTAATAAACACCTCTATGAACAAACAACTACCTTTTAAAAAATAAAAATTAAGGATAAAATCAAAGTTATCAGTTCATGATAGTGAAAATTAGGCATTGAAAAGGTGAAGGACCCATGAGTTTGTAATAGTGAAAATTGGGCATCGAAAGAAGTGAAAGAGAAGTAACAAAAGGATGTTTAGCTGTGAATTTAGAATGCTTCCTGACACTTCTCACAGGGGTTTATTAGCCCTCCTCCCAATTCTTTCTTTTGTCCTCTTTCTCCCCCTTTCTCTCTCCATACATGTCTTTCTATTATCTTTTCATCCTATTCTTATAAGACACTAACTTATTTTCTTCCTGCTTTCCCTTTTAACAATGAAATTCTTGTAGAATGACTACATAAGATCTAGCTAGCTACCTATATAACGGGTTCTAGTAATTGATATTCACCAAATCATGATATCAACCCATTAAGATCTAGCTAAGTAATTGACAAACTTTCTACTTTTGTGGTAATCGCTACAGCTCAATCACAAATGTTGCAGGTTATGGTTATATAGTTCGACTTGCACTAAGCTTTTCAACCTCTAATCTCGCTCTTGCCACATAAGTGTCTTATTGAAATCCCCAACCCAATTCCTTTTTGCAATGTTGCCATATCACCTTCCACCAAACTTCCATGTCAGCTCTGTCTTCTCACTTAGCTAGTTCCTCAACTGTCATATCAACTTTGCCTTCTCACACAGCCAGTTCCTCACAATGTGTTAATAGAGGCATATGAAAGGAACAATTTGTGAGACGACAAAGTGTGAGGAGCATTTTTGAGAGAAAAAAAAAAAGAATTAATTATAGGGACCAAATAAAAATTAAATGAAAGTGTTTGGACCTAAGAACTAATTTTCTCTAGAAAAAAGATGGACGAATAATTATGTCCCACACTAAATATGTTAAAAAAGTGATAGTTAGTGTAACTAATAATGATCGATTATATAAGATAATTTCTTCTATGGCAAAGTAATAATTGATCGTGCGTAAATACGAACCTCAAGTTTGTTAGGCTTAGACGTGGACTGCTGGTTGAACCAAACCCAAATTTTAGTTTATCAAAGGCAAGTAGCCTGTCCTATTCATGCATGAAGTATGGCTATATAAAATTGGATTATGTTATATTCGTTATTTTGTTTTTTAAATATATATATTTTCTTTAATGTTTAATATATTTAAAAAACATTTTATATTATATTTTGAAATATATTTTTTATTTTTTAATATTTATTTTATTAATATATTACATAATAATTACACTTATACAATTAATTTCAGAAAATGTAAAAAAATTAACAGTAAAATAATCTCATTAGTCAAATTGGGCCCATGGTTTCTATTATTCGCCGACAGCGGTCTTTTTGTGTGTTTGCCATTTGTAAGTTGCCCTTATCACCCATTATTAGGGCATGCTAACATGTAGCTTAGCTCATCTCATATTGTTCGTTTTTATTTTTTTATTATGTTGGGAGAAAATTAGATAAAATTTATATAATATATTCAAACAGTCAATCATAAAAAATTAATTTAATAAAAAAATTGTTCTTTCTAATTAGATAAATTTAAAACTTTAAATACATTAAATTAATGTAAGAATGCACCTTTACAATTATTGGAGTGATATTTTCACGTAGATAAAAATGAAGTTTGTAAATATATAAAGTATTAATACATCACTAAAATTTTTTTGTATAATTGTGTACTTAAAAAAAATACTTACCCTCAAAAAAACTCATAATTACTTTTATATTGTTAATATAATCGCTAAATAATTTAATTGGTCAATTCAACTTGGGTCCGTGGGTCTCTACTTGCTGACGGCGGTTTATCTTTGTTCGTTTGTTTAGACCATGTTAACACGGGTCTTCTTCAATTCAGTTCTTTGCTTTGGAGCCCCTCGCCAAGCAGCAAGAGCATGACGGAAGAGAGTGAGACCCCTCACCCACCGATGCCGGATCACGTTACCCGACCCGTCGGCGGCACCGAGTTTAGCTGGTGCAAAGCCATTCCTGGTGGCACCGGACTCACGGTTCTCGGTCTCCTCTTCTCTAAACCTCCACATATCCCCTTTCTCCAAACTGCACTTCGAAACCTCCAAAATTCCCACCCTATCCTCCGCTCCAAGATCCTCCTAGAGCCTTCCACTGACACCCATCGATTCCTGATTCCCCCCAATCCTCAAATCCAAATCACACCCTTTGATCAAGAATCAACTTCCCACATCATGGGAACTGATTCCCAAGACCACAACATCAGTAGTGCCTTCCACGTACTCGTCGAGCACGAGCTCGGTCGGAACCCTTGGCATGATCCTAGCGGCTCGTTGACGCCCACTGACGCCGACGTCTTCTATGCGAGCACCTACACCATAAGCGACCGCCATTGGGCCGTTTTCCTCCGCGTCCATACCGCAGCATGCGACCGTACGGGGGCGATGACTGTGCTGAGGGAACTGCTGGGGCTACTGCAAGGGAAAGAGTCGGCGATGGAATTGGGTAATGGTAATGAAGGGAAGATCGAGTTGGCGATTGAGGATCTTATCCCTCAAGGGAAGGCCAACAAGCCCTTTTGGGCTCGTGGAATGGACGTGCTTGGTTACTCCCTGAACGCGCTGAGGCTCGCGCATTTGGATTTCGTGGATGCTATCTCACCCAGAAGCACCAAGGTTGTGAAGTTTCAGCTGAACACGGACGAAACAGGGAAGCTAATTGCTGTGAGTCACTTCCCTTTTTAACTTGTGATCATGCGTTATTCTTATTTTAATTCCCTAGAAAATCGTTCTTTCTTTTTAATTTTGGTCAAATCTGAAAAATATAAAGGGTTTACTGTGGATAAACTGTGATTAGTCTTGGAAGTCATTTTCCCAAAAAGGCATTAGAGATGGGCATGACTATGGGCCTTTGGGTTGCAAAATTGAATCAGTCAGAGTGATAGCTCACCAGAGGAAATGTGTAATCACCTTGAATGCCCTTCTCCTGTGCATGACCTTAAATACACTGCAGACCAAAGGACCGAAAAAAGGAAGTGATATCTTTGGGATTGCAACAATTGATTTCATATTTTATTATGTTATTATTTTTACTTCATGGAGGAAAAAGTTTGTAACGGTGATGCGCTATATAAGATGTAAATGTCACTCAGTCTTTGGCTCATAATCACGACGCTATTGTGGTCCTCTGTCCACAAATTGTTTTGGCTCTGCATTCCTGAGTTTCCTGTTTCATATTAATTCGTCTAAGTTGTTTTCAAGAATCTTATTGGATGGACCATGAACATCAGTTTCTCATCTTTGCACACATTCTGGTATTCAATGTCCTCACTCACTTATTGCAGTGCGCAATCCATGTCAGTGTCTCTCGTCTTCCTGAGAATATTCTAGGTGCCAAAGCACATGGCTGTATGCAGCGTGGATTCGGAGTTGCGGGAGTGAAAAATGAAAAAAAAATTAGTTCAGAGTATGGAAAAAAAAAGAAAAAGAAAAAAAAAAGAAACTTGTGGTGTGAGCATAAACTTTAATTATATTTTTGAGGTTTTTAAAGCCAGAAATGGCCTCTGGTCCTCTACCATGAACTCCGCCTCTGGTGTACGTTTTTGCATAACTCTCTTCTCGGGGAAAATGCTAATTGTCGTACTCATAACAGAGTATTATGTGATTTGTTATTATATATATTCCTCGTTACCAATACATCTTTAAATGCTGGAGTCTACCGGCATCACTGCAATGTCATGTGAAATTTGCAGGTTGCCATTGGCGGGTCCTTTTAAAAAAAAAAATTTGAGATTGAGATATATATAAGATTAACGTCGTTTGAAGATTGAGTAGTTGCTCTACTCTTGTGTTTTGTTTATTTTTTTTCCGTCTTTTCATTGTTTTCAAACTTCTTTGTAGTATTAGCTTTGGCATTATATGAAGTTTGATCTATCTGGCATCTTATCCTGCACCTGCATTTCGCCTATGATCGGGTAATTTCATGAACCAGATTTATGATGCAATACTGTGCAGGGATGTAAGTCAAGAGGAATTAAACTTTGTGGGGCACTTGCAGCAGCTGGAATGATTGCCTCAAGAACCTCTAAACACCTTAGTGATGACCAAAGAGAGAAGTACGCAGTAGTAACTTTAATCGATTGCCGCTCCATTCTTGATCCTGTCCTCTGCAGCAACCAGCTTGGTAAGCCTCAATTTCTATGAACCTTCTGCCATTTTTGGTCTGCTTTATTATTCTGCTGCTACTGGTCATTTAATAATAATTATTATTATTATTATTATTTCGCTTCATTATTTTTTCTAATTGGACTAGAACTGTAGAACATAATAATGCCAAACCTTGTTAATGCCTCGTGTATGGTTTAGCTCCAGTTGGGCCGCTTCACTGTGTTAGAGATTTTTGTTTTCTAATAGTGTTTTTCTGAATATCAGGGTTTTTCTTCTTTTGACTTCTATCAAATTATGTCCAGACTTTCATCCCTTATGCACAAGTGCTCTTGTTCACAATTTTTGTGCTGTTAAAGTACTAAAAGTCGAATGTTTTTGAGTCCTCCAGATAAACACGTTTTATTTTTCCTTTAAAAAGGTTAATAGTAAGTTCGGTTGTCCCATTGGTGTTGGTTCAGGATTTTATCATTCTGCCATCTTAAACACGCATGATGTGTGTGAAGAAACCCTATGGGAATTGGCAAAGAGAAGCTACACGGCGTTTGCAAATGCCAAGAACAACAACAAGCATTTCTCAGACATGTCTGACCTGAATTACCTCATGAACAAGGCCATTGAAAACCCAGGTGTGACACCATCATCTTCGCTTAGAACCGCGTTGATTTCGGTGTTTGAAGAACCAGTCGTTGATGATTCAAATGGAATGCATCAAGACCTTGGATTGGAAGAATACATTGGTTGCGCTTCTGTACATGGCGTGAGTCCATCCATAGCCGTATTTGACACCATACAGGATGGAAGCTTGAGTTGTGTTTGTGTGTATCCATCACCTCTTCATTCCAGGGAGCAGATGCAAGACTTGGTCGATCATATGAAGAGAATCCTAGTGGATGCTTGTAACGGTGAAGATGAATGAGATTGATCCATTTCAACCTTTCTGAGCTACTGATGGTTATATTATTGACCAATTCAAAGGTCATTGCTTGCTGTTCGTAATTCAGTGTAATGGGCAGATTCTGGATCGTCTGTTAAGAACGTATATGGTCCGGAGAAACTAATAAGAAAATAGTAAGCTACGTTGAATTACAATGTGTTCTTACACCTCTCTAATTTTAGAAAATTTGGCATATTTAAAAAGAAGTCATCTACATTTCCTTTTCCAGATATGACCATAAGAAATATAAAAAATGAAACCCCCAAGAGAGAATGAAAGTATTCCCTACTCTTACTTCACCAACCCAAGGCTTTTTTACTGCGCTACAATCATTAGCACAATTATGATCTGGAATGTACAACTGTCAAAAACTATTGAACTAAGATGCTATTTTGGTGTTTTTTTTTTTTTCATTTACCATGTTGTGAGTTGATAAGAGCCGCAATTGTCTTTTTTACACAATTAATTGAGTTGTGACCTATGTTAAATTATAACCTTTGAATTATTATTATTTTTTAAAATTCAATTAGATTGTGGCCAAAGTCATGTCACAACTTATAAAATTCTTTTCTTTTTTAGAAAAAGAAAAAATCAATTGGGTTGCAGGCCTTGCCACAGCCCATTGAATTTTTTTCTGTAATTTCACATCTATAGTATATTTTTTTAAACAAATTATTTTGTTGTCAAATAATAAAATAATTAAAAGTTAATTAATTAAAGTTCATTAAATATAAAAAGTAAGTATATATTATATTTTAAGTGAATGATATAAATATATGATAGTCCAAATACATCATGTAGGGAATATATAACAGATTGTTGTAAATAAATAAGAAGGAAGAAGAAATAAAAATGAGAAAAGTAATGAGTAAAAATGACAGTTTTGACTCGACACTCAACTCGAGTCATTTAAACTCGGACGAGTTGATTTAGTCACATTATTTTAAAAAACGAACAACTCCCAGGACACAACCTCCAGGTAACAAAAGTGCACTTTTCTACTAAGCCAACATTATCTTTCAATATATATGTGTGTTGTATTATATATATTTGTACTTCATTTCTTAGTTTCAAAAAATTTATCTCCTTATACTTGAACCTAAACACTTAGAATAATTTCATTACCCATTATCACATAACCAATATGAATTTCATGTTTATCATTTGTAATGTATTATATATATTTATTATTGGCTTTTTTTTTATAGAAATTTTATTTTGAATTTTTCTTTAGTCATGGCTTGAAAAGTTATCTATTATTCTCTTTTAACCTATTTTGACAAAGTAATCTTTAATAATTATATTTATTACTCTATAAATCATTTAAATTCAAATTTAAAATTACTAGTATTTGATTATTAGTAGTTATTATATTTAGATTTAAATATATAAAATTTTAAAAAATATCTATATTTAATTATCACTTATTCAACTGTAATCAAACTAATAAACTATTCATCATTGTATTCAGTAGTTTTAGTTATTAGTTTAAATTTAAAAATATTGATTTTAACTATGTAATTACATATTTTAATAATTTTTTTTATTATAGGTAAACTCTTAAGATTCTATGATACGAATTTACCTTTGTCAAACGATTTTACCTAAACTTGTTTTGCCTATCAAGTGCATAATATATGCAAGAGCAAATCATATATATGCACAAGCAAATCGCCGCACAGTCTCATCATCTGTGTTATCTGGTATTACGCTTTGCTGAACTCTATATTAACTAATGTTGTCTTATACTTTATATAGTTTATTTTCATTTTAAAATCATCCCATGTTTCTTGTTTTTATGTTGTTGTAATTTTATTATCCTGCATTTTACCTTTCATTTTAACTCATTACTTTTTCTTTTTCATTTTTATTTCTTCTTTCTTCTTATTTATTTACATCAGTCTATGTTATATATGTATCCCTTACATTATATACATTTTTGTATTCATACCTATAAGTTTTCAAATATACTAATTTTACATTATCCTATCATATATTTATATTATTCACACTCAAAATAAAATACATATTTACTTTTTAATTTTAATAAATTTTAAGTAATTAACTTTTAGTTATTTTTATTATTTTACTATAAATATTTTTTGAAAGAAAATATTCCATAGGTTATGGCTTGGAGTTAGCCACAACCCAAATGAAATTTATAATAAAATTCAATGGGTTGTGGTCAGGGCTAAGCCACAATCCAATTAAATTCTTTTTTAAAAAAGAAATTCATGAGTTGTGCCTGATCAGCTGCAATCCAATTGAATTAAAAAAAAAAGTAATTAAATAATTATGGCCTACGTGGTTGCGCATTGCAATTTATACCAACTAACAACATTGTAAATAACAACCAAAAAACTAAAATAGCATCTTGATTCAATAGTTTTGGCATCTGTGCATATAATAATTATGCTAATGATTGGAGCACAATTAAAAAGCCACCAACCTAGTCAATCTGGCCGGCCTTTGCTAGCATTAATATTTGTTTGGTTAAAGGAAAAATGGGGAAGTGGTTTTTTAATTCTAATTTCTGATGCCGTTGGATGTTTCTCCCTTTTCCCTCCATGTTATGAAGTGTAAGGTTGCTCTGAATATTGCTTTATTTGGCTCTCACGTTCCTGAATCCTTAAGCAACAAAAAGCAAAGTGTCATGCACTCTGATGAGGCAAAGCAAAACTTGATAAAAGTTTTCTTTTTTTCAAAAAAAAGAGCATAAAATACAATTAAAACTACATTCTGTCAGCTACAAGATGGAACGAAGAAGAGGCAATGAAAATGTTGTGTAATTTTATCATTTTGTAGTTGCACTGTTTTTATTAATTTAGATATTTCATTTATTATATATAAATCATAATTTTTATTTTTTCAAAAAATATTTTAAATTTAAATTAATAAAAATATAAAATATTTTAAATACATCCAAATGACCAATCTCATTAATGTCCAAGTCCATCGGGTTGGGTTCGGGGATTGGACCACAAAATGTGGCTCAATAATAATCTCGAGTCGGGGGCACAAGTTGATACAAAAGCATCACGGCCTTAAGTTTGATCACCACTAGAGGTAAAAATCCTAAAACAATTTTAAGATGGTTAAAAATGTTTTAAATATTATACAATATTTGTAATGATTTTAAAATGTTACAAGTATTTTGTGCAAATTAGAAGTAAAATTGTACTATTTTTTTCTTAATAAAATTTTTTTAACATATTGAAATGAAAAAAAATTATGTTATGATTTTTTCTCATTAGTGTTATTATAGTCATTTGTTCAACTTTTCCTTCAATGCCTATATTATTTTCATCATACCAAATATACAATTAAAATGACATTTTTGTCTCCTTTTTTGTGATTCTAAATATAATTAAAGCCACAAATTTTCCTTCTATTTGCATTTTTATAAAAGGCAAAAATACACTTTGACCCCTTAATTTTTCTTGAAATTTCACTTTCACCCCTTAATTTCATTTAGTTCTAATTTATTCCTTTAACTCTACTTTAACATTCATTCTCCATCCTTATATTCAATTGGTTCAAATTTAATTCCTTAACTTTATCTTAGATTTTACCTTTATCCCTTAATTTTCTTTTGTTCCAATTTTATTGTTAAGTTTAAAAAACTTCTCAAGTGTTCTTTTCCCTCTAACACTATCAAATTAAAAATGCTTTAAATATTTAGACTTTGTATGAATTAAAAGTTATGACCACCATAAAACAAATTGGGCAATGAATAGCAAAATGAAGGAAGTAAAGATTATAACAAATTGGACTATTGAGTGTACCAATCAATCTAATTATTTATAGAAATAAAACAACAATTGAATTTCATAATAATATCATTAAAATTTATGAAGCTTTGGCATATTGATAGATAAATAAAAAATAAAAAAAAAAGCTGAAAAAAAAAGATTTGAGTAAGTTTTGAAAATTAAGGCCAAATTAGAATAAATTGAAATTAATGGATAAAAGTAGAATTTGAGATAAAATTATTAAATTAGAACCAAATAAATTTAAGAAACAAAAATGATACTCAAAGTACAATAAGGGACCATATTAGAACAAATAAGATAAAGGATGAAAATAAAATTTGAAGTAAAAATGAAAGAACCAAATTAAAACTAAATAAAAATAAAACGAAGACACGAAAAATTGAATTTTGCCTTTATAAAATTCACAATCATGTATCATAACTTACAAGTAGCATCATATGGAAAAAAGACTTGGAAAAGAATCTTGCAACCACTTCCAGGCATCAAGGAACGAAAATCAATACCTCTTTACTCCAGTTCCTATTGGATTTTTCACCTTCACTTTTAAGGCTAGCCTTAAATATAAATATGTAATATTTTGTGCTGGCCAAGGACCACTTGCCTGAGGGGCCGGCATCTAGTACACGTACAATTAATGCAGATTGGCCTTTCTCAGAATTTAGAAATTTAACCATGGCTTTATAACAAAAGTCTTCGTTAATTGACTTATTACGTCCTACGAGCGCAATTGTTGCAATTGATTACTGAGGCCACTATGCGGATGAGAAAAAGTTAACCACAAAATGTAAAGCAAGAAACCAAAATTTGAAGCGCTCTCGTACAAGAAAATGATCTACAATATGTCAGATCAATTCTGCTAGGAAAACTATGATCTGCAGCAACAACTTCCATTGAATGTGAAGTGGAAGAAGGATGAGCAATATTGTAGGATATACATGCCCCTGCGTGTGTCTATGTTCTACGTCTAGCTACTGCATCCATTAAATATAACCCCACATAAGGGGCTATAGATCTGACGCATTTTAACTAACCCCCAATGCTAAAAACCAGAGACAAAAGACAGAAGGATGTCGTGTTTTATGCAGAACAAATAAAATCCTCAAAAATTTTGGCCAAGTCAAACTTGCCATTGCTGCATTCTATAGCATTCAGCACCTCCTGAAACGAGGCAACACTGCAGGGAACCACGAGGCCATTCCTCTGCTCAAACCCAAATTCATCGTACACCTTTTCCAACAAGATCTTGAACAACGGGTGAGAAAGATACGAGGTTGGAACCACATATCTCTGACGCTCCTCCCCCACATAAAGTGCGAAAAAACCAGTCGGGGTGGCATTCGAAGGGGATTCTTCTGCATATTCCTTGAGCAAACACTCATGGTGAGCAGAATCAGCGCCAGGTTCAGCACCAACTCCCTTCACCTTCTTCGCTAGCTTCTTGATCGACACCATCTTCTTCCCCAGCATTCTCATTTCTCGATAGGGAAGAGATAGATATGTGGCGGAGAAACTCAGAGAGGGAATGGCTGAGTTAATGCTAGGTGTAAACGCAGGATTAAGGATTATATCTGTGAAGGGAGCATTGGGTGGGGGGGGGGGGGGTGGGAATGTTGATGAAAAAGTCATCGCTTGACTTTTGAATAATTGGGAATCCATGAC
This sequence comes from Delonix regia, assembly GCA_037074485.1. Taxonomy (NCBI): domain Eukaryota; kingdom Viridiplantae; phylum Streptophyta; class Magnoliopsida; order Fabales; family Fabaceae; genus Delonix; species Delonix regia. The sequence goes on from CM073449.1 coordinate 41,653,894, forward strand.
AGCTGAATATTGTTTCGGGCGTAAAAAATCTTCCCATCATATTCTTTTTTGTAACATCAAATTGACTTCTAGTGGTGGCTCTTGGGCAATCCTGACCTTTGAATAGTTAAAGAGATAATAAAGCAAAGATAAACCCGTATTAGTAAAGATTAAGAAAGAAGAGGCATCAGTGATGTGTGGCACGCCAGCACCTTGTTTTTTAAATAGGGATATATAGTACGGTTGTGGGACGTTTCTACTCCCACATTTGTTGGTTCTAAATTATTTGGTGGCCAAATAATGTGAGTCATTCAAGTGGCACACTCAAAATTTTAATATATTGTTGGCATCTAAATTCTAATTAAACTATAAACATCTCGTGTCCATTAAAAATGATAGCACCGCACTTTTATAGGCATATATACTAATTAGTGAGTGGTCCACTGCTTATTCATCATTGTTGTTTGAAACCAAGACGGCTTATATTTCTATGGAATTCATTTAGATTCTCATACCAACACCAACTACCACTTCCATCTCTAATCTCAATTTGCTTAAAGCTTGGGAACAGTGACCTTTGAACTAATAAAATGGCTTATTACGATGCTTCCATTAATAACATAATGAACTGTATTGAAGCCCCTAGTTTGGACAAAGGGATATTCCTCAGCTCCACCCTAGTCCAATAATGAGGAAAGTTGGAACCCAAGAAAAAGTCATTAAGAAGTAATAAATTATGTTGAACAGAAAAAGAGTTAAATTAACTAAAGCTATTACCCATCAATAAGGAATATCCTCAAAATCCATGACATCATACGCATGATATTTTAAAAAATTTTTCCCTTTCGTTTGGCCTTACATTGGATAAACTAATCACAACCACAACAACCCTTCACGAAGACCGACCAACGTGTAGGGAGAGATGAGAAGAGAAAGTAAGTCGCCTCCCTCAACCAATCATTAGAAATAAGGCATACAAAGGGCAGGCAACACAAGACAATGGTTGACGGAGAAATGGGCTGGGCCGTTGAAAAGTCTCTTGATGGGGACAAATGGGGCCCAAGAGGAAACACCCGAGAAAATAGTGAATTCTTTCCACTCCACTTCCAGTGATGTAGTGTAGCAGCGGAAAAATATTATTGTATTGAGTTCTCAAAATGATGTCATTTGTGGGGACGTACGAATGCACGGCTAACGTGGTTGCGTATTTCGTACGACAGAAGTAACAAGGAATTCGAAAAGTACACGTCTGGGGTCAATGATTCATATTGGCCTCTCTCGTCGTCAGTATACAAGTATAAAAGATTAATTCCCTTCGTTCTTTAACCTAGGCTAGATTCTAAGCTAATGCATTGAATTGATATTTTATATATATATATATATATATAATGTTTATTAATATAAAATTTTTATTTATTAAAATATAAGTTTTTTTTTTTTAAAAAAAACCTATATGACCTTACGCCATTATTTACCGAGTCTAATTAAGCTAAATAATATGGTCTGATGAGAATTTTGAGTTGCTGTCAAATTCGATGCGGCCGAGAGGAGGTACAGTTTTTAGGAAAACTAATTACAAAGTTTTAAATAGAATAAACAAATCAAAACTTTGGAAGAAGATAATATTTGCATGTCGCTTCGGCTTTTTCTTCTTTCTCGATTGGCATGCGACGTCTCACTTTCATCCTCGTAGGAAACTGACTCAACAGTGCTATGATCATTCTACGTTATAATGGTTTAGTTTGCTTTAATCTTATGTTCTTTATGCATAGAAATTTTGAATATAGGAACGGCCATATTGGTTGAATACATACAATGTTCAAAGCTCAGTTTTTCCACAAGTTTGAATATATTGTCAAAACTTTGAAAGTACTAGCGTCTTTTACACAATAATAGGAGAGGGATCTTTCATGGTTTTAAAGTTTTTTTTTTTTTTCCATTTTTTTACATGAAAGTTAATTTTTCGTGCCAAATAAATTTGATCTTATAACTGAAATTCAGGACGTAACTCATTTATTATATCATCTTGATTTAATCACTGTTTCATGTTATGAGTATCACTGAACGACATTATTCCTTTTATAGTTCCTCAACTAGTCAACATATAAAATCATGGGATGTTACAATTGCAATCTCTTGGACTTTGTTGATTTTAGTATATATGGCCTATGTTATTTTTATATAATTTCTTATTATTATATCAAACATAGATATTTTAGATATCTTAAGATCTAAAAATACTACACAAAACGAGATAATAGTTTCTTGAATATTTTTTAAATTTAGAAACAAATATTTTTTTTAGTTTTTTATTTATTACAAAATTATTATTTTAGTCTATCATTCATTAAAATATCTAAAATGTTCTCTCATTTTATTGAAAAATGTCATACTTTATTCTTTATTTTTAAAAAAATTACCAAATCTAATCCTTCTATTAAATCCTAAACCCTAACTCTAAATCTAATATTGTTTTAAAAAATAAAGAATTAAGTGTGACATTTTTTAATAAATAAAAAATTATTTTAAATATTTCAATATGTGAGTGACCAAAATAACAATACATGATAAGTAAAAAACCGATAAAGCATTTTATTCTTTTAAATTGCTTCAATTAAATTATCTTAGGTTTGAATGTAATTCCTTTCAGAATAATTGAATATCAAGCTACAGCACGAAACGTAGTTGAAAAATCATTAAAATCTGATTCAAGTCATATTTGGATTAAGAATTACTACTTACTTTTTGTTACTTTATAAATAGTTTATTTGGGACAACGAATAATGCATAGGGTGTTTGGTCTAGTGGTATGATTCTCGCTTCGGGTGCGAGAGGTCGCGAGTTCGATTCTCGCAACACCCCTTATTTTATCAATTTAATATTTCTCTTTTGCTTTTCCAGTAGGCCATTTTCGTAGGCCCAAACTACACAGAGTTTCGTGGGCCTTTATTCCTATAGTACGGATTTTGGGTCAAGTTCAGGTTGTCATTTATTATTAAAACTTCCCCGTGACCGTCGCAATTTCCTCCTTTCATATTCGTTAGCTGATCCATTTTTTTTTTTTTTTTTATCTTTTTATATTTTTTCCCTTGCTCTAACATAGGACTTGAACATGGAATCAATGACAACGAGGTCAAGGACATCTTAAGACAGCGTTGTTAAATTTTGAACTCTATGAAACTCGAAAATCAGACTATGATAAAGAAATTCAATTTTTTTTTTTCCAGCAATTCAATGACACAAAGCCATGGGCCTAGCAACAGAAAAAGCTCAGACTAGGGAATCGTGTACCATAAAATGGGCCCCATAAATTATGTACAAGAAAATGATTTCTCAAAAGACATTTTTTTTTATAAAGAAAAACTAGGGAATACAGAGGCGGCATAGGAAAAGGAATGCTAATAATTGGTCTTCAGGCTTCAGCTCTGCTGTCACATTCTCTCTTAGCAAGATCAAAGCATAGTTAGAATTGGATAAACGAATCTCATGTCAATTACTTATCATTCCCTGCACTATTAGGGACTAATAAGCAGCGTGACTCAAAAGTCCTTTATGGACGTGCTCTTATATGGTAAATTTTCGTTTAATTTAATATTAGTGGAGAAGCAGTACACCATGTTTGAATTGTTAGCAAGACCAATTTTTTTTGGCCATAAATAAAAAGATTATATATGAATTCAACCAAAATTGCACAGAGAATTTAAAATTCTGGTGGATAATTTTTAAAATTACTGGAATAATCACTCATAAAATTGTCAAAATAAATTAGTGCGACCTATTTAAATAACAATATAATAAAATGTAAAAAATTATATATAAGTTTTTTTTTAAACTATGCCAATGACAGTGAAGAACAAAAATTGATAAATTATTTTAAAATTATTCTAGACAATGGATGGAATTGAAAGTGATTCATAATTTTAAAATTTATGTTTCCATCATGTAAAAACTTAAAACATAAAATTATAATATTAAATTCAGTTCCCGTTTCATTGTTTACATGAATGAAAAATAAAAATAATTAGTATGAATATATATATATATTAAAAATAATATATAATTTAAGTTTTTTTAAAAAAATTAATTTAGACATGAAATGATATTTTTATCATACTATATGATATGTCATGAGGCTGCAAGATATGCACAGTCATGGACATATATGTATGCAGATATACAATGTTGTCTGGGTACGATATCATGTTATATTTGTATTTATATGTTTATATGTGTATACGATATTACATAAGGATATTACATGTTGTGTGCCTGTGTGCACGTGCACATTTAGAATTTCGTGTTATGTTGCATTGTATGTATGTGTGTGTTGTATTCATGCACTTGCATGCTAGCATTTTGGGTGCCATGGATGTCATATAAAATCAATTTTAGCTACGCTAGCATTTTTCATAAATTGCTTAAATATTGTTAGTCACTGAAAAGATATTGAGACTTTCTGAAAAAGATGTAGAATGAAATTAACACAAGCAAAATAAAAACTTTCAAATCCATGAGATGAAAATTTATCATACCTCTTTCTAAAAATTAATTTATACACTACTAAAAATTCGGATTTGTTAAGGGAGGTTTGAGGGTTAAAGTACTCGGGCGAAGTTGCAAACCGAAGCCTAAAGACAGAGTGGATAGCATTGGCGTCTTCTGAGGTGGAAATCATCACCTGCCAGTGGTCATGACTCACGACTGTCCCTACTACACACATTGCGTAAACCTAGTTGCTTTGCTTGAATTGTAGACGTCATTATTCTATCTCTTTATGGCCCTCCATCATCTACATCCCGATTCCCAACCAACTGTCTCACTTACAAAACTCACGCCATAAGCTGGACCCGCTTCTCTTTCCCCTAAAATCTCTCTATAACCTTGAGGGAAAATCGGCCAGGTGGAGGCACAGTGATGATAGTCACGTCTCACCTTCCAGAACCCTTTCTTGAATCAAACTCCATTCCACCATATTCATATCAAAATCTTGGCTTTTCGTGAACAAGTAGATTAAATAATAATAGGGCAAAATCAAAGTCTACGTCTTCCTACAAAGTTATTGCTCAAATATGACCCAAGTACTCCAATCCCCACCTCACTTCCCTTCAGTTTCAAGCTCTTCGAGTCCATGTGGGCGACTCAACCCCAATGATGGTTCGCACCGAAATGCCCTTATTAACAGTCCCGCAGTCGAAGAAGGGGTCCAGGACCATTTGGGTACAGAGGAGGCGCAAGAAGAGGAAGAAAGAGTGCGGGACAGGAAAAGGAAAGAAAGGGACAGAGAGGGAGATCCGCTGTCTATTTTGACGCTTTTAATTGCCGTTTTCAGAAAATCTTTGATTGGGTGCAGTTCTAGTACGAGAGGAGAGTTCTCTTCGATGGAGATTGGGTGGCCTTCCAATGTCAGGCATGTTGCCCATGTTACCTTCGATCGCTTTAATGGGTTTCTTGGATTGCCGGTTGAATTTGAACCTGAAGTTCCGAGGAGGGCTCCTAGCGCCAGGTCAGTTCATTCTGTAATTGTTACTAAAATTTGTTTCGTAAAAGTGTTATTGCATTGGACATGGGATTTGATGAATCTTTCTATATCTTTTTCAATATGTAATTTTAATTTGCCTAACTCGTAATTGCAGCAAATATGATTTGGCTTTCCAGTTGTTATATGAATGCGAGCGTCGTTATCTTCTTCAAGTTCTTTTCTAAGTCTTTTATTGCACATATGATTCCAAACAAATTCGTGCAATTGGGATGATGATTTCTATGACATTGCACCTGTTGGATTATAAAAGGAATTGGCGGCAGAAAATCCACGTTGTGCATTTTCTTGGAAACTCACTTTCGATAGTTCTTTTTTTTTTTTTTTTTCCTGCTGCAAAATTCCTAGAGTGGACTTGTTTTATATTAGGAAGTTAGGATATGTTTGGGAGTTTGACGGGGAGGGGAGGGAAGAGAATGGAGGGTTAAATGATCATTTTCCTTTCCCTTGACATTGAAATTTTAGAAAATAATAAAAGGCATGACAAAGCTTATCTAATTTCTTCTTTGGAACCTCCCAAATTGGGATAACTAAAAAATGTAAAGTTTTGATGACTTTGGAGGGTTAGTTGAAACTAACTCTTTTCCTTTCCTTCCATATGAAACCCTCCCAAATGTGGTAAACATCATCTCCTCTCTATTATCCTCCAACCAAATGTACCCTTAAATTCTATATTGGATGAAGAAACGAAAGCAAAATCTAAGCACATACAGTAGCTATATTTCTTTATTACAAATACTGAATGTCTGACTCTGTTGTATCCTAAAATAAGAAATTTAATAGTAATAGTACATATTGAGAATTAAACATTCTGCTGATCCCAGGCAAGCTCCATTTACAGCTGTGGTTCCATATCATAATCCTAGTTGTAAATATCTGATAGCGGCTGGCCATTATGGGTTTGGGTGACATGGACAAAGTATTTCTCCCTCCTCCTTTTCCAAATTCTAGTTCTGCCTACATGTTTTGTTTATATTCTCTTCCTCTTTTTCCTGTCCATGTCAAGCTTGATAATGAATTGTAGATACCACTGAAGGCTCTCTATGGCACACATAACGCAGATGGTTATGAAGTGATACTTGCTTATTTTGCATATCAGTCTTCTGAAGTGGGTTTGATTAATTGTAGTAATTTGAAAAATGTAAGAGATATGAGAATGGGAAAGGTCATTGATCTAAGTGCTATCTTCCATCTATGGTGATTTTGCCATACATTCCTCTTGTTTCCTTGTTGGTTCTTTTGGCAGTTCTCTTTGAAATAGTAGTGCACTTCATCATAGTGCTGAGGTTATCATCAAAAAAGAAAAGTAAGAAAGAAAACCAGTCAATCTATTCTTGCAACTTAAATGGCATAGGTAAAAGAAACCATGGTGATGGTATTTCCACATTTGTCTCGGTTGCCCTTGGTATTGTGTTCATCTCATTTTGGGAGTCTTCTGTACCTCACTCATTTTTATTCATCCACTTAATGTATCCCAAGCCATATCATCCTGTTGAATATTGACATATTTTTATTCTGCAGTGCAAATGTTTTTGGCGTTTCGACAGAATCGATGCAGCTTTCTTTTGATGCCAGAGGAAATAGTGTGCCTACAATACTCCTTTTAATGCAAAGAAAATTGTATGCACAAGGAGGCCTGCAGGTAATAAAGTCTCCTATGCCCTTCCCTGCCTTGTTCATGGTAACCTAAAGGTGATTCACATGACTTGGCCAAAAAAGGCCAGCCTGTTGTGGATGACCAATTTGAAAATTTCTCCTGATGTTCATGTATATTTGTGGCTTTGCTAAAGAGCTTCTATATAGTTTCCTTTTTAATATCAATAGGCTTGAAATCTTGAATGTATATATGCAGGCTGAAGGAATATTCAGAATTACTGCTGGGAATAGTCAAGAAGAGTATGTAAGGGAACAATTAAATAGAGGAGTAGTACCTGGTGGCATTGATGTGCACTGTTTGGCGGGTCTCATAAAGGTTTTACTTGGCTTATTTCTCCTGCATCATCTAATTTGAAACTTTTAGGAATTTATTTGGAATTAAGTTCTTGGATAGTAGGGGTCTGGTCATTGATTTGGGTGGGAATTGAATGAAAGCAAGCAATGATGTGGAGCAATTTCCCCCTCCTTCTGGGGAGGGAAGGGGAGTTGATACATTAATAGTTCCCGTTAACTCATTAAGGTAACTAAATAAATAAATGGGGCTTATCGCAATAATTTGATTTTTTGGTGCTCCTTTGTAGGCTTGGTTTAGAGAACTTCCAACTGGGGTATTGGACCCTCTGTCCCCAGAGCAGGTGATGCAATCCCAGTCAGAAGAAGAATGTGCCCAGCTTGTTAGGCTGCTTCCTCCAACAGAAGCTGCTCTACTAGATTGGGCAGTAAACCTAATGGCTGATGTTGCCCAACTGGAAAATTTGAACAAGATGAATGCACGTAATGTGGCAATGGTATTTGCACCAAACATGACTCAAGTAAGTCATGTTGCCTTGTAATTTTAGGACAGTTGTACTTTTATTCCCAGTTTTTGTGATTGAATTTCTTTATGCTAACTCAATGTTGTTGGTTTGGCTGCTGCTTTTTGCATAAACTGATATATGTATGTGTGTTCATAATCAGCTGGTTAGCTTAACTGTCTCACATTATGTAATATATAACTTATCCGTGGATAATAAATATGTTTTAGATTCTGTTCTACTTGTAAAGCTTCTGTAAGTCTTTCAAAGGGGTGTGAAGGCTCACTGGGTCTGGATTGATTGAACATTTCTTTAGAGTGGTATTTGACTATTTATAATGCTGCACAAACTAATTTCTGCTAACTCTGGTGAATTTGTTTGAACCAATTTCCTCCATTGCTATAAATTTTGTTTGTTTTCCTATCTTCCTTAAATCTTGGTTTTATTACATTATGCAAACTTATAGTATTAACCCTGAGGTTATGGTTATTGCAATGAGCAATAAAAGCTTTTTTATCAACTCTGGAAATATATATATATATATATTGCTCTCTTTCAGTGCTAAATGTTTGGTTTACATATCATCCTTAAGTCTTGTTTTTCGTGTGTTATGCAATATTCTATTAAAATACAGTATCTGTCTGAGGTTTTGATTAATCCATGGTGCAATAACAGCAATTCTAACCTCTGCCTACTACAGATGGCAGATCCTTTGATCGCTTTGATGTATGCAGTACAAGTGATGAATTTTCTCAAGACTCTTGTCATAAAGACACTGAGAGATAGAGAGGAGTCGCTGATGGAATCAAGTCCTGTCTCAAACCTAAATTCATCTGATGATGATGATAAGCACCAGAGCCCTTCACAACTGATTTTTAATGGTGGCTCTGAAAATGGAAATGATAGTAGTGAAGAGGAAAAAGTAGTTTTCACCGAAGAACCTTCAATAGAAAGCCCCAGTAATCTAATTGAAGATGGCTCGGAAACTGAAAGTGGATTTAAAAATTTGCCAACATCCACTGAAATTATCATTCCTGCTGCCGGAAACAAGTTACTGGTTGACTGTTGTCCTTGCGATGTTGTTTCTCAAGTCTGCTCCTTGACAAATGGACTTCAAGACAGTAGCTTTACATTGAAGTGTTCCAAAAAGGTGGTTGAGCTGCCAGTAACAGGACCTTTAGAAAAAAACCGGGGAACTGCAATGTTTGGGCGTATAAATTCTAGATCAGAGTTAGCTGAAGCCTGGCGTTGAAAGGCATCTGATTGTATCTTCTTACCTGGAGGACGGGATAGAAGACTTGGTGCTCCCACGGGATCATATCACTGCAATTATGATTTCAGTGACTATGGACCCTCTGTGAGTTGCACGGTAGGTGATATCATGATTGAGACTATCGATGTCTAGAGAGTACTAAGGAAAGTTAGAAAATCCATTTAGGAAGGGGATGGATGGGTGGCAACATTTAAAGAGGTTTCTGGGTTTTCACGTTCGAATGTACTCAGGGCCAGTTTCATGTGTTTTTGTTTTCTGTTTCTGGGTGAATTCCATTAACTAATAACTCTGTTGAGTTCTGAACTTCTGACACTGTATGAGTTTAGAATTACTCGTTCTTTTAGCTCCAAAACATTGAATGCCGAGAAGTGGGCTAATGACCTTTACTTTTAAGCTAAGTATGAAATGTCTAGCTCTGGCCTCACCGCATTTCTAACCGTGTTGGCGGAATTTTCTCAAGTTCTGGTTCCCATTTACCCCCTTAAATCATTCAGAAGAAAATGTTAAAATCAGAATCTGCAGCGGTAGAATTTGATCTTACGTCTTTGCTCTTACACTATTGAGTCAATTGGCACTTTCATCTCCTACAAAGCTAGAGTTGTTATAATAACCTGTAACTTAAATTAAATTTGACTCGCATAATGTTAGATTTGGCACATTTTGCCTCTACCCTCACTGTCGCACATGGTTAAGCCTACCTGATCATCGGCATCGAGTCGTTAGGCGAGCCTCCGACTCCTATCTCAAATTTTGCGTCTTCCCTTTAGGATTTGGCTTTCATTCTCGTTCTGTACGGGACTACTCTCAATTGTTAGCATCAAACATGATACATATTCTTAAGTAATGACAACGGTGCACTGGTGTTACCAGTAATCCTTGCAAGAACAGAGTCCATCACTAAAATGGTGGAACCGAGTGGCATCTCTAATAACAAATTTACGATTGACAATCTTGCTGACCAACTTAATAAATATGTGGCAATCTACACATACTCTCAGATTCTTCATGACAGTAATCTCTGTTCCAGGCCTAGTGTTTAACAGACCAAATACAATGGCCAATTTTTCACTGTGCACCCCCGTGCCAATTAAGAGTCCTTCATTCTTTCTTCCTTCATCCCCTGCTGATTGATGAATCTCCTTCACAAGACTATCCAGTTTATCTAACATTCTATATATTTCCTCACTTTGAGGATGACTTCTGTCACCGGAGAGAAAAAGATGTACTTTTCCTTTATATTCAACATAGCTACATCCTGGTTCCTTTTTCAGTTTTTGCTCCCTCATCATGACTCGGACTCTTAGAATCCCCTCCAAACTTTCGACTTCTGAGTATAAATTTGATAACAAAACATAGTAACCTATATTTGTGGGTTCCAACTTGATGACTCTTTCAAAGGCTAACTCTGCCAGCTCTACATTTTTGTGGATCTTGCATGCACCCAAAAGGGCACCCCAAACTGCACCATCAGGTTCTACCCTCATTGACTTTATAAGGTCCATAGCATCCTTCAATCGACCGGCCCGGCCTAACAGATCCACCAAGCAAGAGTAATGCTCGGGACCTGGCTGCAAACCGTACTTCATCTCCATAGCATCAAAGTATTTCAGACCTTCATCAGTCAATCCTGCATGGCTACACGCCGAAAGAAGAGTGACAAAAACAGTTTCATCAGGTTTAATCCCAGACTTTATCATATCATCAAAAAGGTTAAGCGCAATTTCTCCGTGTCCGTGGATTCCATATCCACCAATTATAGCTGTCCATGAAATGACACTTTTATCAGCCATACTATCAAAAATTGCACGAGCCTTGACCAAATTACCACACCTAGCATACACATTGATCAAGGCGTTTGTTAAAAACGGATTGGAACCAAACCCGGAGTACTCTATCTCTCGTTCTACTTCAGAACCAATGCTCTGTGCACCAAGGTTGGCACAAGAAGATAGAACCCCAAGAAGCGTTACAGGGTCGGGACGTATCATATTCAACTTCATCTCGCGGTAAAGTTCCAAAACATGTCTGGCAAGCCCATTTTGTGCATACCCAGAAATCATCGCATTCCAAGTAATCAAATCCTTTTCCGTCATTTCATCAAAAAGTTCTCGCGCATGTTCAACCTCCCCACACTTGACATACATCGTGAGCAAACAATTTGCCACAGATAAGTCACTATCCAATCCAAACTTTACGCAGCAACCGTGAAGGCACATCCCAATACTCAAATGGTTAGGGACCGTAAACCCTGAAATCAAACCCAACATCGTAACCGAGTTAACCAATAAACCCTCCTCCCTCATTCGGCAAAAGAGCACGAGGGCGTCCAAAATTTTGAAGTTGAAGGTGTATCCTGATATCAGAGCATTATAAGAAATAGTCAAGTTCCTCCATTGGCCAATTTCATCAAACACTTTGCGAGCATTGTGAACGAATGAGCATTTACAATACATAGAAATGAGAGAAGTTCGTATATAAGGATCGGGATCGCACCCGGTTCTGATGACATGAGCATGGAGTTGGGAACCCATGAGAGGGAACAAGAGGACGGCGCAGGACTTGAGTGCGAAGGGAAAAGTGAAGGTGTTGGGAAAGCAACCAGATCGGAGCATGTGGCGGTAAAGAGTGAGAGCTTGGGGGAATAGCCGTTGCTTCGCTAACTCCCTTAACCGACAATTCCATAACGTCAATGAGTTTGCGAGTCTCAGGGGTTGAGCCTCCTTCGCTTCAGCTTCGATGCTCATCATCCGCGCCCTTTAGGGGACGCTGGTTTTATAGCTCATCTTCCCGTATATGAGATTTGGATCACTTACTGCAAGTGACGGGGCAGGAGTATACTTCAGAATTTCTTCTTTGTGCGTCGTTTTTTATTTTGGCCGGTCTTCTTTATTTGCGTCGTTTCAAGGATTTTTCTTTTTTATTTTCGTTTTGGTTTTGCACCATCACATTTTAATTTTATGTACAATAGATTTGGGTTATATGAACACGAGTTGCATTTGAAATGAAATAGGAGTAATACATGTAATAACAATAAAAAAAATAATTCTCCTTTTTTTCATTTCAGATTCAACTTAGATGTGAATGAGAGTGTATTATATCATTGCTCGTTATTTTTAGTTCTATTAATAGAAAACAATTATATTTTATTACTCTTAACTAACACTATTTGAATTTTAATATATGTAATTAAACTCTCTTTTCAATACAATGCATTGGGTGTTTATATAAGTGTTTTGTTCTATTATATTATTAAGAAAATTTTAGGTAAAATCTTTGATATATTCATAATTTTTAATATATTAATGTATTTAATTATAATATAATAATATAATTGTAATATTATTATTTTTTATTGATATTACTAGTGTAAATACACCAAAAATAACCCCAAAATTTTATTATATTTTAAAATTCAGGCATTAATTTTATATTTGAACATAAATATACTATGATAAAATGTAATTTGCCAGTGTTCGTGTTCTTCGATTAAAAATTTAAACTTACCACACTATTCACATTAACTGAATCTATCAAAGTGACAAAGGATTGTGTATCTTGGAAGAATCCACTTTAAAACGCCTCATCACTGTATAAATCATTCCACTTTGGAATTATTTCCAATATACCTATTCGTTTAAAAAAAAATTTCAATGTATTTGGAATTATTTGGGATTGTTTCCCATACATCGATTCGTATTTGAAGATTAACCTGTTTTTGTATTTCTTAAAAAAGGAGATCAATGGATTTTAATTGTATCCACACGTAATTTTTTTTTTTTTTTTAAATGGAAACCAACAGAGATCAGTTTCATTTGCTTTTACTATTTTTCCTATGACCTAAACCACAGCGAGTGTGAACAAGTTTTACGGGAAGTTTGAGGCCGAGAATGCGATTTCATTGAAGACCCTTGAAACTATGACGAGCACAGGCTCTCAGCATGTGGAACACAACTACGTGCCTATTAAGAATGAAGATTACTTCATTTTTTTCCCCTCTTCTCTTCTCTCCTCATCTCATCTCCCCTGTCCAACAATAACGAAGTTGACAACTTGAAGATCAGAATAAAATGGCAAGCACAGACAGCATTGATGGAGTTCGAGAGGAGTCAAAGTTTCCACCTGCAGACGTCGACGGGACATTGAATCCTGGGAGTATCAATCAGGTTCAAGTTGATCCTATATCAGCTGAGGTCGCTGTCTCTAAAGAAGAGAAGGTACCTACATACTTAAATCTTTAAACTAATAATTATTATCAGAATACAAACGAACATACCGTCAGAATACTGACGTGAGTCTGAATTTTGACTTGTCTGGAGAATTCATACCTTCTCTTCTCTGTTGTGTTGGTGTAAAGGAACGCGCTGAAATCAAACAGAAGAAAATGCAAGAGGAAAAGAAGGACGTCATGCACACAATAAAATCAGCCTTTATAATTTCAGGCATAGTTGTGGCTGTGGCTGGAGCTGTCTTTGCCATCACCAAGAAGTTAAAACAGAAATAACCTTACCCAAGGACTATGGAAGAATTACAGGAATCAACTTGCTTTTAGTATAGATCGGTTTTACAGTCTGGTCTCTTTCTAGGATTCTCTAATAAATCTTCACGTTGTAATGATCATCTTTAATACTTTTCTGGGTGTGCTCTGATGTAGATCCATTTTCTATAAGCAATGTTCAAACATTTTGGCACGCATATATTACAGGTCCTCAATGTAAAAAATGTTGAATTCTCTTGGTAACAGAGTATTTGAATAGTTGGGCATGTGAAGTTTTTCAAGCCAGAAATCCTTCAAATAATAATTTGAGCCTTTATCTACATAAATGTGATTAACAAAGAACGTACAGAGATCCCGCTGCCCCCCACCTTCTCCAGACGTAAAGGACAAGGAGAGAGGGGATAAGGGGAGAGATTCCACTGATGTAAATCACTAAACTAGGATGTGCAAGCATCCCCTATACAAGATATACTCATATGACAACCCCAGATGATAACAATGAGTCCCAGTGACCATTCAATATAGTTCGAGGCAACTCTTCTAGCTTACCCTTATCCAAGAGGAACACTCGATTAGCCATCTGAACCGTTTCCAAACGATGGGCAATAACCAGCACCTATTAACATGGGAAGAAGGAGTAGCTCAATACATGAATCTTTATATAGAGCGGGAAAAAGGTGCACAAATCACCAACAGATCCTGATGACTTAAAAAATACGTCCTGACTATATATTTGGCTCATTGAATGCATGTAAGGAAGCCTCCACAGATATAAAAGCATGCAAAAAAAATATTGGGCTAGATCATGATGGTGCCCATGTTTCTGCCAGCATACATGAAAGATAACATGTCAGACAGAAAAGGCTAGTTTCCTTACGGTGTGATTTTTCATCAAACGCTTTACAGCTTGTCTGACCAATAACTCAGATTCACTATCTAAAGCAGAAGTTGCCTCATCCAGTATTAATATAGAAGAATTCTCATACAGAGCCCGGGCAATAGCTAGCCTGTAGATTTCAGCGGTAATAAATCAGTTCTAAAGTTTCATAAACAGCCAACACATCCAATCAGTATTTACACTAATTAAACCTGCCCAAAAACCCCACAAACAGATCAAAAAACATTTTGATGTTTAATTTCATGGATAAGCTTAAAAGGAGAGCATAATAAGGAATTCCATAATATACCTTTGCCTTTGGCCTCCACTTAAAAATGAGCCCCTTGGTCCAATATTTGTTTTGTATCCTTCTGGAAGTTTTCTAATAAATTCGTCTGCATTAGCAGTATGTGCTGCTTGCTTAACCCTCACCATGTCAATTTTTGTTGTCAGATCCTTATAACCAATATTTTCAGCAACTGTTCCTGAAAAAAGTGTCTAGAGTGCACACTGGTATTATAGAGAAAAATTGCCACTCAAATGTTACCAAACATATCATGTAACTATTTATCACCATAATTAACCATGAACAAGTGAAAAATACTTGATAAGAAATTTGCATGACATTATCTGTTTACAAAAGATCACAATCAAGCTCCCAGGAGATCAAAAGCTAATTCACGGTAGCAAATGAGACTGGCAAAAGATAATGGTATTAAATTTTAGGGAGAAAAAACTGATAATAAACACTTGCCAAAGATCAGATAAAATATAATTTTAGAATGAAAAATGAGAGGTAAAACTTCTCAAAAATAGTTTAATGAGTTAAGGTGGCTTTTGGAACTTAAGTAATATTCAGCACTGCAGATATCACATGCACTACATTTATAAGAAAAACATAAAGTAAATGAATATAAGAACTTGTCACTTACTATATCTTGAGAAACAAGACTAACATGTCCTCTCAAACTCCGCAACTGAATGCTTTGGATATCATGGTTATCAATCAGTATACAGCCTGAAAGCATAAGAATACAACTAAATGCCATTGAAAAGAAATATGACTAATGATTGTAAAACCAGTTGATATATATAACAAAAATTATAAGCCCAGATAGAAGTATATGAGCTAATGCAGGGCTTTTGTGAAAACATAAGCATATATCATCAAATGACTCACCAGATACTGGATCATAAAGACGGAGTAACAGTTTTACAAGTGTTGTTTTCCCTCCACCAGAGGGACCCACAAGAGCAACTATCTCTCCTGCTCCAATGTGAAGATTTAGTCCATTTATAACGAGTGACATGTCATCACCATACTTAAATGAGACATTACAAAACTTTATCTCCCCTCTAACAAAGTCTAAATCAACAGCATCTGGTTTCTCAACCACCTATTATGCAGAATAAACATATCTGTTAGTGAAGTGAATTATATTATCTTAACTGAAAATTAAATCACAGAACATCCACTTTTGCACAACGAACAACTTTTTTTCTTTTTCAGTTATCAAAATGATTATCGACTTTCAGCAGAATGCTCTTTCAAATTTAGAAGTGTATTGATCAGATGTCATACATTTACCTTATCTTTGAACCTGGTCAGATCAAACAAACGTTCAACAGCTGGTTCTCCCTGCTTCAACTCATTGTATGCTTTTCCCACATCCTGCGCGATTCTTTATTTTCAGAATCATAATTAAAGATAGCTCCTCAAAGGCTGAACCATGATAAAAGTGCAAATGATAATTAGCCAAAAAGAAAAAGTTAAACATAGAGAAAAATATTGTTCAACTACTTATGGGCTGTAAAAATAACCAAAAGAAAGAAGGTTGCCAATGAAACGTGATGATAAGATGTTCAGAAGACAGTCATAATCATGTCAATGTCTGATTACAACTAAAAAGGTTTTTGCATTACTAGGAAAAATTAATTGTATATGTATGGAAGTGAAAGGACAAGGCTGGGGATGGAGGGAAAAAAAGTAACTAAGTCTCACTAGATAACACTACCTGGATTGGTTCAATCAAGAAAAGCAATGATGTCACGAATGAAACTAAGGTATAGCCGTCAAATGATCCTCTTGAAACCACTACTGAGCCAGCGCAAAGTACAAATAAGACTCCAAAATAAATAGCTTGTAGAATTTGAGGAATGATTGCCTTCATCCTCTTCTTGTTCAGGCGTTCAAAAAAGTCAATCCAAGCCAGCCTCTTAAACCTGGCACTCTCACACAGTTCTGCATTGCTTGCTTTCACAAAAAGAATTGCAGGGAGAACCTATGACATTTATAACGTTGAGATATCAGCTAATAAGCAATAACTGTGGCTTTGCAGTGTGGTATCACTTCAATGGATATTTAAACAGAATAACAGGATTTGCAAACAATGAATAATTTAAGCTTTGTGTGAAAGTAAAATGAGGAAATATCAACAACCATGCAAATCTACCTCATTTAGATACGCTGAGAGATTGGCAATGCTAAGATGTGCCTTTCTAGATATGGTACGAAGTTTCTGACCAAGAAAAGCAACAACAAGCGCCATACAAGGAATAACCTGCAATTTTGAAACAAATTACCGAAATTAAATTTACTTTCATCAGCCAAGAACAAAACCACCAATGAGAGTCGAGTTAGTGTTATGAGCCAACTAAATAATGGGTCAGAAGAACCAATTCATGACATGGCAGAAGGTAATGAGGAATTGGCTCAGCACGTGATGGAAAGACCGTTAAGAAGGAGCAACAGAATTTGAAGGCAGAGCTGGCGTGTGAGGGATTAAATACAGAGCAGGAGAGTAAGGAGGAAGTGAAGTTTGTTGGCGTCTTCTTCCTGCTCATTTTGTTTCCTCTCTGAATCTGTTATTCTTCTGCTTCTTATACTTTTTGTGCTCAAGTTTACTTGTCAGTTCTTTTCAATAATAATTCAGCATTGCTATTTTCATATTTCTCTGTGTTAATTATTTCCCTGTATCGGAATTCTGTTGAGTTTGCTTTCAGGATCATACTAGTTAGATGAAACAACAGAATGGATCCCAACTCACCACAGCTGAAATCAAAGAAAGGACAGGACTGATCACCAACATCTGCATCATCATTGCTGATAACTGTAGAGTGCTGGGAACTATTGTCTGTCACAAAAAAGTGCTTATCACAAGTAAATATCGGAAAAAAGTATGCATGCAAATTAAAAGAATACGTGTAGCTACCCGCAAAGGGTGTCGAAGGCGCCCAAAGTTACATAAGTATAAATAGGCTAGAATATTGACTACTGCAACTGCCATGAAAATGCGATGACAATGAAATAATGTGAAGATGCCAACATGGAAGAGAATTCTTCCACAACCAGAAAAGAGTTCCTCTTCTGTGCCCGTTCATTTATATATCAGCTAACTTTTAGATTATAAGCAACAAGTCTAAGCACTAACTGGGCCCTGTCTAATGGTGACAAAGTTCTGAAGAATCCGGGTAACTTCTATTTAATAAACACCACAGGTGTACATTGAAAGTAGATAGAGGTCTTTAAAAAAGACAGTTACCCACGTTAAGGACAGCATATATAGTATCAGCAACATCCGAAGCTTCTGCAGTGATCCGATACGCAACGTCCCCGGCCGAAATACCATCCTTGCCTTCGAAATATCCCAAGTCTCTCTCCAAAACTTTGTCGAAAACGTGAACCCTAAGCTTATATACCGCGTTCAGTGCAGCTTCCCATAGAAAGGCCTGCTGCCCATAACTCGCAACCAACCGAGCAATCACCAAACCCCCCAATACTAAACCTTCATCTCGCAACTTGATCGCGTCAATGCTGTTGATTGTAGAAGAAACTTTCCCAACTTTAGAAACGATTTTGGAGAGGGAGTAAACAGATATGGTGCTGCAGAGCCACCCCAAGAGAATGGGCTTATGCTCAGAGAGAAGCCAAGGTTTGAGGAATTGAAAAGTCTGAGAAAGTGAGAAAGTATTGGAGGCTTTGCCGTTTGAAGGAATAATGGAAGGACGCTTGGTGGAGTTTAGGATTGTGAGGGAAACTCGAATAGGAGGGAGTTTGGGGTTCGGTTGAGTGGGGAAAATGGGGAGTGTGGGTCTCAGTTTTAGGAGGTGAGTTGAAGAATGGAATGGGGATGCACATAGGGATGGAGGTTTCGGAAGAACGAGGAACATCCTTATGCGTTCGGAAGAAACAAGCGCGCGAGGCTTCTCCGTGACGTTCAGTTCCAGGTATTCGTGAAGAGGCGATGAAATTGCTCGCGCAGGCCCCTCGAATAGAATATACGCGGCATGACATTTGTTCCGAACAGTGTATTTGACTGATTTCTGTCTTTTTAAGACTAATTAACAATACATTATTCTTAATATCTTAATTTTACCAAAAATGATTAATGTATCTTTTTTAATTGTTATAGAAAAAATATGAAAAATTTGAAACTTTTGTGTGGATGTAGCTCTTGAGTTAATCATGCGTGAAATGAGAAATAAAAAGTTGCTGACAATATTGATGTAGCAAGCAATTTTTAGCCCATATAAACAACAATGATATTAGAACTTTTCTATTGTAATCTTAATATTATGCATGAATTAAATTAATACATGATTGTTTATGAATTCTTTTAAAAATTTGACTTAGCTCTTATAATTTATAAATGTGCAATTAATGTTCTTACAAAATATTAATTTGGTCTCCACCTTTATATGAATATGCTATTAAATTTTGTTAATGTTACTGATTATTTGAATATGTCTTATTTAAACCTACTCGATCAAATCAAATATAAATTTGAAGTACATATTCTATATATGTATATAAAAGGTAATTTCATTTAATTATATATTTTTTTACTTTTAAAATGTCATGATAGCAAATAGTTGATTTATTTTTTTAGTTTAAACTTTTTAACTGATTCCTTATATTTAATATGTTTAATTTAGTTTTTATTAGTGTGCTTTAAAATTTTGTTAACATAGTTAGTTATATACTATTTTAATACCCTAAATATTTATAGTAAACATAAATCATGAAATTTAATAAATGAGATATGATTTGTGATGCAATCAATCTTAAATAACTTTAGTGACTTTAATTATATATATTTAGAATATTAAAAATATACATAATCATTTAAATTAATAAATTTTAATGACATATTGATTGACAATAGAAATTGAATTAAAAATTTTAAAAGTACATAAATTTAACTACCTAATTTTCAACTCTAATTATCAAATTAAAATTAGATAAAATTATATGGTCAAAATATAGTTCAACTTATTGTTAACTGATCACAGTGAAAATCCTATTCTTACGGGAGTGATTATTTTATTATTATTTAAAAAAAAAAAAAAGAGATGGTGTGCTTAAATCCTAGTCGTCCAATAGTATGACCGGTGTGCGGACATGTAGTGGCCCTCCAGTTCGCCGCCTTCGAGATGCAAGAACCCGCGCTTCATCTCTGTTAGTATTTAACCCGGCAAGGAAGTTTCTTCTCTCTAATTCGACGCTTTGTTTCACAGCGATTCATTCGTGAGACAGGTAAGAAACAATCTATTTCATCTTCGATGCATTTTCTGTCCACTAGAAATGCACGAAGCTCCACTCTTTGATGTTTATCTACAGTCTCTATATTTTGAAATTTCCTCGCATTCCTGTGGAACCAAACACAAGCACAACCTCCGTCCGTTTGGCAAAAATTTATATCCGGTTCATGTCTCATACACGTTTCCCTGGGAAAATCTCTGGAATCATATGGTTATAGCATGACGCCTTACCGCAAGTAGTGTTCGCTTTTGTGCTTGTTGCAATTGATGAACAGAATTATGGTCGTGTCTTTGTGATTACGTAAAATTATGTGGATTTTCTGTTACATTCTCAAGAGACCGTGGATATATAACTGCTCCATAGGACCCGCATTTCCATTTCTCTGGATTCTATCAATGCTTTAATTTCTCCCCTAGTCAAGGGGCGTACCACCTAGTCCTTGTAAGCATATGGTCCTGTCGGATGACTGGGAATTTTTATGAAATTTCATGTTGGAAAGGATTCAGAATCTTGGCTTGAACTTGAAGGATGGAATTATTCCTTGATTATTTTTGGTCTTAGGGGATTCCTTCCTACTGTTCCTTAATGGTTGAAGTCTTTTTGGGTTTTTAAAGGAAACATTGGGTTCCCGATTCCAACGATACTAATCGTCAGTTATGCATGTTCTGAACATTGTCTTCATACTGGTTTCTCATTTGTTCCCTCGTAGTTGCTCTTAAGGAGCTCTATAGTTTGCTCAACTGATCATGATATCGTTTAAAAAAAAAAAAAAAAAGGACTTCTGAGTGCCATTTCATTGCGGGTTCCCAAGTCAATGGTTGATAAATATACACAAATCATCCTGCTTTCTCACAAAGGATGTTCCGGATTATGAGTGCTCATATTCTTAATATTATAGCTTTGATTAATGACCATGCTTCTGGGACCTGCTAAATTATTATTGCAAAATGTGATCTCTTTACATATTTCTACCGTAGGAACAACAAGAAAACAAGCATTTATGCAGTCCTTGTCACTAATATTTTTTTAATAAAATAATTAATCTTTTCGTGTCTTCTGTAGAACATGGATATATCAAATCCTGCAGTCTTTGTCAACGCCGAGCTGCTACGGTTATATGTTGGACGGAGGGTTCGGGCTGTTATACAGGTTGTTCGATCTGATGCTGGAGCTGTAATTGGAAAATCAACTGATGAGAAGCAGATAGTTGTAAAGGGCATGCCCCCACCGGGTCCTCTTACGAATTTTGTTGAAGTTATTGGCATAGCTGACAGTGATAAATCCATTCGTGCTGAGATATGGACCAATTTTGGCGATTCAATTGGTACTATTTTTCTTTCTACAGCTATTCTGCTTGTTTGTTGAAATAATGGTCGAGATATGCCAGGGGCATATTCCTGTCTTTTCCTTAGTAAACTTACGACCATAAGAAGCTTGGAAAATAAACATTCATAGAATTAACCAAAAAAAAAAAAAAACTTATACATCAGATTTTAAGTGTTTTGTGCTTGATCTAATTATTAACCTTTAATTTTAAATATTTAATGGGTCAAAAAGAAGATTACGCATGATTCCAATGGAGCTTGAAAGGGTTTGATTTTGTGGCAGCTACTGCTGGAAGTAATGATGGTACAGGATTAGCAGGTGATTTTATATATTTCAGACATTAGGTGGGGTTATAGGTTCACTGGTCTTTTTTAAGCATGCCTTTAATTAAAAGAAAACACTCAAGTTTTCATAACCTTCAAGGCCTCGTAGTTAATGCATGCTTGACTGTTGGACATTTCCTAATTCTGATGGATCAGGACCCTAATGTGGATACTATAATCAGACCTCGGCAAACAGTTTTCTGATGTAGTCGTTCATTATAAACAATATAATTTTGGAATCTACTAATGTTATTATTAACATGTTCAAATACTGTGTGTTTGGAGCCTTGGATTTGAATTTACAATATACCGCGGTGTTGATATATGAATGCATTTCCACGAGTGAGGTGCCGTTACTTGGTACTAAAGCATCTTCATGTTGTTTTATTTATAGTGGGGAACTATACATATCTGTGTCCGTACTCAAAGATAACAGTGTGCCGTTGTGATCCAACTTAATCCCCTCTTCTCTTTTGTGCACATATATGAGTATGTTTGTATTTTGCTTCCCCTGTTTAGGCGGATGGCTTATCTAATTTCTTAATCCTCATTTTTTTTTTCCTCTCCTTAAATAAGGTCGCTTTTTAAGAAATTGACGAGTATACTAGGCTGCGGATTCAAACCAACATTTTTTTATTTTTTGGGCTCTGTTGACAGATACCTTCAGTTACAATAAGCTTTGTCAGCTTGCAAATGGAGAATTCAAACACCTATTCCTTTAAGGTAAAATAACCTTGTCCGATGATGCGAGGCCCTCTATCTTTAGGAAAACAGCAAAGCAAAGAGAGGAGAGTCCGAGACACCACAGTTGAGTCAGCGACAGCGCGCTACGCGGTCGAAGTTGGTTTAGGTTGTCTTGGTGTATATTGCCATTGATTATTTTAGCTTGAGATTATATTCCGCTTTTTTAAAATACTTGTTTGTCATGTTTGATTGTCAATAGTGGAACCCGGGATTGATGTCCTGGATTGATCACTCTTTCAGAAGATATGTAGCAAAATAGATCTGTTGATATATTGACACGTCCTTTGGTACTGGAGCTATAGGATCTGTATTCACATCTCAAGGTTAAGGTGAACGAGTAAATGAAGGGTGTGGCTTTTTTTTTTTTTTTTTTTTGTTCTGGTACATTAACAATCTCAAACTCGAAAATCATTTGATATTATACTTTTTTTTGGGTGGAAAATGTTATACTCGTTTGAATAAGGTTGAATATTGGTTTATGAATTTCTTCAGCATCTCAATTGTGAACATGAGCTATTAAAAAAATTTTCCATTAAATACAGAGGCACAATTATGAACTCAATTTAGATGAGCTACTCAAAATTAAATTAACTTTTGTAATACTTTTATTTATTGTATTATTGTATGTGTTATTCAAGCTCAACTCATCCTAAACAAATCACATTTGAACTTCAATTTTAATTTTGATTAAGTTTAGGCTTGACCAAGAAATCAATGAAGGAACGATTGTTTTGTTTTAGTTTGTGATTAATTTATTTACTTTAATATTGATATTTTATTGAAAAACCATTTATTCATGGCCTAATAGTTACATTTACATTAGAGATTTTTAAAGTTTAAAGTTAAAATGAAATATAACGAGTCTTCACAAACCAACCTTGGCTTCACTTTTGTTTCAATTGAGTGTATTAGGGATCAACCATTACAGCGCACTCAAGACTGTCCTTGTGTTCAAGGGTATTTAGTCAACTCAACTGGCATATTTGGATTGCATTATTGGTTTGAATTGATTTTTTTTATTCAGCTTAGGTTGAGTTAAGGAAAATTGTACTCGAACCTATCCGCTCTTTTGTATTATATTTTTCCCCATATATTATCTATACTAAGTTAAATATTTAGATTAAAGTTTTACTAAATTATGAAGATTACCCTCTTTTAGATGGTTAAGTCCGACTCATATTTATGGACTTAGTCTTTTACAAAGACAAAAGTTCTTTTTTGGTCCCCAGCTCATAGTCCAATCTTCATTTTAGTCCTCCACTCATTCAAATTCTTAAATCAGTTCCTCCCTCAAACTAACTTTAATCAAAATGGCCCTCCAGTTAACTTACAATTAGTATGTGTTTGACGTGGCACATTGGACCATTGAGCTGGAAAATTTTTGAGTTCTTCCTTGTCACATCAGCAATCCAGTTAGCAATCTCTCTCCCATCTAACTCAACATTGAACCACGCTTTTCTCAAAGAACTCTAACTCCCATCTTTCCTATTTGACCTTTCTTTTTCTATTGCAGCTCCCATCATGGAATGGATGAAGAAGCATAGGTTCATATCACTACCTCTCAAAAGCCATTTGAGAAAAGATATTCATTTACAACAATAGATGGACATAGGGTGTTTGAGAATCGACAGTAGAGGAGAGGAGGAACACTTGATATTTGGGAGGATATCTCTATTGCATATCTCTCACTTCTCTGCACTTTATGTGTTTGGGATGAACATGAAGAGTTATGGTTTTGGAAACATGTACATTCATATTGCTACTTTGATCCTATTCTGTATAGCTCCTTTATGGAATTGTTCTTTGTTTCTTTGGTTTATTGTACGGTGGCTTTTGGAGGATCCAAATAAGAAAGAGGTTCAATTTGTCTACTTATTCCTTCTATTTTAATGAACCCTTCATACCATAACTTCTAGATCTTTAGGTTTAGATATGCCTCTAACAATTGTAAAAGAAAAGTCTTATGGTATAGGTCAAGATGGAATAGTGAACCTACCAACTCTAGCATTTATATGAAGAGATGGCCCTTAGGCTGTAAAGAAGAAAGAAAATGGAGAAAGAGTTCTGTTTCACTTGTTTCTTGAAAGTGAATTTTAACTAGAAGATCCATTAAATTCTGAATACAAACATTTTCAATATCTCCTTCTTGCAAACTTTTTCATGTTTAATGGATTATATGGAAATATAAGTAAAACAATATGCATGAATGGATTATAATTCTAGATAACACTTGGCTTGAGTTGTGCACCTTGTAATGTAAATCTGGAATATCGATTATTACAAATTTGCAACTGGGTTTTGTTCCATAATATAGTTTGTTGATTGGTACAAAATTTCCTAGCTATTCTAAGAGACATTGGCAAAGGACTTTATGATTATTTAAACATATTTTCTCTTTGATCTTGTATATAAAGGAAATTGAGCATACTAAAACTGCAGCGGTATGTTATTTTGCAAAGATATGATCAACATCAACAAATAGTCTTCCATTATCTCCATAACTTAATCAAGGAAATGAGGATCGAAAGATGTTGCTTCTCATAAAACATCTTTATCTCATAGTCTAATGATAATCTTAGCCTAAGTGGTATATTCTCGTACATATCTAGGTTCAAGAACATTAAATGGTATTTATGTGGCTGGTTGGTAAATAATGAAACAAATAAACAAAACATAGTTCTTAACTTGAGTGAGTTATCATGTCCATTATTTTGTTAAGGCAAAATTAGAAAATTAACTTCATTCTATGTAAGTTCTGGGCATTTTGTTCTTATCTTTTATATTGGGTTAAGGTTGTTTTATGCCTGACATACATAGTCCTAATCATTGACGATTGAAAATCGAAAAGAACAAATGACAGAAGAATTGATAGTGAAACAAACATTCCAACAGAGCAACAATTTGTAAGCATGATAGAAATCAAATAGATTGCCATACCATAATTTATAGCCACTTCGTGTAGTATAAGTCACACGAGCAATTTTCAAAGCAACTCCTCTATTAAGCTGTGGTTTAATCAATATGCATCATTGGGTAAGTTTAAAACAAAGTATTTCACAAAACCATTGGTTGGGCAATTCAATGGTTTATTTTGTACATATCTTTGCTTGAAGTTCAGGGAATCCAAGCATTTAAGTGACTTTGGTGTGAATCTCTTTAAGCACACATAAATTGTTACAGTATTAAAGTCACAATTCCTATTGGATACACAGAATGCCTTGTAGTCCTGATAGTTATCACTATTCATCCTAGAAGTGCTATTTCCATGAGCTGCGGTCGATACCTTGAAGCAAAAAAGAGAATGTGAAACATGATTAGCATATAAGAAAAATGAACCACCAAACACAAATGATGATAAGGTATAGAAACAGAAATGGAAAACAAAGGAGAGATAAATACAAAATGTGGAATATTATTGATGAGATGCAAAAGAATGAAGACACAAATAATAAAGAATAAAAAAGAGAGAACAAAAAGAATCAATTCCAGCCTACCTCTTAACTAGCACTTCTAGATGTTTTAACAATCGCCTAAAAGATGACCCTCAACCATTCCTGTTATTTTAACTAATTTTTGTTATATGAAAAAGATAAAACACCCTTATCATATAACAAAAAGACACAAATGCCTCAACTACAAATTCATCGGATATCAAATGCCTCGGATTAGGAAATCCTTTACCTCAGAGATTAAGAGAAGAAGCGATATAAGGAGATTGTTGTTGTAAATGGTACCAAGTTTTCCATGTACCTTCTTCTGCCATCTTACCCTTCCATTGCATAAACACTATTGTAACTGGTCTGTGATTCTTTTGCATTAGTCTTCTATATAAAATTCTATCAAGTTCATAAGGAGTTTAGTACCTTACTTTCAAGCAATTAGTGAAGTATCATAGAATCTTTAAGACACATCTTCAATTGTGACACATGGAGTGTAGGGTGAATTTTAGACATTAAAGGTAACTGTAGAGTATAAGCTACGGTTCCCATTCTAGCTATAATTTAGTAAGGACCAAAATATCGTAATGCCAATTTCTCTAAACTGTGTTGAATGACAAAGGATTGCCTATAAGGATATAACTTTAAAGACACACAATCTCTTACTATAAACTCTTTTTCAGTTCTCTTTTTGTCGGTTTAATGCTTCATACAGGTTGTTGCTTAGTTTAAATTTGTTTTCAATACTGCAACAAGTGTTCCCATGCTTGAAAACTATGATGAACAACCACCATTGTGGAATCATGAGGCAAATTTTTAATATGAATGTGTGGTGGTTGCCCATACATAACCTCATATGGTGTAGTCCGCAGGGCATTATGATTAGTGGTGTTGTACCACAACTTTGCAAGTGGTAACCATCAACTCCATTCTCGTGGTTTCTTTCATGTTAACGAGCTCAAATACATCATGAGACACTTATTCAGCACTTCACTTTGGCCATCAAATTGTGGGTGATAAGAACTAGACAAATGTTATGTAATTCCCAACTATTGCATAAACTCATGCCAAAATTTACTGGTAAATAGTGGTTCTCGATCGCTAACAATATTGGCTCGTGCCTCATGTAAATGATAAACCTATCAAGGAAGATTTGGGCGAGTTGTGTTGCTGTATAAGGGTGCAAAAAGGTGATGAAGTATGCATATTTACTGAGTCAATCCACAATAACCCAAATGTTGTCTTTGCCACATGAATTAGGTAGTTTGTCAATAAAATCCATATCAATGTTATGTCATATTTCCACAAGAATTAGTAAAGGCTATAACAATCCAGGTGATGTTGTTGCTTCATGCTTGCATCTCAAACAAGTGTCACAACTAGAAATAAAATTTTAAATGTCTTGATATAAACCTTTCCAATAAAAGAGGGACATAATTTGCCTTTAGTGGCATGAACTCCAGAATGATCCCCTAGGGGCAAAGAATGTAGCCATTGCAATATAATCTTATAAGTTCCAAAGGAAATTACCAACCACAATCTTATTCTCTCGGGGAGGTATCTTACCATCATATTTATACTTAAGATGTAAAATAGCATCTGTTTGAAGCTGAGCAATGAGGGAAATTAACGAGGGATTAATTATATGCTATGTACAATGGAGTCTCATAAATATAAAGAAACATAAATAAAATTGAGTTG
The DNA here is from genome assembly GCA_037074485.1 of Delonix regia. Taxonomy (NCBI): domain Eukaryota; kingdom Viridiplantae; phylum Streptophyta; class Magnoliopsida; order Fabales; family Fabaceae; genus Delonix; species Delonix regia. The sequence continues at coordinate 41,681,577 of CM073449.1, forward strand.
TAACAATTCTTTATGTGTAACTCATTAGAAAGCATTAGCAGTAAGATTATCTTGACCTTGTTTATAAGAAATAATATAGACTTATTAACTTTGTAGCCAAATTAAATTGTGCCAGGGTAGATAAATGCTATTCTAAAAAATTTTGACTTTTTTGATTCATTAACATGGTAAATGGTTGAATTCATAGATACTGATAGCATTTGGTGACTGCATGAACTAAAGCTAACAGCCTCACGATTATAAATGGAAAGCATCCGATGGGAGAGGACCTTATTAATGAAAGCTATAGGATGGTTTGATTGTATTAGTATTGCACCAATCCTTATATTCAATGTATTAGTCTTAATCAAAATAGGCTGTGAGAGATTAGGCCAATACCGGTGCATTGACCAAAGCATCTTACAATGCTTAGAAGGCATTGTAGCCTTCTGAAAATCATCCAAAAGAGTCATTCCTTAACAAATCTGTCAGTGGCTAAACAATAATACTATAATTGCGTATAAAACGCCTATAATAACCAGTTAATCCTAAAAAACTTCAGAGTTCTTTAACTGACACTGGTGTAGGCCAATCTTTGACCATTAGAACCTTAGTAGGATCTGTCTTAACACCTTTAGCAAAGATGAAATTACCAAGATATTCTATGTGATGGACTACAAAAGCACTTTTGTTCTTCTTCACAAAGAATTTATGATGTTGAAGAATTCCTAACACAATTGTAAAATGGTGCAAATACTCTTCCTTCCCTTTGCTATACGCAGGTATGTTGTTAAAAAAACAAAAAACCAAGACATACTTACACAGTTGGTTGTCAAATATAGCGTTCATAGCATCATGAAATGTTGATAAAGCATTAGTGAAACCGAAAGGCATCACAACATACTTGTAATACCTAGATTGTGTTTGAAATGTTGTTTGTACACATTTTTAACTGCATCCAAATTTAATGATAACACAAATGAAGATCTAGCTTCAAGTAAATAATAACACCTTCTAAGTCATCCAATAAGTCTTCGACTAATGGAATTGGAAAATGACTTTAACTATGATTTTATTAAGACCTTGATAATCAATACACATTCACCAGCTTCGATCTTTCTTCTTCACTAAGATAACAGGAGAAGCACTCGGCTGAATGTCACTTGATTGTAATATCTCATGAACCATATCCTTAAATATGTCCTTTTGAGCAGTTGGGTAATGGTAAGGATGAATGTTAACAGGTTTAAAACCCTTTTCTAACACAATATAATGATCATAAGGAAAACGGAAAGGAGGTAACTCAGTGGGTTCTTCTAATATGTTTGTAAAAAGGTCACAACACCAGAAAATAAAAAAAATATAATGGCCTTAGTAAGGCAATAATTGTGAACCCCACATAAGATATGTGTTATGTAACAACTTACAGAAGTTATCATCAGAAATTACTTTATTAGTTGTATCAATTTTAGCTCTCAAAGTTATATGTTTACCATGAAGAATAAAAATCATGGTTAACTTGAGGTAGTCTCACTCAATAACACCAAGTGCACAAAGCCACTGCATCCCTAGCATTATATCTTACCTTGTAGGTGGAATTAAGATAAAGTTAGCAACAAATGATTCCCTTTGCATCTTCGAACTAAAAGCTTCATACATCCTTGTACCTTGAACTTAACCCCTATCAACTAAAGTGACAAAGGTGGAATAAGTGTACTATCACGTTGACCAAGTGCAACATAGCCAATATCAATAAAAGTATGTGTACTGTCAGTATCCATTAAAATTTGAATTCCCTTCTTACTAACCCACCCTATCATTCACATAGTGGGATATACTACTAACCCATGTAAAGCATTCAATGAAATTGCAAGCATGTCAATTGATATATCTTTAGAAACTACATCGAGTGAACAAACTTCAATAGTTTCTCTTATTGAATCACTTATGTCCTCAAATTTGACAACCTCAATAAAAAAGAGTTGCATATTTTTTCGTTAAGGACAATTATGACCTTGAGAATATTTTTCATGGAAAAACTAACATTAACCTTTTGCTCTATGCTCCACAACTTTTGTCAGTGACATTTTTTGTTGAAAACGCAAAGTTGATTTTCCTAAAATTCATTTTTGTGAAAGAATAGTCATACTAATACCTCTAAACTTCTTGGAATCACCTTCGAGCCCCTTAACACTGTTAAATGTAAGAGAACTAGATCGAGAGTTAAAAGAAAATGGTTTAAAACCAAAAGAAGAAACCATATTCTTTTTGCTCAATAAACCTACATTAAGATCTTGCAACTTAGCTTCTAAGCCTTAGTGAGTTCTACCTGACATACTAAAGTGTTAAATGCTTCTTAGAAATTGGCAAGGTTATAAGTATGTTTAAGCTACATCAATTCCTTCAAAAGAAGAGTTGGAAAAAATTTAATGTCAGGGAAAGTTAAAACCCTGGATATGCTTCTAGAGAAGATTCACTATAGAGTTGCTACAACAAAATAAGCAATATCTGAGGACTCTAGAATTGCTTTATGGTGTGAATCTCCAATAATAATTTGTCATGCTTTGGATAAAGTCCCGAGAAAGGACTCATATGACTTGAATTAAGATGTTGCATTCAAATATATATTTTATGTAAGGAAAATAGATAGAGAAATTTTCTACCTACAACAAATGCAGAAGGAATAACGATTATAGCTTCAAAGCCAAAGAATAAAGCTACATACATGTTTAAGTAAAATAGTTCACGAATATTGAAATATGCCACAAGATGAGAGTTTCATATATTCATTTATATCTGATCCATATTAAAAAATTATATATACTTCAACAATAGTGTCATGACCTGAGCAGATAAAGCGTTACTAGCACTAGGATGAGTAGGTAATTCCCTGGGTTATGGACCTCCCAAAATTTCTATAGTAAAGTTATCTGACATACCATGGTAGTACATTAAACATTTAGCCTGTAAACAAAGGAGTAACCTAACCAAATTATAAAATAAGAAAATTTATAACGCTAGCAGTAGGTCAGACTCACCAAAGAATAAAAACACTACAGTTCTTACTCTATATGTGGGTGTTTTGGATCGGCGTTGGAATTTGAAAAATATTGAATAATGGGGTGAATGGAAACTCAATGAGCAAATAATTCTAATATTGCAACAAAAAAAAAAACAAACTTATAATGGTACGTCTTTCAAAATTTAAAAACAAGATATCATACGGTCATAATTCAATAGTACCAAAACGAAAAATAATCATTAATGGAATGTATTAGGATTCTTCTATAGAACTAGCCATTATTTCCAAATATAGAACTAACCCAAGGCTAGTGAAGACCTATCAGAACAATACCCATTTCAGCTATAAGCTCTGAGTAACTGTAAGAATGGCCCTAAGCCGCAAATAGAATATGGTGGTAAGAGCATCATACCTAACCTTATCAGATTACCAATTGCAGTGCACTACAGCTAACATATATTGCCGTTAGCTATAGGTTTTTATTTTGGACACATTCCTAATATTTTGGAGATAAATAAACATCCATATTCAAATATAAGAATTTCAAAATTGTACCACTTCAGAGTTTATATTTCAATATTTCTAATTATTCAAAATTCAGAATTATAATAAATAATTTAAAATAATATCTTGCATAATTAAAATTATCTTCTAACATAAAAGGAGTATACCAACCTTCTCCTATCATTGTTTACAACTCCCTTATTGTCAATTTTTCTAGCCACCTAAAACATTAAATAAAATACTTTTAACTTTTGTTATTGGCCTAATTAATTATTACTTATTCCTTTTATCCAAATTACCTCTTTAACCCAATTTGGCCCTCATTCTTCACTCAATCTTAGAAAATTTAATTTGTAGGCCACTTTCCTTAATAATACTGTAAAATAATTATGGCCTATATTTTATTATTATTACTATTACTATTATTATTATTATTATTATTATTATTATTCAATTTATTCTATTATGCACTTATTAAATTTCTAACAACTACCATCAATACAATTTCACTTAAGGGTCATTTAATAAATTCTAAAATTTTCATTTAACTTTAAATAATATTTATTGCTATCTAATCAAGTTGAACAAATTTTTTCCTTTTAATTTCCTTCCTTTTTCTTCATGAAAAATATAGAAAAATTAGAAATTCATCTTAAAATTCAAACTAAAATTTCCAAAAAAATCTAAATTACTTTTTAGATGCATAATAATATTTAAGAGACCCTAAGAACTCAAATTTCACATATTTCCAAAATTACCCCTAAACCTAAAATTTAGGGGTTTTTCAATTCAAAAGCCAACATTCACAATTTATTAGTGATTTTAAGGGAGAAAGGTGTAAAATTCACCTATGATGTGTAATCCTAACTCAATTTAAAACAAACAACCCAAATTGAGCTCAAATTGGTCTCTTTTTCGAATGAATAGTGCCAAAATTAGGGTTCTTCAATCTGGAGCAAATTGATCAGTGCAAATGAGGGAGAAAAGGCTGAAAAACACAATGAAACTGAAGCCCTAAGCCAAATTAAAGCAAAAACACACCAATGGTGGCAGAAAATGTGGATGGCCGGTAAGTATAGTGAAGAGCGCGATCCGCAATTTTGTTATTGTGCTACTCGCTAGTGAGTAAGAGCAACTGCCAAAGGGAAGATGGGAATTTGCTTATTGAAGGGGAGGAATTGTGCAGAGAAAAAAGAAAAAGAAAAAGGAGTCCAATGCAATTATGTAGTATGATTATTGTGTTAAAACATTATAAGTGGAAGATAGGGAAATATGATTAAAGGAATAGATTAATGTATGTGGGGTTAAATGCTATAATTAGGGGTTTAAAATATTTTAAGTGGAAAATATTGTGTTTTATCAAATCAAAATTTTCCTCACAGATACTTGGTTACCATATTTTGTTGAGTTACAAGTACTAGGAATGCACAAGATAAGGCTTAGATATGCACTTTGGTTACAATCTCAGATAAAATTTTATCTACATATACATTTAACATTAATTGAGTTCCCTTTTGAGTATAAATTTCATAGGTATTACAAATAGATTAAGCCTATTGGTTCAAGTACAAAAACCATAAGCTAATCATAAAGTTAGCACACGCAACACCTAAAACCATCATTAATAAAATACTAATTAATTTTGATCTATCAAGACTGATTCAGCATTGTATAAGTCTTGATAAGAAGTAAAGACTAAACAACAAGAAACTAAATCAGAAGTAGACACATTTAATTGTAGTTACAATGATACATTAATTTTAAAATAACAGTTGGATTCATGATTGGAAGATATATCAAACTTATATATAACATGTTCATAATATATAATTACAATTTAGTAATGAAAGAGAACTTCATACATTACTGTTTTGTACAAGTTTCCTTGTTTCGCTAAAACTCTTCACGTGAAGGCTGAAAAGTCCTTTGGTGATTTAATCCATATGCTTTTAAAAGGTTCTTGTTCCTTTTAATCACGACACTGCTTATAGGGATAGTATCTATAGTTGTTAAGAGAGTATGATATGCAACACTTTCCATAAAAATGAACTTTAGAGAAGTAGACACTATTTCTCATTATTCCAAGGAGGTCAGTCCCTGAATGTGATGATAAGAAACTTGCAAATACAGTTACTCCATCGAGTATATTCATCTTTTCCCATTCCATCAGTGTCTAATCTAACTTTAAAATAATAGGTTTTTTGTTAAAATATGTATAAATTACTATTATATCTCTTTCATACTCTATCATAAATTTTCCTTTCCATCAAATATTGGTAAAAAAAATTTTTGGGCAATTGGGTGGAGGTACCGTTAGAACACTCCATGTACATTCAACTGGGTTAAACACCCTTAGCCATCCTATGAAACTCAAATAGTAAAAAACTTGTTACAAAAGACAAGCTTATTCAAAATGTTACTAACAAAGGGTAAGTGGTTTTGATAACAGTTAACCATTCGGTAGCCCTAAGATGACATATGTTAATAGCAATTGTAAGGGGAGTAACATGCTTAATAGTAAACATAACACTACTTGAAGATGTAAGAACACAAGAGAAGGCAACTATCAGATAAGTCATCTTAAATCTAGGCAATTTAATCATATCCCTAGTAAAGGGATTAAAGAATAACACTCAATATGATCTAGGCCGATATAACAGTAACCAACCATCTTTTGCATAACAAAGTCTAGAGCCACTTAACTTTAGCAACTCCAAGAAATAGGAATTACATTGTTTAGGGTCATAGAAGTCATACAAGTTACCAAATTTTGGAAAGTATTGAAGACATGGTGATTGGTTTACTACACATACAACAACATCAATGAAGTGTTATCTCTTGCAAATAGCAGAAGCATGAGTGTTATCTGCTAAGGTTAAACAAGATAAAATCATTTCTAAGAGCTCTACAGGAAGATTAAACCAGGTTTGCAGCTCTAAATTTTCATCTTTCACCTAATTTGCTGCTCTTTTGTTATCTGTGATTGTATTAATTACCCTAAATAACAAATACTAGTGATAAGTTCAAGATAGAAGTGGATACTTGAGATAAATAGGGTGAAAGATATAAGAATTTTTAGACTCAAAAGTTCTAACTCCTAACAAAGACATATAAAACTCATTGTTACCCCATAAAGAAAAGAACATGGAAGAATAATAGGCCTAAACATTTTAACAAATTATACTTTTATCTCTTATAAGAACTTGTAATGCTGTCAACGTATGCCATACTACCACCATTAAGAACAAAATGGTAGCTAATGATATGGGTCTCTAGAAGAATTGAAGAAACCTAACGATTGATCTTAGTACTGGACATAACCTACCATTTATAGTTCATAACATACTATTATCCAAATATATGATATCTAAAAGTAAACGAATTAGCAATAGTAAAACTAAAAGAAAAGTAATTAAGAAACACACCAAGCTAAACCTATCCCTTTAAATAGCTTACAATTGGGAACCACAGTAGTAGATATCTAGAAAGACGAAACATGATCACAATAGTCTAATTCTTAATACGTCAATCCAAGGCAACCCATTCTTCAACCAAAATTTTCATAAGCTAAGAATGATCTTATATATAAACCTTCTCACATTTATAATTCTAAAGACATAAACATCTATTAAACTAGCTATAAACTAGTTTCATTAAAAACTGAGGCACAATAACAAGAAAAAAAAAAAAAAAAAGGAAGGAAAAAAGAGCAAGGGAATGCTCTAAATGCCCGTAGTGATTCTTAAATTAAACAATATATTATGCAAAATTCTTTTTATAATTAAGCATAACAGAAATTACAATTTCAACTTTCTCCTCCTTTTGTCCAACATTATATAAGACAATTAAACAATGAAATTGCTTTCTAAGTGTTAACGATGAACAACAAAAAGAGGGGATAAAAGAGCAAGAGCAAAAAATAATGAGAAGGCAAACTTAGATCAAATGCTGTCAACAAGGCAACAGTACACGTGCTGTCAATAATAATCTAACTCATTCACTTGATCCATAGCTATTTGTGTGCCACATTGCTTCAGCTATTCAAAATGTACCGCTTCACTTAATATTAAATGGTGCATTTTGACATCCTCATTTTCAAACCTATAAATGCAAGCGACATCATGATAGAAGGTGGATGAAGAAAAAATAATGAAAAGTTGTTTCACATGAGATTTTGGGTATAATTGAACCATTTTTTATAATATAGTATAGTTTGTCATAATTTGTTTGCTTTGCCATTCTTTTTTGAAATTGTTTCATTGGTGTCATTTTATAAGTTTATTTATGTATTCTGTTCAAATTTGGAACATTACTATTACATGTTGAAACATTGGATTTTCCTTTAGGTCATGCTAATAAGCTTTCTATCATGAAAATTCTATAAACTACCCTTAAAATTAAGCTGAACTGGAGCTAGACTGAAAATTAAATTGCTTAAGTCCTTATTTTCCATTAACATTAACTGCAATCAAACACTAGAAACATAGCATCAAGGAAAAAGTAAAGAATAGAAGTTAGCATTACACACTTTTTGTCATGTAAAAGAGTGCTTGGAGACTTGTTAAAGCTACCTTGCATTACGCAGCAAAACAGAGGGAGATGAAATACTCAAATTTAAAGAAAATTGTTTAAGGTGTCCACTACCATTTCCACGATAACATTATAGTAGTAGTTATTTTTATTGACTCCAATCTTGTGAGTAGTGACGAGCTAATAAGACATCCCCTTTATCTGTGAAAGGAGGTGGTGTTAACTTATGTGCTAAAACTTTGCCTCCTTGTGCTACACTTTTGGAACTTGGTTCTGGCTGATGAAACTAGCCATATGTGTTGTTTTTACTTTTATAAATAGTGTTATACTATTCACTTCACACTGATTGAGCTTTAGGGACTTGTCTTCTCGTATATCAAATTCAACTGAGATTAAAAGAACATCGGTTCATTTAATTTGTTTTCTTTTTACATTATACAATATAACCATCAACTTGGGGTATATAGGTTGTGTAAGAAAGCTTTAAGACTTGGGCACCGAATTAGCCCTTGAATATTGATCTTTAAGGGGTTGTCATTTCTACAATCTCACTGTGCATCCAAAGAGATGAAAGGAATTTTATGAAACAGGGCCCAATATAATAAAAAATGGTTAAGCTATACCTAAAATCTCTAACAAAATAATGTTGCATTATTTTTTCTTCATCCACCCTCTATCACGACGTCATTCGCATTTACATGTTCAAAAATGAAGATGTCAAAATGCACCGTTTAGTATTAAGTGAAATGGTGTGTTCTGCATAGCTGAAGCAACATGGCACACAGATAGCAATGGATCGAGTGAACGACTTAGATTATTGTTGACAGCATGCATGTTGCAACCTTGTTTACAACATCCAATATGAGTTAGTGAGAAGGCATATGAACTTATTGACAGTAACAACATGTGTGACGTGTGAGTGCCTGAGTAGGACCATAAATAATGTGCAAAAGCTTCACAAAAGACACAATGAGGGCATTATCTTCAACGACCGCAAGACCACGTTAACATGTGACTCATAGTTAAACAATTTATACCCGTTCGCTGTAGAAAAAATAAGTAGTAACTTTAATAACTTTTTATAATAAATATATTATTGGTTTATATTTTTTGATAAACATATTTATAATTTAACTTCATACAATTATTTTTTAAAAATATTATAAAATTTTTAGATTATTATTATAAACTTTTGGTAATAAATATATAAAAATTTCACCAAAGTTTAAATCTTTTTTTAATTAATAAATTATTTTGAATTAAATGACTATAGAGTGTAAGAAATTCGGCGTGAGAATTTTATTTTAAAGTTCATCATTACCTGTCATCCGCATCATTTTTTATTTCCTTCCTCAATTTGTCCCCAAGCAAAACATATTGAATTTTTTTTATTTTAATAAAGTTTTTATATAAATATTAAAAATTTTGTTAAAATTCAGTATATTTTTATTTTCTACATCTATACTATAAAATATGGTTTTGAAACTGATTATTAATCCCCAAATTATATATCAATACATATTTGAAATAAAACATATATTTATATATTATCATGTAAGAATGAGAAAATACACACAATATATATATATATATATAAAGCTAGAGAGAAATACAAAATTGGTCTATCACAAATAACCATAACAAATCAATCACTGAAGAATCATATTTTATATAAACTTAGTCCCTCGTTAATACAAATGAATGAATTAATTTTATACAAAGTTAAATTTATAATTAACTGATTTTATATAAATTTAAATTTATGAATGACTAAATTATCATAATTAATTTTTAAAAAGCTAAATTGCCTCAACTTATAAAAGTGAGAGACCAATTTTAAAGAAGAGATCTATTATTTTATTTAATATTTGATCAAAAATTATATTAACAACTTTGGTAACACATGTTGATTAAAACTATTATGACATTAGATTTATGACTCACTGAAGAAGTGCATTGGGTGTACATTTACAATCTTGGGCAGAGAAATGGGAAGGAAACAAGGCCCAAATTATTTCTCCATAGCAATTTCCGTTTGGCCATGTAGAGTGTTCAATGGCACATTTAATCTAGTCGAATTTAGTCATATTGAACTAGATTGAGCTAAATTAAAATAAATTAAAAAAATTATAAGTTTGAATGAGTTGAGTCTAAGTTCATTCAACATTCAGTCCGACTTTGTTGTTATTTTTATTTTTTGATTTATTTTTATTTTATTTATAGTAACTTTTATTTATTAAAAAATTTTAAAATATTAATTCTTTTCAAATTTTAATCACTTTCATTTCAAATTATAATTTTTTAAATTTCAATTTTCCATCATTTCAAATCTTAATTTTTATTTTTTACTTTTCTTTAAAAATTTATTTTTATTAATAAAATTTTTTATAAAATAAAAATATTTTAAAATAATATATAAACCCAACTTAAACTTATTTATTTACAGAATCAAAATTGGGCTGCCTTGAGTTCCGAGTCTATAAAAAAGACACAATTTAAAGCTAGATCGAAATTATAAGTCTTGCAAAAATCTAATTTAACTCGACCCATGTAAATCCCTGCTTTGATGCACTTATAGAGACCGAACATGGTACCTAGAGGGAAAAAAATCAAAGCAAATTATAATGCAAACAAAAAGAAGGGGAACGCTAGATTGCACGAGACATTGATGAAAAAGAGAATCCCAAGATAATGTTGAGGCGGAACCACTGCATGGGCCACTGATTTATGTTATTGGTCCACCAATCCACCTTTCATCTATCTTCCATAAGTACCCCGTAAAATTTAATTTATTGTGGAGATATGTGTTATAATATTATTTCTTTTACATAGACCGGTTAAAGTGAACTAATCTAGCACACGAGTTTTAAACTGAATTGGCTTGTGTGTTTTTTTATTTTAAGTGATAAATATATGTAGAAAGAATCATAAATTTAAAAGAAAAAATCTATTTAATCTGCGATTAGTTCGAAGTAAGTTAAATAAATTAAATTTATAAGAATATATTAAATAAGTTATTAAAAGAATCTCTTAACTCAATTTTTTTCTGTTTTTGGAATTAAACGAGGTGACCGCCTCTACCTTTAGTTAGTGTCCCTATATTCTACACTGCACATATGGATTGGATAGTGACTTATAAGCTACTAGTTTGTATACTGCAATAAATGGAATCAAAACTTGTGACGCCATTGCTAACCACTGTCCTTGACGGAGAGTACTGTCTTTGTCTTATTCAACGCTTAACCAATAAGTACTCGCCGTCGATGTTTTGTCCACTTCTGTTTTCTTCTCAATTTACGCAATTTTATAAATTGACATAAAATATTCTGAGGAAGAGAAGTGTAAATTTCACGAGCTTTACATTCCGATTAAATAATTAGAACGAAGAATATTGAGGTCTATTTATTATCTACAGCTTAAATCTAAATTCTTTTCAACTTAAAGACAAAATACATTATTCGTTTACTCAATTGTATCTGCGAACGCTTCTAGAAGATATTCTTCCCCTTCATGGCACATGGCTGCTCACGCCATTCTTCTTTTTGGCCAAATTTTCATGGCGGCGTTGGGGTTTGACTTCAGCTACTTCATCTTACGATTCTTCAAACTTCATCTACTTTTGATGGTGAGAAAAAAAGAAATTCATCTTTCTTTCAAAAATTTTGTAATTCGTTCCTGACAGCTTCTAGAAACGAAAACGCGACTTGATGCCAAAAGTCCATAGTTTATACGTTACTCATGTAGAAAATAATTGATTAAATAATTAGAACGAAGAATATTGAAGTCTATTATTTAGGGATGTTCCCTGCAACAAGTAAGTACAGCTTAAATCTAAATTATTTTCATCTTAAAGACAAAATACATTATTAATTAAGCTATTTGATTAATTAGGCTCATTTTTATATGGTAAATTTTAATCTTAAAATAATCCGATGTTTTTATTAACAACGCGCAACATTATGATTATTTGCTTCTAAGGTTTTTATTATTGAAGTTACCAATTCATAATTGTTATTTAACACCAAAAATAGTCAACGCTTCTTCCTTCCGGGTTATGTACTAAAGTCATTGGTGTTCATATACATTTTCTTTGAAAGGTCGAGTTTGAACCCACGCCTCTTTGGTAAAAGTGAAAAGGTTTTACCTTTCGGCTGGAGTAATTCACTCAATTAGTTATACATTATTTCATTCATTACATATATATGACATTTTCTAAATCACCTTATATAATTTCATTATTAAAAAATTGTAGGTAGAATATACATAAAAAATGTCTTAAAATGATTTTAGAAATGATAGTATCAATATGCTCGTAGAAAAATTTTGAAAATATTGTCTATACTACTTTAAACTAGTGTGAACTTTTATACAGTTGCATATTTATATTGTGATGTTCAAATCTTATTGTTTATAAATATGGAAGGATTTAAAATTTAATTTTAAAAGGAATAAAGGTCTTTTGATATTATATTTGAATTAAGTGATACAATTTCTTATAATTCAAAAGCGGGGTTTGATTCATTTAAAAAAAGTTAAATAAATAATATAAGATAAAATTATATATAAAAAATAAAATTTTAAAAGTTTGAGAAGGACAATTGTACCCCACGCTCCCTTGAACCCATCCTTGCTTTTAGGCAAGGAACTCTAAATTGTTCTATATTTTTTTAATAGTTTATACAATAATTTATAAAACATTTAAGTTTTGTTTCTTACACTATTATTATAAGTATGCTTTTAAAAATTATTTCATTTTTTATTTATACAACAAATTTTAAACTGTTAATAAAAATTTGTTCGATGACTAAAAAATATTGGAATGATATATGAAAAAAACATTAAAAAACTAGTACGAAAATATAATTTTTTTCTTTTACTAATGACACTTTTATTAAAAAATAAATATAAGAATAAACACTTGATAAATATTTTATTTTCATTTTCTAACTATGTCTCCTCACTCGTTTGCATGAAAATTATGAATTGAGCGGATAAAACTATATATGTATATATATATATATATATATCTATCATCTTTAAGCAGTCAATTGCGAAATAGGTGACTATCTGGCTCTAAATGCATTTCATTTATTTTTTAATTATTATTTTTTTTTAAAGAATGTTTCTTTGCTGAGTTGATCCGTGTCCTGGATTTCTTGTTTTCCCACTAGTTGTTTTCAGCGACATGATCGAAGCCATGCTTTAAGGATTTGATCATTTGAAGGAATACTCTCGGCTGGGCCTGATTTAGAAAATTCAAAGTCATAATGATGAAAAAGACAGCAAATTCTTTACTTGGATAAGAGGAAACTGCCTCAAAAACAAAAACAAAAAAAACATGTTGATGACTGTTTAAGTTAAAATGAGAGAACTCAAATTTTTAAAATATTAAAATTTTTAAAGTTATTTAATAGTGAAATAGTTCAATATCTCGAAAAATCAATTTCTTTGTAAGAAAATTCTTCAATTTATATGCATCGCTTGGTCGTAATTGTAAATAGCCCATAAATAATCAGTTACACACGTCCATATTCCCAAGGGGGAGTATTAGGAAAACTGATCTGTATATACGGCTTGCATCAAATATGAATTTGATTAATTTTTCACTTACTTATTTATTTCTATTATTTTATTATATAAATTTAATACATATATTCTTCATATACAATAATTTTTCCATTTGAATAGACTACAAATACCTCGGTCTGATTAAGATTTGAAAACAATGGCATTGTAGTTGAAAGACATTTAGAGGCATGTTTTAAAAAAATTTAAATGTACATATTATATAGGTTCCAATTTTTCTCGTATCTTTTTCTATTTTTCATTTTCAATATTTCGTAACTCATTTGTCTTTTTTTTTTTTCGTATAAAAAAGGAAAGTATTGTTTTGTGATATATTATTTGCATTCACTTAAAATGATAACCCTAACTTTGTATCATGATCTCACAACATAATCTTTAAATTAATAATAACAAAAGCAATAATATTTTTTCAAAAATTGCGGGATAATCATTAAAACAAGCAACAAAACCAAGGCTTGCATTTCTGTGAAGTGTCGTGTGTGTCGCAAACTCAAAATATGTGATGTCTCTTAATAATTACACGCAATTATTCCGGGAGCGCGCCGGATGTCCGCAAATTATAGACTTCATTATGAGATGTAACACATGCTATTGCCCAATTTCTATTTTCTTAACATTTCTCATATCTTATGAATATTAATTTTAATATTATGAAACAAAACATTAAGAGTATTTATAGAATTTTTATTTTACAAAAAATTAATTTTATTAATATAAACAAATCTTTTTTAAAAGATAAAAAAGATTAAGGTTTGAGATGAATTAAAAATGAAATAAAATAGAGATTTGGAATAAAAAATCTTTAGATTTAAAAAGACTTAATATTTTAAAAATTTATCATACATAAAATTTATTTTAAATAAAATAAAAATAAATTATATAAAACAAATTAATACCAAGGTATATAAACATTATTTTTTGTACTAGAATCAAGTCAAATTAGGTTTGTCAAGTTCATGAAGAACTTATGAAAAATGATTTTTATACTAAGACGGCATATGAGGAAGATGAAAATATTCCCTATATATCTTTATTTATATGTTGATAAATATATAATTTTTACACAAAATTTAAAGTTATTTTGGGTCATAATTTATAATAAAATTACATAATTTTATTAAAAATAAATTATATACATTATTTTTAGTGCATTCATAATTTTAAATGCACAAAAAATTTTATTTAAATGATATGATCTAAAAATATATATAAATAAAAAATAATATTACACATTCAACACTGTATAAATACAAAGATATATCGAAATCGAACTCAGCAAGATAAGATTTCCTCTGTATTTCATGCCGCCCTCCTTCCTCCACATGAAGACAGAGAATGACATTAATTAATTTTCATGTTCACGGACCGACTGATAGGTCACACTCATATTACAAGTCTGATATCTGTCCAAATGGATATAATTTCAATGGAGTGCCAGTGTTTACTATATCTACGATCTGTTGCAAATGGAGTAATGCTATATATATTTCAAAACTGTAAATCATACGTCTTTAGAGGTTGTCAATTGTATACATTATAGATTTATCTTAGAAGCTATCAATTTTATTTTGAGAATTATTAGTGTAATTAATTAGTATACAATCTCTCCCTCTCTCTCTCTTGGGAACACAATCTCTTGGTCTGAATGAAATGAAATATTAAATTAATCAATTTTAATGCACCTAACAATAATTTGGAGCATTGGTTGGATGATATTATTAAATAAGAGGACTATATATTCGTCGTATTTCGATCAAATTTGTTTATATATAATAAGTATTGCTTGGAGAGGAGAAGATTTCGTATCATCAGGCTAGTTATGAGTTTGATATATTATATATGAATAACATATATTAAAGTTGCGTGATAAAGAATTATATAAGATTTGTGTGTAATTAAGTTGACCACGTCATTTACGCAATCGACAACTTCAAAGGAAAACCAATTTTCATAATCATAATTTGTTGGTTCGAATTCCCGGTGGCATTTCATATTCGTCTGTGGGTTGGAATGCATTATGACCTTTTGATATTATGACAGAGGATCCCCAAACCTAAATAGGCGAGCAAAATGTTCCTATGCAACGAGTCCATCTTGAACTAATTAAAAATTGTAAGTAGACATATGAAAGTCTCTTTAATTACACTGTGGTCAAAACTCAAAAGTGATAAATGCTAATTAATTCCAACGTCGTGTTGAGTCTGTGTCGCATAATTGTCAAACGTCCTAGTTCTCTATATAAAATGTAACCCTCCTTCCAGAAGCAAAAGAAATGTGCGTGCCTACAAGGTAAATCAATAGAAACTCGCCACATTGACAAATGACTTTGACCAAATAGGATTATAGTTATTAAATTTTGGCAGAACAAATACACGTATACTATGGCCCCCCTATATTATATGCCTTAATTTTCTTAGCCTCGTTTATGTGTAAATTGTTGGTAAGCGTTAAATTATTTCTTTTGGCTTTAAAAAGGGAAAAAGGCCAAACCGTTGGACAAGCTTGAAGTAGTGTAATAATTTACTATAATATATAAACATAGAATAGAGTAATTTTGTAATATATTAAAATTTGATCTAATTAAAATAACATAGTATAGATTGATTTTTAATAGAAAAATATGTCAATCTATAATACTTAAAAAAATTTTTTAGATAGACAAATACCATAAAATTACGGTATAATCAATTTTAAAGTTTATGTCAAAATAAGATATAGTCTCTAAATAATAACTGCTAAGGTTATTTTATTTTAAGAAAAATAATGAATTATAATATTAGAATAAAATAATCCTTACATATATATATATTTAACATATTATATCTTTTGTTATTTAAGGAAAATAAACACATTGATTATCTCTCTTAATAATTAACTATTAATTATCAATATAATAGAATAATTACTAATACTCTTAGGCTGTGAATTGAAATCTTTATCTGATGAATTTGTAAATAATCTAACTTATCATTGATTACTTACAATAAATATTAACCCAATTTATTCTTAATTTATAATTATAATATTAATTATCTAATTAATCATAATAAAAAATAAATTTAATAATATAATTAATACTAATTCATAAAATATTTTAACAAACCCATCACAATGGCAACAATAATTGAAGCAAGAAACGAAGAGAATGAATTGGTAGAAATTGATTAAAACTAAATCTTTGAACCGTTGTTTATGCATACATTGGTAAATTGCAAGCCAACGTCCAGTATATACAATGCGTTTTGCCTTCGCTGTCACATTTTCTGCCCAAAAGCCCAAAAACTTTTTTATTCCCTCTCTCTCTCTCTCTCTCTCTCTCTCTCTCTCTCTCTCTCTGGAAACTTGAAAAGCGGGAGGCATTGGGATGCGAAACAAAACCACCACGATAGCACGAGTCAAACAAGTTGAAAACCCTCCCTCCAAAATACAATATATCTCTCTCGTCCTCACACTCACGCATTTCGCGTCTCTTACGCACAATCATTTTTCCGTTCTCATTAGCTTCTACGCATAAACCTCTTCTCTTGTTTTTTTTTTTTTTTTTAAATTATAATTTATTTCTTTGCTTCCTTCCAGATTCCCAACTTTCCATTCTGGTGTTCGCAAACTACGATGCCACAGGTGGATTTAGAAACATTAGTTTCAGCCTGTGCTGGCGGATCCAGCGACCGGAAAATCGCCTGCGAGACCCTCGCCGACAACGATAACCCCTCCTACGAAGCCGATCGGCCTCACGGTAACCCTGATTCGCTGCCGGAATCGGTCTGGCTATCTAGGGATGAGGAGTTCGACTGGTGGGACCGGAACGCCGTCTATGAGCGAAAAGAATCCACCAAGGGGAACTCCAATTCCACCAACTTGAACCCGAGTTCGAACTCCAATTCTCAGCGCTTCTCTTTGAATTTGAAGTCCAAAGCCGCCATCATTGGGTTGCCCAAGCCTCAGAAAACTTCCTTCGTGGACGCCAAGAACCGCCGAAGCCACAAACCGGGGAACACAAGGTTGTTTCCGAAACGGAGTGCGTCCGTTGGAAAATCGGAAACATTGATCGAACCGTCTTCGCCCAAGGTGTCGTGTATGGGAAGAGTGAAGTCCAAGAGGGATCGGAACCGCAGGTTAAGAACTCGCCAAAGGTCATCCTCTGAATCTGCCACCGCACAAGATAAATCGGCAAGGAGCGGGAGGCAGAAATCTGGCTTCTTCGAAAGTTTCCTCTCTATTTTCCGGTCCCATCGCAAGGAAAATCCGGCCATAAAGTCCGATTTTCCACCTCTGGATTCGCCTCCAAGAAGAAAGAGAGATAACACAAAGCCGCGGGACGCCACGGCGAGCGGTAACGAGGCAACATTGGCCGAGTTGATGCCGAGAAATAGTGTATCGGAGAGTGAACCGCCGGGCTTGGTTGGGATGATGCGGTTCGCGTCTGGAAGGCGGCCTGAGTCGTGGGGATTAGGTGATTCTGAAATCCACGCTGCATAATAGGATTGGCCGCGACAACTACTCCGGCGACCCCTACCGGTGGGGCCCGTTGGTGTAAGCAGTTGGTAAATTTATGAAATATTTCGCGGTTCACGAGTCTTTTTGCGGGGCCCAACTCAGTTTAAACAGTCGTAGGGTGACGTGGCACGTGGAATAACGGTATTCAACTGTGCCTTCCGAGTTTACTACAGTCGGTAATTGGTAAAGGTGAATTTTAAGCTTTTTACTGTCTTTCAATTTGCTGCTTATTTTTCTCTCCTCCGTTTCTGCGATAATGTTTTGTGAATATTCATTCAAGAGTGTTTTTGAATTGAGCAGCTGTAAATTTTCTTTTGGCAGTTTCAATGAAGGACTCCTCGTACTGTGGTTGTATATGTTTCCTTTTTAAATTTTTTCTTAGCATTGATGGTCAGTGATAAAATTATAAATTACCATGGAATGGAATGAGTACTCCTTCATACTTGAATGATTAGAAATTTCATAATCACTAATAATTATTTGTTGCATCTAATTAGTACAATATTTTTAAGAGATATTATGCTACATAAATTATTACAGGAAAAATAATGTTTGACTCCGAGTTCCTGTAAAATTTCCACCAAACTTGAGAGAATTTGAAGTCCAGTGACATTTCACGTCAGGAGTTTAGCTTGAACTACCATGAAACGTCTACAGTCATCGTAGGTTGCTTTGTTGCGGTTTCATTTCTTATGAAACAATTTCTTGGTGAGGGGTATTTTTTATTGTTGTAAATAATGAATTATAGAAATTGAGCATGACAAAGGCGTCAAAGTTTCCTTCATGGTCTACTGATTTATAATCGAATTATAAAATGAATGCAAAGCCATTATTATGTCAAAGCAGAATCACTGCTACGCACAACAAAGCAAGAACTCTTCCAAGGCCAAGGTCATTAGACAGAAAGGTTTCCACTTTCCATCGCATATCGTTGTCCATTTTTTGTATATTTCCTTTCATTATCTAGTTTAACTCAACGGGATTGGATTATTCATTGTTATTGTAGATTCTTTAATAGTTTATAATTTTTCTGTATAAAATAAATTAAAAAAATATGGACTACTGAAGAATCTGCCTTAATTGTAGATGATCTAACTACGTTCAGCTCTTGTTGCTCACTGCTCGGATACCCAAGGTGCACTAAATGAAATCAGTATACAGGCGGAGCTAGAATAAAATTTTTAAATGAGCCAAAATATGAGTATGTAAAGGGTTTCGACTTTTGAAGAATGTTAAAGATATAAATCTTGGAAAGGTCTAATTCATATATTATGATAATAGTCGAATGTAAAAAAATAAAAAAAGAAAAAACTTGCAGGAGTGAGGGAGGGGCTATTGACGCCGCCGCTATATACTACGGTTTTTTGTCTTAAACTTTGGTCGCTTTTGGACCCTTGCTTCGTCTTATGACTAAACTTCTCTTCTTTCTATTCCACCCACATTATTTAACCAATCTCAGCGGAATTGAAGCAGATTAATTGATTCATTAGGTTTTTGGTATTAATTTGACTGTGATGCAGCGGAAGTTTCAAAAGTAAGACTTGAGCCTATAGATGATGGTGTCAGCTTGAAGCACCGTCCAACAATTATTTTCAACGCAGCGATGTTGATGTGATTCAATCAACATGAACAACGATGGACAGGCCAGAGAGCCACTGTAGATGAAACTGAAAAGTCTGAAAACGGAGCACTGAGCATATACAGAGAATTCCTATATCTCTTTCCTATCGATGAAAGCAGAGCAACTAGAGCAGCATTTAAACTTCATCATAAATACTGCTTCTTGAATTTATGAGCTCGTGCTTTGGTGGTGATGGTACATCTCAATATTGAGTGACAGCGACCATTTGAATTCTCTTATATTTTATCGAAAACATAAGATAATATTTAATTATAATGAATTATTTATTTGTATTAAAATATGAAGAGATCTGAATTTGATA
This sequence comes from Delonix regia, assembly GCA_037074485.1. Taxonomy (NCBI): domain Eukaryota; kingdom Viridiplantae; phylum Streptophyta; class Magnoliopsida; order Fabales; family Fabaceae; genus Delonix; species Delonix regia. The sequence continues at coordinate 41,701,638 of CM073449.1, forward strand.
ACTAACACAGACCTTGTATTTCTGTTGCAGTCAAGGTTTAATAGTGCCTTAAGGAGGTCTAATTGGTTACCTGAGGCTGTGTCGGGGTGGATAAAATTGAACCCAAAAAAAAAAATATATATATATATATATACACACACATATATATATATATATAAAAGAGTAGATAAAACTTAGTACAGATGTCATTTTAAGTATAAAATTGGAAAAAATTTGACCACTTTTTATATGCCATGGGAGAGCAAATAAAAAATAAATTTATGTGTATGAAGTAGGAAAGAGATGAAGTACTGAAAGTATTGAATAATGCATATCCTCGGCCGCAAATTTTTTTCACTTTAAAGCAATTTTCAGATATTACAAAAAATTTGTCTTAGATATTCGCCATAACTAACTTCCTGCGACATCATAAAGTTTCATTTTTGACAAAAAAAAGTCACTTTTCAGGACATAAAAACATCTATACTGTACATATATTAAATGGGAGGCTGTATGCACCATCTAAATTTATTGGCAGACGCCCCTCAAAATTTGTCTGGGGACGTCTCTACCTTTATTTATTTTTAAATAATATTTTAATATTTAATATTTATATTAAAATAAAATTTATTAAATTAAAATATATTCTAAAATAAATATATGTATTTGTAAATTTTTAACTTTTTAACTCTTTAATTCATTATTTGATTCTTTAAATTTTTTCTAAAATACAATATAGTATTTGAAGTAAATATTTTTTGCATGGAAAAAATGAATTATAGGAATTTTTAAATAATTAATTTCATAAATAATTATATTTTAAAATAATGATTTATTTCAGACTAATATTTTTACCAAAAAAAAAAAACTAAAATGATAGGAGATGCCCTCTTATAGGAATTTTCAAAGTGATTTATATTAAAATATGAATCACTTTGAAATAAACTAATATTTTTTAATATATCAAAATTACAAAGTATTTTAAATATGGAAGGATTCATATATATTTTAAATATAAATCACTTTAAAAATTCCTATAAGAGGGCATCTCCCATCATTTTAATTTTTTTTTGTAAAAATATTAGTCAGAAATAAAGCGTTATTTTTATTTTGAATATTTTAAAATTTAATTATTTATGAAATTAATTATTTAAAAATTCCTATAGTTCATTTTTTCATGCAAAAAATATTTACTCCAAATAATATATTTTATTTTAAAAAAAATTAAAGAATCATGTAGAGCCAACATTTATTTAACAGTTAAGTATTTTTATTAAATTAATTTAATAATAATGAATTAAAGAGTTAAAAAAATTAAAATTTATGAATACATATATTTACTTTAGAATATATTTTAATTTAATATAAATATTAAAAAAATAAACGTGGGCTGTTCCCATCAGAATTCTGGGGGGCGTCCCTACAAGATAAGATCTATGCCCCCCATTTAATATATGTACAATACAGACATGGGTCAATCCCGTGTCCTAGAACGTGAGTTTCGCCAAAAATTAATTTTATGATGTTGTGAGAAGGCGCGCGGGACTGTTTTTTGTTGTAATGTATTAGAGTTATTAGATTTAGATTTAATAGTCTTTAATTTTTATATAAAATATATTTTTAAAAATAAAAAAATTATTTTTATAAATAGATATATATTTTAATATTTTAAATTATTATTTTTTATATATAATGGTATTTAGTTAAAAAAAAGACTTTAAAATATATAAAATAAAATGTGAGATGTTAAAAATAATTTATTTTTTTTATTTTTTAACTATATATCATTTATTATAAAAAAATTAAAATATAAATATATATTTATTTACAAAAATTATTTTTTATTTTTTAAAATATATTTTATACAAAATTAAAGTTCATTTTTTATTGGAGAAAACAGTCCCCTCCAATATTACTGGAAGGATCCGGATTATGTGAGAAGACAGTTATCAATATTACAATTTTTTTTTGCAAAAAGAATTTGCGGCAAAAGATACGCGTTATTTAATACTGTGAATGAAAAAACTAACAGCTTACTTTTCCTTAGTTTTTGGAGTTGTGTGGCAACTTTGCTCTTGGTTGTTGAAAGGCTAAATATTGTTATAATTTTCATGCTTGACTTAAGGAAGCATTTTTGAGTTTGTATCTAACGTATAAATACCATCGTGTAATGAAGCAAAAATCTTCTTCCCTCAAATATTTTCTCTACTAGTTTTTTTCCTACTTGCTCTTTATTTTCTGACTTAAGCTTACAGAGAGAAGGATCGTACTGCTGCCCATTAATCTGATGCTCTGAAAAAGAATTCCAGTGCTACGAAGGAATAATTCTTTCCATCTATCTTAGCATATCAAACTTTCCTCAAATTGCACCTATCCATGGATAGAAAACATATAGTATATATATACCCAATGATATTGGAGATTTGGGAGTTTCAAGACAACCTTTCCATATAAATTATAAAGCTAATATATTCTGTTAATCAAAACAAGATCACCTGGTATAGCCACATTTTCGATGAAGAAAGAGGGTCTTGAATCCAAGTTCCCTCACCCAGTGTTCTAACTTTTTCTTGTGCAACTGATAAGAAACTAATGGAGGAAGTGAGTTGGGAATTGAGGACCAGTGTGACAGTTGCGCACTTGCAGTTTCTGTCTAAGGACTTCATCTTCTTGTCGTACATAACGTTATCCTTCGTAAGGTCCATAGGAGTTTGGGCTTTCCCATTTCAGCAAGGAAAGAATGATAGAATATGCTTCCCAATTTATTAGGATCATTCGGACCACAATGACCAAAATTTGATTCTGTGTATCCTACACGATTGTATTATTAGGAACTATTTATGTAATTCTGTTGTGAATACTCACTCAACTATTAAATAATTCTGAAACTGATAAGATGTAGAACTCTACAACAGCCCTGAAGCATGCAGCTGGAACATCTGAAACAGAGCGTCAACTTCGTAGCAATTTATAATAATACTACTATGTTACATTATCCAACCGGGAAGAATGTCAAGAAGGAAATCTAATAAAACCAACCAAAATTTAAGCAGAAAGTAAAAAACTATACTTTCTAACAGTAATAGAGAAAAAAAAAAAAAAACACAGAATGCAGAGAACGAAAGCTAAAAAGATGATGAGAAATCAATCTGCGGATGCGCACAGAGCCAACGATGCTATGGAAAGAAGTTGCTGTAAGCAGCTGTGTCTTCTTTGCTGTAAACTAGGGACGTAGTGATGCACACATAAAATACTCTTGCACATATATATATATATATATATATATATATATATATATATAGGTGTAAGAAAATATATATATATATATATATATATATATATATAGAGAAAATATCATAGAGCTACTGAATCAGATGTCACCCTCACCGGAGATAATCCGAGTTTCTCCTCTTTAGACTTCAAACTCTTCTCCCCTACAATTTACATGTGTTCATCAACTTCCATATACGCCAAATACTATTATTATATATTTCAGTTCCCACACTAACTACGAGCATCATTGACCAAAACGTATTAATCTTAATCTAGAAAATGAAGTCATGTAAACGTTAACTTGAAACTCAACGGGTCGGATCCGGTTTGGGAAGATAAGCTAATTGGTGTTTAATGCATGAAACCTGGGCAGAGCTGGGTCATGGGCTGGGCCTATCTAGGCTAGCAACTTAAAGATGGAAACTGGGCCCATTGTTCAAAGCCGGTTCTCTTAGTTTATTATACTTCTTTCCTTTTTCTTTTTTAAAGTTTAAGGTTGGTTTTAAGTTTTTAATTTATTAACCATTGTTCAGTATTTGAATTAGAGTGATTAAGTTATTATATAGTTGTAATAATGAATATTACGTTATCTTGAAAATTAATATTTTTGTATTCGAAAATGAAGCCACATATCGACAGTAGGTATCCAAGATGCCAAAATTACTTTAATTATATACTCATGTCATAATATTGGTGTATCCTTCAATGAAGAACTTTTGCTTATTACATTGATGCGGCATATGTAAGTGAGTTTGCGTTCATGATCTAAGTTCATTTAACCTTCGAAGCCAAATCCTAATGATACTGAATGAAGTGCAACCACGAGTTCAACGCCTAAACTTTAAATAATCAATTTATTGAACATCCTAAATCTAATCTGCCACCATCCACAGTACAGCATGAATTGCTTCCAACCAACTCTGAGATTAACAAGAAAACTCGAGACCAAAATCTTCACCAAATTTCCATTTTGTGGACTTCGGTGCATGAATTATCGTTTTCTTGATTAATTTTCTCCTCTATAAACAGAGACTGTTAAAGTATATTAGGTTCAATTGTTCAGATTAATTCTGCAGAGACCACGCCTTTTTTAATCATATATGAGAAACAAAGTTATCACCTTGCATTCACAAACACGATCAAGCTTGCTGTTAACTACTACTGCAATGTTATGTGATTATAAGCAGTCGGGGTTCAGTTTCCACAAGCAACTGCTAACCCAGTTACTTCAAAACCTGCTTTTTCGGCACCATTTTCTTTGAATGAAAGAGGAGGAACAAGTCAAAGTCAACTATTTCTGCCTCCCAAGTTCTGTGTATGACATGTGGCAGCACTGGGTCCACGAATATATATATGTATGAAGAGTTTCAAATATTCAAACGACATAATAAGTGGTTGATGAGGTCCTCAAATCAAAGGATGAGAAAATCTGCACAAGTACAAAAGATTGATATATATCGATGCGGTGCCGCCCAACCAGTAAGTGGCAAGTGTCACGATCTTGCGGGCCATGTCAACCCATGATTTAACCGAAAAAGGTGAGGGAACGTAGGACTAAATCCTCAGATTCTTGTGTCTCTGTCAAAACTAGTAATGTTTTTCTGACTTGGAGGGTGTGAACTGAGAAACGCAAACATGCTTTAGGGTTGGAAATAAATGGAGTTAAGTAAACGAACATTTAATTTCCACTTGAGTTCTTGCCTTCCTGGAGTCCAACGTTAGAAACAACAAGCAACAAACAAACAAAATCTTTATTCTTCGAGAAAGACAGAACAAAAGCATGGAGCCAGACACAAACAAACGGACTGCTAATTGCTGCACAATCTAACTTCTATTTGTTCACGATCTGCTACACTCAAGTTAGTATGTATCCAAAGTACTTTTAAAAAGATGAGTGGATAAGATAGAATGAGTTCATATAATTTATGTTTGTAATTACTACTATATATATACGTCGTTCAGTAAATTACTAGTAGAATAAACCAAATAACCAATACAATGTATGTTTAGACGTCGTTCGATGTGCTCAGAAGATTATTATACTAAATCGTACAATATATTAATGTCAAGATAGTATCAATATCTTTCTATTAAATAATTATCTTCATTGAAATGGTTAATTAATTAAATAATCATTCTTGTCATTTGTCAATTCTCGTATTTTGAATATATGGGGGCTTGCTTTCATCATGCTGACATAACTAATTACACCATCTTTGGACACGCAGGCTGATTTTCTAGATATAGTAGATAGTGCTTATAATTCGTCACAAAAAATATATTACACCGTTCAACGCTATGGCGTTTTAAACAGTTGGCCGGTGGTTCTTTTCCCGGACATGATATTGATGATAATTCCATTAGAAACCTAAATATCTTTTGGTTGCTTTCAATCAAAGACACTTGCGCAAGTAGGTTCTAATTGCTGCTCAACTTACGGTTGCTTCATGATCATCCTTTAAATACTTAAAGTGAAAGTTCATCATCATTAAACATTGAAAATACTGAATAAGGTTTGCTTTATGAGCAGCAATTAGAACCAACTTGAGCAAGTGTCAGTTAATATAGCGTAATCAGATGAGGAAAGACTGGTAATGGGGAGCACACTGTTCAACGGGAATATATTTTCCAAGGGCCTTTCCACACTTAAACCACTCCGGTGATACAATTTAATTATGGGCTGAAAGAGAATTGGACCTTCATTTTACGTTACTAATTTAAATATTGCATTAATTTTTTAATTTTAATTATTAAAGCTATTTATTCCTTAATATGAATTGTATTAAAATGGTTCCTTACTATTTTATTAATTCAATTTGTTCTATTTAGTACAAATTAAAATTATGTTATTTCTCTCCATTAAGTTAAAAGATTAGACCTTTGGTAACCGGAAAAACAAAACATTGGAAGTTAAAATGTAATTAACTATTTCAATCAAATAATTAGAAGAATATTGTTTTTAACGGAAATTAATAGTTATATTACCCTTTTTTATTTACAAAAGAGGAGGATTGAACTTGCAAAATTTATTCAAACCACTTGAACCCGCCTTAGGTAATAAAAATTTAAATTATTTTAATAGCAACTAGTAAAGTTTTATGTGTATTTTTTAAGGGTTTAAAATTTATGACTAGAGTATGATATACAATCATTCATTGAAATACGATCGAGTAAACTAAAATTTCACAACAAATTTTACCACTGCGCAATTAATGAAGACTTCTTATCATACTAATAATAGCTATTTAAAATATTGATAAATCTACTTAAAAATTACTACTAGGTGGTTACTAATACACAATATATACTTTTATTGTGTTAATGATAAATTATCAAAGTTTACAATATATCAAATTAATTAAACATTATTATTGTGCTGTAAAGTGTTGTTACATTTCAAAACACATTAATTATGACGATATTTTTATAATTTCTTTTACACAGTACCAAAAGACTTACCAAAATTTTACTGTAACTAAGGTATGTTTTTATCTATGAACATAGGATTCCATGCAAGGTAAATGCCGCACTAAAGAAGTTATAAGAAAGTCGTTGCCTTCTCTTCCCTCAGTTTAAATACGATGTTCATTCCTTTGGTTTTCCAATGAAGTAATCCAACTTCCTAACCCCACTAGCATAACAACAACCTATGAGAAGTTTCATGATTTGAAGCATGCGTGTTGATAACATCACCCACCACTCATCTAGAAAGCACTCCATCCCCCAAGTCTAATCCCCATCAATATTTGTCATCACGCTCTTCAATTATCTTCTCTACAACTATGTACAAGTTCTTTAAACTGACCCTATTCTGTTCCAAAATTGTTGTTTCATTATCGAAGTATTAACTTCTTAATATCCATTTAGGTTAAATTTGTTGCCTGCTAGCTGCAAAGTTGTTAGCTGGATCACTCTGCCTAAAATGACACACAGCCTAACCATCACGTAGTGATGATCTTTATCTTGATATGAAGGATGGGATATATAGGTAGTGGCAATTGACAAGGACGCTAATGCATCACACCCTAGTAGTCTTTACTTTCTAGCTTCATTTTAAGTTTTTATAAGGGAAAAAGTAACATTTCAATTCAACAGTGTACATCTTTTTATTATTTATTTATTAAAGGAAAAGTCCCGTATTAGAATCTACATTGCACGAATGAGGCACAAAAGGAGATAAAATTAAAAGAGACTTTATTCTCTTTTGAAATTAAGCTCTTATGACAGCTCAATCATAATTTAACATCCCTTTTTCCTCTTAATTTCTAAAGCTAACTATTATGCGGGGCCCTCCAACGTGTAAAATTTCATTAACCAGTAAGTGATAGCTAGTTGGCAAGTTTGGATCTCCCTTTTCTCTAATACCATGATTAGTATTAGAAAATCTTGAAACCAAACATACCCGAAGCTTTGATTTTTGGTATTACCATCCTGCACTGAACCAGCATAAGCAACTTTCACATGACAAGTTTAGCTCAATATGCTAAAAGAAAATGTGATGAATTTGAAACATAGCTATCGTCCACACAAATTCGCGTGTTAAAGTTGTGACATAAGCAAACATGTTTTTGTTTTGTTGTTGTCGCTTTTGCTTTTGATGCAAACAAATCCATATCTAATACCAAACGTGATGTACGATCATAATTCGTAAGAGATGATTCATAAGGCACAAAGGAGATGACAGTGGAGAAGGAAAAATTGCAAAACACAACTTCTTGTGGCTGACCTTAATCAACATGCTTTGATATTTAACTGTTTAGGAGACATGGGACGGATAGTCAATGTGGTATCTGATTTAGTCAACTTACCAGAGAACCATTAGTATTGAGTGGTCAAACATTTGGGCTTTCTAAACAACACTGGTGGGGCCCAACCCATCTGGTGATAACCCACTTGCACTACCACCAATGACGCGGTCCCTCTCCGACTCACTGATTCATTGACTTCAACTCGCCGAGTCCACTCAGACAAACTTACATACTTGTCCCTGACATTCATCCTTCGAGCTATAAAATAAAATTTTCTTCCATCTACTATATTAATCATAATTTTTGCATACTTGTAAGAGTCAATTATTAAGAAATACAATTTCAATATAGTAGAAGTTAAATATTTATTGGTAAAATTAATTGATATAAACATAACCTCTACAAAAATAAATCATTTCAAAGGAAGTTATTTTAAAAAAAATAAGAATTATAAAAATAAATGCTTCTATAAATCCTCACACTTGCATCCCAATTTCCAAGAGTGCATAACGAATGAGGTGGATAGAAGAGGACTGGACTGTAATTAATGAACCTAACCATCCGGGCTCTATAAAAAGACAAAAAGGGTCATTCTGTAATATTTGATTACAAAGAGGGTATTTTCCATGACCACTCCATTTAAATACAGTGCAATTGTTGGCTCTACTCTTCCATTCAGAAAAGCGAAAGGTAGCAATGCATAAAAACTAGGATTTTGCCTATCCCACGATATAAGGCATGGGGAATTGCTTGGTACTGCAAGAAAACATTGTGCAGGTGATGAAAACCGACGGCAAAATTCTTGAATACAAGGCACCCATTCAAGTGCACCAGGTTTTGACAGAATTTTCTGGCCATACAATATCAGACTCTTTGCTTGTCCTCCGCCATCTTCAGCCCAACACCAAACTGCTCGCCGGCCACTTATACTACCTTGTGTCGCCGTCCTCCCTAAAATCTGGCAAGAAGAAGGTGAGGTTTGCAGATCCTGAAGTACAAGGTTCACCAGAGAGTAGTGTGGTGAGAGTTAAACTGGTGATCAGTAAGCAAGAACTGCAGGACATGCTGTATAAGGGAGGAATTTCAGTTGACATGTTATCTTTGCTTCATGACGTGAAAGTGATGGAGGGTGAAAATATGTGTGATAAAAGAGATGATGGATTTGAAGGGTGGAAACCAGCGCTAGAAAGCATACCTGAAGTGATTTAGCAATATATCTTATACCTTCCAATACGAGTTCCTTCTTCCCCTCTTTATATCCTCTGTTTAATATGCTAGAATAGTGTACCGAATAGATTAAAAAAATTAAACTTTATCATCTCCTTTTGGGTTATAAGTTCACGTGGTATTGTCTTTGAACCTGGCTTGATATATCGTCAATCTAACGTACCGATCAGTTGCATTTATAACCAAATAATCCATGTGGGGAGAAGAGGTTAACTAACGTAGCATGCAACCAAAAACTCCAATAAATACGTATAATGAAAGAAAGTGAAATGAGCGTACTATGGAACCCTTCATCTTCTCCAACTTTAGCAAATATAAACATCATAAGAACGGAAACAGCAAAAAGAAAGACAAAATGAGGACGAGTGGATACGGTATGTGCCACTATGGATAGATAATAATTTTGCAAATGTTAAAGCCACTTAATCCGTAATTAAGAGAAATTAATGGAGAAACTATGATTATGCTTGCCATTCATACTTATTTTAGAATGGTTTTGTTATCATTCTCACTCATGGCAGTTAGTGTAATTTCCCATTATTACCAGTATGGCACATAAATTGACGAGACAAGTCAACCATCAGTAAGTGATATTTCGATGAAAGGGGCCTCAAGTTCTAGTTATATGTAGATTGGGGTTTTTCGTACACACATTCTGGTATAGATCTAAAATTTGCACTGTTATCTTCATCTCAGCCACTTAAAGTTCCTATGAGATTATTATGTGAAGAAACTATAAGTACCATATGAGTCAAGTCCCCAACTTTTCCTGCTCTGGATGTCTATTATTATCACCATGAAAAAATAATTTGAAGATGGAGTAATCAGACATGTAATTCAGGATAAGAGTAAATTTACATGTTACTATGACAATGAGGCCTTTTGATGGGCATGCCAAGCAACCACATCTTGATCCAAATGCACTATCCACAGTAACATCCTACGCATGCCATCTCTACCTCATTGATCCTATCTATATCAGCCATCATAGTCAAGCCACCAGCATATGTAACAGGAATCTGGCACAACCAAAATGTATTAATATTGCGGGAGATATGGCTTTTGTAGGAAAATATTCATGATGCAAATCCAATGTGATTCCTACACTAGTATTAATTTTGCTTTCTACATTTAACTTTAAGCTAGCTTTCAGAGGCAGCGTCTTTCACATTGGAAATCAGTATGGTCTTACATGTCGTTTCTGCAACAGAAATGCACATAAACTTTTATTCAACTGAGCTTCCCTCAGCAGTTCACTCAGACAGACCCTCAAAATATGCATGTCTCCAGAGATATTAACAGTTATGTTCTAAAAGTGGCCCAACCCCAGGATATGGTATTTCTGGAAGCATTCAATTATCACAATATTTAGGCCATCAAGTGATATTTATGTAATTGGTCACAAAATATTTAATTAATTGATTAAATAAGAAACATGATTTAAGAACTGTACTTCACTGGTAAATGCTTTCTGAGCAAAGCCACAAGCTCTTCATCAATTCCCGATCGGCAAAAAGCAATTAAATACATATCAACCACATTTCAATGCATGCATATAAAGAAAAAATTATATCAGTTTTTTATGTGAATTCTCTGGATCCCCAAAAAATTGATTGACAATTTGATGCATTCTCAAATTAAGAACTTGAAATAACTACTAACCACAATTACAAGAATCACCTACTTATTCCCTTAGCATCAACACTATGGATAGAAATTTAATCAGCAAATTATGAAACAATTGCAATACTTTCATCGAGTCACTTCACTAAATATCTTCCATCTACCAGTGGGAACTGCATATTTCCCTTCTTGAACATCAGAACCCAAAATGCAAGAGTGAGGAAAAAATTCAAATTTAAGATAACAAGCATAGCAGTACGAGGTCCTTTTCCCAAAACGATTATAAGATGTTTCAATTCATAGCATATGCATGAAACTACCTCCAATTATTAATACATCTCCTAAATTTCTCTGGCTCTTAAGCAAGTACATATATTCAAGCTATTAAGCATCTATATACAAAGTGAGTATTAAAATACAGAATATAATAAATAAATAAATTTAAAAATTAAAAGCCTTGTTTGAAACTTAATAACTGTGATCATGTCACATGTTGATGCCTAATCTTTCTTCCAGCATGACCTTTTTAAGGACAAACAAGTCTTACAGAAGGTAGGTTGGAGACCCAATTCTAACTTCTTCCTGCAGCTGAGTTCCAAAACAAGCCCTAGTTTCCAAACAACTTGAACAAGATCTTTTAGCCTTCCAAGATCCATTAGTCCATTGTTGAATACATACAGTAAAGAAAGGAATCAATAAATACAGTGTGTCTAGATGGTTTTAATTCCCTTAAGAAACACAACATTATTGGTAGTAATCTAAAATTATAATACATTCACACTTGAGGTCAATAGAAATATAAGAGGAGCTTGCATTTTCAGAAGATAAGAGAAAGGATGTTGAGTGCTGACAGGTGGCTACATGAGCTGGCAAGTCTGTTATGGCGGTTAGGATATTTTATGGGTTGTTATTCTCTGCGTTGTGTTCAGCTTGTGGGATTTTGGCTGGTAGTTGCTCATATTTAAAAGGTTAGTTTTCAATGTTTAGGGTGTGTAGAGTTTGGAAAATGTATTCTGCATATTGTTAACATTTAGAATCTCTTCCTTGACTTGGAAAAAAAGGTTATCTTCTGTTTCAGTTCAATTTACTCAATCGCTTTCTATGTTCAATGCATTTTCTCAATTTACTCTGTGTTTGATTTGTGCTTCTTTTATAGCCAAGATGCTACCAGAGATCTTTCTGCATATTTGTTTTATTGTTATTTCACTTTCAGAAGATTATCATTCAGACTTCATTGAATGACAAAGTGTAACAAGTCATAATCAACATTGAACATTTATTTTTACACATGTTTCAACAAATTCATCTAGAAAATACATTTTAAGTTGCCTGCCAAGAAAGGAAAATGAAATGAAGATGCAAAAGACCAAAGACGGAGGTAGTGAGAAAGCCTTTTAATTTAACTTTAACCAACATACCAACTCCTAGAATCAAAATATGATAATTATAACTACATTATTTTCATAGCCCTTGTCTATGAGAAGTATACAAGAGAAGTTGTGAGATAGAATGCAAGTTGATAATATGTTCTGCTTACTCGCTGGTCAATAAGCAAGGTTATCTTCTTTGCTTTCATTTAAAAACCTACAAAAAATCTATATTAAAAAAAAAAGAAAGGGAAAAGGAATTTTGAATGATTACAGACCAAGTGATATCTAAATCAGCTTCAAATGATTACACATGTTTAAAATTATTGAAAATTTAAGTATAAAGAACCTCTTGGCAAGATTTAGCTTGTCGTTTATGTTGTTGAGTGGTGAAGTTCTACTGAGAGAGAAGTGATAAAAAAGAACGTGAGATCAACTAAGCACTATTAGAGACACGCTTTCTTAATGTATTAGTATTAGTGGGGGAGAAAAGTTTAACAATCTAAGAAAAGGGAGAAGGAGACCCAAAAGTATAATTCACATATGTGAGTTGTGACAATGACATGGCTTGTTCCTTTAGTTTAAAAACAATTGTCAGAATTGATTCCACTTCTCACTTGCAAGCAGCCTAAATTTTTAATCCTCGGCAGTAAGTTCAGCAAAGAAAAAAATCTGTAAGTTCTAAACATACATCAACCATAAAGAACAATAATAATGCAGAATAACTTTAAAGCAGCCATCCGCAGAGTCAAAATGTGAAGTGAGACATTCTCCTCTGTTATGTTGCTACGTGTCAGCCATGGAATCAATACAAACAACATTAAGGCTAATTCACTGATTCACTTACAAAGTCATGTGAACCTAAAACTCCAAGCAAAAATAGTCACCAAGAGACAGTTTTCATTCAGAAGAACTAAATACGCAATAAAGTGCATGCCATCAATTTAAGTCCCCTATGATGACCTAGTTCAGTACCTCATTTTTCATTTTATCATTTTGTCATATGAGATCGCTGCTTATTTTTAGAATGTGATTAGTTTGTTTGTATTGTAAAAATAATTCATCAGAACATTCAGAAAAACCCAATGGGTAAGAAGAGTAGTACCAGGATAAGCATGCAATGCTTCAATTGGGAGCAGCTTTAGGTAAAAAAATCTGCCCCGAGCATAATCACATGACCGCGGTAATTCCATCTTCTTTGTAAAGATTGGCGTACTATGCCATCGACATATCAGACTCAGAATTAGCGAAAGGATTCGACCCATTGTCCTTTAAATCTTGAAGGGTCGACCCAACTATTTGTTTCGCTTTCCCTTGCCGTTAACGTGAAAGTTAGACTAATCTATCTGGTTAATAAAATTTCAAACCTTGAAAAACTAAAGGCTCACTTAACTTGTGTGTATATATCTATGCATGGGCAAAATCAAACGGAGCATCAAATAGAAGGTCGAGATTTCCCTATTGAAATTAAAATGAGAGATGGAAAAGGATGCAGAAGCAAGGACCATCAACGTATCAGAAGAGAGAGTACACTTGCTAGATTCACAGGAAGACTTGAATACAACAAAACAAAGCTTGTTCTTGTTTAGGCTATAGGTTGGAGAGTTTACAAATCCCTGAAGCCCGCGAAGGTTGGAAAGTTGCATAGGAAGTGCTCATTCCCGTTCTTCAGAATTCACGCGAGGTGCACTACAAGACCAGAACACAACCCAAAAGGCCAGGGATTTAGTATCACTTTTTTTCGATGATTAAATTAATGTTAATAAATAGATTTATTTATATATTTCTGTAAACATTGAATCTCAAAATGCATCTCATAATAAAATTATCTACTCAAATTGAGTTTCATTTGTTCAGTGATCCGCGCGCGAGAGGTCTGATTGTGTGCGATAGATGGACAGGAATGAAATGGTATTACTCTGTTTTTTTAATATAAAATGTAGTTTCTTTATCATTCTCTACTTTTTTAACATTTTCTAGCGAGAGTTTAGAGAGATATAATTTTTTTTCTTTTATCCAAAATCATATCTTCAATCTATCTATAATTATTATATGTGTATTGTAATATAATTTATTTTTGATATAAAATTGAGTATAACTATAAAATTAATTATATTAGTGTAATTATTATGTGTTATACTTAAAAAAAAAAATACTATAATAATATATTAAAATATATTAATTGTATACTAATTAAAAATAATTTTTTTATTTATATTTTGATGGTAATATATTTAGATTTTATATGAATTTAAAAAAATTTTAAAAATTTTAATTTATTCTTTTTTTTATTTTTTAATAATCCACAAATATTATTTAAAAATAAAAATATAATTAAAAAATTATAAAGTTATCAAAAAATAAATAAAATATAACGATGAGTTAATAAAATTATAAATTAATATTTTTGTGTGGTTAATTAAAAAAAAATAAAAAGAATAAATTAACATTCAAAAAAACATTTTGAACTCATGAATAAAAATATAAAAATAATATAGTCAAATATTTTAAATTGACATAATATAACACATCATTTTTTATGTGTATTTATTTTAATATATCATGTAATAATGGTAATAATGCATCTAATTTTATAATTATATAAAACATTTTATCTTTATTTCAATTAATAAATATATATAAATTATATATAATTATATAAAAATTAAGAATACTACTATAATTAATGCGTTATTAATCTTTTGAAAATTGTATTATTTTTATTCATTAAAAAATTACATAATTCACATTTTAATTGTAAATATAATATTAAAAGAATAATTTTTAAAATTTTCTATTTCATTAACTACTTTTACTTTCAATTGATAATATAATACTTCCCTTAATACTCGAATATATTATTTGTTATTTCATTTGATGATGCATCAATGAAAAAATAAAGGGTAGACGACAATCTGATCTTGGCTTTCAGACCACCGATAAACCGCATCGGAGAATGGCCTTGAAGAGGCTCCTGAAACCCCTTGCAAAACCATTGCCCTCGTCATCCTCACCAGCCCTTTCTCCGATCCCCAACCCTCCTCTCCCTGCCCCACCTGATATTTCTCTTTCCCCACTTCCTACTCTTACTCTTTCTCCCAACTGCCACTATCATCGCCTCCTTCAGTTCGTAAAGACCCATCTCGCTCCTCCTTTCACGCCTGACAGCCTTCTCCACTTCCTCAAATCCAAGCTTCATCACCATCCTAGCTTCACCATCTATGACTTTCATATCTTCAATTGGGCCTCCACTATAGACTCCTTCCGTCACAACCACTCTACTTTTGAATGGATGGCTCGTACTCTCGCTATTACCAACCGTCTGGTCGAACTCCGAGCTCTTCTCCAATTCATGGCTTCCAATCCTTGCCCCTGCTCCGACGGTATTTTCTCTTGCTCTCGAACTGAACCCATATTCCGGTTTGCGATTAACGCTTTTTGTAAAGCTCGGAAATTGGATGATGCTGTGTTCGCTTTTGAGTGTATGCGGAGATTGATTGATGGGAGGCCTAATGTGGTGATTTGTAACTGTTTGATTCATGGTTTTGTAAAATGCGGAAGGCACGATAAAGCGTTGGAATTTTATGACAAAATGATTAAAGAAAGGGTCAAGCCTGATGTGTTTACTTTTAATATTTTGATCAGTAGCTATTGTCGAAATTCACAGTTTGGATTGGCTTTGGAGTTGTTTAAGGAGATGAGGGAAAAGGGATGCAATCCAAATGTGGTTACTTTTAATACTTTGATTAAGGGTCTCTTTAGGGAGCGGAAGATTCAAGAAGGGATTGAGATGGCCTACGAGATGATTGAATTGGGGTGTCAGCTCTCAAGTGTGACTTGTGAGATTTTAGTTGATGGACTTTGTAAGGAAGGTCAGGTTTTGCAAGCATGTGAGATATTAACAGACTTGTCCAGCAAGAGATTTTTGCCCTATGGATACGACTATTATGTTTTGGTGGAAACTCTATGTGGGAAAGGGAATGCTGTTAGAGCCCTGGAGCTCATTTATGAGCTATGGAACCTGGGAAATGCCCCAAGCTTGATAGCTTGTACTACACTAATTGACGGTTTAAGGAGCTTGGGGAAGACTGAAGAAGCATTAAAATTGTCCGAAAAGATGCTTAAAGAGGGTAAAGTTCCGGATATCGTGACATTTAATTCCGTTCTTCAGGATATATGTAATGTGCGAAGAACAGCAGATGCAAATAATTTGAGATTGCTGGCTTCAAGAAAGGGTTTGAAACCAGATGGCATGACCTATAGAATTTTGGTTACTGGGTACACGCGAGAGGGCAGTCAAAAGGAGGGAGAGTTAGTGGTAAATGAAATGTTGGATAGGGGATTTATACCTGATCTTGCTACTTATAACAAATTGATGAATGGTTTCTCTAATTGCCCACATTCTATGATCCAGAAAGCTAACGAAATTGGTCAGTGAAATCGTAGACAATCTGAGATATAACTGGTCTTTAATTATGACATAAGCTTGAGGCAATGATGATTGAGAAACTCCCTTGCTGGACATAAGAGTGGTCATATTACTGCGAATCCTGGTGGAAGATCTCGATTTGCCTGAAGATAATGTGCAAATAACTTTGAAGGTGGTTGATTCTCAAAACTCATGATCCTTTCAATTTATTTTGTGTGATTATTTTTCCTCATACAGGTACAATCCGTGCAGATAGAATATGATTGATTCTGGTCAATTTTCACTTCCTCTTAATGAGTTACTATGCACTATTTCATTTAAACACCGAGAGCCACTGTCAACTGCTTCTTTGAAGTTAAAAGATTTTGAGTAGTGTTTTATTGTTTTTTCTGATGTGCATATGTCCAATCTTATACTAACCAAAGGTATTTGAGGAGTGTTGCAATGAAAATATGATTGGTTAAAAGGAAATTATTCCAATTTGCTTTGGATGACTGAATTCTTTTCGAGAGTTAAGAGCCAGCGGAAGAGTAAAGCGTAGGGAGAGAAGTTCCAAATGGAAACATGAATAATGGGATACGAAAACGTTGTCTTTCACCTAGAATTTTGTGCAATTTCGAGTCAATTGATGGCTTGAAAGAAATATAAGCAAGGGAAAATTACTGTATACAATTAATTACTTAGAAAGATATTAAATTTTGTAATTACTTAAAGGACTTAATATCATTTTATGACTTTTTAATTGGTAAAATTACTTTTAAATTTATGAATTTTGTTATTATCATAGTTTGTATTACTTATAAATCGTATTTCTTCTAATTTTTGAATGTTTTTACATTTCTAATAACGTAATTTTAATTCATAATTGATTGGATTAACAAGTAACTTGAAAACTTGTTATTACTATTTGTGTTACTTATAAATCACGTTCGTATGAATTATTGAATGTTTTTACATTTTTTATAATGTAAATTTTATTTTTAAGTGATTAAACTAACTTATTAGTATTATGATTTGTATTAGATAAACTATTTGTTAGTACAACTTATTAAAAATAAAACTTACGTAATGAAAAAAGTAAAATTATTTAGTAATTAAAGCGAATATGACTTGTAAGTAATACAAACTTTAGTAATAATAAATCTATAAATTACTTTTAACTTACATAAAAAAAATATAAAAATATTTAATAATAGAGACAAACATGATTTATAGATAATGTAAAATATAAATAATTTTATTAATTGAAAAATTACAAAATAAGATTAAATATTTCAAAGTAATTTCAAATTTTAAAATTTTTTTAATAATTAATTGCCTCTATTGGCTTCAAACAAAAATTTTCCCTAAAAATAATAACTACCCTGTAACACGTTTGTGCTATTCCCAGTGGTTTTAGTGTGGCCTTCCAATTTTCATGAATCAAATTAATAGGATACAACAGGACAAAGCTTTCAATTTCTATACTGGCCAATTCGAATAAGGCAATTTTTTTAGGCACCAAAAGGCATCTAGCAAGGTATACGATGTAGATCAAATTTTCACTGCTGCCAAGACATTTCGTAACTGGGAAGTGCAAGGAATAGAGTATTTAGTATCAGAAAAACAATATTATAGAAAACTAGCCGACTCCGACCGATAAACTACATACTCCAATGTATCAGAACAAATCGTTTCAGCAAATAAAAATTGTGCTTGTTCATTGAATTATATATCCAACAGTCAATGCATGCTTGGGAGTCAAGACTGACAAAGAAGCAATCATATGACACTTATTGCAAAAAATGGAAATTGCTATCTAGTTCATGAAGTTCACTACAAATTTCTAAAAGTATGAAACTTCAAGAACAAAATGGTCCAACAGTTTACTCTTCTGATTGCCTTTGTCCCAACACAGGAATGTCTTCATATCGTTTCTGCAGAAGACGGAAGAGGAATTACCATTCTATGGTTAACAACAAGAAAGTCACAAAAGCAAAACATCAACCAAAAATCTGAAGCTTACGGCTTGGTAATGGGGTACAATAATTTGTTCTGCTTGCACATATTGGTTAGACAGCGCAAATTCAAAACGGGCATAAGCATGTGAGCCCATTCATGAAGAGTTAAACATTTTCTCATCGAAATTTACAGACCGCGACCTTATCCTCTTTTGGCCTCCTCTTCTCTCGTTTAATTAGGCTATGTTTGGTTACAGTGAACAAGGACAGGAGGAAATTGGCAGTGCATCTAGACTCCCAAAAAAAAAAAAAAATCCTCTCGCGGTGAGAGAAAACGAGGATGCAAGAACTACGTAGAGATAGAGAGACAGAGAGGGCAATTGGTGATTAACAACTTCCTCCCATGGTACTTTTCTGAATTCTCAAGATAAATGAAAATAAAGGGACAGAAACAGATAGTTGTCTCCAAGTGTGTTTGCGTGTCAAAGAACAGGGCATTTTTTTTCTCGGGTCATGCTATAGAGAGAGAGCTTGACCCCAGCTCTCTCATTATTGGATCTAGTTGAAATATGCATAAATTTATTTTTATTACCATATATACAAATCTGAAGGTGATCCAACATAGAAAGTGTCGACCTCCCAAGAGATTGACATGGAAGAAAAAAATCCTTTTTTCTTGTATGGTTTTTCTTTTGAAAAGGAGGGCAAATAAAGCATGTTAAATGACATGAAATGATGGATGATATCAGAAAAAGTTTAATAATAGAATGTGAATTGTGATCAATCAAGACACAATCATAATATGTCAAAATTACATCATTTTCAAACTCAAGAATATTTGCTTAAAAATATATTCATATACTCAGAGACATTGGAGTCCGTTCGAAAAACCAGTGAGGACAATGGCTACTGGCAACACCGTTAAGTTCTTGAATAGCATTATCATATAGGAAAGCAGGCACATCCAAAAGGGACAGTGTCATGGTACCAATTCACTGCAGGATCCAGAAGACTTACCACCAAAGCAGTAATGAGTAAGTTTCAGGGGAAGCAGAACTCACAATACAAACAAAATTGACAGATATTAACAAAAATAAGGCATTGCAAGTTGTAACACTTTGACCAACCAGAATGTATCCAAATTGAGCATGATTTCAATTTAATTAATCAAATTTATATTTCAAAAACATAAATAATTCTCAGGTAAGCACCGTAAAATTTATACTTAAATGATATAATGTCTTATATTTAGAGTGAAGCAGATTTGGTACCCCAACATTATTGTACTCCCAGAGCTTGTGAACCCCATAATCCACAGCCTGCAAACAATAACAGTAATATCATAATCATTCTTCTCCCAAATATATAAATGTAAATAACAAAGCAACAGATGTCATAGCCCTCTCTGGAACAGAGGTTAATATTTTCATAAGTACTAAATAGTTTCTAACAGCTTTATAAAATTTGATTTATTAAATTTTTCATTTAACAGTCCAAATCTTATCAAATTCACCTGCAATTAAATTTTTAACTTTATCAAATGGACTTCCGCATAGTTTTGTAACATGGAACAAGCACAGTGCCTCTGACAACCGAGAGGCACAACACAACTAATAAGTTTAGCCTCCAAGCGGACTAGTTAAGATCACAACTCACAATTGAATCTTCATATAATCGACCCCTATGCTTACTCTTCAATTGTGAGAGTTGGGGTAGTACTTATGCGTACTTTCTACCTAGCCACATTGGTGCCATTTTCGAAACTCTGTCGATGATCAAATACGATAACCATAACACTGAAAATCCCTCCTATTCTAACCCACGTTTTTGGAAATTTTGCATCAAACAAACTGGACTTAGATCATTTCTATGAAAGATCCTAGCAGCTGAAGCTTTGTGGTTCCCAGGCAGCACATAAAAGCTAAATTTCGAATCTCAGCATGCCATTACAATAAATGCGCCTGCTCCTAAATTTCCTAGTGAATATAACACAAAGAAAGCTGAAATACAATCAACAAGGCCCCAATTGGATTCAACGGATAAACGATCTACATAAAAAACTAAGAACTGACCCGTTCTCCAAGGAAGGCGCCAGCGATGATGAAAGTGACATAGACGGAGTTGCGGCGCATAATGACTTTGTAAAGGCCTTCAAGAAGGCCTCCTCTTCTCCTTCGAGCTGCTGATTCCATGGCTGATTGATTGGCTTCGGTGTGCTTCTCTGGTTAACCTCTGATTGTGTCCGTGCTCTAGGGTTACACAGATCTCTCCCACTCTCGCTCCCTTGCTCTGCACCAATGTTGGGCAGGTTTCTAACGAACCGAAGGAGAACTATGCCGGTTCACTCGGACCGGACAATTGTCGCAGTCAGCCGGTCGTCCGCGAATGATACTCGGGTTCTTTATTAATTAGTATATTTGTTCTGTTAATTTTATTTAAAATTTAAGATTAATTTTTTTAACTTAAAATATGTAAGATGAAAATAAGTCAAAATAAGAAGTTAGCCTTATATATATATATATATATATATATATATATATATACACATATATATGTATAATATTTTTTTGAAAAAAACACAACATATTCAAATGCAATGTGTTCCTAGTGGTCAAAATGACTCTTCGTTTTCAGCTTTAACTTTGTTAATAGCTTTGTTACGTCTTATTTATTATTATTTTTTCTCAAATTGATCTAAGTTTCAATCAATCATGTAGGATGCATTTTAACATTGTTAAACTTATCTCAGCGACAATGACAATTAAGTTAATTCACCTCATGATTTATAATACTTATTGTATGAAATAAAATATAAAGAATTATTTTAATACGTTTCAAACTCAATACATTAATTTAAAACTTTAAAATAATATTAATAGATTAAAATATTAATTTGATATATTAAAAAAAATTATAATTTTTCATTGTGATCAATAATTGAAAAAAACATTTCTAACTTCTCTTTCAAATATAATTAATTTACCGAGAAGTACAAACATTTAAAGTAAAACCAAATGCTGTAATTCAGTTTTTTTCTTCTAATAAAAGAACTCATAATTTAAGGATCATGATCCTTTCGGCTATACTTACACTTACGAATGAGCCAGAAAATTTTCATTTTCTTTTTGTAGTTTGTACTCACTATTACAGGATTAACTAATGACTTCAAAATTGGGCCGGAAAAAAAAAATACTGACTTCAAAATTGCAATTTAACGTTCAAGTCCAGGGAAAACATGTCGAACATTTCTATTGTTTTTTTTTTCGAGCAGAGAAGAGTGAGTTAAATAGATATAATATACTTCACAACTTCAACTTCCTGCATGTGTCGACTATCGCATTGCAAATTTGCAATAATGTGTTGCTTTATCATTCAATATGTTGTTTTAGTAGCAAGCTAAGCAAGCGTTTTCCTTTGTCATTCTGAATATAATAATCTGCCTTCTGATTTTCTCCATATCATTGTGGACTTGTCTCGTTTTTTAGGTGATATTCTTGGCATCTGTAAGCCTGAGGGGTTTTAAACTTCACCATCTCTACATTTTTCAGAGGATAATGGCATATGCACTTTGAAAATCAAGTCCCCGAAAGATTCAGATTATATAGCATTGTGCAGTGCAGTACGAAGTTTAAAACTAAAGGCCAAAACGAATTTTTCAAATGAATGAGTTCGTATTCTTGTACATGATAGGTGCATCTCACTTTATTAGGCAAGATTAAAACTGACCATATTACCACATTTTATGTAGGTTGGCCGTTCTCTGTATATTAAGAAGAAGGCCCATAACATAGACGTAAATTCAATTCAATGGAGCCGGGGATTGGATTCTTAGACACTAGTGAAAATACATAGATGATGAAGTAGACTCCTCTTTACACAAACATCAGATTGACGGATTTTAGAGCTACGATTAGATAACAATGCTCTTAGTAATGGTGTCATAGCCTCAAGAATGGCCTCTCAAATTTCACTCTAGCAAATCAAAGCACTGGATGAAGGAAAGGGGTAACTCGTAGCACGCCTTCTGTTACTAGTGAAGTTCTGTACTGACTATCATTAGTAGTAGAGAATTTGCACCGTGGACAGAACAGTTTGCATGGTAGTGTAAGATATCGATGGCTGCAACTTACAATTATGTGATGTCAGTGCTATCAATTAGATAGGTTTCTCCGATAAAATATAAGAACTTGCAAATTTAGACAACGATGAGTTGTCTCAGCTGTGTCTATGGTTTCTGTGACGGTCTCTGCAAGTCATAACATATATCAAGATTTTCTGTCTACTGCTAGCGATGATGGGAATATCTAGGTAAAGATGCTGCTATATGCGCAGTTGTGAATCAAACTCGGACACTGAATAATACTGTAGTCTTTGCAGAAGTGTGACTGTAAATTGTAGTTATCATCAAAACTAGATGCTTTCGGTTTATATGGTGCCTTTGTAGAGTTCCTGTGAATGAGGTTGTGACTCTGCGATTTTGCTCAAAAAGTGCTTGAACATGTAGAAGCGAAATCACTTGCCAAAGTGTTATTTAGTACCATAAGCATGCTCACTTCAACGAGCTCTATGGGTTAAATATGGAATCACCACACTAGTCCGCGAGTTGCTGGCTGGGAAAATAAGGACTAATATATATAACAACGCAGGCATGCGACCGTTACTGTTGATGCAAAGACAGATGAAACATTGTTATGCTGATGTTTTTCGGACCATTAAACAGTGAAAGCTTTAATATAGACATTACATGTGAAGATTCATTGTGATATGGTGGGACCGTGGGATTCATTGATTTCTTATAGTATTCGAAAAACTAGAAAAATGGAACATTGTCTTCAAATTTTGGTTAAATCTTAAAGGGTATGTTTCTAAATGTATCAACAACCATCTAAAATTGAGTTCTTAAGGGAGTACAGAAAGTAACCAAATGGATCATTACAAGGTCAGGATTGATGAACCATCTTCAATATGGGGAGGTTGCTAAAATGAACTTGAGAAATGACAAATCAACACCTGTTTTGTATTGCCAATCCACCGGCGCTTGCCCTTCTTCCCTCTTCAATCAAAGCCGTTCGTGCCGTCATAATCCTGCTTGGAACAAAAGGAGCATCAAAAGCAGAGCAATTTATCCAATCCTTCAACAGCTCCTCCTGACCCCACATTTCAGGAATCCAAACCCTTCCAGCCACTTCAACTCTGTGACGCTTCAGCCTCTCACGTCCACTATCCTCTGCCTCAGCAGTTTCTTCCGTAACATTTAGAGCAGGCGAAACCAGATTCTGAAATGCAATCTCCTCGTCACTGCTGAGACAGGATTTTGAAGCAGATGGGGTTTGTGTCCCATCTTTATCGCTGGCATCTAGGCTGCTGCTGCTCATATAGGAGCCTTCTTGCTCAATATAATCATCTTCAGATAGATGGATTTTCTTCAATTTCAGTGGCTGATAGAGTATCTGGTTATCAGAGATAGCCGAAGGTAGAGGGATTTGTTCTTCCATACAAATCAGATCAGAGGAGAGGCAGACTAGGCAGGGAGCGTTGTTGTTGGATGATTCTGTATTGCTCTCTCAATTACTGTGTGGGGGGAATTATAGTCGAAGGAATGGGTGGGAAATTAGTTTACACGTCTCCCACGAAGAGTTTCTTTTCTGTATGGTAAGTGAGAAAAATACGTGTCATGTTGGTGGTGGGATTCTAATGTGTGGCTTAGTTCCAACTTGTAAGTACTGACAATACCATATCAGAGAAAAGCGAAGGATTTGCGATAGAAAATGAGTTTTTTTTAAAATCTTGTGTGTTCGAATACAATAAAATATTTTATATTAATTTTGAAAACAATCAATAATAAAGAAACTTGTTCACCGAAGCGAGAGATTCCTTGGATAGATATTTGGACGACAGTGAGGCTGATGTTGATTTACAGAATTAGATCTGATTTTTGGCTCTCAACCAATGGGGTTGATGGGTTTGAATTTTAGTAGGGAATTTTAATCACTCTTTTATCGCCAACCAACTAAATATGAACCGAGACTTTTTTCTGGAGTTGCACGAAAAGATATTATAAATTTTTCATAGATGACCATAAAAAAAACCATATTATTATTGTTATAAATTTCCATTTACTATTTGTGTGTAGTACGTGTCCCTTCATTTTAGCATCTGCTCTGGCGTCACTTGCTAAGGCTATGATATAAATAACGCTTCTGGAACTCTTTTTTCTTTTTTCTTTTTTTTTTTAAGGGTTCAGGACTTTTGATAATAACACTGAGTAACCCCCAGTTTTTCTGATTTGCGACTTTGTCCATTATTTCAGATTCCATTACATGTACAGGCTTGATGTTCCAAGCGAAACGAATTCATGACCACCACAGTATCTACGCTGTTCTGGGGAGACACAAGCTGAAGGACACCACAGAGGTGGCTCAACTTATTCAAAACTATGCACATACCAGAGAGTTCAACAAAGGTAAACAGTTGCATGCTCAGCTGATACGAGTTGGGTTTCCACTATGCACCTTCCTCACCAATCACTTCATCAACATGTACTCAAGAAGTGGTGAACTTGGTTACGCTATCAAACTGTTCGACAAAATGCCGCAAAGAAACGTGGTTTCTTGGACCGCAATGATTACTGGGTTTTCTCAAAACATGAGTTTTCCAGAGGCTCTGAATACTTTTTGTCTAATGAGGAATGCTGGAGAAGCACTGACGCCGTTTGCTTTTTCAAGCGTCCTTCGTGCTTGTGTCTCTCTTGGGTCGATCGAATTTGGGACGCAGATGCATTGTCTCGCTATGAAATCTGGGTTTGGCAACGAACTGTTTGTGGGTAGTAATTTGGCAGATATGTACTCAAAATGTGGAATAATGCACGATGCTTGTAAGGTTTTCTATGAGATGCCTTACAAGGATGAGGTGTTGTGGACCTCCATGATTGATGGCTACGTAAAAAGCGGAGATTTTGAGGAAGCTTTAATAGCTTATAAGAAGATGATCAGTGACGATATTTACATTGATCAGCATGTACTTTGTAGTACTCTGAGTGCTTGCAGTGCACTCAAGTCTTCTAACTTTGGGAAGTCCCTCCATTCAACTATTGTGAAGTTGGGATTTGAATTGGATGCTGTTCTGGGAAATGCTCTTGTAGATTTGTATTCGAAGTCTCGAGACATGGGAAGTGCTTCAAAAATCTTCCGAGTTGATTCAGATTGTAGAAATATAGTGTCATATACTGCTCTGATTGATGGATATGTTGAGATGGATCGAATTGGAGATGCTTTAAGTACTTTTGTTGAGTTGCGGAGGCAGGGAATTGAACCTAATGAATTCACTTTCTCTAGCTTAATCAAGGCTGCTGCTAACCAAGCAGCACTAGAACAGGGAATCCAGCTTCATGGCCAAGTTGTCAAATTTAACTTTGATACAGACCCTTATGTTGCTTCAGCACTTGTTGATATGTATGGAAAATGTGGTTTGTTTTATCACTCAACCCAATTGTTTGATGAAATCGAGAGACCAAATACCATAGCATGGAATTCATTGCTGGGGGCTTTTGCACAGCATGGTTTAGGAAGAAATGTCATTGAAACTTTTAACCGGATGATCAACAAAGGAATTAAACCAAATGCAATAACATTTGTGAGCCTTCTAACAGGATGTAGTCATACAGGAATGGTAGAGGAAGGATTAAACTACTTTTATTCCATGGACAAGATTTATGGGGTAGCTCCCAGAGATGAACATTACAGTTGCGTTATTGATCTGCTTTGTCGAGCTGGAAAGCTTAAAGAAGCTGAAGATTTTATAAATAACATGCCATTTGAGCCAAATGCTTTTGGATGGTGTTCGTTTCTTGGGGCTTGTAAAATACACGGTGATAAGGAAAGGGGCAAACTAGCAGCAGAAAAATTGATGAAGCTTGAACCTGAAAATAGTGCAACTCATGTATTGCTTTCAAATATTTATGCAAAGGAAAGACGATGGGAAGATGTTAGAAGTTTGAGGAAGATGATGAGAGATGGAAACATAAAGAAATTGCCAGGTTATAGTTGGGTTGATATTCAAAACAAAACCCATATATTTGGAGCTGAAGACTGGTCTCATCCTCAAAAGAAAGAAATTGATGAAAAGCTTGACAGTCTTCTCGATCAGATAAAGAATGCTGGTTTTGTTCCACAAACAGAATTAGTTTTGGTTGACATGGACGACGCTTTGAAGGAGAAGCATCTTCATCATCACAGTGAGAGGATTGCTGTGGCTTATTCACTAATAAGCATGCCAATCTGGAAGCCAATCATTGTGAAGAAGAATTTGAGAGTTTGTGCTGATTGCCATACTGCTATCAAGTACATATCTAAGGTTACTGGGAGAATTATTATTGTAAGAGATAACAGTAGATTCCACCATTTCTCCAAGGGTTCGTGCTCCTGTGGTGACTACTGGTGATGCCTGAAAGCTTAATGGTTTAAGAAGGGATCTGATGCTGACAGTTAGAAAACCACAGTGAAGAACATTCAAGGAACTACACTTCTTTTGATTGTTTGCCTTGCTGTTTGAGAGAGGAGAGCATGTCCGCAGTGCATCAATTTTGAATTAAATGTCAGGGGCGTAAGCTCAAGTTTTTATGGGACGTATTGGGATGTCTTCCTCCCAAGACCCCTGACCGCATTTGGTTGGTTGCCATATTCCATGAATGGAACAAAAGAAGCACTCAACAAGAGATCATGACCACTCGTTAATTGTTCTAGATCATACTAAAAGCACTACCAACCGGTGAGCAGAATTAAGTAGAGAGTAGTTCACTTCTATCGTATATTGATGCCATCTAAGTTGGTTTCCTTTTTTTCAGCCCCAAAGGAAGAGGTCAGACCTTTGAGTTCCATCAAAGATAATGTGCCGTAACTTAACATGTACCGTGTTGTGTAGACCGGTTAGGAAAACTGGACCTATGAGCCTACTGAGTAGAATGGTTGGGTAGGAAGGAACTCACTATTTGCACCAAGTTCTATTGGCTCGGGGGCTGCTGAAAGTTATACTTAACGCGCCATTTCTTTTGTTACTGCAGATATCGACGACAATTTCTGTTGAGTTTTGGTCATGGTCTCCGAGCTCAAACATGGCAGCTCGTTCTGAGGATTCCGTTATATTTCTAATGTCGGGTTTTTACAAAGCGTGCTATTTCTTCGTAAGTCTAGGGAATTGGCTTGCCTTTCTTGTCATCTCAAAACGTAGGGAGGCACTATAACCTACCGAAAGAGTTTTCAAATTTTCCAATTTTTTTCTTTTGTACTGGCCTATTCAAGAAAGCTTCAAAGTTATAACATCCTGGACGTTCAGTTACCTCGTTCTATAATTTTCATCTCTCAGTTTTTTGTAGTGCAAATAAATCCTTTAAATTCTGATCACTTACAAATAGCTTTATAAACTTTTGAAATATAAAAAATTAAATCCTTGATTTCACACTCTTAAAAATAGATTCTTTTGTGTATTTCTTCTCAATGAAAATTTATCACATTAATGATGAAGATATTTAAGATGACAAAGAAACTACAGTGGTTAAGAGAAAAATGAATAGAAAGTTATTTAATGAAATGTGAAAGTTTATATTTTAATTTTTAATTTATAAAATTTAAGAAATTATTCACAAATAACTTAATACTCGCTTGGTTTGTAGGAACGTTTATGAAAGAATGGAATGAAAATAAAAATCATGATGAAAAAAGAAAAATTTATGAATGCATTTGGTTGATTATTAAAAAAATTGGAAAATGATAGCATTACTCAATATTCAAAAATGCAAAGAAAATAAGAATAAATACATTTACCATAATACTCATATCATATATTATATATAATAATATATATTATATATAACATATTGATTTAAATATTTAATTAAAATTAAAAAAATTAATTAATATATAAAACTTTAAACATTAAAATAATAAAATAAATTATATAAGTAATACTAGCAACTTGCTCCCCATCTAAAACGGCGATCTTACCAAACTTTTCAACTTCTTTTTTGTTTTTTTTTTTCGGTCTTCTTTTCCTATGTTTTTGACAACCCAACGGATAAAAGATGAGATAGCTTTAAGGATAAGTTAAAAATCAGAATCCATGGAAGAATCGATTAAAACAGAAAAAAAGACAACTATAGAAGGGAGAGATCTATTTCATCATAAAATCTAGAACAATAGGAATCCATCTGGCTATACGGCCATAGAATCATCGGTGCGAACATTGTCGCTGAAAAGAGTTATCGCGTCCCATGCCTGGTTTGTTTGAGAAAACGAGAGATTGGTGGGTCTTTGTGTACAGTCAAGGGCATTTTCGGAAGCAACATTATGATTCCAAGGAAAGCCCCCTCTTTCCATCCATTGATAGGGAGCACTTTCCCATATGTGAGGGAGAAAACTTTTTAGAGGAAGATGGACTCCGTCACACAACTGGCAACCAAATGTAGTAGATGGATTACCTCACTCATTCCCTCACTTGGTTTCTGTCAACCAAACGCAATGATTCAAGTTTGAAGACTTACTTTATTACTTTATCATTTCTTGAGGGGAAGGGAGAGGGATTACCCAACGAAATATAATTAAAACTGGCAAAAAGAACAGGGGCGTTACCTGAAAGATTTATCTGTACAAGTTAATGAACTCATTCAAATATGCTAACCAGACATGCATCAATGCTAAAATATTACTAGGCACACAAAGTCTAGCACTTGGCCTTCATGAACAAGTATATCCACAAACTCTGACCTAAGAGTGCCAACCAAGGCAGAAGGGGGACCTAATACCTAGATCAATGCTATTTCTATTCCTGAAAGTTGATGCACTCGTGATGATATGGAAGTGTTCTTCTTGTTCTTTTGGAAGACAAATGAAAGGGCTTAAAGAAGCATATAACATGGCCAAAAAAGTATTAAGCTCTGGGATAAAGTGAGCGCCCTTTCTTCTTTAAAAATTCAGGGATCTCAACTGAACCACTATCAGTAAAAGAAGAAGGTCGCCGGTTGATACCAACTGTCATATCTCCCTGTGTAAGCTGACTTGCCTGTTTTCAAAAGAAAAGGCAGAGTTATTGATTTCTGTGACTAAGGGACAGAAAGGGAGGGTTGAGCCATACCTGTAGGTGTCTTCCTTCACTCTCCTCTTGGCGCTTGAATCCAGTTGCAATTAATGTTATGCTTACCTATAAGAAGCCAAATGCATGAGCTCCCAACAGATAGAAAAGTAGCTAGAACGTTACTTAATGAAGAATGTCTAGTGAAACAACTGCATAACATGCACAAGTTCACATAAATTACGCCAAAAGCTAACACAGTTTAACTTACTTGACCACTAAGCGATGGATCTATCACTGCTCCAAATATTAAATTAGCAGTGGGGTCCACAAGGTCATATATAACCTCTGCTGCAGCATTTACCTGTAAATGATCATATTAAAAGATGTTGCATACCAAAGGGCAATCTTACTTTTTCGTTATTCGCTGAAAGCATAAACACCAAGTATGCCACTCAAACAGGCCTTGGCTCAAATTCATAATCCAAGTATAAATTGTTAAGCAATATTCAAGACCTTGAAATTACAATCAACGGATTGAGGTGGACTATCTTTCCACAAAAGGTTCCATTCGCCTCATAGGTTTTGCTAGTTTTGGTAACTATCATAAACGTAGAAAACCAATACAAGAGGCAATCTCAACAGATGGAAGAAAAAAATTTGAGATGTGGAAAAAATGGGGACGATAATGACAAAAATTAGCAAAGAAAAAACTACAAGGGCCAGAAGGATATACATCTACCTCAAATAACGTCAGATCACTTCCACCAGTTATGTTCCATACGATTCCTGTAGCCCTCTCTATGCCAATATCCAGTAACGGTGACTGGATGGCATTCAAAGCAGCATCTCTTGCTCTTGTTTTCCCTAAAACACAAATAGGAGACACAAGATCTATATTATTCACGGACCAAAACAGGTTCATCAACTGTAAGCCAAAAAAACAGATGAAGAGGTGCCTTAAATCAAAGATAACAGATCATACTTCATTTGTGTGTGAGTGTGTGTTTAAAAAATAAAAAGATGAGATAATGGTAGAGAGGTCAAATCTTAATTCTTAGAACGATACACCATCAATAAGTCTTTGTCCAGAACTTTAAAGTGTGGCATTACTCATGAAAGAGTTGGTTTTACAAACTTCCTTTCCTTTTTCTTTTTGGACAAGCATACCTTAATTATAGATTTACAAGTTTCCTCTTAGGCATGTATTTTGAGTACCAACCTACCCTGTGCACATATTATACTATTTTCAGCATGCAACACACAGAATCCAAAACTCCATAGTATCTAGTTCCTACTTATTCCAATTATTGCATCATAATGTGAGTCAAATAAAAGATCAGGACACAGAAGCTGCAACACCATGTGCAGTTTCCATGCATACCAGTTGCAGTTCCTATCCCCATTAGTGAAGAACCAGCATTGGCCATTATAGCCCGAACATCAGCAAAGTCTACATTTACCAATCCTGGAATCTGCAATCAATCAACATGATATGAGCATATATGAGTTGAAGACAGTCACCATCATCGTTTAGCCATGAGTAATATGAGGATGGATTCTCTAGAGTCATAAATATTACTTTAGAGAACATTTGTGAGGAAAAAAAAAAATTGTTGCTATCAGAAAAAATAATAAAATAAATAAAAATTTTAAATATATGCTTTGTGTGTAAGGTCCTCTACAGTCATTGTTGACGACTGTAGAGGATCTAGTCCCTGAGTAATATATGATCAAGACATTCTACCAGTGAAATGGCTACTTTATGTATATACATGCAGCCAGAATTGATAATCACACTATAGAAATTCATGCATGTAAAGAAATAGGAAAACTAGATCATCTAGGTTCTCCCAATCTTAAACTAATATGTCACACGCACACACATGTAGTTAATGTTTCTTATTTGACATGCACGCACCAGCAAAACTAGCAGCCTTTCTACAGTCTAAAAACTGACTGGATAGGAGCTATTGTCAGAAAAAATGGGGAAACAACATAGGGTTTCTCTTTCATGCATCTTTTCCTTTTTAGTTCTTTATAACCATTTCAAGCAGAAAATAGAAAAAGCAGGGGCAGGAGAAGAAGGCAGTAGAGAAAGGAAGGCATGTGTTCTCATTCAAAGATGTTTAAGATTGAATACCGTAATAATATCAGATATGCCACGAACACCCTGTCGAAGTATATCATCAGCCAAATTGAATGCTTCAGTGACAGGGGTAGATTGAGAAACTGCAGTCAGTAGCTTGTCATTTGGAATGACTATCAGAGTGTCAACATTATCTCTTAGGGCTGCAATTCCTTCTTGGGCTTGAACAGCCCTCCTTCGTCCTTCAAAAGAGAAAGGGGTTGTGACAATACCAACAGTCAGTATACCCATTGACTTTGCCACGCCAGCAATTATTGGAGCTCCACCAGTGCCAGTTCCTCCACCCATTCCAGCCTGCACAAATGAATTTAAACCTCCAAGGTTAGAATCATATAACATTAATGAACAATTTAGCAGACCTGTAAGCACCCTATGGTCGAAATATTTTAGTTTAGTACATGCAACAATCTTAAATTCCAAGATTCCTAAAATTTCATATAAGATATAAGAAAATTTGAGATCCCCTACGTTCAGGAAGACAATTATAACGAAGGAGATCGTGAATCTCATATATCTTATGCTCAAATGTTTAATGAATTTTTAAGATATTTAGAATTTAAAATTCCAGCAAACCAAATGCTTCAATAATGTAAAAAAGTATTTCGCTTAGCAGAAGCTGTAATTGCCCCTAGAGATAAGTAGTTAAACCTACCGTAACAAAGACCATATCAGCCCCATAAACTGCCTCTTCTATTGATTCTTTGCTTTCTTTGGCAGCATTCATCCCAATCTCAGGGTTGCCACCAGCACCAAGACCCCGTGTAAGCTCTTGACCAATTTGCAAACGGTTCTCAGGGAAGACAGGTGACATTCTCATGGCTTGAACATCAGTATTAACAATCCAGAACTCTACACCTATCATGGAACTCTCTATCATGCGGTTGACAGCATTTGACCCACCACCTCCCACACCGATAACTTTGATCTTCGCTTCATTGTAATTACTTGGACTAGCTGTATCTCCTAAGCTCTCAGGGACTTTTCCAGCAGACTTATCCTTTCTCGGATTGGGCACCGCACTGTTACCTTCCCCTCTAAGCATTGACACCTCAGGATGTAGATCCAGAAAAGGGTCCTTATTATGATATGGATTGACACTGTGGGAATTGGCCGAACACTTAACCTGTAACAAAATTGACTTTCGGTTGCCACCAGAATATCCATGCCTGTCATATTTCATGCAGCAAGCTCTCCCTGGGTAGTTCTCTGTCAATGTTCTTCCCCTGTGAACAGTTAGCACCCCCACTCCATTTCTAGCGTTTGAAGGTGCAAAATTTGTCGACATACAAGTTGCCATTTTATGGTAGCCGAACTTTGATAGGTAAGTCAATTGATGAAGAAACTCAGAGGCCCACAAGACTCAAACATCCAATTCGCCCAAAATTCTTTCTTACAATACCTGTTTATCAATAACAGATATATGAGAAATGTGCCCTCGAAATGTTAGGGCCAAATTTTGATTTTTTTTAAAAAAAGGCACTATCACGTTGAGGAGTGGATCAAGTAAAATGAACTACAAAGGTGTATTGCATAATACAGCCCATAATCACAAATCTCAAAAAGAGCAAGAAAGCTCTACAACCTCCAACTTCAATCAATTGATTATATCCAAAGAGTATATCCAACTCCGATTGCACAAAATTCTACTGGAGGAGAAAAACTTAAACAGCAATGAGAAATGGTAAACAAACCAGAACGCATATAAGCTGCGAAGGATAGGGACCTGAGAATGATGAAGAGCTCTCAAACAAAAGCATTAGAGTGCAGAACCCGAACGGTGGGGCGCGGGGTTTTCCTTTGGCTCGTTTTAGAGTGAGCAGCTTAGCTCTTCACTCCTCTTCAGTCATCAGTCGTCACTGTCCGTTTTGTTGATAATTAAAAAAATAAAATGAATTCGATCATAACGACGAAAAATCTGAGGCGTGAAAAACCAATTTTGCTTTTTTCTTGGGCCTTCCCGACTGGGCCCTTGCATTCAAGGATTTTAGGCTTTTCTAAAACACAAAAAAAAAAAAAGTAAGGTGGTGAAATGACCGATCAAAATTTGCTCATTTTCGGTTTACTTATATGATTCAATTTTTGTATAATGTTTTATTTTAGCAAATGATGACACACGTGAGATAATACGAGTACCTGAATATAACCCAACGAGATATGAGTCTTCCATTCAAGGAATCATAAGATTTTTTCGATTTTTTATTTAAATTGATAATATGAATTTTTAAAAAAATCAATTTGTAGAAACTGAGTTACTCCACTAATTATGCAGTTGATTTCATACGTTTATTATTATTATTATTTTAAATTTGTATTGTACTTGAAAGTTTCATGCATTTTGTATAAACAATATATTCATGTCTCTTACTAAATTATATTATTTAAATATTATCCCATAAAATTTCAATCTTTTCGTAATTTATTATTTTATTTTTGGAATTTTTTTATTAATTTAAATATTCTCAAACAATTTTATATTAAAATAATTTAAAAACACTTTATCTATGGAAGATTAATTAAAAAAATTCTAAAATAAATCTATTATATATAAGTAAAGTAAATTTTGTAATAACCCAAGTAATTAGGATTAATAACTCATCTGACGGTATATTATTTTGTTATGTGTATCTATATAATGAGATTGAGGCTGACTCAGTGGTCAGGCTTCAGATTGCATTCCTCAGGACGTGGGTTTGAGACTGGGAAGCTAACCTCCCTTGTTTTTTTTCTAGAGCTGCCATGTGTCCCCTCTTACAGTGAAAGGACGAAAATGTCCCTCAGAGTTTTCTTCTTCTTCCTTTCTCCTTCGTCCAGCCGAGGTGCAGAAGAGAGAGAGAGAGCTTCGTGGGTTGCAGCTGGGAGCCACCGTGGTCGTGCCTCAACCTCACCTGAGCTGAGCCGCACCCTCCGAGCACCACCGGCCAATCACCGGTCACCTCTCGCCATTATTCCAGCTGGAAAACCGCCACCTCCTTAGCGAAAAAACCGTGGAAAACGCGAGCTTGCCTGGCCGTCGGTGAGCTGCTTTTCTAGCGTGTCTTGGACGGGTTGTGTACCTTGCTTCTTGGCCGGCCATTTCCACTTGGATTCGAGCTCGGTTGGCAGCCGGTGGAGCTGTTTTTCTGGCGAGACCGAGGAGCTCGAGCATAGGAAATTTTGGACGATTTGGTACGTTTTTACTGGTTTTCTCTTGAGATTGAGCTTAGAAGTAGAATTTTCGGCCCATAAACAACGAATTTGAGCTCTAAAACCATGGATTTTGGCTGCTTTTAAGAAGAATGGTTGACAGGGACCAAAATGAAAATTTTCGAAAACTTTGGGTTCTTGAGAAAATGGGAAACTGTTGACTTGTTATTGGTTCATATTAACTCTAGATTAATACTTTTAAGTTGGTGGGCATGAGAACTAGGAATTTGTCTTGAATTGCATTAGAATGGAGGCTAGGGTTTGAAACAGGGACCAAAATGAAAAATCTAGAAAATATGTGGGGTAGAAGTGTAAAGTTACCACACATTAGGGAATGAAAGATATAGAATTAAAGAGATGGGGGGTTAGGTTCTAAATTGGGATAATGAACCGAAAGACGATTAATTCCTGCGTGAACGTTGGTACAGGTGAATTGTAAGAGCGATTCCGGCACCCCAAGAGGGTAGCGTACTGCTCGTGACAACCGAACTCCAGGTGCGTAGATAGCACCCTGAAACTTTTAGTATACCTGGGTTGTTCTTGCTTTAATTGTTTTCTAAATATAAACAAATTCTTTGTGATTATGCCTTGCCGGATTAAGGGATTAGAAGCAAGGGACTTTCTGTATATGTTGAATGACTGTAACTACGGTATTGGGCTTGTGATATGCTTAGAGGTGATCACTAGATAGTTATGATCAGAAACACAGATAATTTCCATATATTTCCATCTTTGTATGCATGTTTGACTTAAATCCTTGATTTTGGGAGGATGACGCATGATAAACCTTCGCGAGACGTAACTCGCGCCTGTTGGTTAGTTACCCTCGAGGACTGAGTGTCCTCGCCTGTTGGTCAGTTACCCTCGAGGACTGAGTGTCCTTGCCTGTTAGTCAGTTACCCTCGAGGATTGTGTATCCTCACCTGTTGGTTAGTTACCCTCGAGGATTGTGTATCCTCGCCTGTTGGTTAGTTACCTCGAGGATTACATATCCTCGCTTGTTGATCAGATGCCCTCGAGGGTTGTGTACCCTCGCTTGTTGGTTCTTAGCAGTCTTTTTCCTGAATGATTTTTACAAATTGATTGTTTATCTTAGAATGGCTTTTTGACTAAATGTTTCAGAAAAGTGGGTTAATTAACTCAACTGTTAAATTGCAAGCAAATGGATTTAAACACTATTGTACTGTATTAAATTCTTAATTATGTTAAAGTTTCTATTTATATATGAAATTGTTTACTGACTTGGGGTGCTATCTGCTGGAAAATTTTTAGTCCTAAATAGGGAAATAGACGACCCTTTGGAGCCAGCGGAGCACTGACAGGAGAGCTGTGTCGAGCCGCTTGGTTGGGTGCAAGGCGTGTCCTTTTGTTTAGATTATGATGTTGGCATTTCTTTTGGATGTGTATATTTAAATTGGTACCCAATATTGTGTATGGGGATTATTTTGTGACCGCAGCTGAACCCGCCACATTTTGTCATATATTGTAAATTATTGGACTAGGCTGGTAGGAGCGGAGCTCCCCTATTTATGTATTGCCTTGCAGGACCTTGTAGAAATCTCGGGACATCCTATTTACTGGGGAGGTGCTGCCGAAATTTCTACAAGTTTCCTTGTTTTTTACTGAAATTCTCATCTTATGTATTAAGACAAATAGTATTCATGGGGATTGGATCGGTGTGATAGTGATTGACCCCCTAGGGTTATGCTTGCAGGTCAGGGGAATTTCCTTGTGATCTGTGTCGGTCCCACTCCGGGGATTTCGGGGTGTGACAAATTTCTTTTAAATAGAAGTTTCATTGATTGATAAAAAGTTTTAGTTAATTAAATTCTCAACTCCTCGTGCAATGACTTTTCACCTTTTTTTGAAAATTTTGTAAAGTACGCAAATTTTATATTGTCAACAAAAAAAATAAAGTAATTAATTAAAATTACTTGTTTCTTAAATTGGGAATATTTCGAAGTTTGCAAATTTTTAAAACTAACGAGAAACTTAATGAATTTTTTGTTGTTAATGAAAAAATTATGAAGTAATTAATTAATAAATTAGTTGAATGAATGAGAAATCCAATGAATTAACTAACTATTTATTAAATTGAAAATTATTTAAAGTTTAAACAATTTTTAGCGTCAATGGAAAAAATAAAGAATCAATTAATTAGAGACTATAAATGTAATTTGATAAAGAAGATGATATATAATTAAATGTTTTATTTAGCGATTTAGATCATTCAAAGTTAAAAGTAAAATCAAATGTAATTCCACTAATTTATGATATTTTAGAATTTTTCAACAAGAACAATGCTTCATATGTTAAAGAAGATATTTTATTATAGTATATTTCTAATGAATCTAATATTTTAAAAGCAAAATTTTTTGTGCATTCATAATTTTAAATATATAATATATCTAATTATAATGTAAAATTATAATTAAATATTATTAATTTTTGAATTAATATTACTATAATGTCTTTATATTATAATTAAATATATTAATACTACATAGTTAAAATTATAAATATAGTAATGATGACATTTATTTTAAAATGTATTGTATTATAATAATATAAATTAATTTTTTCTAATAAAATTAAAATTACCAGCAGTTGCTGTTGTTTCACCGGCCGCTCTGATTAGGCCGCATTAGGCTTCTTCCGGAAAATTCTAGGAACCGAATTCGTTTGTTAACCAAAGTATGACTGGAGACATGAAATGACGGGGACACCCTTCCTCTGATGAGATGACCAAATTATCGAGAAGGTATAAACGACCATCGTCCGTCCATTTCCAGGCAATTTCGTAATTTACGATCGATGGCTTCGAAGGGGATGGCTGTCGCAGCGGAGAAGCTTGGAACGGCGGCGCGACGTCAAGCTGTAACCCTAACCGACGCTGCTGCCTCACGGATAAGGCAGTTGCTACAGCTGCGTCAGAGGCCGTTCTTGAAGCTGGGAGTCAAGGCCCGCGGTTGTAACGGTTTATCTTACACCCTAAATTACGCAGGTTTGTCTTATTCTTTCTAATTCCTTATCATTTCATGCTTTTCTTTTTATCAAGTTTTGGATAATTGTTGAACGAATTCCAACCTGGTTCATGGCTTGTTGCTTTTTACTTTCCAATGAAACAGGAAAATTTATGTGTTTTTGAAAGGTTAATTTCATGAGAAAGTATGGAATTTTGGCCAGCAGTAGGAATAATCAATTATTCTTGTAAATGGTTTTTTATTTTTTTATACCCATCAAGTAAGCCTCGCTGATTTAGATTCCCTTGTTTGTTGTCATGGAAAATGAAATATAAGGAAACATTAGTTTTTCATTATATTGAAGGACCATATTAAACTGCTTTCTGATGTTGTACATCATGTTTTAATGGACTATATTAGACAAGTCAGATTAGCCTTTTTGCTTTTTTCTGTTTTTTTTGGGTGTCTAATCCATATGTTCAAATAATTAGGAAGTTTTGTTGTATTGTACTTACATGAATTTAGTATAATCAGAGGGGAGGAATTGATCATAAATGATTTAGCTTCGATTCTATTTTAAAGAAGGTCTTAAATAAATATATAATAGTATTGATTTCTTCTGACATTAAGGAGTTTAATATTGGCTACCTTGTTTCCTTATTAGCTTGCTTGTTTCTCTGCTTTATTATTTGTTTCCTCGGTTATATATTCTTCATTCTCTGAAGCTTACTGCCTAATGTGTTAAACATATCTTATTGGCCTGGTTATGAGGAAAACGCCCATTGATTGCTATTGTTTTGAGGGGCCTACCTGATGATTTTATCATTAGTCCTCTCCAAGTAGCCTTAGACATGTTTGCCAGTTATATTTCCTAAGAATTGAGATCACCTCTTGACTTTCCCATTATCTCTAGTTTAAAGACTGAATAAGCACAAAGTATTAGTGCAGCATAAGATGCAGTGTTGTGAATAGTTGAAGAAAGAAAGTAAATCTGGAACACAAATCTGAGATGACAAAATATGATGCACTTTGAAGTTTGTGTATGCGGAAATAATACAATTAACAACTTGCAAGTAATAGAATAACAATTTACCTTTACAGGAGTCC
This sequence comes from Delonix regia, assembly GCA_037074485.1. Classification (NCBI taxonomy): domain Eukaryota; kingdom Viridiplantae; phylum Streptophyta; class Magnoliopsida; order Fabales; family Fabaceae; genus Delonix; species Delonix regia. Next base: position 41,740,687 of record CM073449.1, read on the forward strand.
TGCTGCAATTATTTTGTCATAGCAGTGATTAAAGGATAGTGCAAGCCTTAAGAGCCTGACTAACACTAAAATTTTCAAGCCTGCTGGGCATCTACTGTTTTTTGTGCCTTTAAATTACAGTGAGCAGGACACAGATGCCTTAAAACTTTTGAGCTGACGGTGAATCATTTATCATTCCTTGCTGCTTTGACAGATGAAAAAGGGAAATTTGATGAGTTGGTTGAGGATAAGGGCGTTAAGATATTGATTGATCCCAAGGCCCTTATGCATGTCATTGGAACTAAGATGGATTTTGTAGATGACAAACTCAGGTAAAGATGTTCTTCAACTCCTCTTTTATTTTTCTCATGGGGATGCGGTTTGGATTGCGAAGGCTCTTCTATCTGAAAGAAAGGAGGCATGGCTCTTTATAAACATGACTCGCATTATATTGGGAAGCAGGGATCTTTGAAGATTTTTCTTTTTCCAAAACCGTTCCACATAGATCAAAAGTGCAAATTATTTTTCTGCACCTCATGGATTTTATCAAATTATGCCTCTGAGCATGGTTGCTTTTACATGGAGGAATCTGTTCCTCTTTCAACTGTTTCTTTTGGGTTTATTTGAAATTGTAAAATAGTCATATTATCTAGAAAAAACAATCGGATATTAAGATGAACTTAGAATGAAAAACACTGCCATTACAATATGATTGAATTTCGTTTTCCCTCTATCGTTGTGACTTGTATCAGGATCTATTTTTCCCACCTTTCCTGCCCTCGAGACTGTTGATACCTGCACCATATTCATGCTTGTATATTTGATAAAATATAGCTTTGTGAACTAGAACTGTTGTGCCAATATGCTGGCAAAATTAGTTGTATCCATGTGGCACTGGCATAGCATATTTGTTTATCGACAAGCTTGTGACATTTAGGTTTTCACCCACTCCCCCAATCCCCTGAACAAAATATAATACGTGATTTTGAGGAGAGTCAGTGGTTTTTCAATCCCTAATTTCACCTTGGAAAAAATATCTGAATCAGTAATCGAAGCTTATTAATGAGATTTTTTTTTGTGGTACTTATTTTTTTATGAAATTGGCTTGAATATTTGTGTTAAAATGCTTCTGCTAGTTGCTTCAAGTGCTTTCCTTTACATGTAAGGCATAACATTCATTGCGGCCTTCTTGGTACTCCTGTTTTAATCATATTATATTTGCTTCTCCTGTCAGATCTGAATTCATTTTTATTAATCCAAACTCCAAAGGCCAGTGTGGTTGTGGTGAATCTTTCATGACAACGACCAGTTCAGGAGCAGCTAAGCCAGGAAAGGATTGAACTTGCTGTGCTGTAATGGGTGGATCCACACTTGCGAAGCTGTTCTTTCATGATTTATTTATTTGACATGCAAGTAATGGCTCTGTATGACTGCCCTCCGAGAATGGTAGAAAATGAAAGTTCTGGCACTCACAACAGAACGATTCGGACGCGATTGCTGTAAAGAGATTTCATTAAAGCTGATGCGATACAGGACTGCTATTGTACTACCATATCATTTGTTCAGATATCTGATTTTCCAATGTAAAGATTTTTTAATAATGGAACCTTTATATAATTTGTAGGTTGAAAAAAATTATCGTTGAATTAATATTTTTCATTCATTTACTATATCAGTAAGTGGATACTGGGCAATGCCAACTTGAAGATCACGCTTTCTTTTCATCAAATGTCATGACAGGTTAAATCGCATAAGTTTGTCTGTATTATATTAGGACGAAGCAATGTTTTCTCAGTATCATAATCTTTACACGTTAGTGACAAGTGACACGATGGAAATGTGGTGCCGTATACTCGGTCTCGCTTTGATGTTCAGCATACTTGTGAGTGAATGATTGCTGACAAACATCGAGTGGCTGGTAAATTATTTTGCCCTGCGGGCACTAGGGGCTATTAAAGCAGCCACTGTAAAACTACATCGTTTCATTGGAGATTAAAAGCAAAAATAATTCTTTACTGTAAGAATACTTATCTTTTCCATACCTAACAAATATTGCCGAGCAGGCTCAACTAAGACAAAATGGTATAGTAAGCACGGTCCATCGAAGATTTGCATATAGGCGTTCAGAGTCTTGAGCTTCGCTGTACTGGGACGCTAGTGCCAAATCATTCTCCGCACTCATCGTTGTTGTAACTGACTGCTCAGGTGCTTCTAACCGCTTGCAATCCCCCTTACACACGACACGAGTTTGAAGACACACTTCTTTTACCTCTCCAACCAAAATTCCCCCTTAGAGGACCTTCACAACGCTTTCGCTGCTTGTCTTTCTTTGGCTGTTCAGATTATCGATTTCCGATTGCTTTCCGAGAAGATGATCGTTTCTTTCTTCCGTTGAGCCGCTTTTCTCAAATCATAATCTTATTTCTCTCTCCATCTCTGATTGGATGTTTGTGAATGAATGTATGGTCGTCCTATTTGTATTTGCCGATTGAAGAATATGATTTGTCCGAATCTGATTTCTTCCTTTCACTCTGCTATGGAGCATCTTCCCGTTGAAGTGATTGGTAATATATTCTCCCATGTTTGGTCTGCTCGGGATGTCGTGATTGCATCAGCAACATGTAAGAAATGGAGAGAAGCTTGGCGCAATTACCTGCACAGTTTATCTTTCAATTCTAATGACTGGCCTATCTATCATGAGCTAACCCCTAGAAGGTTGGAAATCCTTATCACTCAAACGATTTTTCAAACCAGAGCACTGCAGTGCTTATCTATTTACATGGACGATGTTGATGAGTTTTCTGCTGCCCCAGTCATTGCTTGGCTTATGTATACTAGGGATTCCTTGCGCCACATGTAAGGACGACTCCAAATTTCAACATCATTGAAAAATGTGGCAGGCAAAAACTAGAAGTGTTGGCATTGGCTCATAATTCTATTACAGGTGTTGAGCCCAGTTATCAGAAATTTCCATGCTTGAAGTCACTTTCACTGAGCTGTGTTAGCATCTCAGCATTGGATCTGAGCCTTCTACTCTCTGCGTGTCCAAAACTTGAAACCTTGACCATTGTTAATCCAGAAATTGCCATGTCAGATTCACAGGCTTCCATGGAGCTCAGCAGCTCTTCTGTCAAGAATTTCTATGTTGAATCATTTGGTTTGGATAAATTCATATTAGAGGCAGATTCGCTTGAGAATCTGCATCTGAAAGATTGTACCTTTGTGGTTTTTGAATTAATTGGCAAGGGAACACTAGAAGTACTGAAGATTGACGACGTGAGTGTCATCCATCTTGATATTGGTGAGAACACAGAGAATCTCGAGATTCTGGATGTCTGTAACTTCACAATTATGTGGCCAAAATTTTATCACATGATCTCCAAAGCGTCAAATTTATGTAAGCTTAGGCTGTGGGGTGTTGTATTTGATGATGAAGATGAGTTTATGGATTTAGAGACAAATTCTGTTTGTTTTCCTCGATTAACAAAACTGTCCTTGAGTTACGATTTAAGGGATGGAGTACTTCATTATGGTTTGCAGTGTCTGTCTCCTTTGGTGAATGTGGTTGTGTTGGAACTTGGATGGACTGCAATCAACGATCTCTTCCAAGAATGGGTTGCTGGACTGTTGGAAAGATGTCCCAATTTGAAAAGATTGGTTATTCATGGGGTTGTCTCAGAAGTCAAAACCCGTGAAGAATGCCAGATTTTGGCGAAATTTACTGAATTTATTCTTGACCTTGGGAGAAAATATATGAATGTAAAGATTGAGTTTGAATATGAGTAGTGAGTTCTGCAGTGATCATTCAACTCTGTCAAACACTTGGTATAATGTATTTCTGCTAAGAGGTATTCCTACATCCCATGAGTTTTTGGGCTCCTGATTTTCATTACATCAAATGCCAAGCACAAGAGTTCATGATTTCTTTAGTTACTGATTCTTCATGTAAAATAGATTATTTTGTTTGTCTATTGAGTTCTACTCTTGGATCCTAAACCTGCCATCTCCTTTTTTTTTTTTTTTCCCTAGTTGTCTTCAATTATTTTCTGGGGTCGGGGTACTATGAATTGCCGGTTTTCTTCTGCTTTTTGCTGCCTCGCTGTACTATTCATCTTCAATATGGTGGCTTTTATATGTGCTAGGATTTCCTGCATTGCACACTTTTTTGGGTTTCCTCTGGATTTATTCTGGTAATCTGAAAGAGGGTTGTTTATGAACTACGTGACATTGTTTCCTTGCTACATGTCAGTTTCAATTCTTAGTGGTTAGTAATGCATCTAAAGTCTCTATTCTCAGTACTAGTGATTGAATGGCTCATTTACTGGATACTTTGAGGAACATTGGTGATTATTCTCATTGCATTGAAGAAGTTGACCGATCATGTTGCATATATTTTATAGACAAAATGAAAACTAAAATTCAAACGGAAAAATGCTATACAACGCATATTGGTTCAAGATTCTAGGAATATATGCTTTCTTCTAACTAACCGAGTTAATGCCTGTTTTCACCATGTATATTTCAAATTATTTGTCATTTGACGATTTGCAATGAACACGGATTCAATGGAAAAGCCGTATCAAGTTTAAAAGAACTGTAGGGGGTACGTAATCTAATATTGTTTTGTATGTGGACATAAACTGAAGTGTATCCCCACAATAAGTGTGATAGATATGAATGGAAATGTAAAATAGCTTAGGGGAGACGGGTAAACATTGGTACTTTTATGTGTATGCTCTCATGTACTATTGACTTTCACTTCCATTTTCAAACTTCCTTTTTCTATAAACTACTTGGCAAAATGCTCAAGAAAATAGAACTAGCAAGCCACAAGTTTAGCCTGATGAATATTTCATAAGTTAACAGCAATAATTATGGAGGCAAAATTAGGAATAGTATCAAAATACTTGAAATAAGGGAATTAGCTATATTCATGCTTAGTAAATGTATCAGCACCGAAAATTATTTTACAAAAGATGTGAGAAATTTGAACAGAGCAATTCAAATTCAACTATCATCTAATATCACGAGCCAGATAAAAACTTTCATGGATATTATCTTATAAGTTTTGAACTATTTTAAGCATAATCAAGGGATCAAATTCTACAATGCTAGACCTATATCTAACTTCAAAACAAATTTGGAACCCATAAAGTAATCTCAAAGTTTAGCATTAATAATGGTACAATTTGAGAGTTTGACACTAAAATTTTAATAAATTTGTTCCTGATGTCTTTTAACAATCCACCACAAACTGTAGAACCTTAATTTAAAATAAATCCATTAATATTAAACTTGACATCATGGTCAAGAGGGAGCATCTAATGAATATGCTGAATGGTAAAACTATTGACGATTCTTTTAACAAATTGAAAAAAAAAAATAATGATATTCTAAAACCAATGTAGCTATATACCAATATTAACTCCTTCGAACATGCTCCATAGCTTTATATACGCGTCTTAAGATTCCTTTTCTTTTCTAGTCCTGCTGATTATTATTATTATTGACGGTGATGGAGAAAGTTGCATTGTGAAACTTTGTGGTGGGGATCAGGTTTCTTTTTCTCTCTCTCTCGAGTTACATGCATCACTTGAAGCGCCCATGTTGCTGTCAATATGTGATCGTAAAATATGGAATCATGTCATTTTGATAAGGGCTTTGCTATAGAGATCAATTTGGGTACTCTGAAATATAAAAGTATAATTATTGAAATGTCTCAATGTTCATACTTTATAATTATATATGATTTTGAAAACGATCCAATAAGTTTGAACTCGTTTTTCAAAGAGCTTGAGCTCTCTATTTATAATAATAGTAGAAGCTTTTGTGATATAATTGTTCTGGGTCAATTTATGATACCACACTACGCTTACTCTCTTACTTTTCTTGTTGGCCTGCAACTGAAGCTGAAGGTGGATTTCGCCATTTTCTGAATGCGCTTTGTATCTCTTTCTCTTTATACTTGTTATAAGCCTGCGGAAAGCTGGAGATAGACATGAGACACTAATCAATAGAGTCATGATAATGTAATGTAAATGAGCGAGATGATATGACAGGTAATGATGACAATAATTGGATGCACCGTTTCTTGTCTATGAAAGAAAAGTAAGTGCGCCAGTTCCAACTTTATATCCACGCGTGGAGAGATTGGTGTTAATTTGTTTAATCTAATAATATAGTGCTAGGTATATTACGGCTTACAAATGATTTAACTGAAATTTACATATATAGTAAGTAGTCTACTTTATAAATGTCATCTTGATTCATTGTATATACATATATACTATATTATGATAATTACACACATACACTATGTATGCAAATGACATGGACAGGCATATAAGTAGGAACAAAGTAATTAAAAAAAATCTCAAGCACATTATCATATTAAAATTGGTATCTACAAATTAGTGCCACAATAAACTGATGATAATTAAATTGGAGAAAACCAAAAGAAAGAAAGCAATTCCAATTTGAAAGAAAAAGAAACAATTGATAATTCTTTGAATTAAAGGTGTATTTTGCTTTTGCTAAGTGTGAGTGAGTTAATTAGTTTGTATGGAAAAAAGAAAAAGAAAAAAGAAATAGATTCTGATCCCTTTTTGGATTACTTGGGCTTCCTCATCAATTTATTTAAGATTTTAAGTCTTATACAAAACTATGAATAATGTCCCGACATTTTTATTTTATCAAAAAATATTATTTAACTTTCACAATTTTGTAGATTAAGTTGAGTTTTTCCTTTTAAAAAAATTAAAAGTAAAACAATTTTTCAGTAAAATTTCAAATACTAAAAGTGAAATTTTGTCCATATATGAATTAACATTCACTGTTTGTGGAAATATATTATCAAAATCTAAAAACAATAAGCAATCATAATTTCATATATAAAACTATGTGGATATGCAAATTTTCTATGGGATTAAGTGTGAATGTCTACATTGAACAAAATTAAACTGAAGTATATAAATAATTAAAAATTCATTGACCTCAAAAATATTTTGTAAACTCTCGAACCTCTACCCAACAATTAAATTCCCTCAAAATGAATGATTATCTCACAACTCTCCAATAACCGTCAAACAAAATTTCTTTGCAGTTTTTCCGCATTTAATCTATTAAAAGAACATGACACTTACATAAATTTTATAAGTAAACATCACAAGTTTAATTTAATGACAATAATGATTTTTATCCTCATAATTTTATGTTTTATGAATAACTAAATCAGTGCAAACAACACAAAAACACTACACATATGTACAGGTAACTACTAAATATTACAGCATTAAGAAATAAGAATGCCATGAAAATACCGACAGCTAGATATCTTATACAATAACTGTCCAGTCATCATTTGAAAGAGTCATAATCCTTTGACTAATGGGAAACTCGATCGAGGACTCTCTAGTTTGGTTCCAACTATATGTACTTCATTTTTTCAATTTCTTTCTGTCAAACTGGTTCAGGCCTGGGTCTGCTTCCTCAATACTTGAATCTAAAATACATTATACATAGAGGTTATACTTGTTGCCATGCATGCATGCAGTTCCATCACAAAGGACAACTTAGGTTCCTTCTCAAAGCTCTCAATTTCTCTTTTGCCTTTTGAGCTTTGGTTTTCAATTCCTCGAAACACTGCAGCAGAAGAGATCAAATCATTTGCTTTAATCACTATTAGATAACATGACAATCGCCATTAATTAATTAATTACCTGTTGTTTTCTTCTCCTCTCAAGCTCGGCCTGAAGAAGAATAAAACCATGACTTTAGTCGGTACTTGCAGTCACTGACAAACATAGTTACAAAAAAGAAAAACTTCCTACATTCTTCAAAATTTAGTAGTACCAGCGCATGCTTAAGTTGGGCGTTCTCTTTTCTTAGTTGGTTCAGTTCTGCTTCTAATTCAACGGTGTATGCCTGCAAAAAAATCCCAATGCAAATGGAGACAATGATCTTCAAATATCAAAATATTAATATCCCAACAATCCATTGATGATGAACTAATGCCGCAGGCTGTTGAAGAAAAAAGGAGAAGAAGAAGAAGGTAACCTGTTTTCTGGCTCTGGATCTTGCAGCCGACTCTCTATTCTTAATCATCCTCCTCTGCCTTCTCTCCACCACCTTCTCCACGGGACCATCTATGATCCTCTTTCTTCCTCTCAACACTCCCATCTCCATCCCATATTGTCCACCTGCGTTCTCAGTCGCCCCTAACCCATCCGACGACACCGGGCTCACCGGCGCCGCCCCATATGGGCCGCCTCCGTAGCAAACCCCGGGCGGCGGCACCGGCAGAGGAGGGGGAGGAGGATACCCAGTATCCCTATTACCGTTCCCCGCATACCCCGACGGCTCTCCCTGGTACGGCGGAACCACGTTCCCAAGGAGGGGCCTACCAACGAAAGTGGGTCCCATTGCTGACTTGTTATTCCGGTACAGCCCGTACGACGGCGCAGGTTCAGGTGCAGGGGCAGGAGTAGGACACGATTCCCGAACAACACCCGCTTTAATCAAGAAATCCTCCAGAGTCATCTCCCCGAACGTGGGCTGGCGAGGGGCAGACTCAGCATTCTGAACATTGCCGTCATTGCTGGCACCGTCGTTGTGGTCGTGGCGTGCCTTGTGTATCTCAGACCAAACTTCGTCCACTGTTTTTCTCGAGAGAGGTGGGGGTATGGTTAGAGAGCCCTGGCGAGGCAGGCTTGGCTGCTTCCTTATGCCTTTGTCGCTGGAGGCTTCGTTGAGACTGGGATGAGAGTTGTTGGTGGCGGTGTTGTCGGTGTTGGAGGTGTTAATGGCTTGGTTCTCTTCGGCGTTCCAGATGCTGCTGAGGAACTCGTCCATGTTCATGGACCCGAAGTTCTTGCCTCCCTCGCAGAGCGTGTGCTGGAACTCGTCAAGTGTGAGCGAATATATTGAGGATTGCCTTCCCAGAGACGACAGTGCTTGGTTTTTGGGTGTTTGCTCCGATTCCCCCTCCACTTGGGACTTCATATCTCCCTCCCCGGCCACCATTTTCTCCTTTTTGCTCCTGCAAACACAAACAACAACGCTCTAAGACTCTAAGACTCTAATACAATCCCCTTCTCTTCAACCACGGAATCAAGACAGTATAAGCTTGAAAAGAAAGCGAGGAATAGTGGGCTTCTCCAACCAAATAACGCACCTATATTGCTTTTGCCACGTGAGGGCTATAGATATGTTGAACACAAGTTTTTACGCGAATGATGCCGTATTTTATAGCTCACGAGTCATGGCAAGTTATATGAACTAGCTGTACTATTCCTAAGAAGTTGCATTTTTTATTATTGAAATAAATAATACTTTATTTTTGTGCCACTTTGTACATACGTGTTGAAATAATGCAGAACGTTTTTAAAAAAATTAATCTTGTGTAGAGTCAAGCACTAACAGAAGATTTTATAAATAATTTACGTTTGGAAGAACAAAGATATTTTGAGTAAAACTATGCATTGATATTCATCTTCCAGATACGGACGTTTAATTGGTTAAAAATTACAATTCGAAGTTGGTGTGGGCTTCCATCAAAGTTTGTTCCTTTTCCATTTTTTGGGTACAGCCAAAACAACAGTTAAATATATTTTGAATATTATTTAATCTTATCCAAAACTATCTAATGATTGTAGAATTCACTGATTTCAACATACAGAGTTTGAGGATGTCATCATCAGTAGCACTGAAACCTACATCTGCGCGTACAAAAATGTGAGCAAAAAGATGGTTGTATTCGCGACGGTACACGACTGAACGAATGCACACCATTAATGTATTCCAAAAAAATATTAAGGTGTCTATATGCACAGTCTGTCATCTTCAATATCAGGTTTAAGTTTCCTGTAGCTTATTAGCTTAATTTGTGACCATTATTAGGAGGGATCGTTCTTTATCTTAGGGGATCTAAAATACGGATTATAAATACATAGAAGGAAGGTTGATTTCTCTTAAAGGTGCAAGAAACGTTATAGAGCTCCAAGCCTCCAATTGGGAAGTTGGGATATCAAAAAGAAAAAGAACCTTTCTTACTTTAGAAAGCACTCAGTGGCTGAAAATTCATAAAAATTCACGAAACATGTAAAAGAAGCGAAGAAAGCGAAGGATTATATAACCATGAAAAGCACCTGGTATTTCTTCAACTCTGAAAGTTCACCTCTAAGTTCCTTCACACGAGCGCACTAACATTCAGACTTAAAAGGTACCCTATAAAACATATTTCGTATGCTCAGCCTCACATCAAGCACCATCAAATAACATGAAGAAAGAGATTGAATCAAATGCCAACTTTATAAGTTAATACCAAATAGTAGAGAGAAAGATCCATACCTGGAAACTCTTGAGGTCAAATGTTAATATGGTAATAGTCTGGATCCATCAACAAGAAGACCAAGCAGCAAAAGAATTAGAGGAGGAGGAGGGCTGTGGTGGATGTGAGCAGTGACCTTACTAATACTCACTCGGAAGAAACAAACAGGAAGAGGTAGCTAAGTTCAAGCCCTGCAAATTGGTGACCACCTTCCTCTATCAACCGGAGGATTGGAAGTGTGCCCCACAAAGAAAATGGCGAAATGCCGCAGCACAGAGAGTGCCCTATTTACAAAGCCAAATTCAAAGGCCAAATTGGCGAACTCCAACGGACCGCTCGACACGTTTAGGACAGGTGTCGCCGTTTCGACCTCCTTTAGGTGCAGCTTCTGTTTTGGGCTCAACACGTATCCTTTTGCTTTGTCCATCTCCCCTTGTTATTTTTTTATTAACTATTCAACTTGAAACGCACGTCCCAATTTTTGGCCAGACAACGCTGATTGAAAAGCTAGATTTATTTTATACATAATTTTATTTAATTTGAAGGCTAGATTTTTGTAAAATTATATCTCTCCTCTAAGTATCATTAGTAAAAAAAAAGACTTTTTTAGAAGTAAATCACCTAGAAATTTATTTCTGAATAAAATTAAATTTATACATGCACCGTTTTCTCGTCGAACGATGCACATGCGTAGCCTGCGGACCAACGTATTCGAATCTGACTATTCCGGAAGGAAACGCATATCCCAAGCCCAAAAATGAATTGGGCTTGTTCTAAGCCTACAAATGGCTACTTTGTAAGTTCCATACTGATCCAACACTGCAGGTATCAAATGGTTTCACAATAAACCAACAACAATGTCTCTGTAGAGTCGAAGACTATATTTAGATGGATGATTATTGAAGGAGTGATAAGAAATAAAATGATTAAAATGAGTTAGATTTATTTTTAGATTATTTTTTTAAAGTGAAATGGGATAACAAAAGAGAAATACTAAGATCTTTCATTATCATCTAAAATCTTAATTTTGGGATACTTCCAAAATTAGGAGATTAATGATAGAATGAAATAATTTAAAAAATAAAATTACTAATATACCCACACATTATTACTAATATATCCATCATTCATGGAAGATAATTTCAATTGTTATAACTTTATTTAATTTCTATCATTATGATCATGATTTCTCTCTTTATGTTTATTACTTAACATTTCATAATAAAAAATAAAGAATGAAAACATCTACAATGTAAATTAGTTCCATCTTTTTTTTTTCTTCTGGTCCAACAATTTTTCTTTTTAGCTTTTTAAATTTGTCTTTTTAAATTTTTTAAAGCAAACTAGATATTTTGTAATAAATGTATTCTAAAAAATAGACAAGATAATTAGTAAATAAAAATCAAGCAAGAAATATAGACAGGAGAATAATGTAACATTATATAATAAATAATGACAAAATTATTAGTTATATTTATTTTATAGAGAATAATATTAAAAAAAATAATTAATGAGCCATTATATTTTATTCATTTTATCATAACTTTTAAACAAAATTAATAGATGTTCCTTTATTTTTTTTATTGAAATTTATGAATAATATATTTACTCAAATCATTCAACTTCATTCAATTGATGACGAACCACTTCATTCCATTATTTTTAAAATTTTTAAATATAGCCTAAGTCTAAATGTTTTATCATTTCTCTTTAGATATGGATTTAAAGTGAACAGTGACTGTAGTCATTCTTTCGAAATTTTAAAATTTTTGAACTTTTATATATAATTTTTGTATATTTTTTATTTGACTCTTTAATTTATAGAACTCATTTTTTTTAAATTGTAAAAATTTTTCACTATTAAGTCAAATTTAGATAAAAAATTTGACTCCCCATGTCCATCTTCGCTGTCATCGATTTAGATTTGTAGGGTTGAAGTGCTCAATTTTTTCCTACACAGTTCCAGCATATTATTGCTTCTTTACCGCATTTTGTATTTCTCGCTTTCTCGTTTCTAGAAGCCAGCATGCTGGATTTTTCTGAACTACTTTCAATTATACCACCATAATCGCCAACTGGAACACCCAAAGATCTCTAATTTGTCAAAGTTACGAACGGACAGATTGATAAATCTTTGAATGAATGAGACCTGTTTGGTGGGTAATAGAACTGACAGCCACTGACGATAGGACTTGTCTGGGCAATACGTGGTTTTTTTTTTTTTTGGTCTTCAATTACTAATTTTAATTTTTTTGAGGTTCTTTACTTGACCAGATCTTTGTTGGATAGAATTTTAGTAATTAGATTATATTAAAAATTTAGTTCCTGAAAATGTATTGGTCCTATTCAACCCTAAAATTTCTAAACCCGATTACTCTGCAATTGGGTTATGCGGGAGTGGAATTCTTTTGTTACAAAATTTATAGAACCTTAAATTGGTCTTAAAATTGCCTTTAGGGTTATCATTGAAACTGTTTATAAAGAAATTTTTTAGCAATTAGTCCAATGGCAATTGCAGCCACTTTCTCAAATCAATAAATAAGTAGATAAATAAAAAGTGAAAGATTAGTTTTATACAAGTGTTAAAAGATAGACAATTAATATGCACATGGAGTTGCCAACTTAACCCTCTCTCTAAGCATGCATAGAGTTTGATAAACAACACCCTTCCCCCCCCCCCCCCCCCCCCCCAAAAAGAGGACTGGGTACTTTTATGGCTAATAATTTCGGGAGTTTCTTGATCATGTATGATGATGGTGTAGTTTTTCTTCTCTTAGATCTTTGGACCTCCTAGTGATTTAAGAGAGAAATTATTTATCCATGCAAATATTATTTACTGCAAAATGAATAAAGTAAATTATTTTTAAAATTTTTTATTTATTACAAGATAGTCATTGAAAAATATTATACTTAATTTTTTAATTTTTTAAAATATATCAAATTTAATTTCTTAAATTATGATTTAAAATTTTATAAATAGACTAAATTTATTAATTTTTTAAAAAAATAAGAAACAAGTGTAATATTTTTCAAAAAGTAAAAAATTATTTTAAATATTTTAACAAATAAGTAACAAAATTAATAATATTGTAATAAATGAACTTAAAATGTATTTTTCTCAAAATGAATTAGATACATACCAATTTTAATAATTTTCGAGTAAAAAAATTCTATAAGTAAAAATTCTTATAACATAATTTTGTCAAACATAATTTTTTAAAAATATATATTTTAAATAAACGAAAATCCATAGAAATTTATACGAGCTCTGAATCAATTACTTTTCTCTTCCAAGTACTCCTTGTCAAAGTCACACACCTTCCCTAGAAGCTACCTTTCTATCTGCCCTCTTCATCTTCGGTTAGTCCCATCTTCTACGTTTCCATCAACCCATTTTTTCCTTAAACACATGCAGGTACCAAAGAATTTAAACGACACCGAGAATATAAGGTAACTGATCTTCCACTATTCTTTGACACCCCCTAAAGTCAGCCGAATTTATATCCTGCGAAGCTGCACAACAAAACTCATCCCTTCATGTGAGTAGTTTATCAACTGGTTTATGAAGTAGCATTAGGCAGATCATGACCATTGACAGACAAGTCTGCCCATATCTCTCATCGACTAAGCTTGAGGGCAACTGGGTAAGGACATAGAGAAAAACACTTCAGCCTCTGTTGGATTATCTTTCAAACAGGAACGTGAATTGATTACACAGATCAAATTGAATAAGAGAGTTCAAATCTCCATAAAGGAGCCATGAAATGCATAGGACGCTGATGCTGATCTAATATAGTCTCAGGGAGCTAATGCCTACTTCCCATGTACAAGTGACTTAATGATGGTGTCACTCATTCCGTCAGCATGGGGGAACAAGTGACCAGCACCTGGAAGCTCGTGGTAGTTAATCCATGGAAGGTTTTGTGCAATATATCGTTGCAGAGTAACAGGCACCAGCAAATCTTCATCTCCTTGCCATAGATGGACAGAACCTTCATTAGTATGAAACGGGTTTTGCAGGTCCAGAGGACTAAATTCCCAGGTCCCAAATCCAATATTCATGTCACGATGGATGCTTTCATATTCTCCCTGCTGCCTTACTTGCGCCTGTGGGAGCAACATCAATTAAAACAATATAAATCTCTATTGAGGAGAAGAAGTTGATGTCAATATTTCTAGAGGAACAAGAAGTCATGTTAGATATCATGAGACAAGATATATAAACTTAAAGGTAAAACAACCAAAAAAATTTCTTCGCAAAATACAATTATTGAGGTTAGATCAGAAAGTCAGACAGTTCAATTAATTAAACAAATCTTGAATGAACCATGTCTCACAAAAAGTTTATTATTGGGTGATACTTCAAAAAATACCAACCTACTAAAAGGCCGGTTGTTAAAGTGATCAAATGCAATTGCATTTGTCAGATGGCAGAACAGATAAATAGACACAATCAAGCATTAATAAATCACACAAAAGTGCCAAGTCATCTTGCTTTAATCACAAATATATTACATATAGATCAATCATAAATTTGGAAACACAAGTCTTAAGACAATGGATTAATGAAATTCATGAACAGTAAGAAGTTTATGGCATGGGAAGGGGAGAAAAGAATACTGTAATACAAGACACAAACATGATGCAGAAAGATTCACGTGCATGCTATGCCAAATCCGCTACTGCAGTTCTCCAT
Organism: Delonix regia; assembly: GCA_037074485.1. Lineage (NCBI taxonomy): Eukaryota > Viridiplantae > Streptophyta > Magnoliopsida > Fabales > Fabaceae > Delonix > Delonix regia. The sequence continues at coordinate 41,755,689 of CM073449.1, forward strand.
TTGTTAAGAAATAGAGGATACAAGCAGTGAGATTTGTTTACAGTTGACTTCAACGGAAGCAGGCATTTATGCACCGTTCAACAGTTGGAGAAAGGAATTTGCAATGGTTAAACACCAGAGAACATATTTTACTGACTTTGTAGCATTGGTGCCAGTTCTGATCTTTGGCAAAACAGTTACCAGCAAATTTGAAAGCAGATTTGCATAAATTTACACAACATGGTTTATGAGTTACATCACTCAATGGTTTTCAACTACCTATATTATTCTATGGCATTCAGAACAAAACTACAGTTCCAGTAAACGCCAAAAGACTGGATACATACCATGTAACTCCCTCTATCTTGCCTCTTTAGCATAACTTCTTTGTCTTGACGGGAAAGAACATCTTGATCATGAGCAACTACGCTACATGCTGGGAACCATCTTTGAGTGTTCCACCAGTAAGTTAGCCAAGGCAGGTAGTGAGAAACACGAAGTGCCCATTGGTCTTGTGATTTTTGTTGGTAATAGGCTTCCTTAGTTAAGTTTGCAGGTAGACCAGACCACCAGTAGTTGACAACTGGGGCAATGAGCACTGCACCTGCAAGCCTGTTGCATTTGCCAAAAGATACTGTAAGAAAAAGATAAAAAGAGCGGTTGACAACAAAGTCTCACACCACTTTTACAAAGGCAAGCACGTGGATGTAACCATGCCAAAAGATAAGTGTAGGAAATAGACATATTTAATTAGTGCCTTCCATGTCAACAAAATGAAAAACAACCAGGATTAAGCATACCTGTGAGGTATATACTTGAGGCAGCTCCAAATAAACTCTCCTCCCATTGAGAAACCAATTACATAAAATTTGGACCCTAATCCCAACTGATCAGCAAGCTCTTCTATATCTAAGGCTAGGCTCTTCACAGTTCGATTTGGATCAGGATCACTTTCCCCATACCCAGGTCTATCAAAAGATACGATGTAGACCCCCCATTCTTCAGCAACTTCCTGGAAAAACCCACCGTTGACATCAATAAGAAAGTGCTATAAAAGCAACATAATCAAATTATGAAAGGTATAATTACCGGTGATAGGGTTTTGGCAACAACAGTGTCATGCCTGCATTCGTCAAAACCATGGACATAGATAATTTTATAATGGGCTGCATCTTTTGAGATACCATACTCATGGTATGCCAAATGCCTTCCATCTCGAAGTTTGATTCTTGGTGCTGTTATAAGCGGTCCATGGGTAGAGCCACATATTTTGGGAGTAGGAGGTTGCATAGCCTGGTAAGCCCATGCTAGAAAACCAACAAACAATACTGCTAGAGCCGTCTTAAGGAATCCTGAGAGATTGTGGTGTTAGAATTTGGAAGTGGAAAAGTAGCATTCCGAATAGAAAATGCCACATGCGGGATAAGCCCCAAGTCTCCAACAGATGAGCTAAAATAAAGAAAGTAAAAAGGTGATGGACTCCCATCAAAACCTAGGATTGTGCCATACAGCCACTCGAAAAAGAGTGACACACATAATTCATAGAGAATAAATGACACCAAAGGGGGTGATAGGGAAAGTCACCACGTGCAGTACATCTCTAAGCCTCCATATTTCTTATTGAAAAATGGGATACAGTTCACTATATATACTTAAAAACATTATCTATAGCTATCTATACCAGTATATATACAGAGAACTCTGACTAGTTACTGCTAACAAAGAAAACTTGGGGAAGTTTTGGCTCTGCTAATTTTTGTACAGGAAGTTTCCATAATGGATTGACATTAATTTGCGTTCGTTAAAAAGTAGACTATAACATTCTCGAATGCAACAAAATTTGGAGCACAACGCATCAACTTCCAATATAAGCGGCACTAAGTTCTATAGGCTTCACAGCGACATAGCCATAGGCAAGCCTCAGGCGAGTGAAGTTGATATGTCATAAGATCACAGCACACAGTAAATTTAGAAATTGAATAACTTTATTTGCTTAATCAACAAGCAAAGGAACTAAAACTGTAGTTCGGTGTTATATTCAAATAATGCCAATTGAGGATTTGAGCTAGGAAGATCAAATAAAAAGAAGAAAGGGGATGAAGAGGCACCTGAAGGAAGCCGAGTTGAAGAGTTTTTGTTGGGTCTTCTGGTATGAGCCCTGGCTGATGCCGCAGATATTTTTCGATTCACCCCGGTCGCCATTTTGCCCCACTACTGCACCCGCCGACAGGATCGCCTAGGTTCCGCAGATTTATCCGAAGCTATGAACGGAGGGAACGAAGAGATCTGACCGTCACTTGTCTGGACCTGGAAATGGAACCAGGAATGCGACTGGGAGGGGGAGTATGACGTTATTCTCTATAATTTACTAATTTTAAATTGTTTTGGGACTTTTCTTTGCATGACCAAAGGGATTTTTAAAATGTTCTGGAACTCTTCTTTGCATGACCAAAGTGCCCTCGTTTATGTGTTCTCCGTTGGTTGGTTGATGTACAGTATAATAATTATCACGGGGCATTATTGAGATATCGCTAGAAGTGTCCAAGCAAAAGTGAACAAAGGACCGGCATTTGTAGGTTTCAAAATCGACATGTTCAGGGAATTCGGATTATCTCCTCGTGGAATCTCTTATAATTGAAGATAATAAAAAATTAATATTTTTATTAATATTAATTAAAAATATATATTAAATTAAAAAAAATTTATTTATCCCTAATTACTAAAGAATCTTCAATAACTAAATGATTCGCAGGCCATGTTCAGGAAGTGAAAGAGGGACTCTTGGTCCCCCAAAACAAAATAATAATAATAATAAAAAAAAAATTGACCTCCGATTATAATTTAGTAACGGAGAACCTTTATGATGTTGTGAAAGATGTCTATGGTTTCGCCCTCTACATGGACTCTTGAAACTGAAAAAAGAAAATTGCACGTATTTGTAATATTACGAACAAGTTGCTTCATCCTATGTACACTTTACCTACTGCTTGTGAGCTTGGAAATGAACATCGGGGATAAGCCTTCTGGTTTTACCAAGAAGTTTCAGAAGGCCAAAACTCTGACAATGGCGTGCTGCTTGCTCACACGCAAAAAAGGATGCTCTGCAATTGTAGAAGGAGAGAGCAGGGAGTGTGAGTCCTGGGTCTGACTATAATATCAAGTTGCAAACAGAGAGGCAATCGTAAGGTTTAGCCACCAAAAGACCAGAGACACAGAGTGAAGGACATCATTAAGCAGCTAGCCCTGCCAAAACCCCCCAGCACTCATAGCCATGACGTCACTAAACTTAAAAAAATTCATCAAAATATACAAATTCATGAGAAACCAGTATGTTTGGTGTTTCTTTTACTTCACACTATTAATTATCTAAGTCACCAAATGCAGTGGATATCTGCATGTGGACCCCTGATTGCAACAAGATACCACGAAGCTCTGATATTCGAAGAAACCAAGTCTGAATTTGCTTTTTTTCCTTTTAGTCGCAATTATATCTTTGTACTTCACCTTTTTTATTTAGTGTTTAGTTTGCTTGGGCTGTGGCCCCTCCTTTTGCTCACTCTTGTCTTTGTTTCAACTTCTGGACATTGACAATTGCCATTTATTGACTTTCGGACGAAACTTATAAGAAGAACCAGCGATACCCAAGACTAGACCAATTCTCAATATGATTGAAACGTAACAAATGAGCCAACCAATTAGTAGGAGTAACCCATACAAGAAGTATGTAATTAAGAAACAATATAATATCGGCAATGGAAGAATCCAGCCACATTAAGAAAAGTGAGTAGTTTCTTTTGTCTAATGTTTTTATATATTCAGTAAGACCTTCCCAGATAACCAAACTTTGCCCCTTTACACGGGCAGATATAAGCATACTGGTCTGCTCATAGTTGTCATTGTATAATCAACAATGACTTGGAAAGAATATAGAGAGACATCCAACCTCTGTTCTAATGATCTTAATAAAAACATCAATTATGAATATGATAAGACAACAGGATTCTCATTAGAGTTTGTAAGAATAGAAAATGTGATTCAAATCGCTCATATATATTATATGTGTTGGATTCAGCAAAGAGAGCAACAATAGAACATTGTGTTATATGGTCTTGCTATTTAAACGATGTGTCAACTGAAAACTTGCAGCATCAGAGATCAACGAAAGGGCGAAACAAACTCCAAAAAAAAAAAAAAAAAAAAACTAATGGAAGCTGAACAGCTATTTTTATTTTCTTACCCACCTTTCTGAAACAGGACACACAGCCACGAGCTACCATGACAGAGCAAGCGACTGAAATGTGAGAGAACTTGAAAGCCTCACTAACGTAAATTTGAACATGTGTGCTTGTTTTATTGAGATACCAACCACTGTTTGAAGCATGGAAATAGCAATGAGGGCCAATATCAAAGAAGCAACAGGAGTGGAAAGAGTCATTTCTGAATCTGATTGTCAGGGGTTAATAGATCCTTCTGCTATGAAGTCACTTCATTAGTTACAATCTTATAAATTTTCATAGCAAGAACATTAGTCCTGGAATTTAATTATACTACTCGTGTTCTATCTTCCATTCTGATTGCAGGTTTTTAGTTTGTACTAGCTCTAGGCGATGGCTGTACTGCACCTTCCTCAACTTGCTTAAGTCAATCAACACAAAAAGCAAGGAAACAAAAAATGAAAAGCACCGTTCAACATTAATTTAATATGGCACCTAACATAGTGGTATATTATTTTCACTTTCATCTCCACTTTTCCCTGCAAAGATGATTTACTAATAAAAACTAAGTTTTTTTTTCCCTATACTTCATCATTTTTTTCTAGAAAGAACTTAACTTCTCAGCCAATGATTCATTAACTATCTATCCTGAACACAGGCCTATCTAATATTTGACTTAAGACACCCTAAAATGAAAAATATTAAATCCACCATCTGGAAAATAGGCTTATGTACATGAATATTTGAAATCACGATATTCTTGTTGTTAGTTGGAAAATATATGCATAAGAGGAAAAAAAAAAAAGCTAAGTCCCATGTTAGAAACTTCTTTTTTTTTTTTTTTCAAAAAAAGGTCATCTAAGTGTTGAAAATAATTAACCAAATTGTCTTAATCATTTTGGATACAAGCTTACCTGAGAGTCTTTTTAAAAGGCCCAACAACTCTCTTGTTCTAACTTGATCATACCCTTCAAAGTTAACAATTGGGATAAGAGCTTGAATGATCTCATAAAAGATTAGAGTAAAAAATCTCATCTTTAAAAGTTTCCAAAGATTTTTCTACTATTTCTCTCTGAGGTAAGATAGCATCACATAGAAAAGTAATTTTATCAAGTTTTTTTTAATTGTTAATCTTCCTAATTCTTATCTTTTGCTGTTGTATTACTATTCGAACTTAGTATTGTTGTTAACAATTTTTCGCTCTTGCATTAGTAGTGGTATCAGAGCCCAATGAACTTAAAGCCAACGAGATCCTCAATCAAAGATGAAGAGAAGCGTAATGAAAGGAATGGAGCTCATTTTCTAATTAGTTAGGCTGCCAATCACAATTCAAATCTATAAATGATAAAGACTTAAAGGCCTAAGACTTAAAGTCAGAGGAAAAAAAAAAAACTTAGTATGCAAGACCTAAGAAATCTGTGGGCTTCTAATGGTCAAAAGAATACAAGCTCAAGTAAAAAGAAAATAAAAAGGGGAAATTAATTCTTTGATCCTTATAGTTTACATAAGTTTTTAATTTGGCCCTATAGTTTAATTTTTTTCAAATCAATCCTCATACTCTTGGAACATTAAAATTTAGTCCCTGTCGTTGGTTATACTAACACTATTTTATTTCATCCTATGTGGCTAAAAACATTGCTGAGGTGGAGATGATAAAAGCCACAGGAGTCATAGTGACATGCTCCACACCCAAAACAATGCTAACCTCTAATACATTCTACCTTCCTCCTTTTTTATTCCTATGTTGGCATTGTTGCTGCCAAAGGAAGAGAAGCAGCTCGAGAATGATGGCATGGCCAAGCATGCGGGCTTCTTGTGTCCAAGCATGATGACCAAGAACTTCTCGTACAAGTGCTGCTGGTGTTGTCACTGCCGAGCGAAGATTATCCTCTTCTCCTATCTAACTTTACCCTCACAATTCCTTCTCTGAGAGATAAGAGAAGATGGGGACAGAGAAGATTGTGATTAAAGACATGCACAATTTTGCAAACAAGCTGCTTTAATCACCCATGGTACAACAAGCTCTTGTCCATGAAGGAGATGAAAAATTAGTGAAGGAAGTCTTTAAAGCATCCCTGAGAATGTTTGACGTGAGTGGAATCTCCAAAGTCATTCTTTTGCTAGTGAAGCAACACCATTAAGATCTTTAGTTTACATTACACTGGGCTACCATTGGCATCAATGCCGGCGTCACTGACAAAATCATAGTGTACAATTGCTACAGGAAGAAGTTAAAGAAAGAGACTATGGAGTGCTTGAAGTGGTTGAAGAGGATGAAGAGCAAAAAAGCTTAAGTTGGACCTTCTTCGCTTGAAAGAATCACAAAACCTAATGTTGTTAGTGGATGTGTTGAGAGAAGTGAGAGTGACGAGCATTTCCATTGTGGAATCTCTCTCATCCCTAATATCTTCACCATGGTTAAACAAAAGGAAATGTTCAGAAAAGAGGTCGTTCGCATCAAAGCTTGTGCCTTTGAATATGCTGAATAATGTAGAAGATGAATATGACAGTGGTGCTACGAAGTGCGAACAAGAGGCTTGAAAGGGTTCGATCAGCAATTGAAGATCCTCAGGTTGAGTTGGAGTGTATGTTTAGACATTTGATCCATACGTGGGTTTTGCTTCTTAATGTTTGGTGCTAGCATATTATATTTTCCCACTTACATATTATATATATATATATATATATATGGGTGAAGTGGATGGAAATGTAAATGTATATTGTAGTGTTAGCTAATCTTAGATGACACTAAAAAGTAAAACAATGTAGTATTATTCAAAGAGAAGGAATTGTGGAGGATAAAGTAGATGGGAGAAGAGGATCATCTTCCTTTGGTGGCGACTGACAGTGCACCTAGAGGGGAGGGGTGAATAGGTGCACTTAAAATTTTTGTTTTAAATTCGATTTTGAAAATTTTAGTTAACTGAAAAATTTTACAAACAACTGTAATTGACAATAATTAGTTAACTGAAATAAAATACAATTGACTGAAAATTTCAATAATGAGTTCACTTTACCAGAATAGAGGGAAGGAGATAAGAGTGAACTGAAAGTATCTTTTAGATAGTTACAAATGCAATAGACAATCAACTGTAATAAATTAAAGTTGACTAAACTTTTCAGCACAGAAGGATTTGAGACAGAAGAAAATATAGTTAACTGTAAATATTTTAGCGAACTGAATTTCTTGAAAAGAACTGACAAAAGAAGAATGCAGTTAACCATAAACTTTCAAGTTGACTGAGAATTATACTGACAAACATAGATCAAGAAAAGAGAATCAGACACAAAAGTTTATCCTGGTTCGGCCAATCACAATGCCTACTTCCAGTCCCCTTGTCTTTTCCAAGGGATTTTCTACTAAGAAAGTTTTTCTTACACTTTCACAGGAAGTTTTCACGTGCTAACTCTAAATACAAGGTTTTCTAGCTCAACCTCAAACTTTTACAATCACAACAATCCTCTTCTCTACTTGAGACAGAGGTATATCAATAGATAAGAAAGAAGTTTATAAACCCTTCACAGTTGGTTTTTTTTTAACAGCATAAGAATGCTTCTAGCAAGCAGATAAACCATAGACTAAGCTCAATAAAAACAAAGTAAAAGGAAATGTTATAGAATGCTTCTTTCTTTCAGCTTTTTTTTGTTTCTGTTTCTTGGTTCTGCACTTTTTCAATGCCAGAAACTTCTCGGTATTTATAGCTTTCTTCATAAAGAGACGTTGGAGTGCATTAATGGCAGAGGATATTGAATGAAGAGAGAGATATCATTGCTTCTTCTTCTGCTGCTTTGATGTACAGATTTTGGCTCAAATGAAACGTTGGCTTCGAGTTTCTCTGAGAAGCCATTAATGGTTGTTACTGTCTTTTTTTCTAGGAGACAAGAAGGAGGCGCAGGCAGAGGTGATTCAGAGAAGATTTTGATAGCTTTCACTTCATAGTAGCTTTTGTACTTTTGGATGAGCTGTCTTACACTTGGGCTGAAATGGGCTGAGTTAGAATTTCTGCAGATGTTGTTTTCTGATGTGGGCTGAGTTTTTCTTCTTCATTTGATTTGCCATTCATCAAACATGGGTTTTGAGCCATTTTGGGCCAATAATCTCCCCCTTTTGATGATGACAAAACAAATGGAGAATCTTGCAAAATCTCCCCCTGAAACTAAGAATCTTCACAGAGCAAAAAGAAATAACAGCCAGCACATAATATCGGAACAGTTTATTTAGCATTCTCAGATAATATTATAATTCTAGTACGATATGTCATTCATCATCATCTAAAATATCATTCATTAGCCATTCATGATCAATATAGCAATGTAATCCATAGTAAATCCATCAGAGTATAGCAATTTTAAATAACTGTCAAAGATTAATACAAAATCCATAAAAGTAAAACAAAGTCTAATAGAAAATAGTTAATTGAAATAAAATAAATTCAAGTTGACTGAAGTTTATTCTCCCTCTTTTTGTCATTACTCAAAAGGAGAGTAAGTAAAAAGAAGAGTCATCATGGGCCATGTGTCAACCAGAAGTAGAGATCCCTTAAAATCAGTGACGCCTAAAGGATTGGAGAAGCTGCTGAAGACCCACATGGGATTGAAGAATGGTATTACGAAGGTCTTGAAATTGTTGAGTCAGCTAAGCTTCTCTTTGTTGCAGTGCTGAGTTGGCATCTTGAACATCAGTGTTGATTGTGTCCTAGCACTGATTGTTGGTGTTCAGTTGGCCACGGATAATTGACAATTGAGATTGGACTTCAATCAACTGAAAATGCATGGAGTCCAAGAGAGAAAGCATCTGAGTCTGATTGTTCACCAAGGTGTTGAGGATTTGGAGAGGATTAAGGAGAAAATTGCCTGTTGAGGTTGAGGGTTCAGTTGGAGGTGCAGAGGAGGAAGGAGGCATAGAGTCCTTAGGAAGCTCAGAAGGAGTAGGAATCTGATGAGTTGGAGGGCTTTCAAGGTCTGCCATTCTTACCCAATGATCATCTACAAATTTAAACTTCATGAGCTTAAAAGATGAAGCATCATAAGTGGCAGTGATGTATCTGCAAGGATGTTAATCCAAATCAACTCCTTGTTCTTTGAAAATTCTGGTAAGAAGCATGCCATAGGGAAGGCTGGAGGTAGGATCTAGATGAGTGCTACTTTCTAACATGTACTGAATTATCCAGTAATGCAAGTTAATAGGTTGTTGAGCATGTAGGCAGAATAGCAACAATAATTCCCTTTTACTTAGTGCATCTAAAGATCTAGTCCATGGAAGTATACATGTGGCAATCATATGTGCCTGGACTCTGTCCTTAAAGAAGAAGGCTAGCTCATTTAGTTTCTGACCTTGTAAGAATTCACTCCTTTCCATTAGCTCACTTTTAACCTCTTTAAATGTAAAGTTAAAGGACTTAGGCCATTTGCTTTTAAAGAACCATTTATCCTCAGCCTCAAAATGCATACTTAAAACCTCAGCAAGGGTATTTTCATTTATAATTATCCTAACTCCATCAACCAGAGATTCAAGGGTGGACTCATCACCCAAGACAGACAAGTTTGTGTAGAATTTTCTGACTAAGTCCTCATAAACTGGTTCTGACAGAGTGAATATGGGAAACCAACCTAAGTTTCGAATTTCTGGCTCTACAGGGATGTGTAATTGGCTAAGTTTTTCAAAGTTTATAGTTCTACCATAAGCAATTGGTTTAGAAGCAAAAAACTGTTTATATTTATTCTCATGCTCAGATGATAAAAAATGCCTTAAAATATGGGCAGTGGAGGTATCTTTCCCTTTGACATTTTTAGGTTTGGCAAAGACAGCTAGAATTTTTAGAGGGCGAACAGATCATGGTGGTAGAGGGGTTTCTTGGATTTTAACCTTTTCTGTAGAAATTTCTTCTGTTATTGGACTGTCTGCTACTACTAGGTTTTCCTCAGTTTCTTGGTGGTCTTCTAGTTCTGGATTGTCTTCTGCAGAGATTTGTGGTTCCTCTTCTTCTGAAAAAGATGAGGGAACAACTACTTTTCTTTTTCTTCTGGAAGAAGTGGGCTTAAGAGAGGGTGCTGAGATAGGTGTTATAGGAACTTCTTCACTCATTGTTGGCAGAGATTTCTCCTTAACTGCAGTCACTGGAGGAGGTTGAGTGGCCGCAGATCGACGAGTGGACCTTCATCGAGTAAAAGGAACGTTGTCTACCATGGAAGCTGGTGGTCAAGATTGTCGTGATGAAAATGACAGAGAGTTTTGATTGAGAGTTTCAGGGAGTGCTATGGCACAAGTTGTTCAGAGTGAAAGACAGAGAGACGGTCTGGCAGTTTTTTTTTTTAAGTCTCGAGAAGGTAGAAAATCCTATCTTCTCAGATTAGTCAGTGTGAACAAGACAGTTACAGAGTTAGTTCCCAAGTATGTTTTCATGATGTAACCGTCAGAGAGTTGTGGAGGGAAACTAGAGAGTTTCTGACTGATTTAACTAAGTGATCAGCAAAACTCACCGTTTGGATCTTTCTTTTTCTAATTTACGATTTTGGCCTAAAAAAAAATTTAGTTAACTTAAAAGAATATAGTCAACTGAAATTTATAGATTACTTTAAAGGTTCCCAAAAAAATTCAGTTGAGGACTTTTGTAAAATTTCAGTTAACTGATAATTTTTTAATCAACTGAAAAGGTGAAAATTAAGTTAACTGAAATTTTTTCAGTTGACTGAAAATTTCTAGAAAGTTTTATTTTTTGCATAACTCAGTTATTTCAAGTTTTAAGCATAAAGATTTGAACCTATCTTCATGAAGAGGCTTGGTGAAGATATCAGCCACCTGATTTTCAGTCTTAACATATTTTACCTCAATGGTTCCTTGTTAAACATGATCTCGGATAAAGTGATGGCGAATTTCGATATGTTTTGTTCTTGCATGATGAACTAGGTTCTTGGTAAGGCATATGGCGCTAGTGTTGTCACAATAAATTAGAATTTGTGACAGACATAGAGAGGAATCCTCAAGTTGTTGCTTCATCCATAGGAGTTGAGTGCAGCAACTTTCAAGTGCCATGTATTTCGCTTTTGTGGTGGATAATGCCACTGATGTTTGCTTTTTGCTGAACCAAGAGACTAAGGATTTTCCAAGCATTTGACAAGTTCCATTAGTGCTCTTTCTATCTAATTTATCTCCTACAAAGTCAGAATCTGCATATCTAACTAGATCAAAATGATTAGTTTTAGGATACCATAGGCTATAATCCTGAGTTCCCACTAAAAATATAAATATTCTCTTAATTGCAACATAGTGAGTTTCTTTAGGATTAGTTTAGTATCTGGCACACATGCAAACACTGTTCATAATGTCAGGATAGCTAACAGTGAGATACAAGAGAGAACTAATCATACCTCTATATACTTTTTGATCAAAGTCCTTACCCTTTTTGTCCTTGTCTAAGTGGGTAGATGGGTTCATGGGAGTTCCCATTGATTTTACATTATCAAATCCAAATTTGTGAAGCAGCTCCTTTGTGTATTTGGTTTAACTGATGAAGTTTCCCCTATTTGTTTGCTTTATTTGGAGACTAAGGAAGAAGGTCATCTCACCCATCATGCTCATTTCAAATTCACTTTGCATGAGTTTTGAAAATTCCTTGCACAAATCATCATTAGTACTTCTTTATTAGTTTTCTTAATGAATAATGTAGTGTCAACATTTCCTCTTTTAAAGTCATTTGATATGAGAAAATTGCTTAACCTTTCATACCAAGCTCTAGGAGCTTGCTTTAAGTCATAAAGAGCTTTTGAGACTTTATAAATATGGTTAGACAGATTTATATTCTCAAATTCAGGAGGTTGTTTGACATACACTTCTTCATTTATCAAACCATTTAAGAAAGTTGTCTTGACATCCATTTGGTATAATTTAAAATTCATATGAGAAACATAAGCAAGTAGCATTCTAATAGATTCTAATCTAGCAATAGAAGCATAGGTTTCATCATAGTTAATACCTTCTTGTTGGGTGTACCCTTGGGCAACTAGACGAGCTTTATTTCTTATTACGTTTCCTTGCTCATCTAACTTATTTCTAAATACCCATTTCGTTCCTATGATGGAGGAAAATTTTGGTTTATCAACTAGAGTCCATACTCCATTTCTTTTGAACTGATTCAGCTCCTCTTACATAGCTACAACCCATCCTTTATCATTTAATACTTCATTTATTGTCTTTGGCTCTATTTGAGAAAGAAAAGCCAAGTTGTTGTTTTGCTTGAATGATGATCAGGTTCTTAGCCCTTCTTGTGGATTTTCAAAAATGAATTGCATGGGATAAGAAGGTGAGTGTTTCCATTCTCTTTGAAGTTTTTATTATGTTCTAGACATTTCTAGCTGACTGTGTTCTTTTTCTGGTTGACTAAAGTCTGGATTTATAGGAGTGGTCTGATTGGTGTTCAGTCGACTGGGTTCATTTTCCAGTTGACTGTAATTTTGGTCAGATTTAATTTTCTGATTCTCATTTAAGTCAAACACATTTCCTTGACTTTTCTAATTTGAAGGTTGAACAGAGACAGGAGTAAGTTCTTCATCATCATCTGTGGCTATATATTTCTTGAAATTTGAGTTCGAATCATCAAAAACTACATGCATGGATTCTTCTACTACAAATGTACTTTTATTGAAGACTTTATATGATTTACTAGAAGTTAAATATCCTAGATATATTCCCTTATCACTCTGTGCATCAAACTTTCCTAAGTTGTTTTTGTCATTGTTATGAGTAAAACATTTGCAACCAAAAGTATGAAAATAACTAATATTAGGTTTTCTTCCTTTCCAAAGTTTATAAGGTGTTTTCAAGAGAATAGGCCTTATTAAGCAACGATTTAAAATGTAGCAAGCGGTATTTATAGCTTCATCCCAAAAACATTTTGGGGTAGATCATTGTCAAGAAGCATAGTTCTAACCATATCTTGTAGTGTTCTATTCTTTCTTTCCACCACACCAATTTGTTGTGGGGTTCTAGGAGAAGAAAAGTTATGGTTGAGTTCATGCTTATTGCAGAAGTTTTCAAAAGATTTATTTTCAAATTCACCACCATGATCACTTCTAATGCTTGAAATCAAATACCCTTGTTCTATTTGAACTTGTTTACAAAATACTTCAAAGAATTTGAAGGTTTCAACCTTATGACTTAGAAAGTACACCTAAGTGTATCTTAAGTAATCATCAATGATGACAAATGCATAACTTTTTCCACCAAAGCTTCTAATTTGAGTGGGTCCAAACAAGTCCATGTGTAGTAATTAGAGTGGTCTAGAAGTAGAGACACAATCCTTTGATTTAAAAGAAGACTTTGTTTGTTTCCCAAGTTGACATGCATCGTATATATGATCTTTTTCAATATTTAGTTTTGAAAGACCTTTGACAAGGTCAAGTTTATAAAGTTTTGATATGAGATGCATGCTAGCATGATCCAATCTTTTATGCCATATCCAAGAGTCATTACAAACAGATGAGAAACATGTAACATTTTGAGTAAATAATTCTTCTATGTTCAATAAGTATATGTTACCATGTCTTTGGCCTACAAAGAGAGCTTTGTCACCATTGAACACTTTACAACAGAGTGATTCAAACATTACTTTGTAGCCTTTGTCACATAGTTGACTAATGCTAAGAAGATTATGTTTGAGTCCTTCAACATGATACACATTTTCTATACAACAGTCAAGGAGTAATTATACCTTACCTATGCCAAAAATTTTACCTTTGTTGTTATCTCCAAATGTGACCGATCCACCATCCTTCATTGATATTGAGATGAATTTGGATGGCTCTTTTGTCATGTGTCTTGAACAGCCACTGTCCATGTACCATTGATTCTTGAGAGTTCTTCCTTTGAGACAGATTTGTAGAAACATCTATTTTGCTTTAGGTGCCCAAACTTGCTTGGGTCCTTTCTTGTTAGTATGGACAGAGAGGGTGTCCTTAGGAATCCAGATCATGTTCTCTTTATAATACTTACATTTGTAGCAAGTGTGTCCTTTCCTTTGGCAGTGAATATAGACAGAAGAAGATTTTACAAAAAAATTCTTGTAGAGTTTAACAAAATTATTTTTATTGTAACCAAGACCAGATATATCAAAGCTGCATTTTTGCTGTCCTAATAGCAGATTTAAGTTTTCTTTTCCTCTGACAAAATTTGCTAAATCTCTAGTCAATATAAAGACTTTAACTAGTAAGCCTTTATTTTCACTTGAAGCCTTTTCATGTTCAATTTTTAGGATATGGAAATTTTTTTCAAGCAACTGTTTTTCCTTTTCCAACCTTCAGTATTTAATAAATAATTTTTCGAAATCTTCAAACATCTCATTTAAAGTATCATGTAATTCTTCTTCAGAGGAGCCAGTGGTTACCTCATTTTCTAATGTAGCTATGAAGCATAGGTTGGCCACTTCTTGTTCTAGCTCTTCTTCTTCTTTGTCATCTTCATCACACCATGCTGAAGAGCTCTTTTTTTTTTTTTTTGTGGTTTTGCCAAACTTTTTCTTCAAGAAGGGGCAGTCAGATCGAATGTGTTCGTTTTTCCCACATTCATAACAGGTTATGGTGTTATTTCCTTGTTCATCCTTCTTGAATTCCTTCCTTGGGAAGTCTCTTTTGTTCATCATGAGCTTACCTTCTGTCTAGTATATTTTTCAAATTTCTTTGAAAATAATGCTAGATCTTGTAAATCTATTTCGCTTTCTTCATCCTCTTGTTGCTTAAAGGTTACTGCTTTTAGTGCCATATTTCTTTCTCTTTTCAATTCATAGTGCTTGAGATGATTATTCTGGTATGCGATAAGAATTCCTCTCAGCTCATCATAAGTTACTTCTTTGAATCTCTAGCTGCTCTCAATGTTGTCTACTTTGGATTTCCAGCTCTTTGGGAGAGATCTTAGTACTCTTTTTACAGTTTCGTGATTCGTGTAGGACTGTTTAAGAAGCTTTAATTGAACCATAATTTTTGAAAAATGATTAAACATAGCTTCTATGTCCTCATTATCCTTCATTTCAAACAGTTTCAGTTTATACTGTAAAGTACTTATCTTTGAGTCTTTCACATGTGTTGTTCCTTCATGTGTGACCTCTAACTTGTCCCACATTTCCTTTGCAGTATTACATGTTAAGATTTTATCATATTCTTCTCCACTGACTCCATAGTATAGTATATTTATGGCTCTGGCATTTGCTTGAATCATCTTGATATCTTCTTCATCATATTCTTTTTCAGGTTTGAGTTCTCCATTTTCTGTTTTAGGAAATTTCGGCCCTTGTTCAATAACTTTCCACATTGGATAATCTGTGGCTTGTATAAAGATCTTCATTATGCCTTTCCAGTGTGTGTAATGATTTCCATTAAAGTAAGGAGGCCTTGAGGTGGAGTGACCTTCACTAAAATAAGCTCCCTCAAGATGTTGTGTAGTCATTTTCTGTAAAAGGATCTTTTCTCTTGGCTGTAAAGCATAGATCAAGTGAGACCAAAACTTTGATACCAATTGACAGTGCACCTAGAGGGGAGGAGTGAATAGGTGCACTTAAAATTTTTGTTTTAAATTTGGTTTTGAAAATTTTATTTAACTGAAAAATTTTACAGTCAACTGTAATTGACAATAATTAATTAACTGAAATAAAATACAGTTAACTGAAAATTTCAATAATGAGTTCACTTTACCAGAATAGAGGGAAGGAGAGAAGAGTGAACTAAAAGTATCTTTTAGATAGCTACAAATGCAATAAATAGTCAACTATAATAAATTAAATTTAACTGAACTTTTCAACACAGAAGGATTTGAGACAGAAGAAAATACAGTTAACTGTAAATATTTTAGCGACCTGAATTTCTTGAAAAGAACTGACAAAAGAAGAATGCAGTTAACCGTAAACTTTCAAGTTGACTGAGAATTATATTGACAGGCATAGATCAGGAAAAGAGAATCAAACACAAAAGTTTATCCTGGTTCGGCCAATCACAATGCCTACTTCCAGTCCTCTTGTCTTTTCCAAGGGATTTTCTACTAAGAAAGTTTTTCTTACACTTTCACAGGGAGTTTTCACATGCTAACTCTAAGCACAAGGTTTTCTAGCTCAACCTCAAACTTTTACAATCACAACAATCCTTTTCTCTACTTGAGACAGAGGTATATCAATAGATAAGAAAGAGGTTTATAAACCCTTCACAGTTGGGTTTTCTTTAACAGCATAAGAGTGCTTCTAGCAAGCAGATAAACCAGAGACTAAGCTCAATAAAAATAAAGTAAAAGGAAATGTTACAGAATGCTTCTTTCTTTCAGCTCTTTTTTGTTTCTATTTCTCGGTTCTGCACTTTTTCAATGCCAGAAACTTCTCGATATTTATATCTTTATTCATAAAGAGACGTTGGAGTGCATTAATGGCAAAAGATATTGAATGAAGAGAGAGAGATATCGTTGCTTCTTCTTCTGCTACTTTGATGCACTGATTTTGGCTCAAATGAAACGTTGGCTTCGAGTTTCTCTGAGAAGCCATTAATAGTTACTGCTGTCTTTTCTTCCACGAGACAAGAAGGAGGCGCAGGTATAGGAGATTCAGAGAAGATTTTGATAGCTTTCACTTCATAACAGCTTTTGTATTTTTGAATGAGCTGTCTTACACTTGGGCTGAAATGGGCTGAGTTAGAATTTCTGCAGATGTTGTTTTTTGATGTGGGCTAGGCCTTTCTTCTTCATTGGATTTGCTATTCATCAAACATGGGTTTTGAGCCATTTTGGGCCAACAGTGACAACACCAACGACACTTGTATGAGAAGTTCTTGGTCATCATACTTGGACACAAGAAGCCCGCATGCTTGGTCACGCCATCATTCTCGAGCTGTTTCTCTTCCTTCGGTAACGACAATGCCAACATAGGAATAGAAAAGGAGGAAGGTAGAATATATTATATGGTTAGCATTGTTTTGGGTGTGGAGCATGTCACTGTGGCTCCTGTGGCTTTTATCATCTTTACCTCAGCAATGGTTTTAGCCACAGGATGAAATAAAACGGTATTAGTTTCAAAAGTAACGACAGGGACTAAATTTTAATGTTTAGAAAGTATAAGGACTGATTTGAAAAAAAAACAATAGGGACCAAATTAAACATTGATGTAAACTAAAGGGACCAAAGAATTAATTTTCCCAAAGAAAAATAAAAGGAGACTTAAGACCCTTAAGACTCGAGAAATATAAGCCTAAAATGAAAATGATCAAGCAAATAACTACAAGGTCAAATTAGTTAAACTTAAAGGATTATGGAAAATAAAGGGAAAAAAAGGAAAAAATAATAATTAATAAGTCTCACATTGAATATTTAGAGAAAGAGAAGATTATATAAGAATTAAAGATATTAACATAAGCTTATCTATTAACACTTACAAATAACTCAACATCTTTCTTGTTATAACCTTACTCTTCAAACTTAATAGATAGGATTGCTTATTTGTATTTTAATTCTTTTCAAAATTAAAGTAGTTGATATATATATATATATATATATATATATAGATAGCATTGATCATTCCAACATAATACAATCCTTTCCCTTTGGGGAAGTGACCAAACATTGTTGTACGTAAGTTTCTTTTGCTTGACTATTGCTTCTTCATCTACGAAACCAAAGTTAACACATAAAAATAAAAGCATATGTAAAATACATCTAGAATTTTTGGCATACTTACCAATCATGTTGACCAACTAAGCCCTTTTGCATGAAGGCGCACATGGAGGCTACGAAGATGCTTCAATTACCTCATCCTCATTATCTTCTTCATCGTCATGGGCAGTTGCTTTAAGTGGTAATTGAGTACCTCTAAGGCTGATGTACTCTAAAGGATTACTTAAGGTAGTCGGCACTTGCATGGGAGAGCCACGAGTAGGACATGAACTACTCTTTTTTGTGGTGTAAAATCCCTTCATCTTTGGGATTCTTAGGAAAAAAATTTAAAATAAATAAGCAAATATTGCCACAATTAATAATAGAAAATAGTTAAAATTAACTAAAAATACTACTAGATATGGCATAATTAATATAAACATAGCAAAACTTCTTGCCAGTGATATATTCTTTTATCCTTTAGTAAATAATATGTCCAAATTTTGATATTCATATGGCTCATTTCATAATATACTTCCTCATTGTCTTCTCTCATTTTGTATAAGTTACGCAGCTTAAGATGTATAGGTATACTCCAATTCTAACTCATCTTTCACATAATAAATTATTTGAGGCTCTGAAGCTTGAATGTATGGCTTATATATTTCTTGCCAACCATGATATTACAATAGTAGAGTATGGGTTCCATAAACAATAACATTATTTATTTAAATAAAAGAGTATAATACAATTTATTTCAACTTTAATTTAAATAAAATTCATAATATATTCCACTTGATTCTAAATTAAGAACACATCTAATGTAAATGAAAATTTTAAACTACAATATTGCAAATTTAAAAGGAAAAAACACAATAATAGAGCATGGGTTCCATAAACAATAACAATAATTATTTAAATAAAATAGCATAATATAGTTTATTCCAACTAAAATGTAAATATAACAAAAAAAATCTGAAAAATTATTCCAAATGTTACACATGACATGAACCCAAAAACTCAAAACTAGGCTAAGGAAATGAAAAAGGTTAGAATGAAAAAAAAAAAATACTTGAATGCACGAACAACCTCAGTAGCGAAGCAACGATGGTCGCAGCTAATAAAACAATGGTAGCAACGTGGATTCATGTCGGTCTGGTGGCGGGCGACCTTTAACCAGTAGTGTCACACCCTATAACTCTAGAGTGTAACCGACACAAGAGATGAGTAAAATTTTCTAACCTGCAAGCCTACACTAGATGAAAATTAAAATTGTATCCAAACTTTCAAACCTTGCATCATGCTCAAAGTAAAATTTGCCCCTTCTATAATGATATCTAGTCTATATTCAACATAAAGATTTTGTAGAAATTTCGGTAGAGCCTTCCCAGTAAGTGGGACATCTCGATATTTCTACACAATCATGCCAATCAGCTAAACATACATAAAGAGCTCTCCACTTTTACCATAGTGAAACAAAACAAAATACATAAAAAAAAAGGGGTAGGGAAACACAATCTATGGTCATTAGGATATATAGCTAGAGTGAATAAAAGAATAGCTACCCTGAATTATATATACAACCTAAAAAAAGTGCAAAACAAAATGAATTAGAGTTAGTCCTCGCAAAACCAAGCAGGTTCAGCCAAGGAGATCCTCGGTCACTCTTTAGCTCCTTCAAGTAAATCATCAGCTCCATTATCTGAGACAACAAATTTTTCTAGCAGATAGCATCCCAAAATCAATAAGCAATATACATATGTAATCAACAATCAAATGCATGATAATTGTCACACCCCAAAATCCCTGGAGTGGGACTGGCACAGGCAACTAGGAAATCCCTGAACCTGCAAGCCTTACATTGGAGGGACAGTCAATACCATGCTAAAACTATATAGTTTACACCATATGTAACAACTTGCCTTAACATAAGAATAAAAGGGTTAATACAAAACAAAGAGTTTTGTAGAAATTTCGGCAGAATCTCTCTAGTAACTAGGACATCCCAAAATTTCTACAATACCTTATAAAGCAATACAAATATATAGGAGAGCTCTACTCTCACCAGCACAGCCCAGCAACATAAATACAATATACAACAAATAAGGAAAGTTCAACTGTGGTTCTTATACAACCCCAGACATACAAAACAATGACTATTGTTCTAAATATATACATATAAAAAATAAGTCATACAACCCCCGACATACAAAACAATGACTATTGTTCTAAATATATACATCTAAAAAATAAGTCATGAATATCAAACTAATAAAAAAGAATAGGTCCCGCAATATCCCAAGCGGGGCTCACCAACAAAACTTCCTGTCTCTATTCCACTACCTCTGGGAAGTCGTCTATCTCTCTATCTAAGACAAAAATTTTTCAGCAGATAGCACCCTAAAATCAGTAACAAAATTTCATATATAAATTGAAATAAAAAATTGGTCAAGAGTTAAATGAAATGAAATAACATTTAAACTGCTAGTAATCACCGTTATAAGTAAACAGGTTTAGCTAAATAACACACTTTTCATAACATTGAATTTAAAGTGTCATACACAATGAATCAACAAGTTTTTAAGGGTCATTTTAGGGGAAGGACTACTAAAGACCCATCCGATGTGGCACATAGCCACAAAAGGGCAAATCACAGCAAGCGAGGATACACAATCCTCGAGGCAAATAACCAATCGGTGTGAGGTCATAACTCACAAAAATTATCATTCATCGGTCATAACCAATTGGCAGCCAGTGTCCTATTTAGTCCTTCCAATGATAATGAAATTAAAACATGCGTGCATAGGGGAATACAGCTAGTATGCATGAAATCAAATTGTCTTTCAATATTAGTTTATCTAGCAGCTATTTGTAACAGTACACATGATGTTTCTCAAAAGTCATTTTCAAAACCATACATAATGCCATCTAATATATTAAGAGAGTTTATCTACTCATCATTTCAATTCTAATAAAGTTTAGTTATGCCAATATTAAAAATGATAATTAATAAACACTTCCAAATAATAAAAAGTGAAGCATAAAGAAAAGTATTGGAGAGTTCTATCTGTGCACCTAAGTGTCATTAACTACCAGCAACTCAATGTCTTCTCTTGGTGACTCTATCACTTTTACGAACTACCTACACCAATTGGAAAGCAAGAAATTACTTCTCTTCCTTTTTATCACTTAAAACAAACTCTAGCTCATATTCCCTGATTCCACCACTAACTTTCCCAGAATTTTTATCAATTTACATTTACTGCCATTAAAAATTTTTGAGTTTTCATTTTAGTCCCAAATTTCATACCCTTGCCTTTAACCCAAGAAAAACCATGATTAACAATAGGGTTTCATGCATACACCTCAAAAGTGTTCTTATAGGATCAATTTGAACTCATTACAATGCATCATTTCACCATTTTTTGAAAACCCCAAAATTTTAAAACTTTTCAGTTTGGTCCTTGTTAAAACAACTCTGAAAAACTAGCCAAAATCATGGTTCCAAAGTTGAAATTCGATGGATAGGGGCCTAAAATGCTTCTCCTAATATCATTTTCATGAAACAAATGCTTAAAACTCACTGAATCATAGAAGCGCTGGTTTGAGCTTCGCGAAGACCGCCAGAAAATCGATGTTGCCACCGGCAATTGCTGGAGGTGACCGACCAAAACACATTGCCAGTGAGCGGAGAAGCTGGCTAGAAGAGGTGGTGGCTGACCGTGGCAGAGGAAGAGTAGCAGAAATCACAAAATGAAGCAGGGTTTTGGACGTGAAAATGATAAGAAAGAGATGGAAAATGGAAGAAAAAGTAAGAAGGGCAATTTGGTAATTTCACCTTAGGGAGACACGTGTCAACACCAAAATATTCTTAAAGGAGGAAGGAGCTACATTTCGAATCCGCGCCCTCTTGAATCTGGATGCCCAACCTTACCACTAAGCCAAAGCTCATATCTAATTAATAATACCCACTACAAATATTTATACTCTCCCTTTTTCTATGAACAAAATTTTGCATCATAATTTAGCAAGTGTTACAATAATAGTTTGTATGAATCATGATAAACATTTAACTTACATAAAAAAAATCTCCAAAAATAGCAACCAAATATCTTATGAACATTGTAAGACATGTTTTATTGCTCGAATCAAGATGCCTTTATAAAGTAAAAAGAAAAAAAAAATAATGAATCCTTGAATATCTATTAAGGGGAAGGACTACCGTGGACTAACATCTAATTATCCAATGTGGGCACACAACCTACAAGGTAACTCACAACAAGTGAGGACACATAGTCATCGAGGATAAATAACCAACAAGAGTGAGGTCATAACTCATGAAAATTAATCATCCATAATGGCCATTACACAGGGCCAACACCTTCATTAACCCTACTAGCTGGGTATTTTCCAAGGTGCACCAAGGGCTAACAAAACTGTTGTTAGCTTCCAATGTTCTAACTAGTCCTTCCAGACCCAAAGAAATATATGACAAAGGTGTATGGAATCAATTTACTTTACAAATACTAACCTATCTTGTGGTTGCACTTAACCGTACTCATAATTCCTCAATGGTCTTTACTAATCCATACACAATGTAATTATGTAAATTACCTTTGGAAAACCCTCTTATAGAATTTAACATTTTCAAATAATAATACTAACAATAATAATGATAACAATAATCATCAGAATATTCTAATAAAGAAAAAAAAGACAGAAATCACGTAAATGAGTTGGGAGTGTTATCTGCGCACTTGAATGTTGTTAACTAACAGGCAACCTAATTTCCTTCAACTCAGGTGGAAGTCTCACTACTAAGAAATTCTTATGCCAACAGGAAAAATTGAATTACTTCCATTCTCTTATTCCAAACATTTTTTTGGCATCAAGTTTATATCATAAATATTATTAGAAGTACTATAATCACCTCATCATCTACCATTCTTTAATCAAGCCTTAATACCATCATAACACCATCATTACATCTTGATTTAGAATTTGAAAGCTTCTCTTTCTTTCACCCAAACACTATCAATATCAATTTCTCATTAGAACTCTTACAATCACAAGGAAACGAGACTTTATAAATATATCCCAATAAGAATTTTCATTCTAACATATCATCAAGTAATAAATAAATTTATCAATTTACTAATTGCTAAAACCTAATACAATCATTCTCTTAATATAAATTCCATTATTAAATTTCTAACAACATGATTAGATTATAGGTCATTTATAATAGGCTCTTCCACATACTTATCCTTCTTATTAACCCTTCCATAAATATAAAATTCAAGGTAAATTATGAGACATTATCAATTCATCTTTCATATCAAAACAGTAATTTCTAATTGTTCCAATTACTTCTTGATGTTGTTAATTGAAGCCTTAAATATCAAAAAGTTCAATTTGGTCCCTTAGGAACCTTAAATTCACGACAAAATTGGAGGTTTCCAAATTGGCCTGAATTTCTTAAAATTAGGAGAAGGAAATGGATGAAATTAATAAGAGGAATAAAAGGCACATTGAAATTTTGAGTTTAACTCACTAATTCAAGCTCAATTTGAAGAAATTTGCAACGTTTTCCCCTTTTTAAAACCCTAACGCAAACACCTTAAACATTCACCAAATATGAAGCAATTTTCATGATAATGAACATGAAATTAGAGGGGAATGGACGAAAATGAAGTGAGGAATAGAAAGCACATCAAAAACACCAAAAAAATCTCATCATTTACGTTCAATTTCCTCCTATTTTGCGGTGAACTCTGAACATTGACAAAGAGATGTTTTTTGTTGGAAAAATGGTGACCTCCGACCAATGCCTCGCTGGCGATAACAGCACAGACAATAGAGAACAACACCGGTGATGAGAAGTTGAAGAACGATAGACATGCAGTGGGGGAGAGTTTCTCTATATGCTGAACGTTAAAGGGTATCGGGAAGAAGGAAATATAAGATTGGGGGTATTTTTGTCATTTCACCTCTTATGGACAAGTGTCAGCGTCAAAAGAAAATGAAAGTGGGGAAGCTAAGATTTAAACCGTAGTCCTCTTAGATATTGGAAGTGAGGCCTAACCATTGAGTTAACCTCAATTTTAGAATATTTTTCCACATCAGATAATGTTATGTCTTACTAAACTTCCTTGATAATTTCTCTTATTTTATATTTATTTATTTTACTTTATTCACTAACTAAATGATTATATATATATATATATATATATATTCCGCTAAATAAAATTATTGGGTTATTACAAGTAGACTAACAGCGTGGGCAGCCTCATTCACCCTATCTTTGTCTCTTTCTCCTTTTCAGCGCCACTCTACTCTTTCTCTCATGTAGTGCACGACTGAAAATGAAAGGAGGGCTAGGACTTTTTAAGTGGCGTTCCTTGTGGTTAATATCTAACTGTAGCAAATTCCCTACGATTCAGTTGAAACTGCAAAAAATATCATTGACAATTTCTTGTGGTTAGTCTTAAACCCAGGGATTTCCTCGCGGTTACTATATAACCGTAGGGAAATCATGGAATCCCGCAGTTTCAATGTTGTGGTTGTTTTGTTAACTGTAGGCAAAACAAAACATGTTTTGCCTATAGTTTTAAAAACTGCAGTTAGGCTATGTTTCTAAGTTTAAAGGAGGATGGAATGGAGCGGTCATTAATAGAATGACATGGAATGGAATGAAATGGAGTGAAGTGACTTGATTAAATATGTTGTTTGGAAGTTTTAATAAGGAAAATGAAGGACTCTTAGAATTTTTGTTTGGAAGTTATAATTAAATAAATGAAATGGAATGACTTATTAATTATTATTTTCAATATTATCCCTTATAATATAAACTTATAACTAATAATTTTATCTTCGTTCAATACATGAAATAGAAATGTTGTCCATAATTGTTTCCTTTCTTTTACTAATTCTCCTATTTTCTCTTTCTTTTGATTTCTCAACTCACAAAATATAACATAATTATGAAATAAAATTAATATATATCTTATGTAAATAACTTATAATATGTAAAAATTATTTATTTTAAAATTGTTTTAAATAAATAAATTTGATATTTTAATTAATGATTCAATAGAATAAAGGGACAAAGATTAAATTTTTAATTCGCTAAAGAAATGAAGTTTCTAGAAGAAATACTTCACAATACAAATATTGGATAAACTCGTAATTTTAAGAAGTATGGAAGGGTATAATAATACTTTTAATTAATGAGTCAGTCCCTTCCATCTTTAACCTCCCAATTTGGAGGGACAATAAAAGTAACATTTTGGATGGTTAGGGAGGGTCTTGGAGGGCCTCCCTTACCATTCCATTTCATCTTCATAAAAATATCCAAACATGCATTCATCCCAATTTGACCATTCCATTCCTTGCCACTCCCTCCTTGACTTTCCATCCAAACATAGCCTTAATGAACCGCTATTAACTATCAATTTTTTTATAGTGTGAACAAATTGTTTTATGAGTCAATTACTTGTAATTGTGAGCTTGGTTTGAAGATTTAATTACTTCCTTATCGTTTATATAAGAAGTGATTGTCACGCCATTTCCCTTACAGTGAAGGGTTCTCTCTTTTTTATCAATCAACTACCATGTGATAATGTATTTTACAACAGGGTCTTGCTCAAGCAAGCTATCATTTGATGTGTTTTTTATGTATCTTTATTCAAAATCGATGTTGAGCTTGCGGACTTGAGTACAATCTTGACTCTTGACAGTGACGATTTTTACAGCCTGCTTGCAAGTGCAACTCACGGCCATAACGAAAACATAAGAGACACAGAAGTCAGAATAACAATTGCAAAATGATATTCTGTGCCCATTATTCATCTAACAACTTTTCAGGTTTTGTTGATTACCGAGGCGTGTGTTGGGCTACAATATTACAGCAAGTGGCAAATGACTCTTTCAATCTCAATCAATATGTCTATGGCCAAAAAAAGATTGAAAAAGCTCAATCAATATGTCAATATCCAATATTTCTTTCAGAAAACTCATCGGTGATTTCTTTAAGTAAATTCATTGCTCAAGTACTTCTGCAAGTGCTTTCCAGCTGACTAAATCAAAGATTGTTTCATCTTAATATTAAAAAAACTTGAGCTGATGGTAACTATTTTTTTACGTGTCAAAACAACGACTGCTGTTTATGTTTATAAAAATGACTCAAGATTCGGCAACAAGCACCTTTGCGCTGAAGTTGAAGGAGAACAACGGAAAGAAAAAGATAAACATGGGAAGCTAGGCTTTTTCCTACAAAGTAGGCTTTGGAAGATAAAGTTTCCATATGCAATTCCTAAATTTGGAATACAAATTGCTAATATTCACCAAAATTGGAAATTGGTGCGTCCAGACCAACAAAATTTAGAATCATGTGTCTCCCCCGCACATAACGTGGCACATTTAATATATACTTTTAGTAGTATTACGTCTTTTTCAGAGAAGTGATCGCTGCAATTTGTAAACTAGAAAAGGGACATATTCCACTCTCTTAATCTTCACCCCAAAAAAAAAATTTGAGGAAGCAGTGCTAGCTATTAATTAATTACAAATGGAACTATGCCACTAAGCGTTAGTGATGTCTTTTAAGGCGAGAATGCGCTTGTGCAGGTGCTTCAACAATAAGAATAAAAGCAGATGGAGGACATGAAAATTCGTATGGATGAATGAGACGAACAGAACGGCTTCTAGTTAAAGAAACTCCACCTTGTTCCTTTTCCAAACTTGGAACTTGTTTGAATCCTTGAGTCTGTTTTTATTCTGAAATGACACTCCCCACTGACGAACCTCACAGCCACCCTTGAGCATTTATGGTGGAGCTCCTTTATGCCCTGAACCAATCCTCAAGAATCTCCCAAGAAATTAGACAGCAACAAAAAAGAAGCAGAAAAAACGAATCACTCAACCAGAAACAGCAACCTTCATATTTTGTGTGCATGTAATTAAGGAAGGTTCTTCACGCAAGGAATTCAGCAAAATTTCTGATGGTCTTATTTTATGATCAGCCCGCGAAATGTGATTATGAATTAATGTTGAATAAGAATTGGTAGAGTTTTTCAAGATTTTATAGTTTAATAAAACAGCAGCTTCACAACTTGCATAGAAAGGACCCATTGGACGAGAAATTCATTGATTAGAAATTCAGCCAATCAGGAACCGAGTAGAGGAGGCCCATAGGGTATCATGAGACTAACTAATATATGATTTCCGTAGAAACATCCCTCAGAGGAATTAATTGTTGAAATAAAGTGCCTGCGAAAGACAAAGTATATTATTTGGAGTGGTGGGGGAGCACCTATGATTGTAGTTTTGTTATTCCTTAAAGGGGCGATTTTAATTCACACTTTATCTTCTCTCTACATCTAATTCTACCCTGAAACATATATAAAATAATAATAATAAAGGAAAAAAAAATGTAGCTTGCAGGTTACTTTACAACACTATAAATAAGGAGCTCATTCGCCCATTCTCAGCAGGAAATCTCATTGAGGTTGTCTTCTAGTCTAGTCTAGTTTCCACATACTAAAGTACTCATATATATCCTCCCTTGTTGCTACTTACTTTGAAAATGGCGAGAATGTCGACAGAACCTCTTGTTGTTGGGAGAGTGGTAGGAGATGTTCTTGATTCTTTCACCCCAAGTGTGGAAATGACTGTGACTTACAACAACAACAAGCAAGTGTTTAATGGGCATGAGCTCTTCCCTGCCGTACTGACGACCAGGCCTAGGGTTGAGATTGCTGGAGCTGATATGAGATCCTTCTTTACTCTGGTATTTCAAGACCTCTTTCTTCCTATTCTTCTTTTTTGTATTTTAAACCCTAAAACATGAAAAAGGAAAATCCTTTGAGCTGATTGCTTTCTTTTGTATTACCATACTTAACTTTATTATTGGAATGCTCTTTTACTGCAGGTTATGACAGACCCGGATGTTCCTGGCCCTAGTGATCCTTATCTCAGAGAGCACTTGCACTGGTACTAAATGCATGAAACTGAACCTGTTTTCTTCTTTTCTTTCTAGTAATAAAATACGTTTATTTTATTTAAAATTGCCAAAATGTAATTAAATTTAGGCTACACTTTTAACACCAGACAGTCTAGTTATTACATAAAATGGTCAATATTATCAAAAACTATTATACATAAGTGTGTCTGATAGTTCTTATGCATGCATTCCTTTCATCACAATAACATTAAACTGCAAACGTAATTAAATCTGAAGCACGTGAAGAATAGAAATACTAAATACCTCCGCAAAATTGCATGTTCTCTAACCATGAGTTGAAAATCAAATTAAACCAAATTGATCTGAGAGAGGGAGACAGACAGGAAAGAAAACAAGTTTCTAGGAGGGTACAAGGTAAATCAATTATTAAGATCCAACTAACGGTCAAATTTGGTCCAAATTGTGTGTTTCTTTTTCAGGATAGTGACAGACATCCCAGGAACAACAGATGCCACATTTGGTAGGTTCATGCTCATTAATTATATTATACTGATTGATCTGCTAAGACAAAGTGTAAGAGAGGAGTGATCTAGAGAGACTGACTTGTTTTATAACATGCATCTGTATCATGTAGGCAAAGAGTTGGTGAGCTATGAGATCCCGAAGCCCAATATAGGGATCCACAGGTTTGTGTTTGTGTTGTTCAAGCAAAAACGCAGGCAGTGTGTCACTCCACCTTCCTCCAGGGATCACTTCAACACTCGCAATTTCGCTGCAGAAAACGAGCTTGGCCTTCCTGTCGCTGCTGTCTACTTCAATGCACAACGAGAAACCGCTGCAAGAAGACGCTGAACAATTAATTAATTAGCTATTAGTTAACTAATGTATGGAATAAAGTGATTGTCTACCTCCTGTGATGTGGGGGAAGTGTGGTAGTTTCAGCACATGAGGTTGAAATAAGTGGCAGAAAAAGATAATCATTTCTTCTTGGACTTTCTGCTATACATGCTTCACTTTCCATCAGATCGTTGTACTGTATTTTTCGTCATTCCAAGCATCCGTAGTTATTACCTTGTGGGTATATTCAGGGGATCTTATAGAAATAAGAGGCGTGGTTTGCTTTAGTTTCTACGTTAGGGTTTGCCTTCCCCTGTGTGTTCTTCTCTAATCTGAATTATATTGTTCAGACATAAA
The DNA here is from genome assembly GCA_037074485.1 of Delonix regia. Classification (NCBI taxonomy): domain Eukaryota; kingdom Viridiplantae; phylum Streptophyta; class Magnoliopsida; order Fabales; family Fabaceae; genus Delonix; species Delonix regia. Next base: position 41,784,652 of record CM073449.1, read on the forward strand.
GATTATGACTTTATCAGTAACTAGCAAGTCTTCCCTGTCTATTTGTGCTCTCTTTCAAACGTCAGATTCAGATATATATATCTTGGCTTGTGCAGGTTGCTTTTATGTCATCCGCTTTACCTTTATGCGTTAACCTAGTACAGGAATGGTGTCTGAATGACCAAGTATAGAATGACATTTATCATCTCTCCGAATCGACACGAAGATAAGTGGTGCAGAACTGTAATAATGAGAATAGGCATGCAATCTTCACCACTAATCCAAGTGCACGTATTCAAAGATTATGTCTCTATTAAGAAGTGTATTGCGGACGTATGTATCTAAGCCATTAAGTAGAGATTACAGTGTATATGGTATTGCCAGCCATAGTGGTGGTGATAATTAGAATGAAGGAAAATATTAGATAAAAATTTGAAAGTCATAAATCCATAATAAGGGTTGTTGGTGCATCTGTGCACTTGAAAAATGTTTATGGTACACCATGAGTGGAATTCTAAAAGCACACAGATTGACGCTAAATTTGTTAAAATGGAATACACTAAAGTGGAATAAGCTAAATTTTTAAGTTGGTACGAGAAATACATATTATTGGATGTAATATATAATTGAAGTGGGCAGTCAATTTCGTCAAAATTATTTGAACACCAAATACCAGTGAGAGGCAAAGTAGACAGAAAATATGAAAAAAAGAAGAAGCTCAATTTAATAAATAAAAAGAGATATCACATTTATACACAAAGATATTAGGGTGGTAGTTCGCTTTTGTCAATGAATTATTATATACTTGATAATAATATCAGAGGATTTTTGCGTCTGTGTAATTTATTAGGACAATAGGCAGGTTTAATATGGTTCAATATATGGCCCAAAAAACACACTCAACCTTGTTCACTATGACAGACAAAAGATTAAGATTTTCAAGTTTCCATAAATTTTTTAGGAAAGGCGTCGATATATATACAAGTAATAGATTATTTAAGAATTGACTTAATTACATTTTTTTACTACAAAAAATTGCATTAGTTCTCTTAAAACCAAATCATCTTACAAATGAACCTATTTTAACAGCAATATTCCCAAATTTTTGAAATAAAACAATTTTTAAAATCTATTAAAATTTTTAAAATCATTTAATAAAAAAGCTTTCGTAAAAATAATATTTATAAAATATTTTTTTTACAAATAAATACTCAAATAAAAAATTAATATTGAATTTGAACTATAAAGTTTGCATTATATATTCAACTAACATAAGTACTGCCGTAAAAGTATACAATTTTGGCAGTACAGAATTTTTATTTTTTAAAAATAAATAATAGTAATATAATTTTGAAAAATATATTTTAATCTTACTTTCCCTAAGCAATTAACCATTATGTTTTTCTTTTAGTTATAAAAAGATACACAACCCTCCCTAATAGCCTCAAACATATGATTTTTTATTTATTTATTGAAAACACAAAACCTTCTAGAAAACAAATATTTCAGAAATTTCTATTTCAACATTATTTATTTTGTTTTAAAAAATAAAATTAACTTCTAAAATTTTGTTGGATCTATGCAAGGCTTATGTTTATTAATAGATATTTAATATTCATATTATTTTTATATAAAAATTAATTATTATCTTTTCATAAATGGTTAAAAAAAATTTAAAATCATTTTGTGAATATTTTTCCTTATTCTTAAAAATTATACATTTTTTAATCAAATGATTTTAAAATTTTGAAAGTTTGATTTAACTATTTTATATTGGTCAAATATGTAATATTTATCATATTACATGAGTAATAAATATAAAATTAGGTGTAGTTATAATTTTTTTTGTTAAAGAGAATGTATATATTTTATAGTATTAAGGCGAGTCGTGTAATTAAGTTATCAGGTCTCAATATTTTATGCCCAAAAGAAATTGTCTATGATGGTATTTTAATCAAATTAAGTGTCATTGTAATATATATTTTTAAAATTTGAAGAGGGGCTACTTAATTCTGTGGAGGAAGAAGGAAAGGTAATTTAACTAAATATTTAATTCTGCACTTTTGTTAGATGTTTTAGTTAATTATATTTGAATATCAATATCTTTCTAACATCAACATTATATACACAGCTATTACAATTTTGAAGGAATAAAATGGAATAGATTCCAAAGTAAGTTCTACTGATTTGTCTTAAATTTGATTAAATTATACTTGATATTCTATTTGTTTTAAAATTTATGGTCGATGTTCCTCACATTTTTCTAAAAAGTTAACTTTATATATAATATAAAACTAATATATTCTTTTCAACATGACAACAAAGATAACTATGTTGATGGTAAACTCTAACGTGAGATTGTGATTTTATTCTCGATATTATATTTAAGATAATTAAATAATTTTTTTGAAGAAAACACATTGCGTAAGAAGTAAACTTCATTAATAAAAAAAAGAAGTTGAAATAGAGTTAAGTGTATTTTTTATTAAAGAATATTGATTATAAATTAATCAATCTTCAAAGAATTTAGCATATCCTATGTGCCCAAGAAAGTGTCTTATTTATTTGTAGCAAACTAACATATTGACTATGTCGAAACAGTAGTACATCGTTTTGATATTAATCACAAACAACATTTGCTCTTTCCTTAAAAAAAAAAAAAACCATTTGCTCCATACAAATGGCTCATGTGAGAGAATTAAATGGATAAGCTATGTTCAAATATAATATAGTTATGAACTTATCCCAAATTGAGGATAAGAAAAAAAAAATGACAAAAAAAACACTTATGAGATGAAGTGTAATCAAACCAACGAAACTACTGTAAAAATTGAGAGTACCAGGAGAATCAAAGCTGTACTGGACCACCGAGATACGAAACTACGGAAGGACTTCGAGTTGGCAATAAGGTGTCTCACTTATTTTTTTTCAAGTAAAGTGAAAACTAGAATTCCAAACTGAGGAAGGGAAAGGAACAGCGAAATTAAACCCAGTATCCTAGTAATCCGAATCTTTATGTATGAGTGGAATGTTACCTAAACTCTCACCGTGTCTGGAGACTCAACCTTAATGCCCAACAGACAATAGAAATTTAATGAAAATAACAACAAAATCAAAGAAAGAAAGAAAGAAGGGATGGATTTCTGTCACTAGTTGCTGAGTAGCATAACGCTGTACTTTGACATCAAGATCACTGATGCTGAAACTTGAAGAGGAATTGTGCTTGCATTCCCTGATTGAGGAGTTCAAGAGCCCTCAGGAACGGTAGCCTAAGATATTCCTCCAAAGACATGGGCTCCGTAATATCACCAAGAACTTCAGTTGTCGCTGTCATATGTACTGAACTACAAGCCGGAACGGCGACAGATATATCAGAAATGGGCAGTAAACAATTGGCAAGAAGTGCATTGCCAGTGGAAGTATAGTAACTTTCCCCATAATGAGGAGGTGGGATGGCGTTTACAGCCTCAAGGTCAATCTCAAATAGATCATCATCCTCTTCCATGCCTATCTCTTGAGTGGCTTTTGCATGCACAGCAGAATCTTCAACTGATGCAGTCATGGTTTGCCCGAAACTATTAACAGGGAAGATCATATATTTATTCACGTGGAAGGTAGTAAGTAGAACGCTCTCCAACAAATCTGAAGGAAGTGGGGATGGTTTTTCAACACAGCAACTCCCTTTAGCTGCTCCACCAAATTCAACGCGTTGCTGCCATATACCTCTTTGTAATGTCAAATTTTTAAATATGTGAGCACCACTTAAGCTGCTATTTTCAAAGCACATCACCTAATTACCATCTAATCAATTTTCATTTTTACTAAGGGTACAGCTCTTTTACAACTTGGATGATCCTCAGAATTAGTCGGGTCATCAAATATCAATCTTAGAAACAATGGACTGCTTGCAGGCGTCAAAAATCAATACTCGAGCAAGCGGAGCCTGTTTAGTATTTCGGCTCGTAATCTGACAAGAAGCTCCGATAAAACTATATAATGCTCTGAAAATCTATACATGCCTGTTTCCCGCAGATGAACTTCTATGACAACTAGATCATATTTGTAAAGGCAAGTCCGAAAACAATAAAATAAAAAGTACAACAGTCAATAACTAACACCAAAAATATAATTCTAAACTGAGAAGTGGGGATGGTCACAGTCTCACAGAGAGGCAGTTGATTTACACTCACCAAAATCGTAACATATAGTCAGCAGGAGAGTTACCTACCTCAACAGATAGAACCAGTTGCTAATATACAAAATCATGAAGTCAATAGCACGAGTCATTACCTTTCTTCGCATAGGAAAAGGACAGACTTATGACATCTTTAAATAATAAGGAATTGAAATATTATATATATATATATATATATATATATATATATTTATAATGCTTAGCAACAATCAACAAACTAGCAAATAATGAACTAGTTTTGAAGGTTGCCGTAGCAGCATAGCTTAAAAAAGAAACCGTTAAAAGTCTAGAAAGGACATCTAAACAGTAACCTCTCTTGACTAGTAAATCAAATAAAGGAAAGATCCAAATAGAAAGAGCAACCAAAGATCAAAGGCCTTCAGAATTTCATCACCTACTATTGGTCCTGACCCTGGGACCAAATAATGTGGGGAAATTGGGATAAGGAAACGCAAGAACACCTTCTTTAGGTTCCATTCATGATCCATATCACAAGCAGCAGCATTAAGCCAAATGTTTCCAGAAACAAATAAGAAGTTCCTTCCCAGCAAGGATAATTTGATTACGAGCAGAAGGTGAGCTTCAAATACCTAACCAGGTAATCAAGCAGAGTAAGTGGGGTATATGAAGCACAGATCTATTCCTCACTGATTATAAATTTATAATCGTACATGTCAGAAGCCCTCAGCGAGAAAACAGATTATTTAATGGAAAAAGAGGTATATCTGATGGGAAATAAATTAAAGATCAATCTATCATGGAAAAATTTTGTATCCATTGGTGAGACGCAAAAATGTATAGCAGAGGCATAATTCTTAAGTAGTGGAAGGTGCGGATGGATTCCATTATGGACAATGGACAGGTGCCACCATGGTGGACAAAGGGTATAAATACAGTAATCTTCATTAAGCATTCCACGAACGAATTAATATGAGAGGAAAAAGTGCTAACCAATAGCAAAGATTAAATATTTCCATGTCGCTTTCTACAATTATTTGTGTATAACATCCCACAAAACAATTTTGCAATATAGCATACGCTTAATTTAAAATCAATAAAGGATATGGTTCTAGATTTTATAATACCTTGTTTAGGAAGCAGAAAGAAGAGGTAAAGCAAATGGAGCAATGAAAATTAATAGTTGCATGCATGAATCATGTCTATATTCAGACGGTTTTCATTCCTTCCATTTTCCTTTCCTCTTTTCTCTGTTTCCCAAACAGACTGGTAATTGAAACATGCTCCACGGAAGAAAATAAAAAGGAAAGCTAAAAGCTCATTGTTGTGAGGGTTACACTATATACTCCACGGTAGTCAACATACAAAAATCAATGTAGTCAGAGGCAAAAGGCACCCTAACCTCTAAAATGCTTTAGGCGAATGGCACTAAAAAGGCTGAGTAAAATAAGGCCCTAAAATAAGAAAAATGTTAAAAATATACTATATAAAAATAAAATAAATAATTGTAACTTTATAACAATATTTGACACATAAATAAACTATTCAAAGTTGAAAACATAATAGTATCAAATCAAGAGACATAATAATCATTAAATGAATTAATTTAAGTTACTACAATTACCATTCAAACATAATAATGATTAAGTCAAAACTCACAATAATGTTAGGTGCACTTAACGTTTGGGCTAGTCTAATGAAGTGAACCCTAAGTAGGAAAAAAAAAAACCCTAATAGACATAAGTTAACAAAAGCGCCCAAACGCACTCACCTGGACAGCCAAAAGCGCTGCCAGGAGAGTGCCTTGCTGAAGCCCGTGCCTCTCACACCATGAGAGGCGCTGAGCCTCGACTCAAGGCCTTAGGCACTAAGGCAAGGGCTTAAACAATACTGACAAAAATAATCATTTCAGCAAATCAAATTTCCTTGCAAGTGCTGTTCCGCGGAGCAACAGTATATGTTGAAATGTAAAAGTTATAACTTTCAAGTTGAACCAGTACTAGACTTCTGGATTCAATTGAAAAAGCCCACACGGGTCAGAAATAGAAGTTACATCCAAGTATCCAACAGACATACAAAATTTGGTAGTTTGAGAAAACTTGAATATGAATTTTTTGTCTTTGGTTTAAAATCTTGTTAAAAAAATGGGGGTTCTTCACCATAATATTAATGGCATTTTATTCACCAAAACCTCAAATCAGGTCACAAGAACAACTGCCCTAGATGAACAAACATATAATTGAAGCAAAAGATTATCTTTCCCTCTTAGTCAAGATTGTAAACTCAATCACATACAAACGGTTAGAATTTCATGACATGCTCTATGATACAAGTATAGATGTTCTGTAAAATCAACTGATAAAAAAGAATATGCCACATACTCTTTCATTCTTGTTAACTACTTTTTTCTTCCACGGTTCCACATAATAAAAGTTAGGGCTCTCAAATATAGTACATGAAATCAAGCTTGGCATGCTGTGCACAGTTGAAATCCCCTTATCAATGCCAAAACATTAAGTTAAGGGATTAATAAGCAACCCATTATCTGGTAAATTTCACTCTGATGATGAGGAATTCAAAAGCCTAAAATGTTCAATCAAGTATACTTGATTTTAATTACACAAATTGGTTGTTCAAGTTGACCACCTCTCAAATAATAGAGGTTTTTAATGCGGTCTTCATGTTCTGGTTAAGCCTGTTATTCTAATAACCCAATGGCACAGTACATAAACCCACAATTTTCAATAACGTAGTAGATGGACTACAAAGTTTCAGGCATGTAATTTCTCGTAATAAAAACAAAAACCAAGAGAATTCGTATAATTTGACAAAACAAGACTATCACACAAGTGATGCAGGATGATTTGTTTAACAAAAAAATTTCAATTACAGCAATATTTCCATTTTCTACATCTCAAATTTCCATCACATTATAGTACGACTACATCATTAATCAAAATGATCAAAAAGCTAGAACACTGTCCACTAAATTATGCACTGTCATCCAAAATTTCAGTGCGAATCACGTCACTAGAATATGACAAGCAACGAAAATAGGGTGTAAATCAAGAAACAAGCATACGCTATCAACCCGCGATGTTCATCCCCGCCATCCGCAAGCGAAACTATGAGACCCGTGGAAGCCCTCGTTGCCCACAGCACAAAAACCGCGGCAATCACAAACCTCACGATCTCACCTTGTGGCAAGAAAAGAGACAGAGCCGACAAAATCACTACCGGCAACATACAGTATCCCACCACACTGGTGCAAGTATGCAGATCCAAATTACCGGTTCGACCCGCCAACATGTTGAAAACCACATATAAGAAGATAGACGACACCACGATCCAACCCAGTATCACGCCAAATTGAATTTTTCCAGCAAGTAACTGGAAGAGGCAAAAGGACATGTAGAGAAGAATCGGGCCTGATAGATCAGAGTCCTTGTGCACTACGAAATTGACCCGATATGGATTGAGTATCGATCTGATTTTCTTCCAGATTTGATCCGGGTGGATCCCAAGCTCGTCAAGCAAAGGTTCCTCGTCGTCGAAGTTAGCAGAGCTACCGCCTCCGACGGGGCCTCCATAAATCGTGCCGGAGGGAGCGGTTGCGGCTACGGACCCAATGTCAAAGGACATGAAAGGAAGGTTGGAATTGGCTGGTCGAGGCGGTTGAAATGGCGCCGAAGGAACCCGCCGCTGCTGGATATTCGCTCCTCCGGTGGCGGAGTTTCCACCGGGAGGGAAAACAACTGGCGGCACTGCAAAATCTTTCGCCATGAGATCTGATAAAAGCTAGAAAAATATCAGCTTTTTCAAGTAAAATTAGGGTTTTGACAAGCTTAACGCTGATATTTGGATTTCTTGGTCAGCGAGAGTGGATTATAATGAAGGAAGTGAAACCGATGGGAAAAGAAAAAGGAAAACAAAACTGAAAAATGTGGTAGTCTTGGAAGTGTGGAGTGGGTCTTCAACGTTTCTAGTATATTGCCGGTTACACTTCGCAGCTAAGGAACGTTGTGTAGATCAATTCTTTTTATTTGTGCTTGTATCTAGTACATATTGCTTTTTTTTTTTTTGCCAATTGATTGTAATTTTAATTTTATTCAAACTTTCCAACATAGCCTTTAAGATGAGCAAATTAACCACCAGAAAAAAAGAGTTAATGAGAAAAGATATGTAAAGGGAGAATGTGCTAACCTCTTTAATGTAGCAACCAAATTTTATCTTTCTACAGAGAAGGCAAAAATCGCAACTCAACATTATTTAAAGACTTCGTTATTTTCGTTTTAAGAAAAGAGATTCTGTTATCATCAAACTTGATTAATTTTTCTATATTGTAATGTTGGCTAACTTTTATTTGACAATGATAATTGGATAGGACAACTTGGCTAACAATTTTTTTCATTGCTCTTAAAATCTTCCCTAATCAATCAACATTATCCCTTACTCTTCTTCCTTACTATTTTAATAGAAACAATTTATATACTTTCTCTAATATTGTTTAATTTATTTGGCTTCTTCCAAAAAAAATATTTTATATTGTATTTAAATATTTATAAAACTAAGATTTGATTTTTTTTTTTAGTGTTCAAAATTTTGTTAGAAGAAAAACTAGACAAACTGCAGTAATGTTCAAAGACTTACATGAAGAAAGAACCAAAATTTTTGTCACACTCAAAGCTCGAACCAAATTAGCGGGCCGTTGAAGCCGAAACTCGAAAGGAGAAAACCTGCTTATGCTGCAAAGAAAGGAATAGCGAAATACCTCGCTGGTCAATACTCAACAGTCAAAAGACGCAATCTATGCTCTTCCTTGCCCTCCGTCTCTAGGGTTTGTGGATTTGTCTTTAGCTATGGAGGAAGAAGGCGGCCTCTCGAAACCACTTGCAGTGATAGCTTGCATGGCCATGGCCCTTCTATATGTTGCCATTCTCTACGCTCCCACTGTGGTCCTTCGTCTACCTCCCCCTTCTTCATTCAACAGTTACATGGTCCGACGCTTCATTTGCGCCATCATTTCTTCGATTCTGTCACTCTTTGTCTCTGCATTGATCCTTCCAGTATGTTAGCTCTTTCTTATTCTTACTCTGTTTCCTTATTCATCGCTCTGTTCAGCCTTGCTGTACTGGGTATCATTCCTTAGCTTCGATTTCTTTTGTAAACAAAAAAAAAAGAAAAGGCTTGGATTGTGATGACATAAAGCGGGTAGCTAATGAGCAAATATGTTATTGATGTAGAAGTAAACCCAGATTAGTGCCTTTTCCCCGTTCAGATGCCCTGAACTATTCTTACTTTACCATAAGTTTTATATCTGATTACTTTTACTTATCATAATCAAAGTAAGGAACTTAGTGTTTCTTGAAACTTGTAAGAAAGGATTGGAATGATATTTTAGTACATTGGTTGTAATGAGAAGGAAATGTTAAATCATTAGGAAATATAAGAAATTGATTCCTCATGTAATATTAGCTGATTGAGATTTGAGAATATCTTTGTGTAATTATGATTTTACTCTGCAATTCTAATTTAGTTTTGTGCCTCTAATGCAATTATAATCATCTGATTATACTGTAATAAGCTTCTGTTCCAAGCTGGCGTTTGTTTTACCGTGTGACAGGTACCTACCAGGGCAGCGCCATATTTCTTTGCTGTTTATGGCGTCAGAGTGGATCATATTGTGAGTATCACTCTCTTTTAATTTTTTATTTTAAAAAGGTTCTCGGGTTTGATGAATTTTAATATTTAACATCATTTTTAATGTTTTGAAGATTTAGAAAGGAAAAATATGAACTTCTCTGTACGGTAATGTCAAGTTATACTCTTGTATGCTATGCAGATGGGAAAACAGGGTCACTCACTTATTCCTAAATTTGCTTGCTGAAATGCGATTTTCTGTATGAAACAGTGGCAAGCAGTGGTCATCCCTCTTTTATTGACCTCTCTAATGTATGCTGGATCATTATTCCTCAAGTCTCTTTTATTGGTGGATTCTTGGAGGCAATACAGAAGTTCTGGTGGAAGCCTTTCATTTAATTCCTGTACAAATGTCCCACAGATGTTTCTTGGCTGGTTTTCTACCACTGTTTCCAATGTTTTGGCTTGGCGAAATTGTATTGTGGTTAGTATCTTTACACGTTGACGCATGTTGAACTTTTTTAATGTAAATGCCGTTTAACTTAGTTGCATTAACTAGAAAAGGAAAAAAGTGTAACTTTTTCATCCATCATATGTACCTTCCTTTGCTCAAGTGCAATTACATACTTGCCAATCTATTTGTTGTACTAAGTTTATACAGTAGTCAACAAGTAGCAAGTCCTAATATGCCGTGAATTGATACATATATATATATTTGTGAATTACTGCTTCGGTTGATAAGTCCATTACAAGAAAGACAGTGGAACTTTTTATTAGAGTTCAGTTTGAGTATATTGGGATTCAGTATCCTGCATTGCTCTACATTCACGATTAAATAGTTAGTGAGTTAATTATGTCTTCTAACGTTCTTTTACTTTCAAGTTGTATGGTTTCTAGACAACATGCTGTCATATTTATAGACATTGCAATTTATTAACTTGTGGATACAGATGAATTTATGTATATTTGAGGGATTTCATTTCCATCTACATGCAATATGAGAATGTTTAGTTATAATTTATTCAACAGGCACCCATTACTGAGGAGTTGGTGTTTAGAGCATGTATGATACCTTTACTTCTCTGTGGAGGATTTAACATATACAGTGTCATACTTCTTTGCCCTATATTCTTCAGCTTGGGTAAGTCCACACATGTTGACATGAAAAGGTGTATCTTTGTTTAAGATACTTAATGTGATACACAGTATCCTTTTGGCTTTCAGTAATTGGAATGTTATTAGGAGAAGTGATCAAGCACCCATTATTGTTCTGTTTGGCGTTTAGAAAGTGGCATTCTACTGACTTTAATTAGATCACAGGTTCATCTTCATTTTATGAAAGTTAAAAGTGCTGTTTTCAGTATTTAAAAGTCGATAATCCATGGTAGGACCAATCACAGGAGAACAGCACACACTCAAACATAGATATTTACAGCACATGACTTCAACAGCATTGTCTCAAGTTGTTAAACATGAAAAATTTTACATATTTTGGGTTGCAAATATGCAAGGTAAAAGTATTGACAACTAATATCCCTTGAATCACGTTCACTTAACTTCTGTATGGATGTAAAGTGACCAAAAACAATGGGCAAAATGTTTAATTTTTTCATTTTTACTTCTACTTCTGTATGGATGTAAAGTGACCAAAAACAATGGGAAAAATGTTTAAGTTTTTCGTTTTTACTGCTTGGAGAAATGAGGTTTATTCAGAAGTTCAATTTGGTAATTGGCCTGCAGCACACTTAAATCATTTCATGGAGATTTACTGTAAGCAAAACTACAACGTAATCAAAGCTTCCATGGTTATAGGTATGTTCAACTTTTATTATATATCTCATCAGTGTATATTTTTTTTTCTCAAATCTCCCATCAGCAAGGTTGCTGTGTCTTTTTTTCTGGAGACTTCAACACATTTCAAGGCTTTACACCTAGTTTGTTGGATGACAATTTTACATTGCAAAGTGAATTATATCTGCAGGTCTCCAGCTTGGCTACACTGTTATCTTTGGGTCATATGCTTCATTTCTTTTCATTCGTACTGGTAGGTGATATTTGTCCAATTGTTATGTCATAGGTACATGTCTTTGTCATATTGTGTCTGGCCTCTGACCAGTGTGCTTTGCACTTTAGAGAGGATAGTCCACGTGTCATTATTTTCAGAAACAATTTATATCTGAGTTGAGTACTGATATATTTTTCTCATAAATATTGTTTTTAACATAATAAAAATGATGTTTTCTACAGTTATATACATGTCATATAGATATCAATCAATATGGTAGTTATAAAACTAACTAATAAATGGCTTCAAATTTCCATGTATCTCTTAATAAAACATTGACAAAAATAAATACAGTAATTGTCAATAGTTAATATGATAAATGGTGTATTTTATGAATGAATTGAAGCAATTACCACCCAAATTATTGTAAGTTGGTCTTTTGCATTTTGAAATGATAGCAAAGGGATGAATATATAATACGCTATGCTTTGGTTTCATTCTCTCAACTGATCATTGAACCCTAGTTTCTTTGACTAAATATGGCTGTAGTAAATGACTGATTGGGTTCTCACAGCTGTTGTCAATGACTGGTTCATCTTTTATCTAAAAAGTTGACTAAGTTAAATTTTTGAGTTTGGACAGCTTGGTCTGGCTATGTCTGTATCTCATAGCTGTTTTTACCTCTGTGTTTTGCAGGACATCTTATTCCCCCATTAGTTGCTCACATGTTTTGTAATTTCATGGGATTGCCTGCACTTTTTTCACCAAGAAGTGGTATGTGTACAATTTCCTCTGCCGTAAGATCAGAAGACAACTTTTATATGCATAGCATGGTTATAATATAGTCCAATGGTTTACAAATAACTTCTCTTTTTTTTTTTTTTAGGTTCCTTTGTACTTCTTTTCTTCTTTTTACCCTGAAATTTGGTCCACATACGCCATTGCTATAAAAATAACTGGCCTGTTTGATAACTTCAGTGTTTCATTTCTTGAATTATGTTTATCAATCTAGATCCTAAGCATGTACTGCCATTTAATTTAATAGATTTCAGATGTAACGTGTGGTTGGACTTCTGACTGGAGGTTTAAGTTGGTTTGTTTAGAAGTGGAAAAATAACTAAGGCTGTGTGTCGTAGTTAATCCTATCAACCTGTCTTGTCCAGATTATAATATATAAAAATGATAGAGAAACTTAAAACGACAGTGTTGTCTTCTTCTTTGTATTATTTTATTTCACTATTTTTTTAATAGCATCCATGTACTTTTCTTTGAGTGGATCTTTTTTTTTTCTTCAATTTTAACTGTGGATTTAACTAGTGGGAAGGTTGAATTTTGTGTTTCCGAAGCTATTATTTAGTCTCAGATTACCCAAGTATCCTGGCTTATATGATTGGGCACCTGCTATTTCATGGAGCTGTCTGAAGTTCAAAAGATGAAATAGTCCCCTTGTTTTCTAAACTGCTCATCGTCTGCTCATTAGATTCTTCAAACTCTCAATGACGACATTCATGGTGTCACAATCTATTTTCTGATCAATTTGACTTTGGAGTTTGGACTTATTTTTTTCTGGTCCAAGCTTACCTGTTTCTGTTTTTGTTTCAGGTGTAGTTAGTATAGCAGTCATATTGGGATTCTTGGCCTTCCTTGGGCTTCTTTTCCCAGCGACCCGCCCAGATTTGTATAATGGTAGAATAGATAATTGCAGTTGTTGGCATGGATATTGCTCCTGGAGAGAAGAAATGGGAAAGTCCATGCTGTAAAATTAGGAAGAAAAAGGAAGAGAACCAGAATTGAATATCTGAGCAATGGGTGTAGAATCTTAGAAAGATTGTCTTAACATTGATTTGGTTGTCCTATAGTTTATCTTTAATTGATTGATAGGTTTTTCGTTTAGGCCAAACTGCGGTTTTACCCAATAGAAAGCTGCACCTTCTGAAGATAAGCAAGGCCTCTTATTATTTGAATTTATACTCGTTAATTCATTATTCAAAATTCATAAAAATAAACATTTTCAGTGAATTTTTCTAAAAATCAATTTTTAACTATAAGGAAGTAATGTTCTACTTTGTTCTGCACCCCATTTTAGGGAGGGATAACAGGTTTGGCTGTGGATTTTTTTTTTTTTTTTGTTTCCATTCAAATGTTCAAAAAATTACCCATTTTACTGCAAAAGCTGGTTGGTTAGATTTGTGGAAAGCGAGGACCTCTTTTCATTAAATATGCAGTGGGTAATTAGTAGATTGAAAATTGTTGGTAAGCATACATGTGAGAATGTTCTAAAATTCTCATGATTGAGTTCACATTTCTTGTTTTTCATATTTGACATGTATATTATGTTCTTGTTTGTCATAATAAATGAATTGTTTCCGAAAGGGCGTTACATTTACATGGTTTCAAACTGTAAACTTATACTCATGATGGGTTCAAAGTGTAACTACCACAGATAGCTTGTCTTTGATAAACTAAAGAGAGAAAACTTTTTAAAAGTAGAAAAGTGAGTTTTTATTAAAGGACTAAATTAAGATAATAAAATAAAATTACATATAAAAATTAAAATTTTAAAAAACCCTCAAAGAAACTGCCATACTCTTCCCTTAAATTTAATTTCTAGTAGCCATGTCTCTCTTTTAATTCATTCCTAGTTGCTCGTAAGATGGAGATGATGCTTTATTATTCTAAAATGTACTCAATGAATAGTTCTTAAACTCGCCTAAACCATCTTTTGCAGCAATAAACGAGTGACTATACTCATAGATTATAGATTGTTGCTTGTCTATTCGTTCATTTTTGCATTGTAGTTTTTATCTGCAGCAAGAAAAATACTCTCATTCAAAATCACTTACTATCTTTGTTTCTTTTTTTTTTTTTTCCTTTGTTTACCTACTCTCCAGAATACATATCCATTTAAATAATTTAACAACAAAAAGCATTTCTTCTCAAAAATTTGTCCAAACAATATATGCCCCTTTCCAAAAAACTCATGAATTTAATAGGTCTTTTTAAGGCCTGAGCATATTCTTATTGTTAATAACTTAAAGAAGTCCCTTTCCTATATAATAATCATGTAATTTTTTTCAGTCTTTAAACCTCTCTTGTCACTAAGAAAAATAATAACAAAATTAAAAATTAGTCAAATAATTTTGTCAAATGCATCAAAGTTCAGATTCAGATTTATGGTACCAATCAAGTTTTATCAGTTGTCATAGCTACTCTACATCATCAAATGATTTTCAATAATGTCTTCGTTTATTTTAATTTGGATATTCTTTATGTTATCTGACATTAGTCATATTTTGAAGTTAGATAGTCAAACCAGAGTAATGTGCCTGAGACAATGTCATGTCCAACAGTCTGATACCCTGGCTTAACTCAACTCTTTTACTTTATATATTCCCCTTCTTCCCCCTCTCCTAACCAAACCTGATGAATCTTCATTGACTTTTCTTATGAATCTTTCTGATGACGTTCTCTGATTAGATTCTCTCTTCGAGACAGAATCTGAGACAACCATTTTTGTCATCCTCACATCTCTTCAATTTATAATATTCTCTACTTAAATATATAAATAAATATGATATTAAAAAAAAAATACTCGGTAAGGTCTATTCGATAATTTTATCATAAAAAATGGAGAGCCAATGCCCCATCATGGTCATTTGGTCGTCATGCCACTCTTGCTATATACCTCCATCATGGGTTCTGATCATCATTTTGCTTTGCTTCACAAGCAGGTCCATTAATGTTGTCATAGACACTAATTAACCTTGAATTCTGGGTTACTTTATTCCATTTCTCTATCTCTCGTTATATCAAGTTTACAAGAAAAATTAAAAAGAGAGGTAAAATTGTATTTTTAATATTATTTTAATTTTAAGTTCAATTTATTTATTTTTTATACTCTTAAATCCAAGCAATGTTTTGAAAAAATTTTAGACTATAATTTAAAAAACAAATAACTCAATTTCAATTCTCTTTCCTCTTCCTCCATTTTTTCCAGAGTCTAAGCAAATTCTTGAAGCTTAATATTGGTAGTTTCATAAAGAGAAAGGAAGTTGCATCCATATTTGAATGGATCTGCCAAACCTTGCATCCTTGGGCGCACTGATTTATCATCTCATTCATGGACTTGGGTCATTACCAGCAAGTATTCATGTTTATTCAGACATTTGAGGAATCAATCCATTCACAGAAAAGGTGCGAAGCCCACGAGTATAATTGTTCATAGTCACTCATACACACTAGCAAAGGCAGGGAGAGCTAAACATATAATAACAACTTTATATTCCTTTCCACTAGAGACCTTGATACACCATACATGGTTGAAGGAAAATGTAAGGAGACACGGAAACAGAAGTAACAGTAACCTTATAGAGGATCCTAGGATTGTCCTATGAAACAGAAACTACAACTACAACTGTTCACTCTGGTATTTTACCCCCCTCACCCCCAAAAAGAAAAAAAGAGTCCTAGTGAGATCATGTTACTTCTTTTTCCAATCAGATTAATTGCTGGAACTGGAAGCATTCTGGTTGGACCCAGAACCGAGGTTCAGGTCAAGAATTGTGTTTGAAGATTTGCCTTTGGTATTACCCTTGTTGAGCTTCTGTTTCAGCTCAGAGAGAAGTGCTTGATTCTCTTGATTTAGAATCTGAGCCTTCTTCCTTAGCCTCTCATTCTCTTTCATTATGTAGCAGTTCTGCAAGTACAGCTCTGAGTTCAGCCTTTCCATCACTATGAAACAGTTCTATCAACTGTCCGTGGCGCCTCCTGAATCGAAAAACACAAAAGTAATCAGAACAAACAGGATCTTCAGATAATGTAATTAAAGTGACTCGCCCCGAAGCTATTATACAGCATATAAGCCAAACTCACAAATACACATACGTTTGTGTGCATATAAAGAAGGCTAGGTGACCATTCATAAAATGCCAATTAAGAAAAAAAGAGAGGAGCAGAACCACCTTAATAACTGCTTGAAATAATTAAAGTGAAAAAGAAGGAGGGGGGCTTCTTACGAATGTGTTGCTTTATAAATTTCTTTGGTAGATATAATTATGACACTTAAACGAAGAAGCCAATGACAACAGGAAAAAGCATAGTAGGTGGAGGGCAGAACAATTGAGTCCATTGGACCACCCTATCAAATAAATAGAGCATATGGGTTTGTCTCCGATAAACTAAAGAAGCAGATTCAGAGGTGGGAATAACAGTTGTCCAAACCTGCACTCACTTGAAAGGTGGAAAAAAAATGGTTTCTTTCGGCTGTCCCAAGAGGGAAGAAAAGGATAAAGGTTATACATTAAAGAGACAAGCTTCATACTAAGATCTTCTGTACGTTTCTATGTCTATCTACTCAGTTCTTGCTCTTCCACGCATACTAGTGGCATTCAAATTTTATTATTCCAAAAGCTCTGCTAAAAAGCCTATCAAGAGAAGATATAAATTCATATATAATAAAGAATGGGAGATGACTATAGAGCTAGAGAAAGACAAAGAAACCATCACTGAGTTCTACTTTTAAGTCATATATAAAAGCAATAAAAATATTTGATATAGAATCCACACTGTAAAAGATTGAAAAGGCAAACATCCCTTCCACTAAATAAGGTGGAGTATAACTGGATACCCAACTATTTGAATCCTTATTTGTGATTCCCACGCAAGAAAGTAGAAGAAGCCAAACAGAGAGATATGTGGAAACAGGAGAAACCAAATTCTACATTCAAAAACCTCAAATGGGTCTCAATCTACAACACCATGTCCATCTTTCTCTGTGAAAGTAAGCACTAAGCAGAAAATGGGAAAACAGAACGAGAGAGAGAGAGAGAGAGAGAGAGAAGTGGGGGCCTCTGTCTTTCTCTATTGAACTTTTCGAAAAAGATCACCTTTTCAAGGTAGTTTGGGTGAGAGAACCTTGGTAGACGAAGCAAATCTGAATTATGGAACAAAACAAAGAGTAAGCAGTATGTGAGGGAGAAAGAGAAGAATGAGGAAGCTAATTTATAACAGAGGAAAAGAGAGAGAAGAAGCAGAGAAGATGAAAAAGGGAGAGACATGAGGGGTGGGGGGGACGTGCTTCTCCTCTCTCTGACACAACAATCATGCATGTGTAAGCATGGAAGGCGGCCGGTTAAGAGCCTAAAAGATTTCATGTTTCGCTCTATCATTATGCTTATGGCGTCATATGAATGATGATGCTTCTTTTCTTTTCTTTTCCTTTTTTTCTTTTCTTGCTCATCTGCTTCTTCTGCTTCTTTGTGTGCTCGAGCAAAAGGGCATAAAGGGAATTAGAAATGGGGTATTATGGAGAAGAGAGGGACAATAATGGGGGCTTTGAGCTAGGGTTTGTAAAATGATGGTCGGCTAGGCCGTCTCAAGATTCGCAATGATGGTTCGGATTGGGTCCGAAACAACCATCACCACCCTTCCTTACCTTACCTCACCTCCTCTCTCCCTATATCATCAATTACTCTTTTGTTTTTATTTACAGCGATTCTTCTATTTTCAGGGCTCTTTAGAACTCACTTTCATGATGTAATTTTCTTGTTTTGAAACTGTTGGCAGTAATCATTCTCTTGCCGTAATGTTTCTCCTCTCTTGCTTTTGTTTAAAATGGCGGTTTTTGTATTGTGAGAGACTTGGGAGCACCACACGCTGCCACTTGTTTGTGGAATTGTCTCTATGCCACTTCCAGTATTTATCATTTTCTCCCATATCATCATATATATCTGTCTTTTTTACATTTGAGCCATACCAAATTTGCAGCCACACCCCGAAATCTCTTGCTTCAGATGCAGTACTTTTCAATATATAATTCTTTTCTTATATGCTTGGGCAGTGCTTTCTTAACAAACCAGATGTGAAATCATTGAAAGAGTTCCACAAAAAGGTCAAAAAAGAAAAGGGAAGAGAGGGTGTTATGCACTGTCATTATACTAAAGCAAGTTTTGTTGTGGCATAAATCCCTTCTGAGAATCTACTTTTTATTGGTGTTGATTATCAGAATGACCATCTTACCATTTGAGAAATGTCATGACTAATTTGAGCGTTTTGCACCATTGATGGTATTTTGTTTTACGTTATTATAAGCATCATAGTCAAGGAAGCTAGTACCATAAAGCACTCTTTTTGTTGCCAAATTCAGGAGACTTGGCATAATTAGAGAGGAAGATGGATTGGGGCCAACCCCTCATGGCTTATGAGTGCCATAACGTGAAGCATCATGTTTGACAGATAGTTCTTTTTTCACAACGAAGAATTTTTCCATCAGTTTTAGAGTACCCCTCGTGAAACTCGTTTGCTTCATAATCTGTTTCCGATCCTTTTTCAATATCTGATCTTGTCTAATTATAGGAATCCAATTCACAGTTCCCTTCTTTTTTAAAAAAGAATTTAAATTTTGTTTCCTTCTCCAATCTTGAAGGTTATTTTAAATTTAAAGTAATTTTAAGTGTGGTTATTGAGTGAGTCCAAACAAATACACTGTCCAAACATGTGCTTGGTGAAGAGCCTAGGAGGCATTAAAAGAGTAGGGAGGCAGAAGGGGATCTCTCAAAGCCATAAGCATATGGAAGATAGGCAGTAAATGCTGTGAATGAATCTAATGAACGAGAGAGAGTTGTAAATCTCGTCAGAAACAAACAATGATGACAGCCTCCATAATAATGCTTCTCTTCCCTCAGTAATAATCCATTTCCCCTGCAAATCAAATTTTGAGTCACCCTTTATTCTATAATATAATCTTTCTCGAAAAAAAACAAAAAGGAGGAACTGAGTTATCATGATTTAAGGAGGTTAGAATTGTTTATATTATATTTTCATAAATGTGTATGACAGTGCTGGAGAGTTTTTTGCATGGCCACAGATATAACTGGCACTCATGAATACCCATCATCATATACCTTGGCCTATAATTACAATTATGCAGAGTGGTAATTAACACATCTTTATTTTTACCAAACAAAAGAAAAATAAGAATAATAAATAAAGGAAAGAGAGATGATTGCATTGCATAACGCAGTTTGAAGCTAAGTAACTGAATCGTGGAGCATGATGGACCAGCACACGTGAAAGGCTTTGAAATTTTATCCCATTATTAGATCAGCTCATCATGGGTGTGCCTCTCGTTTTAATGGCAAGAGAAAGATCCACAGGTGACCCACTGGTAATGAGTTGTGCAAGAAGCAAAAGGGAAGGGAAGGATTAATTAAGTGATTAATGAGATATTTGTTGGGTAGATTTAGTTTATAAACATAATTAAATTAGAGATAAACATACAAGTAACTTATGAGTCATGTTTATTATAATTTTAAAAGCTTTTTTTTATATAATTATATATCTCTGTATAATTAGCTTAATTTAAGCCAAATCTACTCAAACTTAAAGACTATGGCCAAGGTGATTGATGGCATGACTTCTTAAATATAGGAAGCCTTTTAAGTTTCCTATTACCTCTTTTCTGAGGTCATTTTTAATGATTTCGCATAATACCACTCCCCTCCATTGCTAATGATGAACTTTTACATTATTATTAGGGATGACCATGGCAAGTATTATTGTCTCTAAACTCTTACTTAGCTGAGAATTTTTTTTGTAATTTTATTAAATTTTTTAATTTTAGAATTCAGAGCTATTTACTTAAAAATTTTCATTCCAAGTTAAAACTCATTTTATATAAAAATAATAAATATAAAATTACCCTAAATAATAAAAATTTTTAACCACTATTAATATAATTTAAATACCATATAATTTTATGTGGATATTTTTTATTATATATATATATATATATATGCACACACAGATTATATATCTGAAACAAAATAAATATAATATCATCTAAATTTGAATCCGAATTCTTAAAATATAAATAAAAAAATTCTATACTAAATTTTGACAGGTGCCTCATGTGAAATTTTACTCATTTCTAATTATTACAGTCCGGAAGTGCATTGAACCCTACACGTGAGCTTAGGAATTTTTTATAAATTTAGTTAGGAGTGGGTATTGGGTAACTCAAAGGGGACCACAAGTAGAAAACACTCTGCTTCAACCAACTTGTGTTCACACTTACACACTATCGCACCTATCCAACTCGGGACTAATCGAAACATTTTGAACTTACTGGCTGCATGAGAGGATCATAGAGTAGCTTCATAGCTTATCCAACCCTACTCTCTAGTTCACTTCTAATTTATATTAAAATGAAAATTTGATTTTGAAAATTGTCAGTTTGTATGATTTTCTTTATATCCCTTCTGCCTTTTTTACTTTCTGGGGTAAAAACCAATGTTGTCTTATTCCACCTGCATAATAAGCCTCTTAAGATATGAAGCACGCTTATCATACTATTAGGATCAAACTTTTCTTTATATTAAACCAATATTGCCGTACAAATTTTTATTTTTGCACCCGTACAATAGATTAGTAGTTCAATTTTGAGTAACTCGTCTTAATGAGGGCTTCACAAGTTAAATATTACTTGCACCAACATATTCTTGGCATGTTGATTATATCGTGTTGATGAATTGTTATTAATTTCTTCAACATCCAAGAACTTCAATAACAATCAGTGTTAGATAATCCGCTCCCACATTACAGACACTTGAAGGGAAGAACTTACGAGCATCTCAAGTGAGGTTGCAATAAAAATGTGATAGTAACGTTTTCTTAATATGCCAGTAATATAGGGAGGAGTTAATAACTTTTTTTTTTTTGGTGCACCAATGCACAAAAATATAATTTTGGACAATAAAATTTGTCTTTATATTATTATACCATCATAAGTTTACATAAAAATTGAACAAACTATTAAGGCGTACATTATTTTTTCCATCGAAAAGCTGTACATTATAACCCACTAAATATAATTTTTTTACAAAAAAATGAAATTCAAAGCACATGACCCTTCTTTCTTGAGGAGGACATATCGTAAGTTGTCATTCACAACACTAACGCGCCCTTTAAAACACGACTATTACTTCGTCAAGAATACAACTAGTTTGATTGAAAATTACATATTTCAATGCTTTGCAGTTGGGTTATCTCAATATAATAAACAAAATTTAGTAGGGATGGTAGCAATATGACGGAAAGAGCTTGCAAACAAGGCACAAAGGAGCAAAGCTTAGCTTTGCACCGTCAAAGGCAAACTTGGTGAGAGTTTTAGAAAAATTTTGACAGAGTAATGATAAAATAAAGTTGCATACTTAGGGGGAGGATTGTCCCCTATTTATAAGCAAGATGGGGATTACCTGAACAAGTGATCAGAGGTAGATGAATGGTTATTTAGTACTACATTTGTGTCCAAAACATGCAACATTAGTGCGATATGACTAATTGTGGAAAGTCACGTGACATTGAGAAATATCCGAGGTTGATCGTGTGTACTCATTGTGTTGAGCTCATCATCAATTAAACTCCTCTTTAGGGTATTGACGAGGAGTTTAAATCAAGGTGAACCATCCTGTTTCACAATGCTCTTGATACTGGAGTGAAGACAAAAAGAACATAACAAGGGGAGAAGAATATGCGGTTAAATTATATGAAATCCATAACTCGTAGAAATGATGGTAACGAATTTGCAAAAGAATAATGCCATCGTTTTTCAAATATTTACAGAACAAGATTCCTACTTGAATTTAAAAAAAAAAAAAAAAACCTTTTTCATAGTTCAATACATAATGCGTATCTAATCCTGATATGTCATCGTCCCATGAAAAAATGGGTAACCTCTATTTTTGGGTATGGCGATAGACATCTTCATCTTCAGGCTCAAAAATGGTTTTGGAACAAACTGGCAGAAATGATCCCCTTCAATTTTAAATGCTTCTATATGATTAATGTAATATACACTAAGATGTCATTAAGTTCTTAATGATAGCTTTAATAAAGCTATATAGCTAAGGAGGAGAAAATCATCCTCCTTTAAAAAGTCATCAGACGCCATTATACCTTCATCCATCATCCACGCGGGCCACTCCAATTGGTACAACTTTATCCAATTTCATTTGGTAGAGTAATCTAATTTGTCAGCTTGGAAATTTAACTTCACATCACAGTTAAAAAGTTTTATCACTAACAGGAACATCAACATATTTGACTTCTTCAAAGAACATCGTTATGGTGTTAAAAGGAAAATGCTTGTGTTTTAGGATGCATAAAAAGTTGGCGAAGATGCCTTTAATTACCACAGCAAATGAGAATTCAACTAGAAACAGTAACCATCTCACTAGGCTTGTGCATGGGCTGCGATTTAGTCCATGAGATGAGCTGTGGTTGAAATTTTGTAGGCTTCATTATTAGGGATGTCAATAGCAAAATCTTCCTCCACAGCTTTCGATACTAGCATCCAAAATATCCAGCTGCATATCACCTTCAGAACTTGCTGTTGCAATTACCTGTAAGACAACATTTAGGATCTATCATATATTTTGTGCATGAGAGTAAATAATGCCTCAAATAAGAAAAATAATAACTAGATCTGACGAGAAAATTACTGAGATTAGAAGCTTCGTCCGCTAGGCATCTCAATGATGACGCCCAGGAAAAAAGCACAAAATTTCAATAATCCTTCCAAAGATCAAAATTCATTCGCATTTTCATGCATAAAGCTTTAGTTCCTCTATTATCGTATACTTACCACAAATTTTGTAGTGTCTCAGTTGTCCATACACTCAAGCGAGCTTCAATCTTCCCCTTCTCCTGTAATCATTAGCATAATTGACGAATTTGACCGCTAAAGTCCGAACCCTATACCACCTCTATTAGTAACTGTTGCAAAGATATACATTTTCAGGAGATATTCCGTGCTCACTGTGAACTGCGACCAACAAGTTCAAAACTTTGACAACAAATGTGACTAACAAATAAGTTTAGAAGCACCCTTTGAAATTTAAATGAGTGTTAACCATAATTAACTTGTCTAACATAAGGAGTAAGACAGCCCAACCCTATTAGTAAAGTGTGGCCCAAAAAGAAACACAGAGCAAGTTTTTGTCTTAAGGCCCAAATAAATACCGCCTGACTTGACATTTCTAGAAAACATTTACTAAACTCTCGCCCTTCGTGTAGCCTAACCCGGCCCTTCGAAGAACAGAAAGGACAAAATTAGGACCGAGTTAGGTTCGACTTGTATAAGAGGCACCGCTTTAATTCCTTCGTCAGATTATAAGAAAAACCATAATTTTTTAACTTAGTAGACATAATTTAACAAGGACTACCAGGTGGAGAACAACATACATTGTGCTAACAAACTGCATTTTTAACCCCTTATTATTTATCTTAGGTTTCATTTTTTTTTATTCTGTTTTATCTTAATTTAATCATTTAACTTTATCTTGAGTTTCATATTTAGTCCTCAACTTCTAAATATTACTCAAATATTTTTTTCATCTCTTACACTGTTAAGATATTTATAAAAATCCTATGTGTCTCTTTGATGGCTTACTCTGATAACATTTTAACAACGTGCATCTACCTATTAAATATTTTTCCATATCACCAACCAAAAGCAGCATTTCAGTGGCGAAAGAGAAGCATGTAATGACAGATATCATTTAAGCTGATAAAAGATAATCAAAATTAAGCCCTCAAAGAGTCATATAAGACTTCTGTATTAAGCATCTTTAAGAGTGTTAAATGGAAGGAATATAATGTGAGTGAATTGTAAGTCAAAAGACAAAATTAAAACAATATAAAGTAGAAGATGAATATAAAATTTAAAATAAATCTAAGGAACTGCAAATTCTTTTTGCCTCTCTTAGATACATGAAAGAAATGGGTAGCTATAAAAGAACACGGGCATTATGACATAGATATAAATTCCACTACCCACCTCTCAACCCTTACTCAGTTCAGGCAAAGGAAAGAAACCGACTTTAAGAAATTTACTCCTCTAGTGCAGTGGGAAGAGTTACAGCCAAAATGATCCCTTACATAGTAGGAGCTTCTACCAAGTTAGGAGGATACATGGCAAGGCAAGCCGATGACAAAATGAGAAATAAACTTTTCTTTTAATTTAAGAAGCAGAAAAATTGTTAATCTTTTAAAGAAAAATAGTTTTCTTTCATTCAACTAAAAAATATATAGGCAGAGGTGGTTGATATCACTTAATTATAGATTTGCCTAGATAGTACAGACAACATAAATTCTACATATGAAGAAAATTGAGTTCTGAACTGGAAAATATACACACTTGACCCAATCCGATGTATATAAGCTGATGATCATGCCCTTATCCATAGAAAACCCCGTTATATATATATCAGTAGTGACATCAATGCATCTATAATGCTTCATACTTGTAACACTTTAAAGCTTAAAATATATGCGAACTCACAGAAAAAATGGTAAAATAATGTGCTCAAGACAAAAAAGCAGCAAGTTATTCAATTATGTTTAGTATTCAGCAGTATATCTGTGTCAGGTGCAATCAGCCATCTGAAATTCTTAAGTTATTTAACATAACTGCTATTGGCACAGTAGATCCTACACTAGTCCTCAACTGAATTTAACGGTCATTGTCTCTGAAGCAGAAAACACAGGAGGGAACAAGGAAAGGTAAAAGAAGCAGAAGCGCTACAGAGAAATTACCATCCAATATAATTAAATAATTGAGGAGAAGAAGGAAATGCGAATGCAATTACCTACACACTTTTACAATTGAACCCCAATTTACGTTTGCTTATAATTGTTTGGTCTCCCGAGCTGACAGGGGGCTTCAATTATGAATCAACCATTACATCATCAGAGTTCTTCAGGTCCATCTATACAAATACAAAACACTTAGCCCCACACATCCAAACGATGATCCAACATTGTCACTGAACCAAAATGTTAGCGCATTTCCATGTCATAGATTTTTCATGGCCCAAACAAGATCTTCAAAGAATGGCACAGAATTCAAACGGAGCAGAAGATTTTCCCTTCAACCAAACCAGAGTCTGTCTAAGCAAATCAGATAGAGAAAATAAGAGGATACCTTGGTGGCATTGATGAAATGGGGGAAAGCGCGAGATGACTTCCTCCCATTGAAGTACTGGAGAATAAGAAGATGCTGATTGGGAGAAAACCCTAGCTCCACCAATGAAGCCCAGCACCAGTCATACTTTAGCAGGCATAGAAATCGGCGTGGAAGCGAAGCAACATCGGAAGTACGAGAAGAAGACCCAAGAGCGCAAAGCCCAGCTCGAACGGCCTGCATATTCAGTTTAATGTTCGCGGGTTCTCTGCATTCTTCGTTATCACTCTTCCCGTTAGCGAGGGATCTCAACGGTCCAGATCTGGGAGCGCGTAGAAAAATTGAACATACACTGCTCCTAAGTTTCCCCTCCTGTTATAAGTAATTGCGCCGTTTCTTTCTTATTCTTTTTATCCCCTTTAGTTATTGAGAAAAAACCTACTTCGGTCCCAGCTTATTACCCCATTTCCATTGTAGTCGCCCATTGATCATAATTTTGATTTTAGTTCTCCACTTTTCTCTTAGTTAGTCATTTTATTCCCTCTATTTGCTGACTATGAAAACCCTGCTTATGTGCCATGTTAGTTGCCTATGTGGAAAAAAATGAGTGCCACATCGATGCCAACTCAACCTTTCACATAACACAACCCTTAGAACTCCTTTGTTTTAGTAGTCCACCACTCAACCCTACTCTGCCCTCTTCACATTCCTCTTTAGAATGTTAAGCTTAATCTACTGCCCAAGCCCTCACCTTAAGTTGTCACACTCGTTGTTGTTGTTATCGCTGGCAGTCATGTCTTTAAAAATGGAAAGATCAAGGAAGCAGAGATGTCAACTGAACATTGGAGATAGAATAGTCTCTTAGTCACTGGTACTAGAGCAATTCTAAAGGTTCCAAGTTAACAGCTACTACCAAGGCTACTTTGTATTATCTCACAACAACAATCTCTTAGTCGACTATACTGCTCCTTCTCATTATCCTCCATGAGGAGTTTAGCTTTATCCCATGCTCTGTAGACTCTCCCCAATGGCACACTTAGGCAAAATGTCTCTTTTATGTAATTGACAACATCCTTTCCTTCCAGTTTGGCATTAGAACACAAGAACGACAACAAGTGTACGACAAGCCAGTTATAGCTCACTTGTTTGGTTTTCATTGTCTTATTGCAGGTGTGGTTGGTGATTGTTCAGAGTCTTCACTTGGAATGAGTTGTTAACCCTTGAATCAAGTTCTTCATATGTTCAAGCTTCAACCATAGAAATTGCAGAGGTATTATCCCTTAATCAAATTTAAATTATGTTTTTTGAATATTGTATTTTAATTATTCTTTATCATCTTGATAACCATTGAAGGTAATATATGAGATCATCAATCAACAAAGATTCTATAATATTCTATAATTTCACTTAGGTCAAGGAGATCTTAAAATCTCAAGTAAAGAGCCTAGCGTCAGTAGCTAATCACATATGCAGGAACGAAAGTTCTTATTATTGTTATTTGTAGGATACTAGCAACCACATAACTATTTCCTATGTTCATATACAAGTACAACAATGGCATAAAATAAAATATTGCAAGTTTGGCTATATGTAAAGTAATGTCATTAGCACAATCAAATGCTATGATTCATCAATTCATTATATCAAATAGTGTATAGCAAATATAAAAAGGTGAGCATCATCTTATCCACACAAGTCCAAAAGATGAACTTTAAAGTATTCTTTTCACATGGGTCTGCATCGAAAATGATAAAAGTTATTGTCACATGCTTTTGTCCCTTTGTGATTGAACTTATCCAAAGCATATTTCAAAACATTCACATGCTTACTAACTTATCCCACCATGCCATAAATCTCTACCAAGGCCAAATATAATACTTGGGTTGACTATATGACAAAAACCCATCTTTTGTGCACTATGCCATGTAGATTGAATGCAGGCCACAAAAAGAATAGAGGATGGAGGACGTTGATAGAGTCAAAGCACATTCACAAATAGTTGTTAAAGACATAAGTAGTGAGCATCTATGGAATCCAACCATGATCAGAACTTGTTGTCCAGCCACCATCAATGGAGTCGATGCTAGGAAACAGAGAACTTGCTTATCCAGCCACAGTAAACTTGCAAGGAGTAACATGTCGTTTTCATAAGGGAGAGAATAGCGTTTTCACGAGTTATAGAACACTGGTCAAAAGCTAAAACAAAGGGGTTCTAAGGGTTGTGTTATATGGAGGGTTGAGTTGGCATCCATGTGGCACTCATGTTTTCCACATAAACAACTAACATGGCACATCAACAGATGATGTGCCACATTAGCAGGGTTCTCAAAATTAGCACACTAAGGGACTAAAACAACTAATTGAGGGAAAAATGCAGGACTAAAATAAGAATTATGATTAGAAGAGGACTAAAATGAAAGGGGGTAATAAGTGGGAAACTAGAATAGGTTTTTTCTCCTTTAGTTATTCTTTTTTTATTATTATTTTTTCAAAATTTATTCTCTAATTTTTACTATACGAAAAAAATAATTTTTTTTCAAAAAGTCATTTGATAAATGTTTTTATCAATTTTATTATATTTATTTTTTTCTAAAAAATGACTTTCACTGTTAAATTAGTTGAAAGATATATATTTAATAGCGTAGGTAAAAAAAAATTAAAGATCATTATAGTAATTAATTACTTTAAGTGGCAATACTTTTATCTTTAATAAAACTAAATTTTAGTTTTTGCTTTTACTTCAATTTTTTAAAATATTTTTTATTTCTTTATCATAATAGGAAAATTTCTTATATTATCCTTTAATATATCAAAATAAAAAATTTGGCCAAAATTTATAAATTTTTAATATAAATCATTTTGTTAAATATGAACAGCCAAGTTATAAAAACTTAGCTAAATGGGGTTTAATGTGTAAATGGCCATAGATGGATTTAGGGGGGGGAAAAAAAGGTGGGAGGAGTTTGGAACTAGTAGAGATTAGGGTTGTTCATAGCCCAAAAAACCTGGCTTAGACTGACCATTTCGGGTTAGGTTAGAAAAAATGATGGGGTAGCAACAAAGGGCATGTCCTAGGTTTGGCACCCAGGCTAGGCCGAGTGCTGGGTTGGCATTATGGCCAACTTATTGGGTTGGCCCAGGGGTATTAAATTTTGTTTAATATATAATGAGATCTCAGATGTTGATTTCAATTGAGATTTAAGGCATCAGGATGCATTTTATTTTCATTCAAAGTTCAGACTTACCATAGCTTCATGCCTTCTACTTGGCTATTGTCCACTCTCACGTAGTGCATCATTCTTGCCATCTCTTGTCGTCTATCTTTGGCGAAGATTTATCGCCAAGCCAACATCGATTTATAGCAAACACCTAAATCTCTTTATTCGTGATTTCGAAACTCCATTTCTAGGTAAGTCAATCTCTTCCATCTATGATTTCATTGTTGATGATGTTCAAAGTATGAGTTGAAATTAGTCAACCCAAATATGTATATGCTTGATTTAAAGTATAAGTTGAAATTTTGGAATATATATTTCCTCTGTTGTTGATGACATTTTGTTGATGATGTTCCTTAATCTCTTGTTCCACTTATTTGGTGTTTTCCATTTACTCAGCCATACTTTCTTTTTGTATTATACAATCATAGCTTCATTAAAAACTTTTCAATCTATTAAGCATGAAATTATATGTACTTGTAACTTGTAACACGAGAATTATTTTTATTAGATATTTTTTCCTTCTATGTCCAGATATTTTAGTTAAATTATTCCCTTATAACCATTGAAAATTGGAACTTGAACTTTCTTTGAGATGAAGTACATAGCTCCTATTATTATATCTAATTTGGATATGATAGTATGTTAAATTTTTTGTTTAAAATAGATATTTTTTTAGTGTTATACATGTATCAGATGTTAATCATGGTTAGTACTTAGTATTAGCATGATGAGATATTTTTAAGAATGATGAGATTGTTTAATTAATCATGGTTGGTACTAGCATGATGAGACATGTTGTTGGTACTTTTAAGAGTTTGATAAAACCTTTTATGATTTTTTTTTTTCTAGAAAAATGTCTTCATATATCTTAATCTTGAAGGCCAAAAATGATATTGATAATATTATGGAGATGAAGGTGCCAGAATGGACTAGTGTGTTAAACTAACAAGTAATAATAGGGCTGAAACATTTTTGTAATTTAGACTATGGAAAGATAATGTGTTGCGTGCTAATTTACTCCTTTAATTCTACATTTTTTTAATGCTTTCTAGAATTAGGAGAAATAGTGTTGTCATGTTCATACTTTAGCAATGGATGATTTGATTTAAACCTGATCATCCTTTGAAAAGTCTGTCCAACCCGAGGGACTCAATCTAGTCAAAACAGATGAAAGCCAAGTCAACAAAAACCCATCCCAAATTTGGGCCCAAATTAAAAGCTTAAATAAAAAAAGTCTAGCTTAACTCAGACTATATATATACTTTTTAAATATTTTTAGGCTAAAGGCTTTGTTAAGTCTAAATTCTAAAACATGGAGGTGTTTTATTTTATAAGCCCAATCCATATTCTTTTTCTCATCAACCCTAATCTTCCCTCAGTCTCCTTTGCATTGTCAAAAATGCTCACTTCACATAATTGCATTTTTTGCTGAGTGTTGGATTTATATTATATATGACATTTTATGTTTCACTCTTAAGTTAGATTAAGACGTTTAGGAGAATGTAGTTTGTGTGGCAAGTAATATTATAAGTTGAATTGCTATCAATTCTAGTTCTTTTTCTTTGTGTTTAATGGGTATACATGTTTATAGATTCTAGCTTGGAAGATACAAATTAATAAAAAAAATTATAAATTAAAATTTGGATAATTGAGAGTTGTCTTCACTTTACCTAAAACACGCCAGCAAATAACATAATATAATAATTATCAATAGAATTCCAAATCCTAACACATGCATGTGGCTAAACTCATAACGCTACAATAGTTAGTGCAATGCCTTGACTTGTAATATTTTTCTTCTTTTTTTTTCTTAATTCTTTCTTTACTTAATTAATGAGAAGGCACTTTTTTCTTTTCCTTTTTAACCGTACTTATGCTCCCTTTGTATCCAAATAACTAAATGGAGGCAATAAATGTTCCAATTGTCTAAAGATGTATACTTGCTTGAATTATCTATTATCTAAATTTCAATAATATGTAATTTAATCTTTAAAAGAATATATGATTTTAGTCCTTGAATTTCAATAGTCTAATCTTTGAAAGTTGTTGACTTCTTGCTCATTAATTTCCACTAGTATGTACCCCAAAGATTAATTCTTTATGTTTTCGGATTAGATCGTTCATTTTCTAAAATTCAAGAATCAATTAGTTAGAGATGCACTTTTCAAAACTAAAGCAAATACTAAAATTCAATAATCATATACTTGAACCATATATAATTAAGAAATCAAAAATTATATTTTCTCTAAATTAATATTTGGAAAACTAATCTTGTTTTTATATTTATAAATTTAGAAAAGAAAACATAAGGACAAAATCCTTTTTTTTTTTCTCTCAGTTTGGGCTGAGTCAGGCTTTCAAACCATTTATCAGGCCTAAACTCACAAAAGAAATAAGCTTGAAGGTAAGCCCAACTCGTTTTTATAAAAGCCCAGCCCGTGATTAGGTCTAATTTGATTTAATGATAATATGAATTTTAATACATATTCTTACTTTAGAAATGGCTTAACAAAGTAGTATAAATCCACAAATTGATGCATAAACCCATGATCCAGGTGCTCCAAATCATCTTAATCTATCTTAAAACACCCATGTGGCTTCAGATTTAGCTACTATTGCTGCCTCTACTGCAGTTATAGGTTCAACTGTTGTGAGTTCTAAGATAAGAGGCCTAGCAATCAAGTCATTTGTATGGGAATATTTTGTTAAACTTCTATTAGAAGATACTAAGAAGGAGGTTAGAGCTACCTATAAATGTTGTAGTGCCTTTTATGTATGTGACCCAAACAAGCATGACACAAACTTCTTAAAAAACCATTTACTGAGATGCCAAAAGTATCCTTATAGGCCTAGAAAAGAAAAAGTTTATTTTGGCATTAATTGAGCCATTGGGTGGAGCTTAACAAAAAACTATGGTCCCTCATACCTTCAGTGTAGATGAATGTTGTAAAGCTTTGGCTGAGTTTGTTATTTGTGACGAGATGCCTTTTCAAGTTATGGAAAGGTGTCAGTTTCAAGAGTATAGCAATCGTCTAGAGCCTAGATTTTAGGCTCTATCAAAAGTCACTATTGCTAAAGATTGCTATAAGTTATTTCTTGAAGAGTCCAAAAGGGCTAGAGAATTTCTTAAAAATTCTTATATGTGTGTTTCCCTCTCTACAAACACTTAGACCTCTATTCAAAATTTTAACTATATATGTTTTACTACATATTTTATAGATGAAAATTGGAGACTATAAAAATGAATTCTCAATTTTTGTATAATTGAAAACCATAAAGGAGTCACAATAAGAAAAGCAATTGAGAAGTGTCTGTTGGGATGGGTAATTGATAGTGTTCATATTAAACATAAATAATACGAGCTCCAATGGCACAAGCGTGTTATATTTTTAAAAAAAATGTTTGAAGAATTATAATAGGCTAGTGTGTGATGGAGATTATTTGCATATAAGGTATTATGCTCATATTTTGAAATTAATTGTAAATGATAACCTGAAGGACCTGAATGCCTTTACTCAACTATTCGATATGTTATGAGACATATAAGATCTTCTCCTACTAGACTTCAAAGATTGAAAGATTTCGTTGAAAGAGAATAAATTGAGTCCAAGAGGCCTAGACATTGCTACTAGGTGGAATCCCATTTATTTGATGTTAGACCATGTTATAAAGTTTCAGAAAGTTTTTGAAAGGATGAAAGAAAATGATGACATGTATACAACTTACTTTAGAGAAGATAATCGTCGATATGATCCTTCTACAACTTTATATTAGAGTAATGTTATTGTATTTATTGAGTTCTTACAGGTTTTCTACAATATTACATTACAAATTTTTGGATCATTATGTGTGATGTCAAATGCATGTTTTCATGATATTGGTCTTGTTCAAACTATATTGCAAGCAAGTACCAATCATCTTGATCCTATTAGCGTGGAGATGGCCATAAAAATGAAAAATAAGTACAATAAATATTGGGGGAAGCCATAAAATATAAATCCCTTGTTGGTTATAGGAATGGTGCTAGATCTTTGGTTTAAACTTTGCCTATGTAAATGATACTTTTGATGACATATATCCTAATCCTTATGTTTGTGAGGCTATGAAGAGAAAACTTAAAGAAACACTGTATCATTTGTATGAACAATATTCTAAGGGTGTTGCTAGTGAACAACCTTATGCATCTGGAGATAATGGTGGTGGTTCTAGTAGTAGTATTGCGAATTCCATCATTCATGTCTGTGGGACCGATGGACAAGTGGCAGATGTGAAAGAAAAGCAAAGGAAGTTTAGAGTTGAAAACAAAGTTAAAGAAATATATTGAATCTAAAGCACTTGATGATTGTTCTTCTTTTAATATTTTAGCTTGGTAGAAAGAAAATCCTTTAAAATGTAAAGTACTATCATCAATTGTACATGATGTTTTAGTTGTGTAAGTCTCCACTGTAGCTTCCATGTCTGTTTTTAACACTGTGGTTGTGTGCTCAATACTTTAAAGAGTCCCTATGATGATTTAGGCCCTGATATGCACCCAGAATTAGTTAATTTCTACTGAGTTCAACTTTGATGATCAAGAGTTTGATCAGTTTGAGGAATCTAAAGGTGTTGCATCTATTAAGTTCCACACTATATTGCCATATATAGTTGTGCTGAAACTAATGTTGTATAGGTCTTGTGATTTTCACTTTATATTTTATTTTGTTGTTCAAATTTTTTACAAACATTTTAGGAGGCTCAAGCAGAGCTGGAAGTGGAAGTGGATGTATCACCCAATATATGAATATCGATTATGCCTATTTAATCTTTACCTATGTTTGTAATATTTTTGGATATTTTGATGTAATGCTTTCTAGTCTTGGATTCTCAGGAATTTGGATGAACTTATGCTTGGACATTGAATTATACTTGAACTTATTTCATTTGATGAACTTTTGCTTGGAATTTGGATGAACCTACGGAGGTTAGGTCAGTTTATGCTTTAATATTAGTCAAAGCTTAATAGTTATGCTTTAGTTAATAGTTAAAATCCAACTGCAACTGTGTCCTCTATTTTGACATGCAATTTTCACATGTTGTACATCAGAGACCAAAAGAGAAGAATCAAGCATAAATATTTAAAAATCTGAACTGTGGATTGTCTTTGGAAGCACTGATCAAGTGTTGCATTTATGATGTTGTATGATTGCAAAAATTGTTAATTGTCCCTATGGATTCTAGTGTAAAGTGTAACAGCTATTTAAGGCTGGTAAGTTATATTGTAGGTGTTTTAATGAGGAAATTTTGATTATAGTTGAAGTTGGAGGATGTTTATAGCTGAACTTTAGGTGTATTGTGAAAATTAATAGCCTGTTTGTCTCATATGCATTTCATATTCTTGTACTTGATAGTTGATAGTGATCCGTTGAATATTTGTCTCAAGTCATTCATCTGTTAAAAGAAATGCAGAGTTGGCTGTTTAAAAAGCAATAGAAGTTTGGAGTTCTTTTAGCATAAACAATGTAGTTTAATACTTAGCATTCCATGTGGTCTTTTTGCATTAGTTGTTAAGGAAGCTGCATGGGGACTTGCACGTTATGCTGCCATCTCTCAGGTATCCATCCTCCCATAAACTTATATTTGATCAGAATTAGCTCGTTCTTGGAGTAACAGGGCAGCGATTTTTAGCCTAAGATCAGTTCACTCGTGCATTTTTTTGTGTCCAATTTAAATTCATTCAAGATTTTGGTGGAAGCTTTCATTATTCAGAAAGTCATTCATTGCTCAGATTTAAAGTGTATACTTTGTGAATCTTGAACAAATTTTAATAATCTCCTTACCGTTTGAGATTTTTTAATGGTAAGATTTTGGGATACCTTCAATTTTTAAAGCCATTTAAATGTTATTGTTAACTATATAATTGTTACTGGATAATAAATTTGTGGTTTGATGGGTAACGTTAATGTATTCATATTCCTTTAATGTTTGGCCCAAGCAAAATTTTGGGCAACGGCGAAGAGCTCTTGATTCAATTATCTTCTTTCCCTTATTTTATATCTTCCTTAGAAAATATAGAAAAGACAAGAACACACGATATTTTAGGATTTTGATTTAGTGAATTGGAAAATTTAAATGCATGTGAATATGATAGAATCTGAATTTTGAGATGAAAATTTAATAGTTTAAAATTTAAGAAATTATTAAAAATTATTTTATATTTATTAAAATTTAAACTATTAGATAAAAATTTAATAGTCTATATCTTTTTAAATACAGTAAATTTAGGTTCTTAAATGCAAAGAATTTGGATCCCAATATTGTACCTTTTCACTTAACTATACCTTGTATATTTC
The DNA here is from genome assembly GCA_037074485.1 of Delonix regia. Taxonomy (NCBI): domain Eukaryota; kingdom Viridiplantae; phylum Streptophyta; class Magnoliopsida; order Fabales; family Fabaceae; genus Delonix; species Delonix regia. Next base: position 41,819,936 of record CM073449.1, read on the forward strand.
TGTTTCATATCTCTATTTTGTCTTTCAAGTAGAGCTAATATTAATATAAAGCAGAGCCTTAATGCAATATGTGCCTCATCTATATTCCCAGGAGCAGGAGTACCCTTCCTATCAAATAATTAATACTATTCCTTCAAACTAAACGAAAATAGGACTTCAACTTCCATTTTAATTATACTTCCATGATGACTAAACTACATTATATAGTTCTTCAAATGAGAATACGTCGATAAAATATTAAATTTTACAATCACGCAGAGTAGAGAGGCTATTCAACCAGACAGAGTCAGTGGCAACAGCCCCGTCGTCATCATTCCTATGCCAAGTCCAAAGTGCATGCGTTGCATTCACCACCTCCAATATCCCATGTCCAAAGCTAGCCTCCCTGAATATCGATATCTCTGGTTTCGGATCTATGTATCTGTAAACCCACAACACAACTCAGCATCCTGAAGTTGTACACAATAGCATTTACTAATTAAATACAGTTTTAAAATGCTTAAAAAGTCGATTACTTACTTGGTGGCGAGACCTTCCCGATTACCACCATCCCCTATAGTGATATACACTGAACCGCAATTATCAGCTTTGTCTTTGTAGACCCGAGTCTACAGACAGTTAATTAGCAAAGAAGTTAACTTGTATCAGAAACATACTGCAGTCAAGTATAAGAAAGGAATGGAACTTAGAAACAGAGGACTTACAAATCGCTCATAGGCATGTACATGGCCGGCGAAAACAGCATCTACGCGAGCTTGATACAGCAAATCTTCCATGGCTGCCTTCATGTCATAGGACTCAGGCTCACTCTGATGAGCAGTGTTGGAGTTATACCAAGGAGCGTGAATGAGCACCACAATCCAAGGGGTCTTTCCTCTGTCCACTTTTTGCAGGTCCCCCACAAGCCACTTGTACTGTGCAGAATCAGAATCAAAGTCGGTGTAGGAGCCCAGCATGATGACGTGGACACCAGCAACCTCAAAAGAATAGTACAAGTTAGAGTCCGACCCACTCTGCTCGAATGGCATTCTCCACCTTGCATTGTAGGCTGTGAATGGTTCGCTGTGAATAACGGGAATCGTCTCAATCTCATGGTTGCCTTGGGTGACCATCCAAGGACGCTGGCTCGCTAGTGGCTCAACCAAGCGACCATAGGAGTCCCATAGAGTCTGAACATCATCTGCATAGGATAGGTCTCCTGGTAGCAGCAGCATATCGTAGTTTGAATTAGCTATATGCTGTAAGGTAGACTTAGTCCAATCTGTCTGTCCGAGATCACCTGCATAAACACCGATTGTTCCAGGAAAAAGTGTGAAATTGATCAAATCAATGGAGCTGTTGGATTTGGGCACTAACCTACGACTGCGAATTTAATAGGGAATTGAGATGGAGGAGTTTTGAGAGAGTATTGTGGGGAGGAAGTTGGATCACCCAAACGGTAGTAGTAAAGGGTGTTGGGGTTGAGGGGACCGATTACTACGTCATGAATTTCGCCAGACTCGTAAGTTAAGTAGCGGTAGGAAGAGGTAGTCCCAGTGGCAGAAAATGCGTTTGCTCCAGGAGATGGACCGTACTCGACTTTGGGAGGGGTTGGGCTGTCTGTGATCCATGATATCCTCATCCTGTCTTGTCCTACCTGAGATATATGCACCTGCATGCATGCATAACCCAACCAATCTATCTTTGACTCTGTCTCTTTATGTTAACCAACCACACGAAATTACAAAGGACACCAAACGATGAAAATAAGAACAGAAGAACGACATCAATCCAAGTCTCAAATCTCATAATTCAAGCCCACCCACGAGGCAGTTTTCGTACAAAATTATTTATATTTTGGGTTTTTTAACAGAATTCTGCTTGAATTCATAATAAAAAGTAAAAAAAAAAAAAATAATTGGCATTACACATTTGGCAAACACCCCCTTAGGCCCTTAGCAATGCACAAATCTTCAAATCAAACTTTTCTATACTATAGGTCATGTAAAGTCTTTTTTATTTGAGTGAATGTCATGTAAAGTCCTAGTCCTTGGACAGGCTTGCTTATCGAGTCTGCATACTTTTGACCATTCCCAGTTCCCACCCCAGGCAGAGTACTTTTGGTCTTTGTAAATAAATAAACTATCTTAAAAATAAATATAATATGTCGTATGTATCCAACGGGAAAAAAGTAGAGTGCCAAAAAAATTATATCAGATGTAAATTTCTTATAACTAAGTTAATTTACTAAACTCGTTCTATTCCCTAACAGGAGCATGGATCATGCGAACATCTTGCGTGCAAAACTAGGAATCGGGAGACATTATTTGGTAATCGAACTCCTAGGCTTCTCCACCAAACCAAACCCACTGACCCATACGATTGTCTCAGGCAAAACAACAAACACAAGAGACCCCATGAAGGAGCAGGTACCCTTCATTGGAACCAAACCAGAAACCCTCAACGAGAATTCCATTTTCAGGGACACCAGTGAATTGTGAGCGACTGCTGATCAACGAGGAAATGCAAAAATTCAGTGGCAAGTGAAGTTAGGAGAGCATTGGTACCTGTTGGGGCGATAAGGCAGAATGGGCATCAATGGAATGTGGGACGAAGATTGCTTGACGAGGAGGAGGGCGGCGGTAGGCGTAAACAACGCCGAAGAAGGCCAGTAGTACCACCATCACTCGCGCCCATTGCGCCACCATCGTTTTCGTCAATTGTTGTGTCCTAGGAAGGAGAAGGCAGTGTCAGAGAGTCACAGAAACATCTTCATAGATTTGAACTAATATATACTCTTACATAAATTGGCAGGATTCTGTCTCCTAACAGAGTAATTTAAGTTCATAAATTAGTTGGCATAGCTGTCAATGTATTTCATTACTAACTATATATTCATAATCTTAGCTCAGATCGCTAATTTAATAATTTCCGTATTTGCGTTCACACACGCACAGGACCATTTCGTGAATCAATGGGAAAGCGTCTAAAGTCGATGTGTTTTGAGTCACGCATTCATCTGGTGGGTATTCCCGCTATAAGGTCTTCTTCTTCATCCACTTCGTTACTTAGTGACGCTTTCGTGACGATTAGTGTGATGTGAGTGACTTGCTGGGGTTATATCTTAGGAAGGAGGGCGCTTGCGTGACGATGAGTTTGATGTGATTGACTTGCTGGGGTTATATCTGCGGTCCTGATTGCCCAAAGTAAGGAAAGTTACTTATTGTTTAATATATATTTATTTTGGTTAAATAACATTTTTGACTCAATTACCATAAAAGGACTATTTTTGAGTAATATTAGAAAGTAATTTTTCTACAGCAAAAAAGAAACAGAAAATTAAAATTCCTCTTGAAGAAAAGCAAACATAATATACATATATATCTATATATAAGACAAACACACTATCACTCTAAATTATTATTTACCATAATTATTTCTAACTTTTATTACCTGATTTTTTAAATGTATGCTTTTATTAATAAGTTGATAGTAGAAAAAACATTTTTTAAAAAAATTTACTGAATACAATTATATTAATAAAAACCTCATCAAATAATTTTATAAAACACAAACTACTTTCTTCTTACAATACGTTTTGTAAAACTCCATTTTGGAAAAATTTGTTTCAAAATAAATAAATGCACCCGACTTTTTGTGATTTACGAACAATTATATTATAATAGAATAATTTGTAATAAAATGTGATTCAATATTTCTTTATTACCAATAGTCCAATTGTGTTCCATTAAAATTCAGTCGATTTCTGGTCCATACTAGTGCATGCAACTTCAATCTACATTCCACTTTGTTATATTGCTTGGAATTAGAGAGTGAATTGGAAAGCCTATTCCAGGTTCTTGATTATATATACATTAAAGTTTCAACATACAAATGGTTTATTTGTTGGTTTTAATGGAGAAAATACGCAATACATACAAATTCGGTTTAGAATAGCGGGAATTAAGGGAAGATCAATGATATATTATAATATAGAATTTTGATGATTTTATTGGATATTTTTTCTCCACCTTCTTAGGAAAATAATCAAAACAAAACTAAAATTTCTATTTTATTTTGCTTATAATTAAATTATTTGTAAAAAAAATTAACATATATTTCTCTACAAATGCTATAACAAATTATGGTAATTGATTTACAGTGAATTAATAAATACTTGATTTGTTATAATTTTCAATTCATGTCATAACGACTGCAGATTCGAACTGGAATTTTTTGTAAAAGTTATTGTGAGGTGGTGGGAGAGAGAGAGAGAGAGGGATGAAAAAATAATTATTATTCTTACTTTCTCTCACAAATCTAATGACGCAAAATTCTTTCCCAAAAGGAAGAATCACACAAAATATAGATACATGTGCGGTTGAAGGTTTGACAATTTGTATAATTAACAACCATCAAAGAGGCACACATTCAATTTATAATTAATAATGCTCCTTCTTTATTGAGTGGTTCATGTTTGTTACAAACACCCCAAAAAAAAAAATGGTAGGTTCATATTTTTTTCTCCTTTGTCTGTCTGTACATTTATTTATAAAGCAGTAAAGCAATGGTAGAAGTCTCGCATAAGTGAAGGTTTGACCAATTTTTTTCAAGAAGAAAAAAAGGTCACACAAATATAGATAGACGCGGGGTTGAAGGTTATACAATTCGTATTAACTAACAATAACGACAAATAATTTAGCGGTAGGATTTTTTATATTCATCCAAGCAATCTCAGATTTAAATTCTAATAAAAATATATAGTATAAAATATGATGTACAATGAATAAAAAAACAACCATGAATTAAATAGACTTGCCCAACCGACAATTAATAATGCTACTTCTTTTTTAATTTATTAATTTCTGTTACAACCAATTAGAAAATGAGATTTGTTAATGAGTGTTCTTAGGATACTAATTAAAATTTATTTATTGCACATAATAAATAATTTTTATCTAATAAAATAATAAAAAATTTATTTATTAAATTCACTAACAATAATAATAAATGCTTACCAATTAATTTATTAGTTAAAAATCATTTATTGCCTCAAGACACTCATTAACAAATCTCTTAAAAAAAAAGTAGGTTCATAGTTGAGCTTAATTATATTAACGGAGACTTGCAATGCAATGAGTACGGTACAAAGAGTATCTGATGGGATTCGGATATTCTCCCATAAAAGCATTATAGGAGAATCACGTGTAAAGCACTTGGACCATCAAATTGTTTCAAATATTTTTTATTTTAATAAAAATTAATTTCTATTAAAAAATGATAATACACAGATATTTATGAATATTTTATATTATTTTTATACATAACAATATTTTATTAATGAAAAATAAATAAATTATAAGATATAAATAATATACTGTAAATTTTTGAACTTGTTCATATTTTTTCTTTTTATTATAATATCATCCTGTATGAACAAAAATCAAGATGTAAGGAATTGACTGTAAATTATTAGAAATAATTTTTTTTCTTTTAATAAGATATCATTCTATATAAAAAAATATAAAATATTAAAAAAAATCTTTATATATTATCATAAATCTTTTTTAAAAATGAATTTTTATTAAAATAAAAAGAAATTTATAAACAATTTGGACCATCAAATTTCTGATGGTCGAAGTGCTTTACAGGTGGCTATCCGAATCTCTATGTGATGAGGTAATAGGTGCAGTATCTTTCAACACTGTTGTTTTCCTTGTGGCAGATTATTTAAATTTTAAAAAAATAGGTGATTGGACTGTAGTATTACAAAATTGCCCAAATCCAAATGTTTTCATTTAGAAATTGGCCATCAAAATTAATACTTTTTTAATTATCCAAGATCGATAATTTTAAAAAAAAATTGATTCAGTAGTTTGCACCAAATAAATTGTATAATCCAGCCATACACCATTCGTTTCAGAAAATGTAGAAAATGTAAATTATTAGCTTTATTATAATCAGAGGGAATCATTGTGCTAAATGTTGCTTCATGTAGAATAGCATCCTTTTGCTTGAGACTTGGACTGCACAATTATAGGTTTGTCATGTCATCGTTTCATATAATATAATAAAGATCCAATTTGCAATAAGGCAATGATACCAAGTTGATTTTAATAATTACGAAAGTACGTAATAAAAATAATGCTGGTTAAAAGAATATAATTCCCAAATGCTAATAATACCTTTAGATGTCACTACTGTTTTTTATTTAATTTCATATATTGTAAAATTATATTTGTTAGAATTTATTTCAAGTAATGTAAATGAGTAATTGGATTAGATTAATTGTTAAAAGTTCAAGAGTAAACTTAAATGGCCAATTTGATTTTAAATGGATATAATTCTTAGCACAAATAAAATTTTTAAATATACGATACTGTTTCAAAATACTCATTTAAAATCCATCACATATATGAAGTGTCAAAGGCAATTTGTTCCAATTTAAGGCATGAATAAAATTTTGAGAGATTGAAATAAATATAAATATTATGATTGAAATCCATACTTAATAGGAAAAATATCCCAAAGAAGCCATAGGAAGAAAATTAACATTGAAAAGAAGGCAGAGTATACAAAACAAGTTGCTGAATCCTCTGCACATAGAAGAGAGGAAAAGAATAATTCTAATCAATACTCATAGTCACGAAAATAGGGAAGTTAGAATACAATTTGAGTCCTATGAAATATAAAATAAATAAATAAATAATTATTTTTTTAAATAACTCCTCCCTTTATTTTATTCCTTAAAATTAATTATAAACTAAGTAATTATCAATGAATTTAAAATATTTCTTTTAATCCTTAATTTTTAAATTAATAAAATAATTACTGACAAATTTTAGACTATAAATTAATATTTTTATCCAATAAACTTATAGATAATTTAATATATTACTAATTATTTACAATTAACAAATACTCATTTCATTAACAATATATGCAAAAAATGATTGCTCAATTATTAATCCACCAATATTATACTAATAATAAATGAATGCCTATCCTTAAATATATTTCAAAATTATTTCAGCATCATTTTTCTCTCAACCTCGTACACAAAAAAATACTCAACAATTTATTTGGTAACATTCTCTGCAGACATAACACTTACGCTTTCCTACAATTAAATATCGCTAATTTAAACATAATTATGCAATACTAATTTATTCTTATATTTTAAATCAATAGGCAACTGAATTGGTCAAAATCCCGAAGCAAGAAATGCCCAGAACAATTGAAGAAAAATAATAGGTTTAATTTAATTTTTTGTTTTTGTATTCTTAGAATCGTTTTGTCAAATTATCTTTTAGAATAAGTTTTAAAGACAAAAAATTTTAAAAACTTGGTTGAATGATTTGAATTAAAAAAAAATACATCTAGAAACACAAAAATATATATAAAAAAAAATTGTTTGAAAATTTTTCTCTTGCTCACTTCCCAAGTACGCTTTCTTCGTTGCTGTGCCGTACCTTGGTAAAAGCTTGTGAGGAGGAAGCCTGCTTGAGTTTGGGGAAAATTACAAAATTGTCGTTCATGAAATAATTGTTCTCAACGTTTCTCATTGTTTTCGGGAATAAAAGAGTATCAAAACACGTAAAAGTTGTTTTGCATTTTTTGTTTTTAAGATACATGTTTTATTTATTTTTGTTACCAGAAATAATTACATAAAACAACGCTTTCAAACTATATTTTTTCCTGTATTTTTGTTTCTGAAAACAGCAAACTGTTCTTAGAAATAGAAATCAAACAGGCCCTTTTTTTTCAATTTTATATTGGCTGAAGTAATTACATTTCAAATATTCGTCCAGTTATACATATTATTTAAATACAAATTTCTTTCTTCATTATTACATGACAAAATGAAAAGTAGCTACTTGTGTTTATATACGTGCACGGCCCATAAAACAAACCCAATAGAGCCAGAGACTTGGGGAATGCAGCAATTGGGCTCTGATGGTCGTCGCTGAAAGATTATGCACCAAAGAACCACTTGATGCCATATACCATATGCAATACATATCCCAGGCTATCTGATATTCTGTTGGTTGATGCTGTAAGATTGTTCGCCCCTCTAATTAAATTAATTACCCATCAATGTCTCGTTCCTTTCTCGCTATGCACTGTTCACTCCCTATAGTACAATCGATACTTACTGTCCCTTTTCCTTCAAAAATTACCCACAATCAAACGAATATAATACTGACAACTATATTCTAATTGCACTTCCAGGCTGAATTATGTATTTTTGCAAATATGCAGAATATTAGAGTTTGCAAGCATGTTCAGCGGAGAGGCTTGTGAGCCAGACAGAGTCAGTGGGAACAGCTTCGTCGTCATCGTTCCTATGCCAAGTCCAAAGTGCATGCGTTGCATTCACCATCTCCAGTATCCCATGCCCAAAGCTAGCGTCCCTAAATATCGATATCTCTGGTTTCGGATCCTTGTACCTGTAACCACACAACAGACAACACAAGGAATCATCCTAACTTCGTGTATCTTACATAACCATTCACAAAACACCGTTTTGCGAAGTCTAAAAAATGCTCAGAAAGTGGATTAATTGATTACTTGGTGGCGAGGCCTTCACGGTTGCCCCCATCCCCTATGGTTATATGAACCGGACCACAATTATCAGCTTTGTCTTTATACACACGAGTCTGACAAACCAATTAACCCCATACGATTAATTAATCAGCAGATAGCTGGATATTTAAGTTGTAGCAGAGAAAGGGAATGGAACTAGGATGAGGTCAGAGGACTCACAAAGCGCTCATAGGCATGAACATGCCCCGCAAAAACAGCATCAACCCGAGCTCCATACAGCAAATCCTCCATGGCTGCCTTCATGCCATAGGATTCACGCTCACCCTGATGAGCAGTGTTGGAGTTATACCAAGGAGCGTGAACGAGCACCGCAATCCAAGGAGTCCTTCTTCTGTCCACATTTTGCAAGTCCCCCACAAGCCACTTGTACTGTGCAGAGTCAGAATCAAAGTCAGTGTAGGAGCCCAGCATGATGACGTGGACGCCAGCAACCTCAAAAGAATAGTACAGGTTAGAGTCGGACACACTCTGCTCGAATGGCATTCTCCACCTGGCGTTGTAGGCGGTGAATGGTTTGCGGTGGAGGACGGGAATCTTCTCGACCTCGTGGTTGCCTTGAGTGACCATCCATGGACGCTGGCTTGCTAGTGGCTCAACCAGCCGACCAAAGGAGTCCCATCGACTCTGTATGCAATCCGCATACGACAGGTCACCTGGTAACAGCAGCATATCATAGTTTGAACTGGCTATATGCTGCAGCGTCGACCTTGTCCATTTTGTCTGTCCAAGATCACCTGCATTATATTTATATGAATCAAACCCAGAATATCGTCATTTATGAATGAACTATGAGGTTTTATGGACTTACCCACGACTGCAAATTTGATGGGAAATTGAGAGGGTGGAGTTGTGAAATTGTATAGTTGGGAAGAGTCACCCAAACGGTAATAGTAAAGGGTTTTGGGTTTCAATGGACCAATTACAACATCGTGAATTTGACCGGATTCGTACAGAATGTAACGGTACGAGGAGGTTGTCCCTGTTGCAAAGAGTCCGTTGGCCCCAGGGGAAGGACCGTATTGTACTTTTGAAGGGGTTGGGCTTTGTGTAATCCATGATATCCTCAATCTGTCTTGCCCCACTTGAGATATATGCACCTGCAGTCTCATACAGCTTAATTTCCTATTGATTATGGTGATGTATACTTTGTGCTGAATGGACCTTAAAAGGGCTCCAAAGGTTGCTATGTACCCTCACCGACCAATACTCCCGTGAAGTTTCAAAGTTTTTTTAAGCGAACAAGGAAATTGTTTATTATAAACTTGGCATTCTATCCCGTGTAAGGGATGAAAAGAAAGATTAGAATAGTACATTGGTGGTAAGTAGTAACCAGTAACATCTCCAATTTGGATCTCCTCTTTCCCCAATTTAGTGGTAAATTCTTTCCCCTTGTGTTGCTCAAAGAGAGAGAGAGAGATAGAGGTACAAATAGAGTGAACGATATTTAATCTTTCTCTCTCTCTCTCTCCAATACGACAATAAAAAACTATAAACAGAAAAAGATATAAATTTGTAAGATCTCACATAAACAGCGTATGTAGTATAAAATTTCTTTTGAAATAAACTATTAAAACTTCTTTTTGATACTGAAATTTACTCTTTTTGCAAACATTAATAAATATAATTAAAAGAAAAATAAATAAAATTAAAAGTTAATCTGATAATTTTAGAAGTTTTTTTTTTTAAATAAGTTGAATATAGAAAACCCTTTGAGAGTAATGAAATTCCAACATGAACTTATGAACATAAAAGTAATTGAATACTACGAGTTATTTTGGGAAATAGAATAATTTTATATCACTGTCACTTCATTATAAATAGGCAGCTTTCTATTAAAATTTAACTTAATCATAATTTAAAATTACATTACATATTTTCAATAAAAATTAAATTAAGGATAAATTGCCCTCCTTCCTAGCTTGATTACCTGACATTATTTCCATTTGGACCAAATAATATCTTCAAATAATTTTTTTTATATAACTTGAAGAAAATTTAAAATTATTTAGTGAAGGAATTAAAAAATATTTTTTTACATACTTTTTTAAGGAAACATAATCCATTAAGACAATACTTGATAATATTCGACTTCAATAATAACATGTTTATTGAATATATTGAAATAAAAGTTTTGGATAACACATTTTTAAAGTTACAATTATTTAATTAACAAAAAGAATTCTGGTCGGAGAGGATATATACCAGAAATAAACTCAAAAAAGAACCAGATCGATTTCAAAGTTTATTTAGAAACTATTCAAAATATACAATAAACGAAGATGGACGACCATAGAAATTTAAAAAAGAAAAAAGCCTCAAGTTGGAAAAGAAAAAAGCCTTAATATTCATCAATATTAATTAGTGTGATTGACAAAAGGTGTGATACTAGAATGGATCATATCTAATAATTAGAAATTCTTTAGTTATTGGAGAAAAATTAAAAAATAATTTTTTTTAATTTAATATTAATAAAATATATTTTTTTTTATATTTTTTGATTATTAAAGATTCTCCAAAAAAAAAATTCAAACTCGGTGTGATACCGCGATCTGATGGAGACGTGTTACCTAGGTAGAAGCGTCTGTGACGTGAATATTTTGCGTGCCAAGCTACGAATGTGCGAGACGCACTAACTCTCTGATGAACCACACACAAACCTCCTCTCCGCCCAAACGCATTCCCAATTCAGCTACCACAGCCCCAAATACATCTCACGCAAAACACAGAAACGACGGATCACACCTCGCATCGCATCCCATCTCATCCCCAGAACTACATACTACTAGCTTCTTGAGGATTTAGGCCATAGAGTTTTGACAGAAAATACCGTGCACAAGAGAAAAAGAGGCGGGAATATATGATCAGTTCGTACCTGTTGTGGCCAAGTATCAGAATCAGCATCCACGGACTGACGGATGAACAGTGTTTCACCAGGTGGTGGTCGATTGTATGAATACGAGCCTCCCCACATTCCAATCACTAGTATGAACACCACGTTCACCCATTGCACTTCCCAATTCATCCTTCTAATGTAATTATTACTATCACTGCGACAACCACCCCTTCCTCAAGTACAGGGGAACATCCCGGTGGCAAATACAAGAGAAGAGCAGTATCTATATTAATATATAAATATCCCAATAGCCCCTGCCTTAGATGTCTCTCTATGTGATATATAGTATGAATTGTTTAATTAATGATACCCGTGAGCCCATCCATCGGGATTCGTGAATATGATTCCTGCATTTTCATAGTGGACACGTGGATGTTGTAGATTCCACCACGAATAAACTAAGAGTTGCTGCATTAAAAAAAACCAAACTTGGAGAGGTTTCTAACTGACTAAAAATAAGACATATAATTATGAGAAGAAGAAATAAAAACTGAAGAAAGCGTGGAAGGAACAAGCTTTGGGGCAAAGGATGCGGTGGTGTGGTGTGGGATAGTGTCGTGTTTGTTTAGATTAGTGCTTAGGCAACAGATTTTGGTGACGAGGAGTATATGGGATATGACCTCTCTGGCAATGCATGTAGGGCCACGCGCCCACGGCCCCTGTTTTGCCTGTTCGGACTTGCAGGGTTTCGGACTAAACGTCGTCGTGTCAATCTGTTTGATGTGATGTATCAACTAATTAACGGAAATACGCGCTCTCGTAAAAGCCCGACTGAAACTACATGTGCCTCGTACCATATCCATCCAAACTGTTTTCTAGTTTAGTTTTCTTGATTATTATATTCAATTTTATTTTTGGTATAATTTACTGTACATATATATATTATGCACTTACAATTAGTTCAATTACCGATAATATATTCTCATTTCACTTGTAACGTTTATTCAAAGTGTCAGTAACTAGGTGGATTACACATTATATTAATGATGTTATCTGCTTTTGAGGTGCTTGTAACTTCCTTCAAAATATATGTTGACAGTGAGATGGAAGATCACCAACACTTAAAAGATATTACTTACCAGTAGTTGGTTACCACGTTGCAGCATGGTTCTTAAGACTGCTAGTTAGTATTTAGATTGTGAGCAAAATCACAGCTTCCAAAAACTATCTCCTTTTCATAATGTAGGATTGAAAATAAACAGGATCATGGTAGGATTCATGATCAAGATCATAAACATTGTTCTACCCAATTTGGAGAGATCACATATTGTTCCTCATTTGTCTCAAAATGCACTTTTCTAAAGCTATAACGCACAACTCTAGCTGACATTACCTCTTTTCTAAGTATAGTTGATTATTGTTATTTTTCCTTTTCTTATGATTGTGACTTTATCATGACATATGACTTGTTTTGTTGAAGGATGATAAAGTTGAATCATATCCGATCTTGCGATTTAATCTTTCTTACTCCTTAATTAATCCTATGTGAGATCTCAAACTTGACAAGCTTACATTAATTGCAAATACATTATCAACATAATGAGAAAACATTGTCATAAACTCATAATTAAGCAGTGACAAAAAAAAAAACTCATAATTAAGCTAATATTGTACCGGTGCACAATATATGCATCATACTATCCTTCTTAATTTTAATCTACTAATTTATGAAACGGTTTATTACATAAATTGATCAACCAACCACTCATTATTATTAAGTAAAGTAAAGCGGAAGCAAAGAAGGGACAATATGGCAATGCTCGTATGCATGAAGCATAGAGGATAAATTATTAACACACGGAGGGGACGTCCTATGTATAAGGAACATGCTTTCTTAGTATTTTACTAGGTGGTAAATTTTATCCTTATGCATATAGTATTGTAGGGGGAGGCACTGGCACTTGTCCCCCAGTAAGTACATAGTGATAGCGAGGGAAAATCTATTTATGAGATGGCCAAATTACTCATAGTTTAGCTGTACAGCTTATAATTATTTTAATAAAAATTTCATAGTTCTAAAGTTGTAATTTTATATATGAATTTGTCATGTTTGAGATATATATTGCAAAGATAAAATTATCAAAATAAATAATTTCAAATTACGTTAATTAAGTAAATTTTATAAGAGAGTCTTAGCTTTACTTGGAACTAATTGATCATTTTAATATGTCAATGAATTCAGGTTTCATAATTAAAAAAGAAATAGAAATTGAGTTTCTTACCAGCTAGTCTAGGAGTCCAAAAAAAGAAAAAGATTTTTGACTGAGAATAAAAAACAATACTATCAAACTCTTCCCAAACCCATAATCATCCTTTCTCATAGTAAGTGTGTTCTCTTCTTCTTATCTCCAATTAAATATATTTTCGTGAGGATTTAAACCTCCTCGATTAGAATCCAATTCAGAGAAAAGATAAATGACATCCTCCATCCAATTTTGTTTGTATTATATATATTAGTGTTTGATATGTGAGCATCTTAACTTTACAAGTATTTAGAAATTTATTTATAAAACAAAAATATAATACTTATACAATATTATATATACCATAAACAACATGGCGGGATATTCATTATTTTTTCATTAAAAAAAAAACAAGGTATATGTATCATGTTTCTTACCAGATGCCTCCATTTTTTTTTCTCTCGGGTTATCCAATTTATACTAATCCTCCATAAATACCACAAAAATATGTCCTCGCTTGAGTTTAATTACGTACAAATTTTGAATTGCTCATAGTTTTTTTTTTTTTTGCCAAAAATTGCTCATAATTAGATCATTATTATTTTTTCCCACACGTATATCCTATCCACTATAGATCTTATGCTGTACATACAGCATTCATGCAATACAACTAAAAATTTTTTAATGACAAATTTTTATTTTTCATATCCTCCGCTATGGTATTATTGCCGCGCAGCAGAAATCTATCTCATACCCTACCACTTAATTGTATGAAGACCAAAAGGAAACAAGTAGTTAAAAATCATAAATAATGCATAGTGAGATCTAAAATTTGAGAAAGTCCAACCAATTACGATGGGGTCCAAAATATGGGTTGGTGTGCAGGTTTAGGAGTACCCACCATGCATGTCGTGTCAAAGAAAATGTTCTTACCGACAATCTGTATTTTTTTTTGGGCCTGTACTAACCATTGCCAACACTGTTTAAATTTATGATTTCAGTTGACATTATTAATTCTATGTACGAATTAATTGTGGAAAATATCTTAGAAAATTTAAAAAATGCATAAATTGAAAATTTTCAAAGCATCTTGTATCATTTAAAATTAAATAAAAATATTATTTTAATTTCTGACCTATCACAAAATTATTATTTTGATAATTTACTTATTATATGTGTAAAATATATAGTTTCTCTTATTAAACAATGTTATCATTAATTCCTTATTTTTTTCAAAAAATATTATATAAAAAATTTGACATTTTTCCATTAATAAGAAGTTATTTCTAGCATCAACAACTAATGCATTAAAATAATTATTTTATAATAAATAAAGCACCAGAAAAGCATACTATTTTATAAAATAATGCTAAAATTGAGAGGCGCCATATGCTTTATGTTATTAATCAGCAAGAGTCGGAATGAATGAGGATCACGCATACGAGTTCCCAGATTAAAAGGCTGATTCGTAGGATAAAGTTTTGTGGATGTATTCCAAACAGCACATGAGGAAATTGTGTGCCAAACAAATCCTAGATGTAAACTCGCACGCCTTTTATTGCTTGGAGTTTACGCCACCAAGTTCGTTATAAAACTAAACACGTACGTCGTGCACAAATAGTTTTTTTTTTTTTTTTTCTCTCTTTTCAGTTCTCACTTTTTATGTTACCTGTACGATTTCAAGGATGCTCACCGAAAAGAAAGTGAAGCTAGAAGATGCGAGTATGTGTAACACTTATAAAAATACTTTTATGTAATTATAATTTTATATATTTTGTCCTTAAAAGAAATTAATCAGACCTGGAACTTTTAAAAGTATTATATATATTAAACTCAAACAATTCAGCTTAGTTCTTTTTCTTTTTTTGTTTAAGTTTTTACTACTTTAATTTGATTGATTAAAAAGAATTAATTTCAACCCATCATAAATTTGACATATCTAAAAACTCAATACCAAATCTTAAAGCAATCTATAATAGGTAAATATTTTATCTAGTTATAAATACATGCTAAACAATTTACATGAAAAAAAAACTTTTATTATAGCTTCTATTTACATCATAATTCCTCAACATTATATAGTAATTATCTTATATACATATAGTACAAAAAAGGGATCATCATGAAACAGTTATCCATAGAGTTATTTTATAACAAAGTTTATATGCATCATTCCTTTATAAAAGTACAAACTACAAAAGACAATATATCTCTAAAGCCTATCACATGAGTTGTTTTTCTTTATCTCTACAGAACTTTTACTTGAAAAATGTTAATTAATTTGGATGAGATTACAAATCTCAATAGTTATATACCTTATTCAGAATATACAAGTATCATCATCATCTTACATGCTGCAAGAACTTAGAACATTAAACTGGCTATGTAACTTAATGCATAAATGCATATTTGGTTTCTCTTATAATCACAATCTCATATATATAACTACCTCATCATACTCATTATCATCATGATCATCATCATATTTAAATATTGACCAATTTATCATCATGGTAAGTTTAAAAACTCGAGAGTTCAATCTGTCTTTAGAAATTATCCAGTGACAATTTACAAATAAACCAAGCCAACTAAATAAATTATACATAGCAAAATATATTGAAGTATATTAAAATCTCAATTCTAAACAAGTCTATAAAAGATAAGAATATGACTACCCCTTATGTAATCAAAATCTGAATTTGCTTCTCTATTATAGCCAAAACTTTACTCTCACCTTCATCTTTTCTTAAGTGTCGACGAGTGAACGAAAAAAGAAAGTGTGCATGATTTATAAAACGTTAGTTGCAACTTCTAACCATCTTAATTAATGCTGTAGATGCCACATGAAATAAATTTCATTGAATGCTTCTTATATTATTTTTCAACATGTGGGTCATAGATATTAAATTCTAACTACTTTAATTAAATTTGTATTTAATATGCAGGCCCACAACTCATTTACATTTTTGTTTATACTTGTTTTGCCGTCAATGAAATGGATGGTTAAAACCATAGTTTCTATCTTAAACAACTTTTTGTCTCTCACTTTAGTCCTTAAAATTTTATGTTTAATTCATTTCATACAAAATATGCATTATAAGATTGATTTCATTTTACTATATTATTCTTAAAATCATCTTGTGTTTTGATTAGGAAAATTTATACCCTCACTAAGATAATGTATTTCTCACTAAAGATATTTTGGGATGTTACAGTATGAATCATATTGATTCATAGTCATAGTATGCAATATATATGTATATATATGTACAAAGTACATAATGTAATAGTCGCAAGAAAGAAATTGTATTAGGTTTTTTCATTTAATTATTATTTATTTGTAATTTAGTTATTAAGATTAATTATAGAAATTTTATGATTTAGTTAGTTAGGATAAATTTAGAAATTATTTGCATTTAGATATTTTGTGAGAATAGACTTTTCTATTTGTCAAGATTTCATATTTTCATATTGTAATTTTGTGAAAGGTCTCTTTATAAATAGCTCAAATTATCAAGTTGTTGATATTGAATTAACATTATATTGTTAATCTAGTGTTTCTCCTCATTTTCTCTCTTCTTCTCTCAATCTCTTCCCCCTTTCTTATTGTTAAACAATGGCTAGAGAGTTTAAGTTCTAGGGAGAATGTTATGAAGATTAGTTTTAGTAGTTATAAGGTGATACGAGTAGCTAGTTAAATACTATTATGATATTGTTATAAGGAGCTTTTATATAAACCAATGTTAATGATCTTTGAATTCAATTAATCTATGTTCTTTGTTTTCCTTCATTCTTCTTGTTTTACAATATAGTATTAGAGCTTTTATTCTCTTAATGGAGTCTTTGAATGCTTTGGGATCTACCTATAGGTAGAGCATGGTTACCTTTGCTCACTTGATTTCAATTAAGTTGGATGAAGGTAACTATCTTTTGCGGAAACAACAGATAGATGTTGCAATCTAGGTTACGAATTTGAGTAGTTTATTAAAAAGAATCCTATGATTCCAAGCAAGTTTTATAGAAGACGATGAGTATGTAGGAAAGCTGAATCCAAAATTTCTGCAATAGGAAAGATGAATCCATAATTTGAGAAATGGATAAGGTAGGGCTAATTGTTGATGTCATGGATTTTATCATCATTGTCTTTGGCAATGCTCACTAGAGTTGTTGGGTGTATCAATTCCGCATAAGTTTGGGATCAGATAGCTGTGTTCTTTACCTCTCAGACAAGGACCAAAATAAAACAATATAATGCATAATTAAGGAGTCTCAAGAAGGGAAGTCTTTCTGCTAATGAATATTTGCTCAAGGTGAAATTTGCAGTTGTTGCCTTAGTCTTAATAGGGCACTCAGTTTCAATAGAAAATCATATAAAGTCTATCTTGGATGGTTTAGGTGAGGAGTATGATGCGTTTATAAAACCAATAATGTTAAGAACTAATCCCTGTACAGTAACAGACTAGAATAATTGATTTTAGTGCAAGAATAAAGAATTAAACAAAATACTAAAAGAAATACAAAGGTGGAGGCTAATGTAGGTCTAAATGTAAATCTTGCTTAGGTTACTCACAATAAGCCTAAATTTCAACAAAATAAACAGCAAGTCAATGGCTAAAAAAGTTCTTCTTGAGGAGGTTATGGAGACAGAGGTGTGTATACATTTGGTAGACATGGAAGAGGTAGAAACTCATTAGAAGAAGCAATGTAGTTTGTTAACTTTGTGG
Organism: Delonix regia; assembly: GCA_037074485.1. Classification (NCBI taxonomy): domain Eukaryota; kingdom Viridiplantae; phylum Streptophyta; class Magnoliopsida; order Fabales; family Fabaceae; genus Delonix; species Delonix regia. The sequence goes on from CM073449.1 coordinate 41,838,322, forward strand.
AAGGAATAGGCATTCCGCATAGCAATGTTACTATAGATATAATCAAATGTATCAAGGTCCATCATTTCAAATGTCACAACAGCAAGGAAACTATGGTTTTCAGTAGCAAAAAGGATTAAGGTTGCAAGGGAATTTGGCTGCATATATAACTCAAATAGAACCATATTTGATTAATCATTATACTAAGATTCTCAAGTAAATAGTCATCTTACACCATATGCTTCAAATCTTATGCACAAATCATCATATAATGGAAAAAAGAGGATTCATGTAGCTAATAGAACAGGTTTCGTAATTCAAAATATAGGATATTCACAGATAGTCTCTCCTAATCAACACAAAACCTTAGTCTTACAAAGTCTTTTGCATGTTCTTAATGTTACAAAGAATTTGCTTAGTGTCTCCAAATTTACCCATGACAACCAAGTCTATTTTGAGTTTAACCCCACTACTTATTTTGTGAAAGATTAGGTTTCCCACAAGACCTTTTTGCAAGGGAAGATTAAACGAGGCTTGTATACTTTTGAAAATTTTTGTATATGTAAAGAAGAAGGAAACTGCACTGATGTCAAGAATGTGAGTAGTAGGAGTTCTTAATAGATTTTAGATAAGAACTGTTTTATAATAGAAAATCTAGTACTTATTCTAACTTTGAGATGTGGCACAATAGGTGAAGACACCCTTGAGTTAAAACAGCAAATACTGTGCATAAATAGTGTAATATACCTTTCAATAAAAACTCTCATTTCATTTGTAAGGCTTGTTACAATGGAAAATCACATAAGCTTCTTCATTATTCTTCCATTATTGTATATTCACATCTTTTAGAATTAATACATATGAATATATAGGGTCCAACATCATTACTAAGTTTTCAAGGCTATTCTTACTATAAACACTTTATAGATTCTTACTCAAAGTAAACATGGATTTAAATTCTCAAGACAAAGTGCTATGCAATATTAGTTTTCAAGACATTTAAGGCTCAAGTTGAACTTCAATTTGGATACAAGATTAAGGCAATACAGTTAGACTGGGGTAGAGAATTCAAAGCTTTTACATGATATCTTAATGAATGTGGCATAAGATATAGATGAAGTTGTTCTCATTCCCATGAACAGAATGGTCTAGTTGAACGTAAGCATCGACATATTACACGAACCAATCTTACTTTGTTAGCCAATGATTCTTTGCCTATAAAATATTACGATACAACATTTGATACAACTGTTTATCTAATCAATAGACTACCTACTTCACTTTTTAATAATATGTCAACTTATGAAACCTTTTTTTGTCACAAACCATATTATAATTTTCTACGAATCTGTGGTTGTTAGTGTCATCCTCATACCCATCCATATAATAAGCATAAACTTAAGTTTTGGTCTCAATAGTGTGTTTTTCTTGGATATAGTAATGTACACAAAGGTTATAGGTGCAAACTCCTAAAGGAAAAATCCATGTCTCTTGGGATGTTATATTTGATGAAACCAAATTTCCTTTCTCTAGTTGGTCCTCTGTTCAATCCAAAATAGTTTCTTCTTCTTCCCTGTTCAAATTACCTTTAGCTGAACCTCAAATTTAAATGGCAATACTCTTTTACCATATTCTAATGTTTGTACAAGATATGTCATAAATATGTAGCAGTCTGTGTAAAATATTGAATATGAGCAGCAACAAAATATGTAAAATTTACAGCATGGCAAACCAGTGAACCGTGCCTGAATATTTCTAATGAAATTTCTGATGTGCAAACAATGTCACCAACTTATTTCACAAATCCTGAATAGTCTGTTCAACCTATTAATTCTACAACAGAAGCTTTATAAGCACTGATACCCACTCATTCAATGGTTACAAGAGTAAAAATAGTGCCAAATATTGTGAACCCACTAGTGTAAAGAAGGCTTTAGCTTTATCAACATCCTAACATATAACTCTTATCTTAGTTTATGTTGACAACATCATTATCATTGGTAGCTCCAAGTTTGAAATTTAGCTACTTATGAAGCACATATGGATGGAGTTAAGGGTATTTCTATGCCTATAATGGCAAATCTCAAACTTTCTAAGAATGGAATTGATATCTTATCCAATTCATCATGTTATAGATCGATTGTTGGTTATCTTCAATATGTTACAATCACTTGACCTGAAATCACTTTCACCATTAATTAGGTAATGCAAACCTCGCTTGAAACCCACTGGAAAGTTGTTAAACACCTATTGCGTTATTTGTTAAGAACTTTGTCCTTTGGATTACACTTACAAAAACTAAAGGAATTTTTAATTACAGCTTATTGAGATGCTGATTGGGTAGCTGATTTGGATAATAGGAGAAGTGCTTTTGGTTTTTTAGTTTATCAAAGTCCTAGTTTGATCTCTTGTAGCTCAAAGAAGCAATTTGTAGTATCTAGTTCTACTTTTGAAGCAAAGTATCAAAGTCTAGCTATTACTGTCACAGAAGTTATATGGCTAAAATCCTCATTTCAAGAGTTACATGTTAACTTTTCTACAACACCTTTTATATTTTGTGACAATATGCACACAGTGCTAATGAATGTAAATCTTATTTTTCACTAAAAAACCAAGCACTTTAAACTTGATCTGAATTTTATTCGAGAAAAGACAATAGCAAAGGAGATAGTAATTCATCACATACTAACCCATGTTGAAGTAGCAAATATTCTTACAAAATCAATGGCTGTAGCACGATTTAAGGAATTAAGGAGAAAGTTAAGAGTTAGAGATATTAAAGGTTGCAGTAGAGTAATCGATTCAAGAGAAGAATGTCAGATAAAGGCTAAAGAGTTTAAGTTTTGGTGAGAATGTTAAAGAGATTAGTTTTAGTAGTTATAAGGTGATATTATTAGTTAGTTTGGTTAGTTAAATATTGTTATGATATTGTTATGAAGAGCTTTTACATAAACCTAAGTTGATGTACTTTGAATTCAATCAACCAAGTTCATTATTTTCTTTCATTCTTCTGGTTTTCCAGCACTCCTTAATCTTCCTCATCTCTCTCTAGTTGTGCTACATCAATTGGTATCAAAGCGTGAGTTTTTCTCCTTCTAGCCACACACTTTAACTGAACCCTACCGAAATCTTGTTGACAAACATAACTTCAAATCTGTTTTCCTAAAAATACCTACCTCCTACAACTATAAAATAGTAGTTTAGGGAATTCATACTACTTTTTCGCTTTGAAATAGCTTAAAGTAAGGTAACTTGTCCTCACTTTAAAAATTTTGATTAACCATTATATTTAAAGGTTTCCTTTAGTAAGTTTATTGATTTTTTTTGCTTTTGATTTCTTTACTAAATTCCTTTATTTCTTTTTCCCTTTTGTTGTGAGTCCTTGTTTCTTTTCTTTTGTTTTTGAAAATCTTATTTAATTATAAATTTTTAGTCTGGTTCACAGAATTTTATAACGGTTTCCATATAGAGCTTTGCGTTCGGTATGTTATCATAAAGACTTTGCCTTAGTTGTTACCTATTTATTAGGCTTGATTCTCGTGAAGCAGTAGCTCCTATTGAGTTAAGTTTAATGAGTTGGCTCTTCGGCTTTGTATTTTGGGCAACTTGGGTTCATATTATCCCTTAACCCAACCCACAAACCTTAGTTTGAAACCAAAATAGTATAATAAAAAAAAAGTTATTCTCTTTAGTTTTGTCTACTAAGTGTTTTGTTTATTGGTTAATCATATTAAAATAACCCTTGCATCTCTTTCTACATAACCATATATATATATATATATATATATACCCATAATTGGATCATACATTCACCATCTTACAAATCGCTATGGAATAAAATATCCAAAACAAACATAATGGCCTAGATAATCTAAGGGATAGTCTTAAGGAATATTAGACAACGATTTTAAGAAAATCATCAATTCTGTTAACCTACATCATAAATGACATACTTGATAATTGCATGATATAGAGTTACTTAGGTCAGATTCATGCCAAATAGTTAAGTAATTTTATCAATGTTTTGCTAGTTTTTAGTAAATTTTGTTGGTTAAGTCATTTTAGCCTTTTAATAGTTTAAACTTAGGTTGTTATAATTTTAATCTATGTTAATTTGGTTATTTACATGCAAACTTTAGTGCAATATAAGCTAATGTTGTTTCCATTTTTGCTCAATTGTTGGATGGAAGAAATAAGTGTTTTGGCATTAAGAAAGTTAATGTCCCAACTTTAACTTAGCATTTAGTCCTTTATATGTTTAAATTTGGAAATAGCTACTCATAGAAAGTTGTAAAGTTCTTTGAAAACTTTCCAACGAGTGGTGGTTCACCAAATTCTGACATCAAAGCATAAAGTTATAGCCAAAATAATGAAGCTAGTCTAGTAGACAATGATTTAGCGCTAGGAGCCAGAACGTGCATAAATTATAGAGCATGGGCACCTAGATGCCAGAATGCAACTAAAGAGGGGTAAGTTCGTCTTTTTATGAAAATGAAGCTATTTTAACCCAAATTTCAAAGCTTTTTTAAGAGAGGAACTTTTGATATAGAAAGGCACGGAGCAGGGTAATGTAGAAGGCAACTTTGAGCTTAGAGGAGCTTACTAGGTAAAGAAATTAAGAAAAAATCAATTAAAGTGGTGGAAACACCGTTTTCTTCACTCCCTCTTTTTTTCTCTTCTTCTTTACCATGTTTTTTTAGTTGAGCTTGATTGTACCTTTAAATATGCTAGGCTAGGTTTTCTTTCTCTAGGATCATGGTTATTTAACATGTATATTTATTATTATTGTTACTTTACTTCTTGAATTTCATTGTGAATGAGATTATTTAAGTCAATTTCACATTATGCCCTTATTGTTTGGCCACTAATTAGGGTTTACATGAGGATTTGGGATTCTTAAGTAAGAAGCCCAAACTTTGTTATAAGACTAAATATCACTTGATTGATATTAATTAATTGCTAGCATGAATGTAATTTGATTTTAGAATAGACATATAACTATTGGATTAATGGAGTTGTGATTAGTCATATCTTTTTAGTTTGAGTTTCATAGGAAAATATGGTAAATTAAATTAAAGTCATAAAAATTTATAAGGGATTAACAAATTCTTATAATAAAATTATAGGTTTAGACTAACTCATGAACATTGAATTCAAGTTATGAAGTAACCGTATTGCAATTGATTTAAGCATGTAAATCATCAAAACAATACTAAAACAACTTAAACAACTATAAATCCTAACTTTTAAATGCAAAAGCCTAAACTAACACAAATAACTCAAACTTTGACTAAAACTAATAAGATTATACCATGATAAAGCATGAAATGACTTAAATAACTTTATTTTCAAAGAGTTATCAAGTTGTTGTGGAAAGATTCTCTATAATGGCACACTTTGTTCCTTGTAACAAGATTACTTATGCTTTTCATTTAGCCAAGTTGTTCTTTCAGAAGATTATGCATTTGTATGGGTTACCCATTTTTATTGCATTTGATATAGATATCAAGTTTGTTAGTTACTTTTAAAAAACCCTATGGAAACTCTTTGGCACCCAATTATAATTCTCTTTAACCTTTCACCCACAAACAAATAGACAAACTAAGTTACAAACCCTAGCTTAAAAGTTTAATAGGAGATAAACCTGGGAATTTGAACATACTTTTTCAATAGTTGAGTTTGCATATAACAATTCGTTCAATAGGTCCACAACCAAGAGTCCTTTTCAAAATGTCCATTGCTTTAACCCTCGCCAACCTATTGACCTTGTGCCCATCCCATTGACATCTCGAATATTTGAGTTACATAATCATTTGCCCAGTACCTTTATGAATTATATATTGATATTAAGCGTAAGCTTGCCTTTAGCAATGAATAATATAAGTTGTCTACTAATGTTCACTAACGCTTCTAAAACTTCAATGACGGTGACTATGTTATGGCCAGCATCCATCTTAAGCATTTCCCTAAATATTCCTTTAAAAAGTTGCATGCTTAAGCTTTTGGTCCTTTCTGTATTTCCAAGAAAGTTGGATATAATGCATACTTACTAGAATTGTCACCTCATATAACCATTAGTCTAGTTTTCAATCTAGGATTTATTTCCTTATTGGGGCACTTTTGAGTCTGCCCTTTTGCTTTCGGATGGTCCTACAGATATCAGAGTTTACACTTCTCCTATACTTTCTCTTCCTATAGTCCCACCACCTGTTGAAACCATTGAAGCAATTTTGAATGACAAGATTATTCTTTCGTTTGAATGTCTGCTTCATCACCACCTTGTTCATTAAAAGGGTCATTCAAATTCATATGCTAATTGGATTACTAAAGATGAATTTTCACGCTTAGATCCAATCTTATTAGAGTCATATCAATAGTTTTACTCTTTATAGGATAGTCCTCCCAAGGCTGAGGGAAATAATTGAGAAATTAAAGATATATACTAGGCATAAGAATTAACTTTTATTAGGCTTTTTCATTTAATTATTATTTATTTGTAATTCAATTATTAAGGATAAGTAGAGAGATTTTATGATTTAGTTAGTTAGAATAAATTTAGGAATTATTATGCATTTAAATATTTTGTTAGAATAGGTTTATCCATTTGTTAGAATTTCATATTTTTATATTTTAATTTTGTGATAGAACTCTCTATAGATAGCCCTAATTATGAAGTTGTTAAGTAGATTATTTTGATATTGAATAACAACTATATTGTTAACCTAATATTTCTCCTCCTCCCCTCTCTTCTTCTTGAATCTCTTCCCCCTTTCTCCTTAATCTTTGTTTTGTCTCTGTAGTTGTTCTACATCAATTAATCTTTACATGTAATTGAAAATGAATTTGGTAGCTTGAATTAATGGATAATCTGATTTAAGGTTATTTTGTCTCATTGAATAGATTAATTTATTCCTTATTATTACTAACAGGGTCAAACTCTACATGTTAGGATGTCCAAAAAAAACTCCACTATGGTGATTACATGCCGAAATATATACGAAGGAGCTAATTAATTTTGGAAGAATGAAAATCAAGAGGAGCTGAAATGAAATGAACTTCAATTATGTCAAATGCTTAGCAAGCAATAAAGCAAGGAAATTATTTAAGCAAGCTTTTAAATGGAAAGAATTATAGCAAATCTGGACAATAATTCCTGTACGTTTTGAAAAGCAAAAGGGAAAAGTATGTCAATAGTTACAACAACCCTTATAGAAGCATTAACAAGTAAATAAAATTTAGCATGCTGTTTCCTGTAAACCTATTTGGAAACAAATTAAGAAGAAATGAAGTAAGTTTGGTGCAATGATTTGTTATCATGTTAATATTGGCCCTAGAAGTCATCCCAACAGCCATTTGATTGAAGACTAATGGCTAGCTAGTAGTTGTCCAGAACTTTTATATATATATATATATATATTATGGAGCAGAATTTGAATAGAACGGAACCAAGCTTCAAGTGATCATATTCTTGCTCATCTTTAACTTAATTAATTATTTGTTGAAATTTTATTAAGCTTGGTTTCCAGGATCCATTTACATTATTAAGCAGATTGGGCTTCAAGTGTGAATGATGGTTTAAGATCTTGAAATTATTTCAGTAACAATTCCCATGAGCTTTTAAATTTGGATGTATAGGTTCTCGCATTATATATTTTTTGCTAATTATATATTATATCTCAGGACCTTGAAAATAAGAAAAAGAGAGGATAGAACAAATGTATCAAAATATCCAGGAACATCAAACTCACTTAATTCTTTTAAAAAATTGAAATTGGTGCGTCAAGTCAGCAAACAAACTGACGTTCACCGACACTTTCGATTCTATCATTATGTATTTGGGAATGATCATTTGTTTAATTATATGATCATGCTCATGTTCATGTGCAGCACCTGTTGATGAGTTACAGCCAGCAGTTTATGGGATGGCACCGCTTAAATCACACCAATTTAATTAGCATTAACTTAATTAAGGGGATATCCCAATGTTTGAGTATTCAACATGTTAAATTAAATTAATTTTTTGTATATAACTTGTTTTAGAGGAATGGATTATTAATTCTCTGGGTGGGATGGGGTTCTTCTTGCAAATAATACTCATCTATATCTACATTTATTCACCTTTCTGCAAACATTTAATATTGTATCTAGATAAATATGTCGCCATCCATTTATAAGCGAATGAATTACTTAAATGTGACAGATTTGGAGAAATTTCAGCATATTATTATATTTGGATAGGATAGGAAAAATATTTATGTAATTTTTGGTGTACCCATAATTTTAAGGGTATGTTTGGATGGGTGTCACTGATGGAATGACAATGAGTGGAATGACCAATTTAAATAAAAAGTATGTTTGGATGATTTTTTTTGTAAAAGGAGTGGAGTGGCAAGGGAGGGTCTTCAAGACCCTCATTGACCATCTAAAATAACTTTTTTTATGTGCCCCCAAATTGGGGGGTTAAGAGTGAAAATGAGTGACTCAATTATTTAAAATTATTATTATACCCCTTTTTACTCAAGTCATTCAACTCCATTCCATTCTATACCATATCATTCTATTAATGACCATTTCATTCCATCTTTCCCTAAACTCCCAAACATAACCTAAATGTATCAGTGCATCTAATTATAATATAAGGATATAATTATAATATTATTATTTTTTGAGTTAATAATATTATAATTATATTTTTATATTATAACTTGATACATTAATATACTCAAAATAATGAATATATCAAAGATGATACCTTAATATAAATATGCAGCACATGGTTCATAAATTTATAATCAAATACGTACGCCTATATGTTGGGCACAACCAAAAACAGGGAACAACATACTGAATTTAAAAGTTGTGGTTATGTGTCCCGAACAAATGGTAGATGCATGCAGATTCTAATGCAATATATATATGTAGGCTGAGGTAATTTGAATCGGATTCAATTTAAACTAATTGGATTAATCTGATTGATCAATTAATTAATTGAGATTTTGGCATAATTGATAAACTTCCCCAATTATCGATGACCATGTTAGACATTATAACCAACTAATTAAATTTTATATCTTATATGTCAATGTGATATATGTTTAGTAAAAATAATAATATATAATAGTATATATCTAATAGCTACGTAACAGATCGGCGCCCTGTGACCTCAAAATCTCCATATTTAAATATCTAAATACCAAATAAGAGGTTTTGTGACTTTTGTTGAAGACATACAAAGGTGGAGTTTATTAAATGTTATAATTTCTTTCCTTCAAAAAATATTCAATCCAAATTGACATCCACCACAGAATTGGATTAGCTCAAGAATGATCAAATTTATTAGATTTATTTTAAATTTTTAAGCACATTAAACTAGATTAATTCGATTGACCAAAATAACTAAAACACATCCAAATCTATAATTATATTAGCTCACTATTATGTGTATTTCCTTGTTAATTAGATGTTTACTTGTGCATATCATTCCCAATGTTAAAATAGAAAAATCAAGGAGGACAAAAAATAATGAGATCGTGATTCTTAAGTATAATTTCAAAGATAAGATGCCAATTTCATTTGTCCTCTTTTTCATTTTATTTCTTCATATTTTAGTAGAAATATTGTAGTTCACGGGTCGTCAAAGTGGAACAACCAATCACTTTATCATCCGCTACGTGTACGTATTCCCAGCATTTAATATTCCATTGACGGATCGAAGGTGCATTAAACTTTTTTCTTGCTTCAACTTAACTTAATTAAATATAAATACGATCATTGATTTGCCCCAAACATGAAGCTTTTTACCATTTCATATACTGAGTAGACAGGATAAGGTTTAGCGTTTAGAATTGGAAGATAGTATATAAACAATGATAATAAGATAATAATTAAAATGCCACAGGAATTAAAAAATGGCAATGGTAATAATAAATATGCAGATAATAATGGTAGGGGTTGTAGCAGTAACAAAAATAAATATAATAATAGTTGTGGGACCAAACGTGCTTCTTTAACATTACCAATTCATGGGACCAGGAATAAAATGTGACTCTGAAATTAATTGGTATTTGTTTTCCATGAGCATATTCCCTAAGATATACCAAGAATACGTGTCCAGTAGGAATAAAATATGTGACTTTGAAATTCCAAGTCCTTTTTATTTTAAACACCCAACGTGCCTTGAGCACGCCAAACTAACGAATCAGCAAAGCTTAATTAAGATCATTATTATCCATCTTTAAGTCCACAAAATAAGATAATAGGGGGAGCGAGAGAGAGGGAGACGTTTGCGACTTCCTAGAAAAAGCCTAGCGCCGTCCAAACACCGAATTCGCTTGTCTACTACTTTTGAAACACCTCGCAAGTTTTTTTTTTTTTTTTTCTACTTCATTTTGTTTAAGCGGAAAATATGAAATCCTCCTAGTTCATTTACAACACGCACACCCTGCGGTTTCTAATGTCCAGTTAGATTTAATGAATAGTATTAACTACTATTAAAAATTTAAGTTATTGAAATAAATAAAAATAAAATCTTTGATTAAACTGTCAGAAAAACCAACACATACAAACAATGATTTGAATTTGAATCCCCTACTATAAGAATTTTATCCCGTAAGCTTAGACCCTTGGTGTTCGAACCACATAAAGGGGCTCAGATATTTAGTTATTTTTGTTGTAAAATGATTGATTTTCGTTGGCCGCAATATTTTATGCAATAAACTTTAACAACATTGAATTTATTGTTGTCATTATAGGTGATCAAGACTTGATCCAATTTGACTAATTTGACCTACTTCGGGTCTTGATCATCCGATCCACAAAAGGACTCAATCTTGAGTAGGATTGAGTCTCAAGTCACAACATTAGGTCAGTTTGTCTTGACCATATATATATATATAAATTTTTTATATGTTTATATATATTTTGTATTTTAAAAAAATAACTATATTTTTGTTTATGTCAAATATAAACATTTTTATTAATATAAGATATTTCAATTATTACATACAAATCATAATTATTATTATTTTTATTTTAAAACTTAATTAACAAAATATATTATAAAAAAATCAATGACCCAACTTAATCATGTTTCATTTTCACTGGCCAGCCATCGGTTGGTATCAACTCAACCTAGGATTTGATCAACCCTAGTCGTCATTACTACGGGGCCAGTGATTCATACGACTATTTACTGTCATCAAGAAACAGCAAAAAGGGTTGGTGTGGCACCGTGGCTATCCAATAATTTGGACGAAGGCTTTGTTCATCATTCATAGCCGTTGAAAGTCCACCTCGTGCATGAATAAAGTGTCAAACGGGAAAACTCGCTGTCTAGGTGAATGAGATACCTCTAATATGCACCACTAAATCGGACATCAAAACCAAGGGCCAAGAAATTGACAGACCCGATCCACCCAAAGCCAATCCAGGAGTGGAAGGAAAGGTTTCCTTGTGGTCGTTGACATAATTTAATATACATTATCCCACATTGTTTCAAACAAACTTGCTTGACGCCATTGCAACACTCCATTTCTTGACCCCTTCCTAAATTTTAATTAATTAGAAAAATTATCATTAAATAGATTCCATTCCTTTCCTCTTTGCTTTATATATGTAACATTCAAGTGCAAGACCTCATTAAGGTACCATTATATCTCATAATTCGCAGACCTAGCTGAAGAAGCCAAAGAATAACAAAATGGGTGAATGTGGGTCACTAAAGTTCCTTCTCCTCCTTCACCTCCTATGCTTCCTGCAACTCCCTCACCCCCTGCAGTCACAAGGCAATGAGTTTTCTCGTCAGCTTCCTCGTCAAGTAATCTTAACTTCTAATGACCGCTCCGACTCCGAGCCTCAGCAGGTTCCAATATATTAATTCCAACCCCTATACATCTCTAACTCATCGAATCAATATTCAGTATTGCTTTCTATGTTGATATTGCAATCTGCTTGTTTATATGTACAACAGGTACACATCTCGCTGGCGGGGATGGACCACATGAGAGTGTCGTGGATCACAGAAGACAAGCACGTGCCATCTGTGGTGGAATACGGAACAGAGTCTGGAAAGTACAGTGCAGAGGCCACCGGAGAACAAAGACGGTACCATTACTTCTTCTACGAGTCCGGTACCATACACCACGTCAGAATTGGGCCTCTACGTCCGAGCACCACTTACTTCTACAGGTGTGGAGGCTCCGGACCCGAATTTTCCTTCAAGACTCCTCCAGCTCAATTGCCCATTGAATTTGTTGTCGTCGGTAAGTTGCGATTTCCTTTCATCTACGTTTTTGTCCTTCGGTTTTTAGTTTCGCAGTTAATCGTCGAAGATTTTATCCTCAAGGGTAATTAGAGTACGGTATGTACCAGAGTTTCATAGATTAGTGCTTCAAGCCAAAGCAAAGATGGCACAGGAAAATTAGTGGTATACGGTTGTGTTTCAAGTTTACGCGAAAAGCAACGCGCGTCGGGAATCTTCTTCGAGTTCTAAATAAACAAAACCATATGTGCTCAGCCAGTTATATTAGGTTTCATGTATAACTCCGAGAAAAGTCAACTCATTTTTTAGGCCAATCATTTGAAAGTTGACAACTGGATGGGTTTGTAAGTAATTTAAATATACATATTGGACCTGGACATATGAATATGATGCATTTGTATTTGGCGACAGCTTAACGTCTTCAGTTGAAATGCTTCATTACATGTTATGTGGGTTGAGTAGGATATGCGTGGGAGAAAGAAGTAGGCTAACCCAAAGTAGAAGTTAAGCTTTTCTTTGTCTTTTTTTTTTTTGGTTTTTTTTTTTTGAAAAAACGTAGATGTTAAATACGAGTTATAAGAAAGAGGGCTAAGCCCATTATAAGTCCAGAGTTACGTTTGGGCTGATGTGAGGGGATAGGCTTTGTTTTTGGAACAAGAGCGTTGGGAGTGGCTGGATGGCTACAATATGGTGCTGATCTACACATGTATTAAACTGATAAACAACATGGCCCATAACTGACTTGGTCATTTTCTTTTTAATTTTCAATATTACAGTTGGACTTTCAAATGTTTTAAGCTTTATTGTAGAAAATTATTATCTAATTTATTTTTGTCAAAGAAAATAATTTTTGCGCAGTATAAAGAATATGACTCTATATCATAGAATAGCCATAAAACAAGTAAGTAATTTAATATTTAGAAGAAACATTACATATTTGGTAGAAAGTTAATCTCATCAAATATAAAATAAATTAGAGAGAAAACCAGGTGTATTTTATGAAACAAGAAACGGTGTCAATCATAGTTTAGCTAAATTTTAAGAGAGAATCAGTGTAATTTTATCTAATTGTTAACTTGATTTCATATCGCCTCAACTGCTAAGCAATATAGTATGAAATATCCGGAGTGTACAGAAAAAGTGTTACAGATTCGTCAGAGAACTTCGTGAATCTCTAATTCCAAAGCGCAGGAGAAACCATCTGGACAACTCTATATAATAGGAAAACAGAAACAAGGCCAATCAACCCCAGGACGAGAAAGTTTTAGCTCAAGAGACCATGTTGTTACAATTGTTATTTGTTTATTTCTTGAATACCAATAAGGAAAAATGAAAGTTGTAGGTGAAATTAAGATGATCGGAATGTGCAGGAGACTTGGGACAAACTGAATGGACAAAATCAACCTTAGAACACGTAGACAGCAAAGACTACGACATGTTTTTGTTGCCGGGAGATCTGTCCTACGCCGATAGCCACCAATCACTATGGGACTCATTCGGCCGTCTGGTTGAGCCCAGCGCTAGCCGGAGGCCGTGGATGGTCACCGAAGGCAACCACGAGATCGAGTCCTTCCCAGTCATCTTGCCCGAGCCCTTTAGGGCCTACAACGCTCGTTGGCTCATGCCCTACGAGGAAAGTGGTTCCACCTCCAACCTCTACTACTCCTTCGAGGTTGCCTCTACCCACGTCATCATGTTGGGTTCCTACACAGATTTCGACACCGATTCCGACCAATACAAGTGGCTCCAGTCTGACCTGGCAACCATCGATAGGCAGAAGACCCCTTGGGTAATTGTGCTCTTGCATGCACCTTGGTATAATACCAATACGGCTCATCAAGGTGAAGGCGAAAGCATGAGACAAGCCATGGAAGAGTTGCTTTATAACGCCCGAGTTGACTTGGTTTTTGCCGGTCACGTTCATGCTTACGAACGCTTTGTATGTCACTTTTATTTTCTTTCCATGTTATGTTTCATTTAGATTAATTCAATTTCTTTTTAATCTTTATTATTATGGGTGAATTGCAGACTCGTATTTACGACAACAAGGCTGATCCGTGTGGTCCCATGTACGTGACAATCGGGGACGGAGGGAACCGCGAGGGACTTGCGTTAACGTGAGAGCTTGCTACAGTATTGACTTTTGGTTTAATTAATATTAATTATGGTTTCTTCTTTTGGAGTTTAATTGTATGTTTGTGGACGTGGACAATAGGTATAAGAACCCCAAGAGCCCCTTATCAGTGTACCGGGAGCCAAGTTTTGGTCATGCAAGGTTGAGAATAGTAAATGAAACGCATGCACATTGGTCGTGGCACCGAAACAATGACACTGATGCAGTTGTAGCTGACGGTGTTTGGATAAATAGTTTAAGCAGCATGAAAGCATGCTGGGAGACATCATCGGCTGCTCGTGATGAACTTTGATATGTTGGTCCTATATTCTTTCCAAGAAAGAGGAGTTTCATTTCACTTGTTACTTCGTACTGCCAGTTTACATTGAGCTAGGATGGGTGGTAAAGAATATTTATTTGCTGTAATATTTGTTCGGTCTTTCTTTCTTTTTCTTTTTCTTAAGAATCAGTAGCTGTAAAAATGTTAATTTTTTGAAGTCATCATATTATAATAAAAATTTGCAGTTAGCGTTTGAATAAGTAGGTTTTTGAAGGATGTACCGTACTTAGATATTACTATTAATTACTAACTAGATTTCATGAGGTCGAACTAGCTATAATTATTTTAAATTAACTTGATTTAAATTTTTACTTTAAAATATTAGGTTGCTTCTAATTACTAATAATTGATTAGCGCTGCATTATTGGTAGTTCTGCGGTTGCTTTGGCTTCAAGGTAACACTTCAACGTCCAGAATCATATATAGCCTCGCTTTAATTTTACAATTTCTGTGGGTGATCCACTGATCTGCGACTCATGCGGGTGGCTCTTGAGGCCTTTCGGCATTTCCTTATATATATATATATATATACACACACACATACACACACACCTCTTTTTCTCTTTCATTTGCTTTTGTTGTGATGATGCCAATTGCCAAATCACTTCCCAAGTTCCTTTTGAGTTCGGGCATACCTCTTTAGGCATGGCTTGCTAACAGAATAACTGCAATAATATTATTAGGCATTTGAAACTAGAGCAAGTAGCTTTAATCACATTAGATTCATATATATCATAATTTGTTTGAGAGAGTGTATTGGAGGATGATGGAGATAGGCAGCTCACAATTAAATACCTTAAATCAACAGGTATTATTTGAGTACATGGAGAAACCTTTGATTAGTGTTTTCTTTTTTTTGTGGTAACATATAACGTGCGCGACCTTAACGTTGTTTGGGGGGGGCGGGGAGGGGGGGGGGGGGGGTGGGTTTGGGGGTGGTTTATATTTAAGGGGAAATGAATCCAATTCTATTGTCAATGAAAAAACAAATTGCAATTACAATTGTTTGATTAAAAAGATTATTATATACAACTAAAACAGTTTATAGATAATAAGTTAATTATAAGTATAATATTTGTACTAAATATATATTTTAATAAATTTAAGCATTAAAGTAAACTTAAAGAAAATTTAAGATAAATTCAAAAAATAATTTTTAGCACAAAATAAAGAACGTTAAAGGAGTATAATTATAATACATTTTTAACAGATAAAAATATCAGTGTTTTTTACTAGAACAAAATTTCTCCTGTTTTGCCTTCCTTACTTTTTTTACCAAATTTTGAAGGAAAAAAAAAAACCGAAAAAAAGCTGATTTCCATGCACCCCAGAATGGAATTTATTTTCGTAATGTACACACCTCCTAATTAAAAATTAAAAAGTAATTTACTTAAAAAAACTGCGGTGGAGTATTCAAGAGCACACTATCATGCACACGGGATGATGACTTTCAATTTTAATTCGTAATGGAAAACAACAGATACGGTTCCTCCCACGTAGATAAGCTCCACATGCTTCCCATTTCAACCATAAACGAGGTTCTCTATCTCAGAGTGGGTGGACCTAAAACTTTAATTCTTCGTAACACAAGACAAGGAGGTATCTTTTCACAAACAGCGAAGCCATATATGACTTATTTAACCTTTCAATACGACAAAGCCAATTTCATTTTAATTGTTTAGTACACGGTATCAAGCGTCGCACAATGCATATCAGATTTCCACGACGGACGGCCGTGATCAACTTTGTCCAAAAACCCTTCTTGATCCCTGTGGTCCATCGACGGTGCAGATTAAATCTTCTGCAGCTTCTCCGCTTTAATCAAGGGGTTTGCTCGACCTATTTCCTCTCGCCCCACCTTCTTGAAGTCGAAGCTGCACCCGTGTTTCTCCGGATACCTGTGGACCCCACAAAACATGACACCGCACTTGCACTTGAACCCGGTCAACCCAACCTTCTTACGACACGTCGCGCATCGGTTCGGTTGCGCCACCGGCCGATCCGGTTCGACGGTTACCGATGCCGAGATCGGCGAGTCTGCCGCCACCTCTGGTAGTATCAACGCCGGCGGAGGAGGGAGGGATTCCACTGCCGGCGAAGGCGGAGATGCAGAAGAGGATGAGAGAGCGGCTTCGATGGTTGATTTGGTGGAAGCTTGCTCTTGTTCCTTCAGACAGAAGTCTCTGTAGCATTTTGAACAGAGGTTCATGGTGGCTGGGCTACCGAAGAAGCCGCAGTTGTTGGCGCAGAGCCGGTGGCCTTCGGGTGCTTGGCATCGGTGCTCTTCTGCCATATTGGGCCGCGTACGCGTTCGGATCTGTGATTATGGATTTATCTTCTTTTGTTTAGAAAGAAACAATAGATGAATTTTGCCTGGAATTCTGTATGTCAGAATTCGAAAGAGCTTTGACCTGCGGAAATTTTATAGAGAAAAGGGAACGTGAGGATGAAAACTGAAAAAGTCCGTTCGGATTCGAAGAAAAACTGAGGAATAATTCCAAAGGCAAATCTTTTGCCAGTCGATTGAAAGTTGGAACCGAGCACTATATAAAAAGGGAAAAAAGAAAAAAAGATAACAGGTTGTAAACGGTTTCTGTTTTGTCCATCTATCTACGCTTTCGCGGAAATGAAACAAATAAAGCCTAAAATAGGGGAAAGTTTCTGAAACAAACAATAAGAAAGAGGAACAAAGAAACGAAATTAGAGAAAAAGGGGAAGAAAATAGTACCTGATTTATATGAAGGAATGGTAAGATTGGAGAGAAGCGATTGAGGCTGAGTTATGAGAAGCAGGAGGAGGGGTACATAAGAATAACAAGAAATGAGAAGATAATGAATCTTAACGAGGAAGATTGAGTAGACTCAGAAAGAATATGAGAGAGAAAGAGGAAGAAACGCGAAAGTGGACAAATCAAAATAATCTAATCTAATCATTTTCAATAAATTAATAAGGCATAATAACGAATAAAGATTAAAAAATGTGGATCAATAAATGACCGAAATTTAGAATATGAGAGAGAGAGAGAGAGAGAGATGGAGATACAGGCTGGCTGGCTGTGATTGTGAAAAGCGGACAGTAGTGCCTCATATATTAATTTAACTCTTATTTAATGTATTTTTTATCCAATGAAACAAAAGGACCCGGGAAATTCATGCCCATGAGCTCATAATTAATATTTTTTAATAAAATATAAACGATAAAAGTTTAGCCGACTTTTTTTGGTCTGAAAGTTGAGCCGACTTAATTGTACAGTTTTATTTAGCGCGTGTTCACTGTGAACTTGTGAAGGCGGAAGCCGTCTGGTTCTCTGAGGTAGTCAGGCAGAGATAAGACTAGGAATAACATCGTATCAACAGGAACCATAGATAGTAGCCTTTGCACGTCAATTTTTTTTAATCTATAAAATTTGTAGTATAATAAATATATAAATACTAGAATAAATAAAAGATTAATAAAATTTTAAATTTAAATATTATTTCAAAGAATTAAAAGATTAGATTTATTTGTTTTATTCTAAAAAACCCTGTCTTAAAAGTTTAATATTCCATAATAGAAAAAAAGAGAAAAACAATTTTAATGTGTAAGTCTTTCAAATTAATTTTAAAATTTTAAAAAAGATTTTCATGTTCTTATTTGTGATATTTCTTTTAATGATTGTATTTGTTTTACATTCAGGAGGAGAATAAATGCCGTGTGACAATTATAGGTGATGAGTCGGTGAGTGGGTTGACAGGCTGGGCTGGGAGGAAAAAATCAAAGAGACAGAGCTGCAAGATGGGCTTTTGGTATTTTGGAATGAAGTGCCAATGTACCACTTGTGTGTTGTGATGTCTATGGGCTGGACGGCGTGGGCTTACACAATTCATTGCATCTTGGCGACATTCATTTCAACATGCCTTGCATATTGCAAATTTTTTTGTCACTTGAGGGTGACACTCCTTTCAACGTCACTGATTTATGCGTGCGATGATATTCTTTTGAAAAATATCAACTCAAATATCTTTCTAGTTTTTTTTTTTGGGGAAAACATGGCAAATTCTTTTGAAAAGTTGAAAAAAAAAATCATTAATTAATATTTACAAACATATAATATGTTGAATTTGATGTTAAATTAATGTTATTTTAAGTTAGTTTAATTTTTAATACTAATTTTAATCGAATGTGATTCTATATGATAATAATTTATATTTGAATACTAATGTTTAAAAATTAATTTTTATTATTTATATATTTTATTTACACCAATAAATTTTGTTATTTTTGTATAAATGATAGTTTGAATGATAAAATTAAATGTTAAATTAAATAAAAATATTTATAAATTATTTAATTGTACAAAATTTGAATCTCTCGCTATCAATCCCACATTTGTCAAAAGATCAAAATTCCTCGGGTGGTCGGCTTGGTGGATCCTCGTCAAAATCCAATCAACTTTCTACGCCCAATAGTAGCTACTGCATATATCTCTTTAGATTATTGGCATGGGAAATTTGCATATATCTCTTTAAATTATAATATAATTATAATTTTAATACCGAAATATTGAAGTATAATATTTCCTTTCTTTAAATTATTATAAAAACTAGTTCGTATTAATCAAAATTAGACGTATTTGTTATATGATGGTTTATGTTTTTATAGTCCATTTTTATTCTGCCCCTTGCACAATTTATAAGTTGTGTTTTTTCCCTCCAAATTTTCGATTATCTCTCATTCATTGAAAGTCATTAATTATAAAATAGCAAAATTTTGGACACGATAACAGAAATATACTATATCACATGATAATTACCTAAGTTAGTGTATTCATTTCAATTAATATATAATATTTTTTTGGGAAATAATTTGAAAATTAAAGTGCTACGTTTTATCATTTATATATCTAAGTTGTTATTAGATTACAATTTAAGGGGATTATAGCTAGGCCACGTTTTTTAGAAGGAACATTTAATCGTATTTGATGGTGGGATAAACATGAGTAAAAGTAAAATAATTCTCTAATAAAAAAAGAAATACATAAATTGGAATAATTTATAAATGATGAATCTAATGATTTAGTTTTGAGTGAAGATGTAGGATAATGTTAATAAATGCCTCTTTAAAATACTAAACCAAACTAAACACTTTATTGAAAAGAAAACTTCATTTTTATGGATTGAAACCACAAATTAAAAGCATTATCAAGAGAAGTATTTCCTGCGAACACAATACTAACGAAACGGCGTTTGACAGTTGAAAGGCACGGTACGCAGTTTTCATCTCACTGGCAGCATGGAACCGCAAGCTCCCGCCGCCGGTACCTCTGCTTCTTCGCAACCTTCTGAATCCTCACAGTCTCAGGCATCGCAGCCTCCGCAGCCTCCAGTAACTTCTCTCCCTCCATCTTCTTCATCAGCCCCTTCCCCCTCTGCTCCAGTGCATTCTTCCCCAAACCCTAATCCTATTCAAAACCAAACCCCTAACCCGAACTCCAAAACCTCCTCTCCCCTACCTCATCCCTCTGCATCGGCTCCTTCCCAACCTCGCCCCTCCACTGCATTCAACAGAAATTTGCCGCAGCAAGCACAGCAGCAGCAGTCACATTATTCTCACTTCTCCTCGCCTCTCTCTTCACTTCCTCCTTCTTCTTCTGCTTCAGTTGGTTCTGTGTCTTCCTTTTCCTCTACTGGCTCACCTTCAATTTCCGGGGCGTCGGCACCAAGGGGTGGCATGGCAATCGGTGTTCCTGCTCACCATCAGAACCCTTCTCCTCCGTTTTCTTCCTCCTTCGGGCAGCATTTTGGAGGGTTGGGACGAACTGGAGTCAATATTCCGGATTCAACCTCTAGTGCTAGTTCTGCTCAGGTAGGGTGTTGTTTCCTCGATTTGTACATTCTTCTTGTTTAGTTACAGGAGAAAGATACAAACCATGAGAGGATGTGAGATATATTATTTCTTTTATTTTAGAATAAAAAATAATTGAACTAATTGAGTTATCCTAAACACTTTGTCTTCATTCGATCTAATGGTAACCATTTCTGAGGCGTTGTAATATCTGTAGCTTTGAGCTGTCTGATTGAATGTGGCTGTTTAGGTGAGAACGCCCGCGCAAGGAATGGGCATGTTAGGATCCCTTGGTTCAAGTTCTCAAATGCGGCCAGCTGGAATGCCTGCACATCAACACAGACCCGTACAGTCATCTCTTAGACCGCCATCTGCCCAAAATAATCAGTCTTCTGGCTCACAAGTTAGTATTTGGGTTTACTTTTTTCTCCCCATCTACAGTAGCTGTAAAGTTGAAAGTTACGAGTCTGTGTGTGTATTCCCCTTGGGGACTTTGATAGTTTCATCTTGGCATAGTAAGATAGCTAGTATTGAGTTGCACTCCACTTCCATGTACTGTTATACATATCAGAAGGTGAACACATTTCTGGCATTGATTTGGGTAAAAGACACTGAATAGGTTATATAGTCTTATGTAACTGCTCATATCTGAAATAGGTTTTTGGAGGTCTTTAAATGAATGGTGAAAGGCATACTATCTTTGAATGCAATTAAATTATGTCGTTGACTTCAATCTGTGCTTTGCCTACTTTATACGTATAACCTTGTTATCTATTGCTTTGTAAACGTATATTGGGGGAAAAAGTACATGGGTGATTCTCTTGTCTGTTATATTTTCTTTAGAATTTCCAAGGGCATGGACTTATGAGAGCCTCATCAGTGGGATCATCTGCTCCGTCATCTATAAGTGTATCACAAAGCGTGCAGTCACTTAATCAGCCATGGTTGTCTTCTGGTTCGCCAGGGAAGCCTCCTCTACCATCTCCTTCTTATAGGCAACACCCACAATCCCTGCAGCAAAGATCTCATGTACCTCCCCAGCAGCACTCTACGCCAACAGCCTCACAGCAGCAGCAACACCAACCTTTGCCCTCAAATCAGTTGCCGGATCATTTTGGGCAGCAAGCTCCATCATCAAGGGCTCTTCACATGCCCCACCAGCAACAGAATACGAAAGTGCAGGGGCCTGGAAATCAGAAACCTGCTTCTCTTGTGTCAGCACAGCCTATTGCAGTTCAAACTGGGATTCAGAATAGATTATCTAATGTAGATGCTGATGAATCTTGCAATAGAATTCTCAGCAAAAGAACTATTCATGAGCTAGTCAATCAGGTGAGTCACACTAATCCTTTATGCCCCTCGGTAAATTTCATTGCTCAATTCAAAGTGGACGCACCTGTTGGTAGATTCTAATGTCCAACTATCTCTATGTTTTGTAGTCTGAGTAGGGATGGCTAAAGTCATAAAAACTTCCTAATCATATACACTACAACTGCTGTTCACTTAAATTCAGAGATTTGGGATGATCATTTTGATTAGTTTCCATCTTCTGTTCTAAGTATTTTGTATAGGTGTGTGTACTATTGATTCTCATTAGTTTATAGTTAAAAGCGAATAGGTTGCTTAGTTATGCAGAATTTTTCTAATCCAGGTTGTAGAGGACATAATAGATTTATCAATCTGAGGTTACCCAGATTCCTATATCATATGTTGTGTTACATGGGATTAGTGGATTAGTAGTTAGTTGATCAACATGGTAGTGAGTAGAAGTTGGTTGAGAAATTCTTAGTTAGGATTTGGGACGAAGTACTTTAGGTAGTTAAGGATATAACTACCTATTGTAATCACCTTCACTACCTTATGATTATAAATAAGGGAAAGGCAAATGAAAGGACTTGTGAAATGATTGAATAGAGTTGTGTTTCTTTCCTCTATACCATGTTGTTATAGGAATTGCAGAGTTCATGATTATCTTTGATTCACAAGGGTGGTGAGTCGAATAGCCTATACAAATCAGGGATGGCTGGAGTTGGGGCTGGAATCTTTGGAATTGTTTGACTTAGTAACTTTTGGATGATTCTGTTGCTTGTAAAACCAGAAAGATTGTAGCTAATCTGGTCCTGTTAAACCCAACTACCATCCCTCTTTACTTAATTGATTATCTTACACAAATTGTGGCTCTGCATTCATTTAGACATCATAAAAAGGTCACAGTCATGACCCTAGTCATCCTTTAAGATTTTAAAATGTAATTACGTTCTTCGTGGGATTCAAAGTTCATAATATGATATTGTGAGGATGTGACAGGATTGGTTTCAAGAAACACTTTCTAGTTCGTACATTCCTTTATTAAATTGGATACTTTGTTGGCAGGTTGATCCTTCAGAGAAGTTGGATCCGGAAGTTGCAGACATTCTTGTGGATATAGCAGAAAACTTTTTAGAGTCAGTAAGTTTTTTTCCTGGATATTATGGTAATTTCAGCTAATTGGAGTTCTGGAATGAAATTATTAAAATTTAGAGGGGTGCGTTTAGCCTGAAAGATGACAAAATACCCTTTCTTTATTATATACTTGAATATGGAGTAATATGTGTCAGCTTCTAAAAACATGTATTGCTATGTAGGGGTTTTTTTGTTTGTATACTGAGGCTCCTTTGATTTTTCCTTAGTGGATAATGATAAACCAGAGATATTTTCTTTCTTGTGTTGCCTTTAATATTAATGTACAAATGCCAAATGGTGACCAAACTTACAATTTCCCATCCTCTGTTTTGCTGATAATCATTATATCAAGAGTCCAATAGTGTTTTCCCGACATTCATATTATTCTGTTATCAATCAGTACCATTTGTTTTCCAATGAGCAGATCACTAAATCTGGTTGCACACTAGCCAAGCATCGCAAATCAACTACATTGGAAGCAAAGGACATACTTCTGCATATTGGTTAGTCATTAGAAAAATCCTCCTGGGCTCTGATACTCATTTGAGTGCATGCAGAAGTTAATTGTACGTGTGCATTTTTACAGAGAAAAATTGGAATATGTCACTTCCTGGATTTGGTGGTGATGAGATTAAAAGCTATAGAAGACAGGTAAGTAATATAGTTGGTTATTTAAAATTTCGTACTTGCAAATTTTTATTATTTTGTTTTGATTTTTAAAATTGTTATTAACTTCTGGCTTAATAATCTTGACTTCCTCTTTTTTGCTGGCTTTGAAGGTTACAACTGATATTCACAAGGAGCGTCTTGCAGCTGTAAGTTTTTGTTTCTCTTTCATTGTATTCTCAATGATATATAATATCTTTGTGTTTTTGTTTGCAGAAAATGCACGCACAAAACATTCGTGTAGCTATGTCATGCTTTAGGTTCAGTTGTTCATTTTCGTGACTAGTTTATGGATTAACTCTTGACTATTTTGTTTTAGTTTTGTGTTATATTTATTTATTAATTGTTGTCCTTAGGTTTACTTTGTCTGTTGGTCTCTGTGATTTCTGCCAATCATATGAGTTCCTGCATAATATTATATTGTAATTAGGACGTTGCAGTACTCTTCTGATGTATCTATGATCTGTCTAATGATGGCTTATACTTGATAGGATACATGTGTTGTAAGTGACAGCTGTGGCTTGGCCACATCATTACTTGCAATGCATGTGATCATTTCCCTCCAAGTAAGCCTTTCTAGTTAAGGGATCAAATCAAAAAAGAGTATAACTATAGGAACTTAATTAAAAATTGAAAATTATTTTATTGGTGAGATTTAAAAAAATCTTAAGGATATTATGTTATTATCTTGGTTATGTTCTGGCAGATAAAGAAGTCAATGATAATAACCGAGGCGGCACATGCTAAGGGTTCTGGTGGCCAGGCATCTGGAGGTGTAAAGGGGAGTCAAGGAAAGACGCCTGCAAATGTCTTTGGTTCACCCAACGTAAAGAATTCGTGAGTTGCATGAGGTGTTTATGCTTTGTGCTATTTTGGAAGCATCTTTTAAGAGTCTATCAGACAGGTATTTCTGTTCGCTGTTATGGACTATGACATAAATGGCATCTATATGCTTCTGGCTATATTAAGTGCAGATTCAAACCTACTTTATAGGACTTCTTACAAATGTTAAGTTTTAACATTAAAAATTCTGTGAAATGCTTAAGAAAAAAACGTATAGTGCAATGATGGCTTCATTTTTATAGTTCTAGGTATCAAAATTATTTAACTGTAATAGACTTCTATTTAGTGGAAAGCCAATCAAATTATGCGTCATTCCTGATATAAGATTTAAATCTGCATGTCATGTTCTCATAATGATACCACTATTAGACGATCTGGCACAGTTAGACTTGCCCTCAGATCCTAAAGTTGCTGCCTAAATTCTCCAATCAGACTTATTCAACCTAAGCCCATTTTGGAGGGTCGTCAGTGTACAAGATTAAGTTATACAACTTTTCAGCATTTTTTTATCTATTGCTCCCAATAATAAGTTTCTTCCATACAGGGTTAGTTTGTTTCCGGTTTGTAACATGATTTTCAAAATTTTATGCTTATCTCTGGTGTTTTTAGGTCTATCTGAGATCCTGCAGGGTAAGTTTTTGAGGGAAAAAAGGGGCATAAAAAGAGCTTGAATGCAAGGGTTGATAGAACAAATAGGAGATGGTCATATTAATTAGGAATATTCGTGAATTACTCCAGCACTGCTCTAGTTGTAATAATATATGCCTGTGGTCAACAATTCATATGAGCATAAAGACTGGTTGCTGGTATTGACCTTCAGGGTTTCACTTTGCCCGTTCGGGGCTGCCATGTCCACCACTACATGTATTTTGTCCCAAAAGAAAAACATGTAATAATTAGAGTCTTATTAAACATTGATTGCAAGTGATAAAATTTATCTCTATTTTTCGGGTTTGATTTTGGGGCATGGGCAAATGCGATTTGCTCAATCAGACCTCTAGCTGGTATTCTGCAGTTCAGTATATATTTTTAGGGAAACTAAAAATATTGAATGAGTTTATATGGGACTGTAAAAGATAGTGAATAAAAAAATAAAAGTGATGTTTACATATCTAAATCTTATCTCATTGAACTCAAACGTAAATGGAGTGACTCTGTGTCGTTTAAGTAGTGTACTCGTTCGAAGTTATTGTCTAGATTAATTCATTGTGCGGGGTTGGTATTTTACAAGCCTCAGTGGTTAAAACATAGCTTTGCTCAAAATTGAAAGGAGGCCTTCCGTGTTGACTTTTGGTGAAAACGAATTTTCAGCTAAGTAAAAAGAGATGTGAGAGAGTTAACTTCTCATTACTGTTTTTAAATGATTTAAAATAGAAAAAACTACTAGTATTAAAATTTACATTGAAAGTATTGCTTAAAAAGTTATGAGCCTTTGGAACTTATATGTATTTAGAGAAAGAGAGAGAGAGAGAGAGAGAGAGGAAGACTGACAGACGCAGACCCGGAGAGATCAATTGATGCCGGCGTAAAATTTGATTTTTTTGCGCCTTTCAATATTTTAGTATGAAATCTGAGTCTTATCAATCCAACCTTTTAGCATAATTACTACGTTAAATTTTGTAAAATTCGAAAATCTATAAATATGCAATCAATAAGCTAAAAAGTGTTATATTTGAAATGTATATTATGCGTTATATGGTTAAAAAATAAGAAATTAATCTTTAACGACACCTGTCAATTGATATATACTCGCAGAGTTAATACTCCACGACTCCCGATCTGTAAGAAGATCAAACTCAATACTATGGACACAGGCAGTGACAAAATCCGTTTATTTTATAGTTGGCTTTCTTCCAGCTTTCTCTACGAGTCGTATTCGTTAAGGACTACAACACGGCATTATGAATTACGTATTGAACTCATACAGTTTGAGTTAACTTTTGTGGTGCCCAATTAAACCACATGATTTTATGACGTTTCTCTCGTGTGTTCCTGTCATGTTAAGTCATGTACTAATTACGTTTGCCTCCTGGTGTTGTTCTTAATTTGCTCAACCTTGGTTGGCTTTGAATGATAAAAATTAGAAAACATTCAACATGGTACCGCTCCAGGCTGGCAGATCTTGTTTGTTGGTCTGCAAGTCTTGAGCTATTATTATGACTAATAACTGATAAGAGCACATCTGTATCATTATCACATCGTATGGGAATAATGTCACATGCATGCACTTACACATTTTGTTTTATAGAATGGACACCCTGCAAGTAGGTCTAACTCCTTGGAGATCGATGCATGTGGTTCTATCTTTTTTGCATCCATCATGTGCCTTATCTTCCGCTGATGGTTTGACCCAACATTGGTCCCTCTCGTAATAAAAATGTTTAATTTAGTTGAAACTGAAAAAGGTGAAATAGAATGGCGTTTCTAAAAAGGTTTGCATTGAAATGCTTTTTATGTCATCAATTAAAAGGAAGGAAATTAAACAGTGCTCCTCGGTGGATATACACTTTATTCACAACAAAAAGGTCGAACCACATCACGAGGATTCAGTTATGCGTATAAGCAATTACCCTTTCACAACTATTCTAATGACAAAATCTCTTCGTAGATTCGTAATTGTTCTGGAACTGCCAACTGGGGTAGTGCAAATGAAAAAAATTAAAGTGTAAATATATATAACGTTACGAACTCTCAATCTCATCATCTTGCATAACAAAAAAATAATAAAAGTTGGAATGTACGAGATGTTAAATTATCATCCTTGACATTGTAATGAAATTTAGAACTATGGAACGGATAAGAATATTCACTAGTCCTCGTAGAATGATATGCTTTGATTTTTGCGCCTAAAGAAACCGAACAACCATTTTTGTAGCGAAGCTTTCGTTATTGAGAAATTCTTTATTAAATTATGCAAAAGAACAAGGTACACACAACGCGGATCCGCATTAGCTGTAGTTCTTATCTTCCAAGTCGTTACCCGAAAGGTCCAAAAGAAAACAGAGTTTTCTTTATTTGGGTAGATACGCAATGAATTGACCATAAATGTGCACCATTTATTTCAGAAGAAACGTTGCCTTCTGGAGTGTAACCATAACCTATATTATAATTTGGTCGGTTATGCAAGGGAAATTCCCAAAGGCCGATTGCGTACAGGAAATGTTATAACTTTTCAAAATTCCGTGTTCGTATAAAATTGGTTTTTAAAAATAGTGAACAAAATATTTAATGTATACATATTTTTAAATTATAATTCATTGATATAAATATTTATAATATTTCTTAAAAATTATGTTCAAAATAGAGAAAAATATAATTCTGACCCTTCACTTTTAACTTTAAGATTAATTTAATCTTTTAAAAATAAAAAATACCAAAATAATATTTTAAAAATATAAAAAGTGAATTAATTTAGTTCCTTTAACTATGAAATTTCTTTCTTTGAAAAGTTTTGTATTCGAATGATCATTTTGATATTAGTTATCTTTAGAAGATTAAATTAAACTTAAAAATAAAAGTGATTTACCAAAATTATATTATTCTCATGTAAAATGATGATAATAAATATTATGATATTTTTTTAATATTAAAAATTCAAAATTTTTATACTAAACTAGTTGAATATTGTATTAAAAAAATAAGAATAAAATTAATGACACATTAATTTAGTTGAATATTATTTTTTCAATATATTAAAAATTCAAAAACTTTATACTAAACTAGTTGAATATTGTATCAAAAACTCTTTTTCTTGCGTTGCAAACTGACGCCTGACTAATGAGATCCAATGGTAACGTGAAACGTGTCAAATTTTGATTGTTTCGAATTTCTGCTCCTAACCACGTCATCACCATTCACCAACCATCCATATATTTTGCGGGGCGGGCATTATAAAAGCTCATCTCTGCGTCGTCTACATCGTCACAAAAACCTCTCTCTCTGCATATTCCTTCGTACCATTCTCTTGATGTGTGTGTGTATGGGAGCCGTCCTCGTGCTCCTCTCTATATAATTTGCGCTTTTTCCATGCACACATACATTCGTACAAATAATTTCAAGGAATTGCAGTTCAATTTTTCTTTCTTGCTGTTTCGCCATATCTGAATCCCTAGCTCTTATTCCAACCGATCATGGCGAGTGGGCTCACAGGCGCTAATTCCAACGGGTTTGTTGGTTCCAGCACCAACCCCGAGAAGCTCATTATCGATACTGACCCTGGGATCGGTGAGTTTATATTTTCTTGGCTTTGCTTATCTGCCTTTCTTTCTGAAAAAATGCTTCAGAAAAAATTGATTGAGTCCGTATCTGATGAAGTTGGATAATTCCATGGTCGCTCGCCGGATATTAAACAGGGCGGTCTTGATCTTGTTGCATTTAGTTTTGTAGAATTTTCCGCTGTGTAAAAAGTTCGCCTGATGATCTGATGTTTGGAGTATGCCTACTGTTTTTGCTTGCAACATTTTAAAATTCTGTATTTTTTCCTGTCATTGAACGGAGATATACATTACAAATTACAAATTGTTGTATATTGCGAAGGTCTACTCCATTCAAGATTATATATATATATATATATATATATATATATATATATATATATATAGTGTTGGTGGAAAAATGACAACCAGGCCTTCCCATCATAGGTTTAACTTGGTAAAAAAGGCAATCACAAGTTTTTGTCTTCATTTTTATATACGCATTACTTTCTTGCATATATTTATTTTTTGAAATTTCATTTTCTAGGCCCCTAGCTTATGTGGATTATATGCCAAGAACTTCTTTTTTTAATTTTCTTTGAGCATGAAACCAACAAAACGAGATTGAAAAGGCATGTGATCGGACAATTTGAAGTTTATTTTTCTTAGTGAACGTATAAGATAAGAATTTATTTATTCACTTTATTGGTGATTTAGTGGATCTATTTAATGCCTGTTTGTTCCTGGAATTATTGAGATTGTTATAGTTTAAATGATACCATTTCAAAACAGTGGAGGCAGGACGCCAGTCAATTATAATGGTTTGGCATTACATGAGAAATTTTATGCTTGGTTGTCAAATTTAGGTATAGCCCAACTTGATTTGAACTAGTAATTTTTGGTGCCTAACTTTATGTGCAAATATTCTGGCTTTGCAGTATTTTTAAATTCCAGATAATTTGTCATGCTGATTGGAAACAATCAATATTAGGAATTTTTGCATATCCATCATTCACTGTGGTTAATTTGTATACTTTCTTATGAATTTTAAATGTCGTTAATGTGAATGCCATTTTAATGAGTAGATGCGTTTGCTAATTTGTAAATCAATAGATGATACCATAGCAATATTAATGGCATTTCAAACACCTGAGGTGGAGGTTCTGGGCTTGACAACCATTTTTGGTAATGTTTCTACAGAAGATGCCACTCGTAATGCGTTGCTTTTGGTATGTGTTTATTTTCTAAATTCCCATCAGCTTTGGCTGTGACTTTATATTACAAAAGATTCCAGGTCTTTCGTGTTTTTGGAACATGTTCATGATCAATTTGTCTTTTTATTGTGCAAAAGGATAGTGTGAGGTCGCAGGCTGTCAAAATATTCCAGTGGCAGAGGGCAACCCTGAGCCATTGAAGGTAGCTATCTAATATGTAGTTTTGAAGTTGACCTGATTGTTTTAATCAAATTTGGTTATATTTAAATGCGTACCTTACAACTTACATTGCTTGCCCTGCCTCATTTTTCCATCTACATGCCTCTGTACAATGCATAAAATGCTTTCAACAATAGTTTGAATTTTTTTTTTTCCTTCGTTTTTACTTTATCTTTCTAGTCTAAATTATGCTAATATCCTTTGAAAGGGTGGAATTCCGAGTGTTGCTGACTTTATTCACGGTTCTGATGGACTTGGGAACATATCCCTACCTTCACCGAAAGCTAATAAAATTGAAAAGAGTGCTTCTGAGTTTTTGGTGGAGAAGGTTTCGGAATATCCTGGTGAAGTATCTGTGCTAGCACTTGGACCGCTAACGAATTTAGCTTTAGTAAGTTGTCACATGCTATCTTGTATTCTATGATCATGGTCATCATTACTTTTTCTATTTTTATTTTATGCATATATATATCGTTCTGATACTATAACCTCTCTAATTAGGCAATCAAAAGGGATTCTTCTTTTGCGAGCAAGGTAAAGAGAGTAGTTATACTCGGTGGTGCTTTCTTTTCCTTGGGGAATGTAAATCCAGCTGCAGAAGCAAATGTAAGTACTGGTTTCATGTCTTTTATTTTTATGGCTATCAGAAACAGATAAAGACTAATGGGTTTCAAGATATTCCCTCTATGTTTGGAAAGAAATATATGTTCGACAGTTATGCTGGTCAAATGTGAAAACAACCTCCACTTTTGAAGTGAAATTCATTTTTTCATAACCGTGAATGTACTTCACGGCATTCAATACAGAACAAACTCTAGACTCAGAGAAAATATACTCTACCAAGTTATGTTATGCTTAATGATCAGATTTCATATTCAGTTGATCCTAATGACTTCATATTCTGAACTCGCAGATCTATGGAGACCCAGAAGCAGCAGATATTGTGTTTACTTCTGGAGCAAATATTGTTGTTGTTGGAATAAATATTACAACCCAAGCCATACTTACAGGTCGGATTGCTATTTCTAATTTGCACCAATCTCTGGGCGATCTTTTGTTGCTCTATTGGTTATGTTGTGATTGTGTGGTACTGAAATGTGAATGACTGTGTTTTGATTTCAGATTCTGACCTCCTTCAATTGAAGGAATCCAAAGGAAAGTATGCACAACTCTTAAGTGACATGTGCAAATTCTACCGGGATTGGCACGTTAAATCTGATGGTGTTTATGGTAACCTGCTATTTTGACGTCCAAACTCACGCTGTTTAGCTTTTATCTTTAGTTGTTAACTTACATGGTTGTCATTGTACTGATAATATGATTTCTGCTTTCAGGAATTTTCCCTCACGACGCTATCAGTTACGTAGCAGTTGTTCGTCCAGATCTTTTCACATACAAGAGGGGGGTAGTGAGGGTCGAGACAAAAGGCCTCTGTGTCGGGCATACACTCATGGACCAAGGTTTAAAGAAGTAAGTCCAAACACGGAATTGAGATGCTCCTTCATTATATTTTCGGTGCTTCTTATTCAATGTTCAACACATTCTGGTTTTCAATTCATATAGATGGAATTCGAGCAACCCATGGACGGATTATTCCCCTGTCTCAGTTGCTTGGACGGTGGATGTCGACGGGGTCCTTGCGTATATCAAGGAGATGCTGATGAAACCCTGAAGTTCAGACATTTGATTTTTGACAGATAATAACAATAGGGAAATTGAGAGTCGAGCACCCTCTTAGAAATATTATCTGTCTGGACATTTTTTGTCAACTTGAATTTAGGGAATTGAGGGTTCACTGTCGAATCTCATTCTTCTATACAGTTAGCTCTTGCTCGATTCTATCTAAATTTCACGTACTAATGTAATTCACCTTTCCTGAAATGAATTGTTTCCGTACGATTTTCTCTACTTTTTCTTAACATAAGCATTCTTTATTAGTTTTAACTCTTGTCTCTTTATACAATTTTGAATTTCCGTTTCAACTCAAAAATCTTAATCTGAGAATCCTTGGATTTCGTTTAAGGAGGATTATACATTTGGCTAAGTATGGATCTCCTCCAATTCTGATGTGTTCGCTACTTCCTTGTTTCTTGGCCCAGAAAAAAAAAAGAAAAAAAGAAGTCTTGTGCTCTGGAGTAAGTAAACCTGCAATCACTGAGGAAGTCAAGATTCTCTATATTTTCAATACTACGCATTGTTATAATTTTGCGCCCGTTTGAAAATGTTGATAATTAAGTGACATAAATAACCAAGTAATATTTAGTCGATGCTGCAAATTGAAATGTTGGTTTGAGTTTGGGTAATTTAAATTTTAAACTCAAACATAGCAATGTGCTAGCATTGGGTAGTCACACCCAAGATTTGCAGCTACTTATGCTGACAGAATCTACTTCACAGTTTCTTCACCAAAAATATAAAAGAACAAGAATCTACTTTAGTTTGGACTTCCGTGGGACGAAAATAAATGTATTTTACTCATTGTTAATTTGACTAAGATTCAAGAGAAAAAATATAAGCTTGACAAATTATTTATATTCCTTACAATCATGTTTTGGTTTAACCTACGCAAGATTCACGGAGTGGGTAGAATCCCCAAATTCTTAACAAATCGTCATACACAACAACTCATCACACGTGCAGTGTTAATCAGAACTAGAAGTACTGACTGTCTTTTACAACATTATCAACGCGCAGCAATATGAAGCAGAACATCCTCCCATTAGACCCTCAGAGTGTTTGTTGCAGAAAATGATTTACAGTTACCCTTTGATGGCCATCTCCTTGAATTATTTCTCTACCCTGCTATAATGTCATCACCTTTCCCATCCAATTCTCTACCATGCTTATTTCAGACTGACAACTTTGAATTTATTCTTAATTTCCCTCATTAAATGTATTTATTTATGCAAAAAGTGTTTATGAATTTTAAGTTTTCACTCTTGACATTGTAATTTTGATTTTAAGTTAATTTTATCATGATTTGATTGCACTAAATATAAAGCAATGCCAAAGTATTTACTCTCATTTCAATTTGTGCATTTTAGTTTTGGTCACTTTCTTTCTAAGCATCTAATGTTGTCTTTATTTTTTTTTTTCTTTTGGTCATTCAATGTCTGTGCATCCAAAGTGATGCCTAGACATTCACAGTTTTTTGACATGTGCGAAAATTAGATAGTAAATAGAATTTGTTTACTTTTTAGGCTAACTTTTAGAAAAGAGCCAAAATTAAGTTGAGAAAGGAGGAGAAAAATGAAAAAAGTAGATTCTAAGGGATTTTAGAGCACAACAATAATTTTGGAACCAAGGTGACTCTAGAGTTGCTTAGTTTTTCTTCTTCTACTTCTGTTTTTGTTCTTTAACCATATATATAGCTGAACTTTTGTTGTTAAGGTGAAGATGTAACTTGACTTAGATAATATTTTTTCAATTTTCTTGCTTAATATAAATTTCTAATTCCATTAATTAAGTGTTTAACATGATTCTCAATGTTTTCTATGACTTGATCACTCATGGGTTGATTTAGAGTTTATGTATATAATTGGAAAATCCATGTGTTCTTGTTCCTTGGGAAAGCCTTTTCTAAGTGAAATTTGTCTAATAGATTAAAGAATTTCATTAGTTAAAAGAGAACTAGCATTCCAAGAAATTGGTTGCTAGTTAATTTGGAAATTCAACCATCAACTATGAAATAAAATTTGGTTAAGTAAGAATTCTAAGATTCATTAGAAAGTCAAGTGAAGTCAGATTCCTAACTCTTTTGAGTATTTGTATTCATTCATAGTTTTGGTTGCTCTTGTTGATAAAAAAATCGAAAGTATAAACCAATTATTTTTTATTACTAGTGTTTCTTTTTAATTTTATTGAACTCCCTTTAATCCCAACTTTGTCATAGTTGAAATAGAATCAATTTAGTGAATTTGATATTTGGTAATAAAATCTTTATGAGATGATACTCTCTCATTTCTATACTACTTGAATGATTTAGTATACTTGTCGAATAGGTAATTATAGACTCACTCTACTTAACTGGAAATAGTGCTTCTGTTTGTTGACTCTATCTTTTGGCAGATTTATTGACAATTCAGTTGCAATTTTGCATGTTGAAATATTTATTTTTTTATCTTTACGATTCCGAGTGTGCCTTTGTTTAATTGATACTTATGGTTGACACAAAAAAATGTGAGGAACCAATTAATTTCGACCTAACAACTCAAGACACAGTCAGAACGCAATAATTGAAATGGAAAGAATATACATTAGCAGCACTTGATCGTTTGAGTGTTCCATTATAAAATTGAAAGCTTAATTAATTTTATCATCTGACTTCAAAAGCCAATATCTTCTGAAGGATAAGATGTCCTTTTCTCGGATAAAATAACTATAAACTTGGTAATGTTCTTTTACGAAGATATTAGTGAGGATTCAAAAACTTTGATTTGAATCATATAATACAATTTAGAATGATCAAAATGTATTGAGTTTATTAGATTCACTTGTTTAATTTAGTAAAATAGTGAACTAAGTTTGTATTTGATCAGTTCATATAATTTCAAAGTCATTTCAACTTGACTCACTTACAAATTACAAACCATTTTTATAATTTGTCGGTAGTTCTTTGGTTAAATCCAATAGATTTTGACTGTTTGCTCTTCAAAACAAGATTCAAGGTTCCTTGATAAGAAAATTTATAAAATTTCATATTTTCAAATACCATTATTTGTTTTACTTTGTTTTATATGTTTTCTTTGATTTTTTGAAACTTGAGCTAATTATTTGTTTGATGATGATGACATAATATGGATGTTAGTTTGAGTATGAATTTTTGGGCTAGTAGTAATTTGGATTTTGAATGATTGATTTTATTATTTATTTCAATGTTAAATAATAAATTTTTTATCTTAAACGAGCAATTGATGAGAAATGTCAAGTATTTTTTGAATTTATGTGACGGAGAGATTATTTTAGTTCAATTCACATAATTTATAACTTATAATAAACTCATTTGCAAGTTGAATCGGCTCCTTTTGACAATTTTATTAATATTTGTTAGTTAATATATTTATAATTTTTAAACTTTATAAAAAAATAATTATAAATAAATATATTAATGTTTGAAGAGTAAATTTTGATAAAATGTCCATGTACATTTTCTTTAGTATTTACCTTAAAATTTCTCTTCCATTAATCATCTTTGTATTAAATCTTGAAGGACAAGTGGGTGATTCTAGTTTAAACTCATTTTTAACCTTTTCAACCATTTCGGCAACATCAACCACAAATTATTTTGCCCTCTAACCACTGCTAGATGCTATGCTTGCCTCGACCTTCAATTACATACCATTAGTGCTTTTTCTAGGTAATTCTAAATCTAACATTCCACATTCTGCGTGCTAAATTAAGAGGCACCTCATCATTTTTGCTTCCTCATGAATGTTCATTCCTCCATAGGAACAGAGGCAGTACAAGCTAAAACACTCTCTCTATGAAGGAAAAACTTAATCCAAATGGAAGCCAAGTCAAAACCAAAATGCAATTTTATTTAATAAAGCAGTTAAACCAACTCTTTCCCATTTTTATTAATAGGTCGTCCCCTTGGAACACTTGACACTTACCTACTTCACTGAGAGAGCCATTTCAACTCCCTCCTATAACTGTACCCACTCCACCTACCAGGGACAGGTGCCTCCCTCCTCTTCATGTTAAAAAATACCTTAAAAGCCAGACATCAAACGAGAAAATCTTAAGAATTTATAAATTTTTCCAACAAGTTAGACATGGCTTGTGGGTGTTCTTCAACAGCAATGGCAGAAAGAATATCTTGGTACTGTGCTCTGTTTTTGGCAATAATGCTGGTACTGAGCTGCTACGAGTCAAGGACAAGGGAGTTTCGAGTTGAGATGATGCAGGAGAATATGAGAAAGGGGTGTGATGAGATATACGTGGTTCGCGAGGGAGAGACTCTGCAAACCATAAGCGAGAAATGTGGGGATCCTTATATTGTCGAAGAGAATCCTCATATTCATGACCCAGATGACGTTTTCCCTGGTTTGGTCATCAAGATTAACCCTTTCACCTATCGATGAGGAGGAGTCTCAGTATTTCCCACCAGAGAATATTACAAGAAGCTATAAGAGGTAATGTGGTGGTATGGGTTTGGTTTTTCACATTTCAATGTTTCGGTATGCTCAGAAACTTGAAAATTCTTATACACTGCATGTGTTTTGTGGTATCTATATATTCTTGGGCATTTACATATTTAGGACATAGACTACTTATTAGTCTCAGCCCTTCCAATGAACTATGGTTTCTCGTTTCCGCTTCTAGTTTGAAGTCTCATTCAGATTCTATATGGAAATTAATTTAATTTCGCTGATAATAGGACTCCAAGCACTTGCCAGGCTCTCTCTACCGGAAATAGTCCTTTCGGACTTTTCCGAGTCTTATGATTTGTATGCTGCATATGCCACGTATTGAAATGGCTTTTATTTTATTTAATGAGAGCTAACATATTTTCACTTTGAAATTCCTTTTTCATTTTGGACAAAGACCCAGAAACAGAGGAAAAATCAACTCAAGCAAAAGAATACTAGCTTTCAACAAGTAGGGGATGATAAATACATGCAAAAATATTAAGTGGCAGTTAAATTTTTATTGATATTGATTTGCGCAATGATTAGCTAGTCTCCTTATAAATATGCATACAATTCTATTTTTTCCTTTGGCCATAAAATATGCATACAACTCAATCGCGCTCCCAATATTGAATTTCTGCTCAACAAATGAAAATTATGTCGGGAATAAATTTAAAACTAAACATAGGAGATTTGGATTGTTATTATCCCAAGAAGGAATGTAAATCAGTTTCAAATTTAATATATTTAAATCTGAAATTCTCACAAAACTCGAGGCCAATAAGGACACTCCAAACTTCCACTTGAAAGGAAGAACGACGTCCAATCTTATAAGGAGTACCTTTTATCCAAACACCATTTTCGTACCCAACTAAACACTGAGAGCCATAAGGGCCAGATTTATCTAAATATTGTAGTAAAAAAAAAGTTCCATCATTTACGATTAAATTTATCTAAATATATCAGGGTAAGCTGAAAACGAAAAACAAATTCATTATCATGAAGAGCATTGTTTGTCCAAAACCACGATAAAACAGAGATGCAATCAAAGGTAGTGGACTTGCCCATGTACTCATGGACATATATAGCCCACTCATGCAAGATACGAGAAATGAGGGGTAGTGCAGAATTACGCACTCGTCAGAGAAAATTGGTCGTTCATCAGAGCCACTTTTTAAGTTTATGAATAATACTGTAATGAAAAGATCACCATGTAGAAAATCTGTTATATACTTTGAAAATATAATTCATTATCATCTCTTTTACCGAAATCATTATTGTTTCATAATTTTTCCTGGTCTTTTATTGTGTAAAAGGTACGTGTCGAAGATAATTGTATTTTCAAAATATAAATATGAATATTTTATAAGAGATGCTAAGTTTAAATTTGGTTGAATCCAAATCTTATCTACTTAAACATATGTAATTTTGGCTTAAAAGAAGTCAAGGTTATGAACGAGAAGGGTTGAAAGGTTGCCCTCACGCTATCATTGCTTATAAATAAATACAAGAGGTTGTTACACGGAGGAGCACCAATGATTACCAGGTGTCCTAATAGTTGAATATTCTACACAAATCTACACTGAAGCAAAAGATTGCAATGGGCTGGTAATCGACTCTACACAACACTATACAAGGCTATCGGCTTGGGCTATTAGTACATGCATTGGGTTTAGCTATGCTATTCCTATCATCCCCCCTCAAACAAGAGGGTGTACAGACCACTCTGAGTTTGTCCCGAAGATATTGAAACTGCGAATATGACAATGCTTTGGTGAAGATGTCCACAGTCTGTTTTTTGTGGGAACATATCGAACAGTGAGATGCTTGTTAAGAACGTGATCCCTTACAAAGTGTATGTCAATCTCCATATGCTTGGTGCGAGCATGAGAAATAGAGTTGGACGCAATAGCACTGACGCTGATATTGTCGCACCACATCACTGGGGCACTGGTTAATGGTATTCGTAGCTCACTAAGTAATGACTTGACCCATAATATTTTGGCAGCTAAGTGAGCAAGTGCTTTGTATTCAGACTCAATGCCGGAATGGGTAAAGGCATTCTGTTTTTTCGACGACCAAGAGATCAAATTATCACCTATGGATATATAGAAGCCAGCAATAGACTTACGATCATCAGGGGAGGCAGCCCAATTAGCATTTGAGTACCTAGTGATGGCTAACTGTGATGAAGGCTTGATACAAATGCCGTGATGCAAAGTTCCTTGAAGATAACGTAGGATCCGGTTAATTCCCTAGTGTGTAGTTGTAAGGGAGTTCAGGAAGGTGCTTAGCTTATTTACAAGAAACAAAATGTTAGGCCAAGTATTTGTTAGATATTGAAGAACTCTAAGAGCACTTCAAGACATTGTTGGATCCTCAAGAGGATAATTGTCAGTGGCAGAGAATGTTTTGACAGTGCATCTAGAGGAGATGAGTGAATAAGTGCACTAAAAATTTTCTGCAAAAAATTTTGTTTTAACAATATAGTTAACTGAAAAATTTACAGTTTATTATAATTTACAATAAATAGTTGACTAAAATAAAATATAGTTGATTGAATTTTTCAGTAAAACATTCACTCTATCAGAAGAAAGACAAGTTAACCAAAAATCTCTTTAGTCAACTATAATTTGCAAAGAATAATTAATTGTAATAAAATAAAGTCAACTGAACCATTCAGCTGTGGGTTCACTTTGTCAGAAAGAAAGACAATTAACTGTAAATATTTTAGTAAACTGTATTACTTAAAGAGAAAGGATGAATGGATAAAACAGTTAACTATAAAATTTGAAGTTGACTGAAAAATGAATTGAAAATGCAAAGTTTAGGGAAAGAGAATTAAACACACAAATTTATTTTGGTTTGGCCAATCACAATGCCTACTTTTAGTCCCCTTAACTTCTCCAAGGGATTTTCCACTAAAAATAGTTTTCTTACAATTTCTCACGGAGTTTTAACGTGCTAACTCCAAACAAAAGATTTTCTAGCTCAACCTCAAACTCTAACTCAACCCTCTTTTCCATTGAGACAGAGGCACAAAACCAGTAGAAGAAAAAAATGAGTTTTATGAACCCTTACAAGCTGAGTTTTCTCTAACAGCTCTCAAATATGCTCTAAAAAGCAGATAAACCCATAAAATAAGCTCTTAAATGAAAGGTTTTCAAAATATTACAGAATGTTTTTTTCTCTTCAGCTCTTTTTTGTTCTCTGTATCTCTTTCTTGAAAGGAGCAACTTCAACATATTTATAGCTTTCTCAGAAAGAGTCATTGGACAACATTTATTATCGCAAATCTTGATGATGAAAGAGATATTTGATTGCTCCTTCTTTGACCGCTATGAAGTATAGATTTTTGGCTCCATTGGGGCAGTTGTTTCCAGTCTGCTGAGGGCACCATTAATGGCCGCTTTTGTCGGCAACTACAAGAGACAGAGCAGAGATGCAGACAACATGTGGCAGTGGGAGTTCAGAGGAGTTCTGATATTTGTCTTTGCAAAATAGTTTTTTGTACTTTGTTGAAGAGATAATTTTTATGAGCTGTCTACCACTCTGTTTTGCTGATCTAGGCTGAGATTTAAATTGCTCCACACTTGCTAATTTCTCTTACGTGGGCTAGGTCTTTTCTTTCATCATTTGGTTTGTCATTTGTCAAATATGGGTTTAAGCCATTTCACATTTGGGCCAACATGTTTTGCCCACAACTATAGGGGTGGGACAAGTTGAGGCTGTGCTCATGCCAAAATGTTGTAACAAGTCAACTGTGTATTTATGCTACGACATGAATAAGCCTTATTGATTTCGATGTATCTCGAAGCCTAAGAAATAGTAAATGGGGCCTAAGTCTTTGAAAGAGAACACATTATGTAACTGTTGAGTAAACTGCTGCAGCTGTGTCATCGTTTTCAGTGACCAAAATATCATCGACATAGATCAGGATGACTATGACGTATGTGTTCGTCTTGAGTAGAAATAATGAACTGTCACTTCTTGTTTCATAAAAGCCCTAACTGAGTAGTGTGTGTTTGAGTCGGTCAAACCACGCACAAGGTGCTTGTTTAAGGTCGTAAATGGCTTTTTTAAGTTGACATACGTGATTTAGAAACATCAAATCCTCAAATCCTGGTGGCTGACGCATGAAGAATGCTTCTTAGAGATTGCCATTTAAGAAGGCGTTATTGATGTCAAGTTACTTGATTGGCCATTTGAAGACAACAATGAAGAGGACAACCCTAATGGTAGTGGCCTTGACTACAGGACTGTAAGTGTTGCCAAAGTTAATGCCGAAATCTTGTTGAAACCCTTTCATGACAAATCGTACCATGAATCGCTGAATTGAGCCACAGAGTGATATTTAATTTTGAAGATCAACTTGCAATCAACGATTTACTACGTGGGTAAGGAAGGAACTGAAACCCAATTATGGTTGTGTAATAGTGCATCATATTCAGATTGCATGGCAACTCGCCAGTGAGGAATTTTTAGAGCACATGCTACTGATGTTGGCTCAGAGTGCATGTCAGTTTGAACAGTGCCAACGAAGGACAACTTTGGCTTGTCAATGCCACTTTTACTTGGAATCATCATGGGATGGGTAGTAATACAGGGTTGTGTAGGCTTAGCAGGAATAGGTTTGTCATGCTTATCTATGGGAGCACTAAGGGGTCTAAGATTGATAAAGGAAATGCTTTTATGGACGATCTACATGCAAAGTTCCTTAAACATCATGAGGAATAGAAATGTTAAAGGATTGTATAGAGGAAGAATCTTGAGTTGCGGAAGTGCCCAAAACATAAGGAAAAGGCACAAGACATGAATAGTCTATAGTAAGGGACAAAACAACAGTATTCATGAAGCTAGTAGAGAAGAGAGATTCATCCTCATTGAATACAACATGTCAGGAAGTATATATATGTCTCGCATCATTGGTGACCTGGTCTATGGCGCCACTGTTGATATACCATGCTTGGTTGTAAACTATGGCAAGTGTGAAAGTGTATGAGATATGATTAGCTTGAAGATTGCTCTTGTTATTGGCAAGAGGAGAACCCATGTAGGAATAATCAAAAAGATAGTAACAATCAACTGCTGAGTGACCAACTTTGCCATGGACTTGGCACATTGGTTTGTTGTTACGAGAGTTATGGCCAAGGCCTTAACCTCTGTCATTCAACCACCTCGTCTATTGCCTCGCCAATTTCCACAATTGGAATTACTAGAGTCTCCAGTAGTCATATTAGCTTGAGCAATGGAGAGATTGTAGAGAGAGTTGAGCTGTTCAAGATGGCTTTCATACATGAGCAGTGCTGCATGAAACTCAACCCATAAGAGATTCTCTTTGTCAAAGAGTTGGACGACTATGGGGGTGTATTCATAATAGAGACAAAACAGAGCTTGAGTAATGAGGTCTGTAAAGGAGATAGGGTGTCTAGCCAAGGCAAGGTTATCCAAATTTTGTTTTATTTTAAACAAATAATTGTCCATTTTCTAAGAGCCTTTAGTAATTTTAAGTAATTCATGTTTAAGCAGAGTAATCTAGGCTTTAGATTGAGACCCAAAAAGGTCCTTAGCACAAGTCTAGAGCTCCTAAGAAGTTTTGCTACCTATGAGTTAAGAAGCAATCTTTGGTGTCATTGCATTATATAGCCAACCTAACAAGAGTTGGTTTGTAACTACCCATTCTTCAAATTCTAGATTGGGTTTGATGCCATCTGATTCAATGATTATGGCAGGGGGCAAGCTTTAGCTTTAGTGAGAAATCTATCAAGTTTGTTGCCGCGAATGGTAGGATATATTAATGGACTCCAAAGCAGGTAATTGCTTCTATCCAACTTGACAAAGCAAACCTGAGGGAGCGTAGCCAGCAAAGGCTGAGAACGAGATGCCGCTGGAGAAAGAAGAGATGAAGAACTGAAAGACGAGGTGCCATCGGAGGACACCATGACATAAGTCAAAGGCTCTGATACCAAGTCAAGATTATGAACAAGAAGGGTTGAAAGGTTGTTCCAGGATTCGCAGTAGTTATTGCATTTGCTCTAGTAATAAAATAATATAAAATAATAATATTTTATTAATATTAAATTAATAAAAATATATTAAATTAATAAAAAATATTATTATATTACCTATTATTGTAGCGGATCCAGGTTGCCTTTAGGCTATCATTGCTGATGAATAAATACAAAAGGTTGTTACATAAAGGAGCACCAATGATTGCCAGTTGTCCTAACAGTGAATATTCTTCACAAATCTACACTGAAGCAAAAGAATGCAATGGGCTGATAATTGACTCTACACAGCACTACATTGGGCTGTCAACTTGGGCTGCAACATATGCATTGGGCTTAGCTATGCTTTTCCTATTAAAAGTTATGTAATCAAGCGAAAGATCATTAATAATTTTATAGGTGAAATTATTCTCTTCATTTCTTAAATGTTCTATTCTTGACTCTCCCTTCAATTATAAAAGTATATACAAACTAAAAAATGACCCAAGTAATTTATAAAATAATAATATATTCAAACTCAAATATGATATATTATTTATTAGAATTTATATTTTATATTATATATAATACTGTATTTTTTTTTTAATATTCCTCATCTAAATAATTCTCGGTTATCTCTCTACTCTTCAAGAAAGTGGCTTTTGTTGTAATACATATAATACTTAAAATATTTACTTTTATAATAAAATAGAAATGAAATATTAAATTTTATAATATTATACAAGGATATAAATATATTTTTGTCCAAAAAAAAAATCTAACATCCAATTTAATTTCTAAAGTACATTGCTAGGTTCAAGCCATCCCATTCTGGCTAGAAATCAAGGCCACCCTCATTTCTCTGGCCTTTATAGCGATTTTCCACGTATTCGCTCCTCTTCAAAGCTGTTTTCTCTGAAAACACTTGCACCACTAATGGCTCCACAGAACAAGCACCTATGTTCTCTCCTCTCTGTTTTCTTAATTCTACTTCTTTCAGGTATATACGCACTTCAATTATTCTCGATTCTCTCGTTTATTTCAGCCTTGTGTTTTACATATATGAGTTTTCTCGACTAGTCAGAAGGTTCAAATTTTTAAGCTTATTGGTTTTTGTAATGATATTATTATATCACAGAACAATGGGGATTACAAGTTGAGGCTCGTCTGCATCCCCACCACCCAATAAAACTGTTCGTTTTCGGGGACTCTTATGCAGATACCGGCAACATCCAAAGAGGACTATCTAAGGTCTGGAAAGTTCCTTATGGAACTACCTTCCCCGGAAAACCGGCCGGTCGATTCTCCGACGGCAGAGTCCTCACCGACTATATTGGTATGTGGATATGTGTGTGTCTTTCTCTTTATTTCATCTTTCACTTTCTTTCCCAACAAAAGTTTCATTGAGCCACTTGATTATGGGCTAGATTTTTAACGATAAACTTAAATTCAGATAAAAAAAGGTTTAAACTTATTTTTTAATTATATATTTTTATTTATATTTTTTTAGACTAAACAAATATTTAAAGTTATACATAAATTCTTTAAATAAAAAATATTAATTTTTATTTTTTTCCTAAGATATTATATTACACTAAATTTTTTTATTAAAAACATTGATTTAAATTTTTTAAACTCAAATCAAACTTAAAAAAAAACACGTTTTATAAAACTAACCATTTTATATTAAATTTTTTTATTCGAACTTTGTATGATTTGAGCTCGATAGATTTTTGTAAGTTATCCATCAGGTCTAGTAGTTACGCTATTATATTACTATTCT
Organism: Delonix regia; assembly: GCA_037074485.1. Taxonomy (NCBI): domain Eukaryota; kingdom Viridiplantae; phylum Streptophyta; class Magnoliopsida; order Fabales; family Fabaceae; genus Delonix; species Delonix regia. The sequence continues at coordinate 41,882,314 of CM073449.1, forward strand.
CTTGGATATGGTAAATGACGGGGTAGTTTTCTCTGCTACCTGAGGCATTTCGACTTTTCCTATTTCGTTCAATATTGTCTATCTGACGTTGTTTGTTCTCCCTTTTGCCAGAAAAATGAGCATTCTTCAATTGATTCAACCTCTTTGTGCAGTGCCAAAAAAATCTTTTTTCTTTTAACAAAAATTGTACCTTTATTATGTGTTCTCAAACAGTTTCATCAGTGTAAATAATTTTGCTTCCCAAATCCTTCAAAATCATTTTAAATTTTTAAGTTTTCCATAATTAATGTATTAAACATATGTGCTCAATTATAATTATTCCTTTTTTTTTTTTCTTTTGCCCGTGCTTCATTCATCATGTCCCATCCGCATTCTACACCATCTCTCTTTTTCATATGAAATTATTCGTAGAACCTTACAGGCTTTACTTTCTCATGTGACAGCATGCTTTGGACACTTCTGTCTTTTATCAATAGTGTTAATCATTGCTTTCAGCACTCTTTAGATCCTTTACTACACACTGCCATAATTCGTGCTCAAAGAAATTGTGCACTTTTACCACAGGTTTTAAGTTGGGCAATATATATGCTATTCACTACCAACTTAACACACTTTCAGCATGTAACATGGAATTTTTGGTACATCCTTTTTTTTTTTTTTATCCCCAGAAGTTTTTATTCGTTCTGGACGCATGCAGGTTTGTCTGTAAAAGTTAAAAAAGACTGTCGTCCTTTACTGGTTAATCAATAATTATAATCACAGACAAAGAAAAATAAATTATATGGAGTAATCAATTCAGCAAATGAAGAAGCATCAATCAGATCATCTTATGTAGTTAACCGAGAATTATCAATTAACTCAGTCTCATGTCACATGCAGCCAAGTACTTGAGGGTGAACTCACCAGTGCCTTACAGAATAGTGAAAGAGAAGCCACGTCACGTTAAACATGGGGTGAACTTTGCTTTTGGTGGTACGGGTGTTTTCGATACCTTTGTTGCAGGTCCAAACATGACCACCCAGATTGATCAATTCGAAAGCCTCATCGATGACAATATATACACCAAATCTGAGCTTGCAAACTCGGTTGCCCTCGTCTCCGTCGCAGGGAATGACTACAGTAACTACTTAGCCACTAATGGCTCCATTGATGTATGTATATATTTTGACCCATTATTTTAGTGTTAGTATTACCATTCTTCAATACATTGAAGGCCCGTGTGTCTCAGATCTCCATTTCCATATATATTCAGCCCCAATATACATAGGTGGGTTTGGTAGATTTCCTTGTCCACTACCTGGATGGCGTAGGACCAAAAAAAAAAAAAATACTAGATCATAGTACGCACATTGGCTCCAGTCAAATGGTGTCTAGCCTCAACATGGCCAAAGTCTGACGTGCCTAATAAACTTAAATTGCTCTTAGCCTTTTCATTCATTGGTCACTACGATCACCTCACCATTATGTGGGTTTTAATTGGTCTATTCTTGGCATTATATGGACATGATCATAGTATTAGCTTATACTAAAGTTTCTTTGCTTTTTCATTTGTATCAGGAAGTGCTGTCTTTTATTGACTTGGTGGTGAATCAGACGGCAAAAAATATGTTACGGATTCATGAATTGGGAGTGAAGAAAATTGCAGTGACTTCTCTACCACCCCTTGGGTGCGTTCCTGAGGTCACAGCGTCATCTTCATTCCAGGCTTGCAACGATACCTATAACACACTCGTCTTATACCATAACGGCTACATACTGTCTGCAGTGGAGACATTGAACGGAGAAAGCAAGGAGCATTTAAGCTTTGTGATGCTTGACCTTTATGAAAGTTTCATGTCAGTACTGAATGGCACCGAAGAACAGAGCCATAGGATTCAGAACACGTTTAAGCCATGTTGCGCTGGGGTAAGCAGTGAGTATTCGTGTGGGAGTGTAGACGAGAACCAGGTCAAGAAATATAGCGTTTGTCATTATCCCAGAGCATCTTTCTTCTGGGATATGGTTCACCCCACACAGGCTGGATGGCATGCCGTCTATAACAACCTGCGAAACACCACTGATCTTCGACAACTTCACTTCTAGTACAAACCAAAACAGAGTAAGTTCATTTTTATTTTCTTTTGTTTTTTCTTTGGTCTAGTTAGAGGAAGTTAATGTTCGTAGCCAGCTGGTTTCTCGGTTGTATTTTGTTATTTAATATATTGCTCCTGAAGTTGGATTTTGTGTTTTGTAATGAGTATTCAAATTGATTTTGGTTGCAATTCGGAAATAGACTGGTCTTCCTTTCTCATGAAACCTGTTATGGAAGGTGTGTTTGGTTTAATATCAATTTATTATTGACGCTTATTGATGGAAATCTTGGTAAATAACTATGAGAAGAAGAGAGAGATTTTAATAAAAAGATGGCATACGCAGAAAATTGAAACTTTGATTGATACGTCAATTAGCTTATACTCATTGGCTTTATATAGATGTTGAATGTCTAACGTTACAAATTCATACCTAATGTCATTTTCATCCATTTCTTCACATATTCTACAATTTGGTTGCTTTTGCATTAATTATATATAAATTCTAGCCATCACTGAATTTATTTCATTGCACATTTTGTTTCCCACGTGCAAGATATTCTAGATTACATACTAATACTCCCCCTTAATTTAGAAAAATCTAGTAATTCCAAGCATTTTTTTGAACTTGATAAAATTTTTAATGGTAATTAGCTTCATAAAAATATTTGCAAATTGATCTTTTGTCTTGCGGAATTTTAATTCAATTTCTCCTTATTCATGAGCTTTCGTATGAAGTAATGTCAGATCTTAACATGTTTACTGCGGCTATAAAAAACATGATTTTTTGACATTACAATGTGGACATATTGTCACAATAGATTCTTGTTTATGCATTGACATGTTAATATAAATTCTTCATAATCTTTCAAGCGAAACTACTTCATATGTGACACTCGTTGCTGTGATATATTCTATTTCTACTGATGAAAATGCAACTATCTTTTACTTCTTTAATGCCCATGAAATCACCTTTGAACCTAAAAGAGAAACATATATGGTTGTGCTCTTTCAATCTCCAGTGTTGCCTGCCAAGTTGCAATTAGTATAGCCAATTAAATTGAACACATATTTCAAAATTCTTTTAACAATTGTGAAGTGGGACCTTATGGACTCAATCATGAACCTTGAAATGATGTTGCCAGCATGCACTATGTCTGGCCTAGTGTTTATAAGATAAATTAAGGATCCAACTATACTTTGATAAATTGTCTCGTTGACTTCCTCATTTTCATCTTCTTTTGATAACTTCTCATATATACTCATTGGAATGGATGCTAGCTTGCAATCTTACATCTTGAACTTATTCAACAAATCATCGATATTTTCTTTTTAAGAAATGAATATCAGTCAGGCCTTTGTTTAACTTGTATTTTGTGAAAATATCTCATGAGACCAAGATCAATCATTTCATATTATTTCATCATGGCCGGTTTGAACTCGTCAATAATCTTTTTATAATTATCAGTATATATGAAATTATCCACATATAGACACAGGATAAGGAAATGATCATCATGCATCTTCACATATAGTGAAGACTCACTTGGGCTTTTGTGAATTTGTCATGGAGAAAATACTTGTCTATTTTACTTTTCCATACACGTGGTGCTTGCTTCAAATCATAAAGTGATTTCTTCAAATGGTGAACTTTATCTTTTTAACCTTGAACTACATACCCTTAAGGTTACTCCACGTACCCTTAAGGTTACTCCACGTGCACTTCTTTAATTTTTCCATTTAGGAATGTAGACTTCACATCTAATTGATACACTTGAAACTTTAATTGCAAGACTAGAGCAAGTACCATTCTTATTGTCTCCATACAAATCACGACAACAAAGGACTTGTTAAAGTCAACACTTGGCTGTTGGGAATATCATTTTGCCATGAGTTGTTCCTTATTCTTATGAATGGATCTGTCTTCATTATATTTGATTTTATAAATCCATTTTAGCCTAATGATATCTTTTTCTTTGGATTTTTTTCACAAGCTCCCATGTTTGATTATTCTCGATCATCTTGATTTCCTTGTCCATGGCACTTCTCTATTTTTCTTGTTTTACAGCTTTTTCAAATTTTTGTGGCTCATAAAAAAAGAACGTAACATTGCAAATTTGATAAATATCTTGCAATAATCGCCTCTTCCTAAGAGGAGATAAGTTTAGTGACTGACTATTATGTCGTGGAGGTAGACTTATGCTTGGGTTTAGATCATCTCTTACATTCTCTTCAGCTTCAAGAGGTTGAGTCCCATTAGGATTTTCACTGCTTTATTTCCAGCTGGCATCTTCACAAAAAATAATGTCCTTTGAAATAATTAATTATTTTATATTAGGATTGTAAAGACGATATCCTTTAGATACATTACTATAGCTTATAATAATATACTTTTATTCTTCCTTGTCTAATTTGTCTCAGCTTCCTTTTAGGATGTCTACATAAGCAATGCGACTGGAAACTCTGAATTGATCCACTTTCAGCTTTTTCTTGTAGCATAGCATGAGCCATGTTAACAATAGTTCTATTTTTCTTTATGCAACACCTTTCTGTTAAAGTGTGTGCCGAACTGTGAGATCTTTCTTGATGGTCATTGTCTTTATATTGATAAATCTTTAATCAATAAATTCTCCTATATGATCTATTCTCAAGATTTTAAGAGAATGACCACATTGATTTTCAACAAGTGATTTGAACTGAGTGAAATAGGAGAATGCATCTTATTTTTACTCAACAAATTAAACACACATCATGCGAGTATAAACATCAACAAAGAGCAAAAGATATCTCTTACCACCAGTAGGGCCTTTGCTTTCCAGGTTGATTTTAGGAATGACTGTCATGACCCAAAATCATTGGTCGTGACCGGCGCATAGGCTAAACTAACCTAGCCTAACAAGCCTAAGATAACATTTTTATAAAGTCAATAATATATCAATAAAACATATTAAACACACTTTAAACTATAATTCATATAAATTTCTTAGAGGTTACCAAAAATCTGGCAGCACCTCTCCAAAATTTCATGTTTTCCAAACTTGTACAACTAGTCATATTTTAATAATATCACAATAATATCAATAAACTAGTTTGATAATCTCTCAAATTATACTTTTGGTATAGTATGGGAATAGCCTACACAAGGCTGACAATACTTTACAATATTTATAAACCTAAAAAAACACGACATCTAGTAGCCACAACCTTGGTGTTAGACATACATGATGATTAAACCAAAATGATACATCAAAATGTCCGAGTGATAAGAAAGTCCCAACTTACTTTATCACATACTAATCTGTAAAATGTTAAAGAGAGAGGTGTAAGTCTACCACTGACTTAGTGAATGCATAAATTACAAAGTAAGTGGAAGAGGAAATAATAGAGGCTATAGAGTTTTTAACAAACATTTATTTAAGTAAAGAAACAATTTTGATAAAATAAAATGGGTATTAAGGAAAGAACCAAGATCATCATACTCATATTCCTTTACAAGATATGTTTCAATAATTCATATTGTATCCCTTTATTGGATATGTCTAAATACCTCATATCTATATCCCTTCATTGGATATGCCTCAATAATTCATATCTGTATCCCTTCTCACAGCTACTTTGTTAATTATACACTTATCAATAGGGATTAATAGTAGAGATCCCCTATTCCCACAACACAACCCTGAATAAAGAAATATCCACAAATCTACCTGTCACACAAGTTCAAATATGAATTTTCTACAAAACACTTCTTCCATGACATCTCTTTCTCTTGTTTTCTCTTCATTTTGAATAAGAAAACTAAGAATTGTCTGTGCTTTATATAAAAGTTTTCAAGTTACTATTTAGTACTACACAAATTACTATGTAAGATGCCTGCCAACACATTTCTGTTGACAAATTTTTATAAATAGGTAAAATTATAATTTTGGTTAAGAAAAAAGTTTTTCTTTTCATTTAGTCCCTATAAAATTATAATTTCTACCCTAAGCATTATTTTCTTTTCAGTCTAGTCCTTTTGACTTGTCAATGTTGAATTCGTTACTGACAATTGTCTAAAAAGTTAAATTGTAATTTTATTTGAGACAATATCATTATTTTTATTTTAGTCCTTGAAATTATATTTTATTTCTTTAATATTATTCTTAAAATCATTTTGGGTTTAACTAGGAGGCTATACTATTATTTATACCCTTAAAAAGATCATTTATCTCTAACTAAGTATATTTTTAGGATGTTATATATATATATATATACTTTTTTTTTGTTATTACATTCCTAAAAAAAAAAAAAATTTAGTCCCTAAATTTTAGAGAGGCTACTTACCATTCAAAGTAAAGGGTAAAGTTGTCAAAGTGGGCTAACCTAACCCATTAGAGTTGACCCAATCCCATAAGGTGGTGGGCTGAAAATCTTAACTTGACCCACCTTGTAGGTTAGGTGGATTGATTCATTTAACCCACCAAAAAATAAAAAATTTTGAAAAAAAAATTTGTCATTGTCCTATTATTTTAACATACTTAAAAAATTAAAAAAATATAAAAAATTACAAAAATTCAAATATCGAAAATTGAAAATATATAATTATTCCAAAGTTCCACTAAACATCAATAAAATTGGAATTTGGACTTGTAGCCAAAGTTGAAACTTCATTGTCATTGTCACCATCAATCTGTCCACCTTCACAATGAACATCTACATCAACTAGAGTAAGAAATAATTAAATTTCCATCAAACAACCATATATTACTATCTAAATTGCAACATAAGAAAGTCATGAATGGTAAATTAATATTGTTGAAACCATGTAACCAATTGCGTGTACAAATAAAAGCTTGGTCATTTTCCAGAAAAAGAGTACACCTATACTTGTTTAAGATTCATAAGCCACTGCTAATGGTTGATTCACTAGCAATGGTAGTGATTGTAATGCTAATTATATCACATGCTATTTTCTATAGGATAAGAAATCAATATTGATTCTCCTTCCAATATTCTAAGACATATAACTTTTTGGCATATTTTGGGTCTTGCTTCGCTTTATCTAGGTAATAATCCAATTTAGATTTTCTGGCAAAAGAAATGGTTTCACTAATAAAATCAATATACTTATATATTTCAAGTACATGTAAGAAATAATAAGTTATTATAAAGACATCAAATAATAGACGAAACAAAGTCAAACTATTAATAGAACTGAAGAAACTTACATCAAGAATATCAAAACCACTAGTAGTATCTGCATCCCCTCCGATAGTAAAAGCATGTTGGCCAAAGTTAGTAGGCACAATTGAACCACTTGTTTCACCTATTAACACTGATTATGTTACATTCTTTTCATATTGTGCATAAAGGCGATATAACTTAGTCTTAATATTATCTAGCTTGTCTTGACAAGTCATACGATCAAGCCCATTATAAGAAAAATGCAACACTTCAAACATCAGGTGAGGATAAAAAACAATAGCCATGGAAAAGATAACACTATAATCGCCCTAATACTTATCAAACTTTGTTTTCATCTTCATTGCCATTTCTTTCATTACTCTGTCAATATTATCTAAATTTTTCATAAACAAACATTCAATTTTCCACACTTACAAGAAATATGTGTTCAATGTAGGGTAACTTGAACCAGAAAACAAATTAGTTATGACATTGAATGGACGAAGGAACTCACAAATATGCTCTTTAATTGTCCACTCTTCATTTAAAGGACATGTCTTGAAATTCCTATCAATCACGAATAACCCACAAAAGGCACAATGATACCTAATTGCACTTTCAAGCATTGAGAAAGTGGAATTCCATCTAATGGGAACATCCAAGCACAAACCCACTGTAGTGTCAATGTTACCATTTGCTTTCACACACTCCTTGAAATCAATCTTCCTCGCCTCTGATGCTTTAACATATTTAATGCTCTCCCTAATCATGTGCAATGCTTCACTAGCCACTTTTAAGCCCTCTTGAACTACAAGGTTCAAGATATGGGTACAATATCTCACATGAAAAAATTCACCGTCACACAACAAACCATTTTGTAAACATAAAAGATCTTTCAATATCCCTTGTACATTGTCATTTGTAGAAGCACTATCCAAAGTGATTGAAACACTTTAATTTTTATCACTTATTCTCTCAAATATCAAATATTTTGTTGGCTAACTCAATACTAGTGTGTGAAGGTTCCATTTTACAAAAAGAGAAAATTTTACTGTTAAGCTTCCAATCTTCATCAATAAAGTGTGCAGTCAAACAAATATATCCTTCATGTGTGCAAGCAGTCCAACAATCAAAAGTTAAACATATTCTACTAGGACTTCTTAACATAGATTCTTTCAATTTGTCCTTTTATTGAATATAATATTTCCATACATTAGACATTGCAGTATTCCTACTAATTTGCTTCACATCTGGATTTAAAATCGTATGAAATTCTCTAATCCACCTATATTCGACAAAAGCATATGGGTGATCATGCTCAATAATAGCCATGGCCATAACATCCCTGGCACGTTTATGATCAATTTGTTGAGCCCTTAATTTTTATGATTGATCTAACATCATAGTGCCAACATTATGATATTTAGAAAGTTGTGTACACTTAGAAATATGACAAAAAAGACTTAAAGTACCAATCTTTGAGCCTTCACTCACATATGCCTATCTACATCCATTACATTTTGCTTTCTCTTTACCATCAATTAAGCTTATATTAGTGAATGATTTCCACACATATGAGGTACAAGCTCTAAGCTTCTTACTTAAAGTTTCTTTTCCTTTATCCAAATTATCATGACGGTTAGAGTTAGAAGAAATTAATTGATTTAAAACCTTGACATTATCACTGCACCCCATATTAACACTTTGATTGTTAATTAATTCCATTATGCACCTATACAAAATAATTATTTTTATTTAATCATATATCTTGTTAAGTCTTTATATATGTATAAAAAAACAAAGACTGAACAGACCATTGACTGAGAGGAGATCAAACTGAAGGAGAAGAACAAAGTAAAGTCCCTGATAGGCGTCTTTTTTCCAGTTTTCTGCAATGTCTAGCAACTGATCGATGCGGGTGTCGATGTGACACTAAGCAACTACTCCAGTAACCGAAAAAAAAAAAAAAGGTTAAATAATAATAAGACGCTAATTAACTTCTGTGATGTTTAAGCAATAATCAGAAAACAAATGAGCCATAACAAAGGGATTAACGAGAATAGAATAGACAAAATGGAGAAGGTGAGAACAGAACTAACGAATCAGAGAAGGCCAAATCGTTAGGTTGCCTAATGGAAGAAGGCTAGATCGTTGGATCCAAAGACCAGGTGTGAGACTATGACCTAGTGGTAGTGCGACGGTGCTTGATGTGATGGAAGAAGACTTAAAGGAATAAGGATGGAGAATGGCTGAATTGAGAGTCTGAGACCCTAATGGAAGAAGTCAGTGATACTGTGCATTTTTTTTTTTACAATAAAGTGAAAGTGGGTTGGAGGCAATTAGGTTGGGCTCTAGGTCTGAGGGACTTAAATTTGAAAAAAAAAAAAATAGGTGGCCCATTTAACTTGTGGGTTAAATGGGTTGGGCTTATAACATTATACAAAATAGGTTTCCAAAGACTCTTTGCAATCCAACCCATCTCTCTAGTGGGTTAAACCAGGTTGAGCCCATTTTAATGTCTCTAGTAAAGGGATAGGGGTACTTGTTTCACATGACCACTTCAGCTACCTAAGTTGTATCTTTACCAGTGTGATTCTACCACATCACTTTAACTGAAGCTATATTTCTCAGTCTCTTAGCTTGTCTATTGGTTATAGCTATAGGTTGTTCTATGTAGAAAAGTTGTTCTTTTAATTGTATTGATTGCGGTTGAAGGACATAAGAATCAGGTAAATATTTTCAAAGTATAGATACATGGAAAACAATATGCACGTTTGCAAAATCTGGTGGAAGAACTGGACGATATGCTATTATGCCTACCCTCTCTAGAATCTCGAACAACCTAATGTATCTTGGATTTAACTCTAATATATTTCAAATCTTACCTTAGATTTCTTGAAATTATGTTTTCACCTCTGTGCTTCTTAAAATTATAATTTTGCCCCATAATTCAAAATTGGCCCATTAGTTTTCTTTTTTTAAATGATTCAATTAGATATATTTATTCTTGCTAAACTTTCTTTCCCTATAAATAATCTAATTATTAAAAATCATAAAATTAGGAATGTTACATTTCTCCTGACTAAATAAAATTCTATCCTAAAAATTTATAAATTCTTATCTTAATTAAAAAATTATGGATATTTTTGTCTTATATCTTCCTTTTTTTCCTATATGACTTCCTCTGTATTCAATCCTTCCTATTCCACTTTCACTAAAGGGGATTGTCATATTCCTTAGTTGTTTCTGATCGGTCCCTAATCTTGATGCACATGTTAGATTTCCTTGAAGCTTTACTATTTTGTCTTCTAATATAAATGAAGGATCAGGAATGTACTTCCATAGCTAGGATACATGAAAAACATCATGGAGATTAGATAAATGTGGTGGTAAGTCTAACTGATAAGTGATTGCTCCTACTCTTTTATGAACCTGATAAGGACCTAGACAGAGGGTGTAATTTCTTGGTTCTGATAGCTAGGTTAATATTAATAGTAGGAGTTACTTTAAGGAAAACATGATCTTTCTTTAAATTCTACATGTTTTCTTTGTAAATCAGCATAACTCTTTTTCCTGTTATAGGTTAAAAGTAACTTTCCCCTTTTTCACTTTAGTCTTTGAAATTTCACTAATGTTATTCATAAAATTATCCTGGATTTAATTCAAAGGCTATATAGTATTTGTACCCTTGCAAAGATCATATATTTCTAAGTACTTATTTGTTTATTTACTATTATTATTATTATTTAGAATGTTACATTATATATTATTTTCTTATTTTTATTATTATTAATTTATTTATTATTATTATTATCATTATTTTTTATTTTTTATTTTTTAATGTTTTTTTGTCTTCTGTTGCACGTACCATTTACTTGTAAAATAAGACAACACTTTTCTTAGAAAAAGCGCGTCTCAGCAGGAGTGATTAGGGTTTTTTTCTCCCTCCTCACGTGTCGCTCACTTCTCTAGCATCAATGGCAGATTCTCATCTTGGTGAGAAATGGTAAGTTTCTACCATTTTTTTTTTATTGTTTGAACGTTATTCACTCTTTCCACTACTAATCCATTTATTTTATAGTAGCAATGACTACTCTATTGATCTCTGCACTGGAAAACTTCAAGTTTTTCTTCTTCTTCTTCTTATTCTTTTTCTCCATCATTTGTAATTGGGTCTAAACCAATTGAGATAAAGAAGTTGTACTGATTGCCTCCTTTTTGGAACAATTACTTCATCAAAATGGCCTAAATATGTAATTTATTTCTTTCCAGAACCTTATTGCCACTATTGATATCAATATACGGTAATTAATATTCTGCAATATATATACTAAAAATCTGTTTTGTGATTTTTTATTATTTTCGTGCCTTAGTGCCTAACTAAAGTTCTATTTACGATTCAGCAATGAGTTGAATTTAGTGGATAACTTGGAATGAGTTTATATAGAAATCCTTATAATTGCTTAGTACATATCCTAAAGGTAATAGGATTTTATGGCATTAGCATTATAAAATAAATTCTCATAAATTTGCTAAATGGCTGCCTATCATAATTGGACATGCCTCCAAATGGAATTAGCATATCAATTCTCTTTGAACTTTAAGACACAAGCTCTTAACATATCCTAAAGAGTTCAAATGATTATAGTAGTTTGACTGTTAGATTAACGATAATATATCGTGCTAAAATTTAGCCTAGTGCCATAAGATTTTCATAAAGATTTCCATGATCTTCAGCTAAAACTATTTCCCTCAAATTTTTAGTCTAAAGTATACAACCTATCATAAAGTCTTATCAAACCCTCTTTTGATATGTTAAACTCTTTACACTTTCCCCGAGATATTTGATCAATAACCTTGCTAAAAAACTTATCAGAACTTGAACATCTTTGATCAGCTTCTTAAGATCATTTTGAATTTTAAGTTTATTTACCTGAAGCCTACTAGAGGCTAAAGACAATAAAAAGTTCAAATTTTGAAAGTCCTCTATTAAATGATATTTCTTACTCATCATTTCAATCACATAAATAGACTTCCTACTTAAAGCATCAGTGATAACATTGGTTTTTCCTAGATAGTATTTAAGAGTGAAATCATAATCCTTTAAGAATTTCATCCATTTTCTTTGCCTCAAATTCAACTTTTTCTAATTAATGAGATATTTCAAACTCTCAGGATTACGAGAATCCTCAATCTTATTAGCACCATAAAGATAGTGTCTCTAAACCTTAAGAGCAAAAACAACTGCAACAAACTCTAAGCATGTGTGGGATAATTCTCTTCATATGGTTTAAGTTGTCTAAAGGCATAGGCTATAACTCATCAAGACACATCTAAAAACCTTTCTTGGAAACATTACTTATAAATTAGAAGAGTTTCTGCATGGTCAGGTAATACTAATATCAAAGTAGAGGTTAACCTACTTTTTAGTTTTAGAAAAATAGCCTCACATTTGTCATTCCACATGAAAGGTTTATCTTTTCTGGATAATCTTGTTAAGGATATAGCTAACTAGGAAACCTAAAGAAATACATAATCTCCTTATTCAAATTCCATGGTTGTAGCTAAAATAGAATTCACAACACATGTATATCTAAATTTCATTCACAATAAACATAGATATTATATTTCAGTAATTGTCATAAATTATATTTCCTTTAGAACATTTAAATATTAAGGATAAAATATTAAATTTCCTATAACTCATTATTTTTTTCTCATCCGAGTCTTAACAACTTAATTATGTATCCTCAAATATAGCTAATACCTTTTCTTCATTTTGAAACTTTATCAAGAAAATAATTCCTCTTTTCTAGTCCCTTAATGTTGTAGCTTTTTTTTTTTTTACTGTAATTCCACAATCTATAGTTAACATCATTTCCTTGACTAAAGCATATCACATATTACTTTAAAGGAGAACTTTACTATGAATTAAGGTTTCTATACAAGGTATACTTGAACTAAAAATATTTTTTTCAAAGATTTAGGTCAATAACATACCTTGGGTTAAACTAGAAGGCTGGCTTACTTTTTGTTGTGCAAAAGTGTACAATTGATCTTGGTTTTATAGCTGAGACTGGCTATTTGTTCTCTTTAAAGTTATGTAATTATCACTTTCAGCTTTACTATATACCATACTTGCTTTGATTATTTTACTCTTATTTGTCATCTTAGAAAAACTCTTGACTTCTTAGGTAACAACCTTTACCCTAATTTCTGCTGGCAAACCCTTCTCAAAGTATGTAACTTTCCATGCTTCTTCATGGGCATGTCTTACATAAAGAGATAATTTCTCAAACCAAGACATATACTTATGTATAGTCATGTCCCTTTGCTTTAATTGGGCAAACACAGATATTTCCTGATGGGTCACTACTTAGGTTCCTCTATTGGTTATAAATCTAACAAGTTTTTAAACATAAGTATTTTATTTTTTAAGTTAATATCTTCTTTAAAACATTTATTATTTGTTGTATGAGATATCTTTTTTATATAATACATTCTTTCAATATGGTTTATAATTTCGTGCAACTTTGCTAGTTACAATCAAAATTATGACTTATCTTTTAAGGTTAGGACCACATGTCTAGTGGTAAAGGATATTTTCCTCAAAATCTTAACAACAGTTCTTCCAGGTTTATCCATCTAAACAAGTATACAAATAATCTCACTATAAGCTGCCTTGGAATATAAATCGTGACACATATATAAGCTATACGCATCCAAAAAAGTCATAATATCTCACCTCAAGTTTAAATAATTAGTCTTAATGTAATATGTTATCCTGACAGCTATTTATCAAGTCTCCTCATCAACCTTCAAGGCCTATCACTATGACTCTCATCATAATGATCACCTAAGACAAGTTAAATTCCTAATATAGTCGATAGACAGACTATGACACAAGACTTCATTATGTGAATTTGGTAACAAGAGCCTCTTGTATGTAAGGTGTGCTAGCCAGTTACACAATTACATACAAGATTCCATTATATTCTAACCCCAATGGCTACTAGGACCATGACAAACTAAGACAAACCTTACTCTAATACCAACTTTGTCACAACCCAAAATCATTGGTCATGACTGGTATATAACCTAAACCAACTTATCCTAACAAGTTTAAGATAACATTATTACAAAGTCCATAATATATTAATAAAACACATTAAATGCACTCTAAAATATAATTCAAAGAAATTTCTTCAAGGTTGCCAAAAATTCGATAGCACCTTTCCAAAATTCAATGTTTTTCAAACTTATACAACCAATCATATTTCAATAAAATCACAATGATATCAATAAATTATTTTGATAATCTCTTAAATTATACATTTAGTATAGTATGGGAATAGTCTACACATGGCTTACAACACTTTACAATATTTATGAACCCAAAACAACCCGACATCTAGTTGTTATAACCTTAGAATCAAACGTACATAATGATTAATCCAAAATGACACATCAAAATGTCTGAACAAGAAGAAAGTCTCAATTTACTTTATCACATACTAATATGTAAATGTTAAAAAGAGAGGTATAAGTCTACCATTGACTTAGTGAATGCATAAATTACAAAGTAAGCAGAAGGGGAAACAATAGAGGCCTTAGAATATTTAACAAACATTTATTTAGGTGAAGAAACAATTTTCAATAAAATAAAAACACCATTTCTAAATCTTATAATTTTGTATAAAATGGGTATCAAGGAAAGAACCAAGATCATCATACTCATATTCCTTTACTAGATATGTTTCAATAATACATATTGTACCCTATTACCGGATATGTCTAAATATCTCATATCTGTATCCCTTCACCGGATACATCTCAATAAGTCATACCTATATTCCTTCATCAAATACGTCTTAATATCTTATACATATATCCCTTTACTAGATACGTGTCAATAATTCGTACCTATATCCCTTCATCAAATATGTCTCAATAATTTATATATGCATCTCTTTACCAGATACGTCTTAATAATTCATTTCAACAAAGTGCACCATGACTGTCGTAACCGACCTTTCAGCGGAATAGAATAAAAATAGTTTAAATATCGATTCCCAAAAATGGAATTTTGAAAATCAAATTATTTGGAGTCGCCACCAAAATTTTTAATGGAAAACCAATTTAAAACAAAACGAAAAAGGCGAAATGGTCTGCGAAATCAGATATGGGTTCGGGAGTCTATTTGAGTATGGGGAAGGTGTTAGGCACCCCACAACACCCGCCCATAAGGACGGTTACCTTAAACTAGTCAGTTGAAATAGAATATGGCCTTTAATTAATCTCAATTACCCTTTTATTGACATGGATGCATGTTAGACATAGGAGACAAAAAAAGCAAGAATGCATACAAACAGATAGATATTTACAAAGGGCGGACTTGATCTAGGATGAGAGCCTATGGCCTACGTACCCTGCGATAGGGATCAAAGTCCACGTAGTTCGACCCAAAAGGCGTGTTTGTTGGTTGGTGATTTATAATTTTTGTGATGAGAACAGGAGAATTCAGATTAAATAGATTTTTGTAAACAAAACAGGATTGGAATTTGGATTTATGTGTTTCAATATACAGCAACCTAAATAATCTAGCTCTCTTGATCTCTTCATTTTTTCTCTTTTAATTTTTTGTTTATTTTTGGAATTTTAATTTTAATTTTGAAATTTAAATGAAATTATTATGGGATAAGATTTTTAGGAATTTTGTGGGTTTATATTGTTTGGAATTGAAGTAAAAAATATTTTTGAATTTTTAGATTTATTTGTTTTTTTGGATTTTCAAAATTAGAATTCACCTTTGAAATTAGGACGAAAATCAAATCATTTTTTCTCATTTTTTTTGTATTTATGTATTTTTTGGATTTTTGTTTTTTTTATTTATCTTTAGATTTTCTTTTTTAAAAAAATCAAGATTTATTGTGAAATTAGAACAAAATTATAAAGGAAAGCCATTTTTTGAATTTTTGAACGTGGCATTTTAATTAATTAAATTTTATAAAACCCTGACTTGATTTATTTTGTAAATAATTCAATTAAAATATTCATTTTTACATTATTATTATTTTATCTATTTATCATCATTATTATTATTTGTCTTTCAAACAAGTATGTACTAAATTTCGTGGTCTGAAAAGATTAAAATCTCACACGACCCCAAGTATTTGAGGAAAACTATATTCTCACACGATAATTTCGTAAATAATGGGAAATATTTAATTAGAATGAATATTTAATTATGATTTTTATTATTATTATTATTATTAGATAGAGGTAATATTATTATTATTTCTGAATTAATTATAGGGATTTAAGGAGATTAGAAACTCACATAATCCCACACAATCGAGGAGAATGATATTCTCACACGATACATTTGGTATAAATATTTAATCAAATTTAATATTTAATTATTGTCCATTTATTTATTTTTTGTATTGTTATTATTATTATTAATATTATTATTATTCCTGA
The DNA here is from genome assembly GCA_037074485.1 of Delonix regia. Classification (NCBI taxonomy): domain Eukaryota; kingdom Viridiplantae; phylum Streptophyta; class Magnoliopsida; order Fabales; family Fabaceae; genus Delonix; species Delonix regia. Next base: position 41,899,029 of record CM073449.1, read on the forward strand.
ATTAATTATAGGGATTTAAGGAGATTAGAACCTCACATAATCCCACGCAATCGAGGAGAACGATATTCTCACACGATAATTTCGTAAATAATGGAAAGTTATTAAATTAAATATTTAATTATTATTTTTTTGAAAACAAATGTGCTATTTTTAAAAAGATCTAAGGAGATTAAAATCTCACATGATCTCATGCAATCGAGGAGGACAAAATCCTCACCCGATAATTTCATAAATAATGAAAAATTATTAAATTAAATTAAATATTAGTTATTATTGTTTTGTATTAATATTATTATTTGCAACAAATATGTATTAATCTTTTTTTTTTTTTTGGATCTAAGGGGATCAAAATCTCACACGATCCCAAACATCCGAGGAAAACAATATTCTCACTCAATAATTTATTTAAAACTTTACTTATAAAGCCAAAAAAAAAATTATTAATCCCATATAAACAATAACACATTAATTAACTAATCAATTAACTAATAAACCAGAAAACAGAGAAGCCGAATAGGGACACACGATATGTACTGTAGCATGAACGTCCACATGCATGCGTGAGGATTACCTGGCTTCGTCTCGGTGAGCTGCTCTTTCCAGTGACTCTCCTCCTTCAGCGATTCTACTCGGCTTCCCTTGGTTCACCTTAGCTCCTTCCCTCAGCAGTCTTTCTCCCTCCTTGGCTTACTGCAAATTCTTCTCGGTCTCCCTTAGCTTTCAACGTCTCTCTCTCGGTTTACAGGGTTGTTCTCCTACCCTTCGGCAGCCTCTTCTTCCTCTTAATTCCCACGAAAGTACCTTAGCTCTTTCTCGCTTTGTGTCTTCCTCCAGTAGCTTTCCTTTCCACCCTTCTCTCTCTGCTTCTCTCTCTCTCTATGGTCTGCAATAGGCTCTCTGTTAAACTCTGTTTTGGGCTGCCAAAACAAAGGATTTTACTCCACATGGATGGCTTTCAGTTCTACTCTTCCTTGGCTTACATTTGGTTCAGTTCCTTTCTTCCTCCTCTCGATTTGGTTCTCATCTGCTCGGTCTATCATTGTGGCTTCAGTTCATCGCTGTAGCTCAGATTTTTCTCCCTGGCTTCAGCTCATGTCTTCTCAGTTTCAACACGTTCTGCTTCTACTCTCACGGCCTGCACCTCCTGCTCTTCTCTTGGTTTCTCTTTTCTCTCCACGAGCTGCCTCCTCTTTTTTCAGCGTTGTTCTTCCCTTCTTTCTCCCTTTTCTCTTCTCTTCTCTTCTCTTTAGCTCCATGAGCTGCCTCCTCTTTTCTCCTCCTCCTCTCTTTTCTAGCTCCTCTTTCCTCTCGGTTACGTTGCTCTCCCTCTCTTCTCTTCAGCTTCTTTTTCCTCTCGGTTCGTTGCTCTTCCTCTCCTCTCTTCAGCTCCCTTTTTCCTCTCGGTCCGTTGCTCTTCCTCTCCTCTCTTTAGCTCCCTTTTTCCTCTCAGTTCGTTGCTCTTCCTCTCCTCTCCTCAGCTCCCCCCTTTCCAGCCGAGGTCTTCCATTCTTTATACTCCAGCCCACCTCCTTTTTTCTGCCATGTTGCTCCCTTTTCTTCTTACTTTTTCTACAACTTCAGCCACTCCACTTACTGCTCACGGTCCCCTCCTTTTTCTGCCATTTCCAGCCACGCCACTCTCTCCTTTCTCTGCACCAGCCGCTCCACTTTCTGCCTCCTCTGAACAACCAGCTCTCTCTTGCTTTTTTGTCCTCCTTGTCCTCTTATGCATGTGTGTGCATGAGTGTATGCATGTGGGAGTGAGTGAGTGTGTGTGTCCGTGGGTGAGAATGTGTGAGAGTGTGAGTGTGAGTGTGTGAGGATGTGTGTCCGTGAGTGAGAGTGTGAGTGTGTGAGAGTGATGTGTGTCATGTGTGTGAGGGCAAGTGAGCATGTGAGAGTGTGTAAGTGTGAACAAGTGAGAGTGTTTTGCAATTCCATTTTAATTAGGTGGCCTTATTCATTTTATTTCTTTACAAGATGATTGTCATGTCTCTTCTTCAAACATATATTTTGAATTTTCCTTTTTATTATTTTTGGTTCTTATATTTGGTTTTTTCCCATATTACTTCTTTTTTTTTTTTTTTGCCTTTTTCAATTTTGTTTTAATTAATTATTTATTTATTTTTTAAATTTTTTGAATTTTTGAATTCTATTTATTATTATTACTATGATTATTATTATTGTTAATTCGGGTGGGGTGTTCACAATGACCATTACCCCTGCTAATGGCTACGAGGTTCTTACATAAATTCCCATCCATCCTTTAAATTATAAAATCCATTTAATATAAATAAATTGTGTAAATAGGATACATAAATAAATAATTATATTTAAACATATTTATCACCATAAAGTAATTTAAGTAAAATTAATCTTGATGATAAAATAAAATAAAGAGTGGTTAAGAGAGAAGTGACAATAATATGAAGGATTAAAATAGAAATTACAATAATGCAACAATCACAAAAAATAAACTTAGATAAAATACCAACATGAAACATGTAGCTAAAGTAAAGGAAGCAATTATAATTAAAAGTTTTAAAACAACCTTTCTCCTTTTGTGTAATACTTTTTCCTTAATTTATATAATATAACCTTCACTTTACACTTCTCATATACCAAGTGTCTTTTATAATAACAATAATTCATACAATTTAGTAATATCATTTACCATCATGTTATTTGATAATCGTACATATTATATCATCTATACGTAGTTGAAAAGTTCAAAAAGAACATAGATTTGTTTCCCCATAAAACACTAAGCATAGAATTAGAAAATTGAAAGTTGGACAAGAAAATAAAGACATTCGATAAAATAAAAAGTACTACTTTGCTAATTATATACTTACCAATAGGGATATACTTACCAATAGGGATTGATAGTAGAAATTTCCTATTCCCATAACACAACTCTAATTGAAGAGATATCGACAAATCTACTTCTCACACAAGTTCAAATATGAATTTTCTTCAAAACCCTTCTTCTACAACCTCTCTTTCTTTTCATTTTGAATGAAAAAAATTAAGAATCACTTATGCTTTATACAGAAGTTTTCAAGTTACTATGCAAGATGCTTGCCGACACATTTCTACAGAAAATATTTTTATAAAAAGTTAAAATTATATTTTTTTCCTTTTAGTCCTATAAAATTATAATTTCTACCCAAGCATTGTTTTCATTTTTAGTCTAGTCCTTTTGACTTTCCGATGCTATTTTTGCATCCTATCGACAATTTTCTAAAAAGTTAAAACTATAATTTTATTTCAGACAATATTTTTTATTTTTATTTTAGTCCCTATTAAATTATAATTTCTACCTCAACATTATTTTTCTCGTTTCATTTTCATCCTTAAAATTCTATTTTATTTCTTTAATGTTATTCTTAAAATCATCTTGGGTTTAACTAGGAGGTTATACTATCATTTATACCCTTATAAAGATAATTTATATCTAACTACATACATTTTTAGGATGTTACACACACACACACATATATATATATATATATATTCTCTTTTTTTTGGGTTATTACAACAACAATCTATGCATTTTTCCAAAAATGCATCCTTCATTGGTTTTTTTCAAAAAGGTTAGAAGAAAACCAAGCACCATTTCGTTTTTATTAACAATTCACGGCCATTGAAATTTAAATGGTCATATCGCAAATGTCATAGTGTCAATTTATCTATGTTTTCACACTTATGACATATTTTTTTACCATGTGGCATAGTTAAAGAAAATATTTTGTTAAGGACATTTTAATAGTAGTTCTTACCTACCCCTTATTTTTACCAAATATAATACATTTATCATTATCAAAAATCAACTTGTAGCCTTTTTAAGCCAACTAGCCAACATTTAATAAATTTTGTGTAAGGCTTGGAACATAGACAACATCATGAATATATTTTTCTTGGCCATTTTTTGTTGCACAAGAATAATGTATTTGCCTTCAACTTGTATTTGTCCATAATACAAAAAAAAAAAAAAAAATTGGTCATTGCGACGGTTTTTTAATAGCTATTGCGACGGTTTTGATCGTCACAGATGGGTTCTACAATGGACAATGAAAATGTCGCAGAAACCACTATCACAAATGAAACAACAACTTTCACAAACTTTTGTGATTGTCAAATAACCCTCGTTAAAGTTGTCATAAAAACATGTTATTGCAATAGTCTTAAAAATGTGTTGCAATGTCATGGTTTTGCGACATTTGGTTCAACTATTGCAATGGAACGTGGTTACAATGGTTAAAAATCTGTCATGATGTCTCGTATTTGTGACAGTCCATTTGAACCGACATTAATGTGTGTAAATTCTTTTGGCAATAGTTTAAAACACTACTGATAGTTTTTAAAAAATATTCTGCCTTAATTTTTTATGTCAATTTTTTAAAACTAATTTCTTGTAAATGAGAAATGTACTACAAATCAAAACAATGTAATCTAGTACTCAAGTGAAGCCAACAATGTCACATTATAAATACTAATTAGTTACAAAGTCCAACATCTAAGAATAGTCAAGTCTAAACATAAATAGATATTAAATACTTACAAAGTCTAATAACAAACAGTAGTCAAGTTTTAACATAATCTAAAAGCTGTCATAACTTGCTAATTATTCCTACTAGAAGGACTTGGTGATTGGTTTGAATGTGGGTTTACACTGCCTTGATCACTAGGTACCTAAAAATTAAAGGTAAAGTATCATGAGCAATAAATTGAATAATAAAAATAGAAGAACATTACAACATATGGTTTATACAAAATAACATGTTTAAAGAAATACCCTCCGAGATAATATTAATGCAAGATCTGGTGGCAAATTTCCCTAGACAATTATGAGGAGAACAGTCATGACTACATTTGTCCGTTGTTGTTCTACTAACACCTTTGCTAGTTAAGCTCTTTGTTGTGCATCTCGTACGTCTCTTTCTGTCATCTCTACCCTAAGTGATACAACTTCATTTTGCAACTCATGGTAGGAAAACCTAGGTGGTGAAATCTCACTAGCATGACATCCAAACACTTAGGATGGGCAAACACTCATTCCTATTCTATGAACTCACCCAGAATGTTCCTAAGCCCCCAAAGCCATTGTTAATGAGTCATGCATTGAAGTTTCCTGTGTATAAGAGTTAAATGTCGCAAACTCAACTATCTTTTCCTACGTATTAATTAAAAATGAAAGAATAATAAATCATTCAAAAATTAAACCATTCGAAGTGAATAAAAAATCAATAAATTAATCTCACATAGTTCATGAAACGTACACCAATAATTTGAGCATCCTTATTTATAAATGATCCATCAGCTCTCTTATGTATTGTAATCAAAACATCTCATCAAGAAACTAAACCCCCATGCTTTTCTTCCTATGTTTGTTTTTCATAATATATAATATCCTCTAGGCAAGTAATCCAATTGTTCGCAATCCAGTGATAGAATAAAATGAAGGAAACTTGGTGGGAAGATAGCTAAATAGGAAAGATTAATTCTAATTCAGTAATATTGTTCATATAGTAAACTAGTCAACTTTGAAAATTCATAATAAACTTTAGGATATTCCAAAAATAGTGAAAATTTTCAATCAACTATAATATCATGGTAGCTAATTGTGCACCAAATTTTAGTTCAAAATTCGTTCATTTATCCCTAAAAATAAATTCATGATCGTTGCTATATGGAATTATGTAGAATCAGAATTTTCTTATTGATTTTTGGAGCAAAACCCACTTCAATGGAATCCAAATGATATGAAACTTTTCATAATATTTCATTAGTATCTCAAGGATTTTCAAATTAAATTTTAACCAAAAATTCATCCATTTAGTCCCTTAGGTGTCACCAAACCTCATGTATAGTAGAAACTTTTTAAAATAGTTCTCCATATTTTAAGCATGCCAAAAGGGCAGCTATTGAATTCAAAATTCAATGAAATTTGGTGCAGATCAACTCTAGTATATTAAAATTAAATCATCTAAAGGTCTTAATTTCTGGATTCCATCTACTTAATTCTTCGCATTTTCTATTCTCTTATGAAATTACATCTTCTTAAAACTAAAACTTGATTAAATGGGTTCCAACATACCAAATTTTGGGTTTCGCCTCATTCATTCATACTTATACTTCAAGATGTCTTATATTACATATTAAAGTTTTTTCAAACTCTTGGTTGGTCATTTCTTCACACATGTGGGAGTTTATACACATAAGAAAGTCTTGTACTACATCATCATATTTTCTAAGTTATATGGTAATACATTCTTGATCCTTGAATTCTTGTTACAAACATTAAAATATAATAGCTTCCAACTAACCAAGCCTTTTAGCTTTGCTCTTCTAAAAGATCTAAGATGTTATTTCCTTTTGCTTATCCTTACTAGATCCACCTAAAATGGTTAGTTAGAGATATGATGAAACAAAAAGTCTCAATACCTCACTTCATATTCCACATACACTATGGCACACATAAGCAAAGTAATGCAGACATCATCATAATATGAACATAGCTCATGAAATTATGCTAAAGTTAACACCATTAATTTTGGTTCATAACAACATCATATTCAATTTCATAATTAGGATAGGATCACCATGTCCAAATCCTATAAGTCTTCACACATAACATCAATTGTAAGCTAATAAGGCTCCATGTCAGATCTCATACCATACATTAACTCATAGCAACATAAAGTATAAAAATTCATTAAGTATGTCATCACTAAGTATAAGCACACACATAGCATAAAAGGAATGGAAAAAGAGCTAACTTGCTACTTTAAACTAATTCTTTTCTTGATTTCCCTTGTAATGACAATATCTCCTCTTTAAACTTAATCCTTGATAACTCTTTTGGTAATAACCAATTTCTATGCACATAGGATTCATTACTATCATGATTATTAGTTCAAATGCTATGACCATACTTAGTTCTCCATTTAAAATTCTAAATTACATCATAAATTACTTAGAAATATATTTTATTACATTACTAGGTGTCAATAGATCAAAGACCCACTTGGACAACTTGGTTCTATTTTGTTTCTTCATTTTCTAGCTAGAATGTCACCTAGGTCATGAAGAGAAATTTCTTCACCTAAGTCTCTAGATTACAAACATGGTGAGGAAGAATTGAAACTTCATGGTCTTGGCCATGGAGGATCTATTTCAACTTGAAATTTCTACAAACTATTTAAGAAATTCTTATAAGAAAGCTTACCCTTTCTTTTGCTTACTTTTCTCAACTTGAATCTACCAAATCCTTCACTGAATTTAAGTCAAAATCCATTATAAGAGAAAATATTTAAATCATTAGATAGCTCTAAGTGAGTTCTACAACTTTTCCTTGTACCATGACTGCAAAAAGTGAAGAAATTACCTTAAAAATTCACTTCTATGTTTCTCTTTCTTCTACCATTTTTGCACCTTATTTTTCTTCTTTGCTCATGCATATAATGGAGAAGATGGTGAGGTGTCCATTTGCCCCCCACTTAGTTGAAGGGTGGGTAGAAAAGTCAAATAAACAAAATTATGTGGTGAAAATTAGACATTTTACCATTTATTCACACTTTTGTCCCTGTTAAAGGTATTTTCTAATCCAAAATTGCATAAAATTCTTAATCATGACTTTTGGATCCACTGATAATTCTAAATTTAAATTTTTAACATGCCTTGAGACTTTGCAAAAATTACACATTTACCTCTATATATAGCAAAACTTTTCAATTAGGTTCTTTTAGCTTTTCAGTTTGGTCCTTCCCTATTTGATTGGCTTAATTATTATCTTAACAAGGTAATCTTGTACCTATTACTGAATGAGAGTTATTATTTAAGTTTTTTACATACAACGTTTAAGTTTAATACCTTTTACAAATATAAACTCACTATCTCAGCTTTTTCCGTGCAAAACTTTCAGTCCATCAGTGTGTAGAATTGTTTGCTTCCTTTTATTTTCCTTATTTTTTGTGAGAGTGGCCTTGTATTGGACCAAAGAATATTAATTGTATTATTAGAAATTAATATGAAGACAAACTAGTAAAAAAAAAAATAGTGTTATTATACCTTAGTTTTTAAGTCGAGTCAATAATCGACAAGTGATGTACATTGGTCCCTTTGAATGCTCTCTAGGGTTGTAGAAATTAACTTGTCTCTTGTTTTAGTTCCATTATCTGTGTATGTAAATAACAGATCAAAAATCTTTCCATTTGCATCCTAGGGACTTCAAAATGTTTTTCTTATGAACCTCCAAAACAACAAACTTTGACTATAAGATATATATATGAGATAAAAATTATTAAAGAAATTGTTGAATTCATATGAAAATTAGATAGTAAATGTATTATTACCTGTATTTGGTCTCTGAATATATCATTTTTATATTCAAGAGGAACTCACTTCTATTTTTGGTAACTAATAGGTAACTTATTGAAGTTTTTAATAATACTCCCAAGAAAAATAGCCAACAATCCACCTCCTTCTCAGATGAACTAATTTTCGAAGTTGAATGATACAATCACCCTTTCATCCATGGGAAGAGACCAAATGGCATGCACTATTAAGTGTTAGCTTCTAACATGACCATTCTCATTTACAATTTTTACGTTACTACATGACATAAAAAAACTAAAATCACATTGAATCTCATTAATCAATCTACTTACCAATGACATCAACAGTCCATCCTCTTCTACATGGTCGTAGTACAAGTTGTGCATGCTCTTCGTACTATTCCCCAACATTTTTATTTATACCTAGTTATGTAGGTCGATCATTTGAAACATCTGGTTAAGTACTTAGAGCTAAAGGCATTGACTGATCACTAGAATTAGTAGAGATTAGCAATGAAGTGTCATTACTTGGTGAACCTCATCCACTAGCAATAGTTAATTTATAATTCTTGAAGAAACTCTTCATCTTCAGAATTCCTATTAATTAACAAAAGCAACATTAGTTTAAATTAAAAACATATATAACAAAACTACAAAAAATGAAAACTCTATCAAATATATAATAAATAGAACATGCAAACCTGGACAAGAGTAAATTATTATCATTATCTACACATAATTGTTCCAAGTATTGTACATGGTATGGCTCACTGTCATAAATAACATCTTCATCCATGTCATATAGGTCTCGTAGTTTTATATGTACGATCATACTTGAAATTTTATCAAACTCATATTCCATATAATACACCTTATAGGCTTCTAAAGCTTGGATGTATAGCTTGTCATCTTTACCATTACTCGTGTGTATTAATCATGAAAAATTAATATATATGATCTTAATTCATCTTTTACAATTCGTCTAGCAGTGATCATATTGGCCCACATGCATTTGAACAATATAATCATGAACTAACTATGATAATTTAATTCAATTATATCTAACAATTTTCCATAATAGGGAACACTTCTAAAGCACATTTGATTATCACTACTATTTGAATAACTTCTTGTTCTAAACATATTAAAAACTTCATAATTTTAAGTTTTTAGCCCATAGTCTTATTCCAAGGTTTGAAATTTGAATCTATTGACATTGTATGCACTATAACGCCTTACTTTATCCAATGAACTCATGGCAAGAAACTTCATATCAACTAAATGAGATGCGTTCACATCATTTCTTATCTAAAAAAAAAAATAATGATAAACCACATGAGACAAATGCATATTACAAAACATAGTATAAATGATGTATAAGTGCTTATATGTTAAGAAAACTAATCAATAAACTCCTGATGAACCCTCTTATCTATCACAGAAGAAGATCATATACGCTTTCTTAATTGTCTTTTTACATGGTCTTTCAATTCACTATATGAAAAATATAATTAGGGCAATTAGATTTTATGGTTTTGTGCACTTATCCAGGGATTAAAATTAGTCATTGAAAAAATGGGTCTATCGTACTACAATTGGTCAGCATGTGATGATATGTTTGTAACTTTTCTATAAGAGATAGAGTAAAGTACTAAAATCCACCCATCGGCCTTCCAATTTGTGGAAACATGGTATTAGCATTGGATGCTCCCACATCAGGTTGATCATCATCACATCTTGGTCAATTAAATATGATTTTCACTCCATCAAAATATCCAAAGCAAAATGTTAAAACTTCTTGGGCCAAAAAAAACTCAGCTATTAATTTCTCTGGTTATGCCCTATTTTGTATAAAGGACTTAAATTTTCCTAAGTATCCATTATAATACACTTTAATTAAGTCAACAAGTAAACATTGAGAAAATTATAATGCAAGAATAAATACATTAGACATTACCTTTCTATGAGGTACATCCACCGGTATTGGATAGGACCACCAAGCTTAGTTTATTCAACTACATGTATAATTAAATGCATAATAATTATGAGCAATGATGGCAGGAATATCATCTCCAAATGACGCAATGTAAGAACAACTCTATCTTGGAGTTGGTTAAGTTCATTTACATTTATCACTCTATTACATAATTGTCTAAAGAATGGACACAAGTAAATTAAAATAGCTGACACTTGCTTAAGAAGTGTTTGTCTAATTGCCAATGGTAGAAGTTGTTCCACAAGTATGTGTAAGTCATAACTCTTTAAACCACCAATCTTACGTTTCCATAAATCAATGCATCTAGATATAATACTAGAATAACCGCCAAGCACAGTAACATTCTTTAAAGTCCTCAAAATGATATTCTTATTGGCATTGGTCAAAGTGAACAAAGCTGGAGAATATCTACCATTATCACCTGGCCGCAGATAAGACCCCATGCCCATCTCTTATAAGTTGTGTTGTGCATTTAAATGGTCTTTTAATTTCTTAGACTCATTTAGTAAAGTGAAAAGTGCATTGTCATAAACATTTTTTTCAATGTACATGACGTCAAAACTGTGGCATAGTAAATGGTTCTCTCAATAAGGAAGTTTAAAAAATATGCTCTTCTTACACTATTATTGCATATCACAACTTACAGTAACAAATCCTAGAGGTCTTCTTCCTCGGTTTTCATCCTCTATATCTTTTCCAAATACATTCTTAACATCCCTAAGTTGTATTATAATTTTTTATCTAATTATTGTTACATAGGGTTTTTTTCCCTTCTCTTATATCAAATCTAGTTTGAGCTAATCTAAATTGATGTTCTCGACTTAGAAAACAAAGATGACTCATGAAACACCACTTTTTACTATATGAAAGGCAGATAGGAATAGAGTCAAAATTAAAAGTGAGACAACTTAACCTAGTATGGACATTCCATCCAGATAAAGTTCTTAACTTTGGAAAATCATTAATTGTCCACATGATAGTTGCACGTAACTTAAACATCTCATTAGTGGATAAATCAAATGTTTCAATCGCCACATCCCACAACTCTTTTAGCTCTTCTGTTAGTGGTTGTAGATGCACATATATCTCATTTCCTAGTTTTTTTTTTTAGGAATAATCATTAGGAGATTTAATGAACTTTGTTGTTTCATACACATGCAAGAAGGTAGGTTATAAGGTATGAGTACCATTAGCCAAATGCTATAGGTTGTACTCAAGTTGCCAAATGGATTGAAACCAACCATGGCCAACCCTAAATGTACATTTTGAGGATCCGAAGCAAATTGAGCATTCATTCTATCAAATTCCTTTTATGCCTCAAAATCCTTTCGATGTCTCATCATGTTATCATTATTTTTGTCTATAGCATGCTACCTTATATGCTCAGTAGTTTTAAGGGACATAAAAAGTCTTTGCAATTATGGTTTCAATGGAAAGTATTTAAGTATTTTAGCAAGCACGTTGTTATGCTTATTACCATTTTTCTTTGGATTTCACCTAAATGTGTTGCACCATTTACACACATCTTTTGCTTTATTTTCTCTCCAGTAACATGTAATCATTAGGACAAGCATGAAATTTTTTACAGTTAAGTCCTAATTTATTAATAATTTTCTTCACCTCATAGAAAGAAGGATGAATCTTTGCATTTACAAAAGCATCTGCTAACAACTCTAATACCATAAACATAGTTTTATCACTTATTCCACATAGACATTTGATGTGATATAATTTCATCAAAAATGATAGCTTCGTATACTTCTTATATCCTTCATACAAATTTTATTGTCCATCCCTAATTAACTTAACTCTTTAGCCATATCATTCATCATTAGGTCAAAAGATGATAAAGACAGACTTTCAACTTTGTCTATTATCTCATTGTCATTATAAACCTAAATGCATCATTGATCATTTCCTGCATAGAATCAATTCTAAAAAAATTTTCTTCACTAACTTGTGACACTGACATAGGTTGCACATAAGGTAAAGCTTTACCTCTTTGTCCATGCCTTACCTAAAAAGTATACCCTTGTGAAAATAGTTTAATAATTAAGTGGTCTTAAACAACTTCTCTATACTGTCATTTCTTAAACATATATTTTTTGTAAGGGCATATTATTTTACCCTCAACACCCATATTAGTGAATGGAAAATCTAAAAAACCATTTACTCCCACTAAGCATTCAAGAATAATTCATGGTTTGGCAATCTAACACCTATTAAAGTTAAGTTAAAACATCAACAAACTCATTCTATAATTAGTAAACAACATCAAAAACATACTAAGTGGTATGGAACAAATAATGATGCTAAGTAGTGTCTTGTGGTTTTACTTAACATGAACATTTAATAGGATAATGAAACATACTATGCCATTCTATAATAAACAAACATCATTAAAAACATACTAAGTAGAATATGAATAACATTCAAATAAACTAACACATTCAAAATAATATTCATCCCACACATATTCATTCAAACTAAAGTTTGTACTAAAAATATTCAAAATAAAATTAAACCTAGACTAAAACAAACCCTCTATGCCACATATAACATATATCTTAAATATAAACTAACTATTGAGAAAATAGAATAAATTATCCCAAAATTTGGTCTAAATATAGTTATTCAAAATAATATATAATATTTTCAAACCAAACTATAAAAAAATAGAATAAATTATTGAAAATAAAAAAAAAATATTATACCTACTGGGGAGGCTAGTTAGCCAGCAAGGAAAGATAACAAACAAGGTGAAACCAATGACAAGGACTAATAAACAGCGAGGACCAGCAGTAGCTAAGAGGAATGGTTAAATGAGCAATGAATGTTGGAAGAGGACAAACGAATGGACGATTGGTGAACAACGACTTTTCTGGTCGGCAAATGACAACCTCTAAGCTCCGATCGAATGACAATAGCAACCCTTCTCTAATTTGCATAGCGGCACTCCTTAAGGTGAATAATATTTGAAAGTATTAGATATGCAGAGATCCTAGATCTGATATTAAAAACAGCGTTGTGATGATCAATCACTGATTGTCACAAAGTACTGGACTTAAAATAATCAATCACTAACTGTCGCAAAGTACTAGACCTACGACAGTCTACAACAGACCATTGCAGGTCCTTTATCAGTCATGGGTTGAACAATGGCATTCATCTTTTTGACTTGCAACGGTTAGTAATGACTATTGTAGATCCTACAGGACCTCAAGTGAAGTTTGCAAAACACCAACATTAGACCTATGACGATCCAGTAAGATCGTTGTTAGGTACTAAACTAACGATGGTCTTAGTGAACTATTGCAGGTCCTTTCTTATACCTCATATATGAGTATGCCCATTGGTCCTTTTCGAGGGCGATAGTTTAGACCTAACAATAACCCATTGTGACTATCGTTAGCTCTACATCTTACAAAGGTCACAACTCTGACTGTGAAAAGATCAGTGGTTTTACGACAAGCTTAATTATTGTTGTAATGGCTATTATCTGCAATAGTCATTGTTGATCATCGTAATGTCTTCGTTGTTATGGCACCAATTTTTTATAGTGTCATCACCAAGTATAACTTGAGATTTTATATTTTCATCAAGATTGACAAAGCAATATTTATTTCTTGTTATGTAGTTTAGACCACCACTATCAAGATACCAAATATCTCTTGATTCATGGTGAAAAGAAAATACAAAATAAAATAATTGACTAAGGGATTGGTTATTTTTTGTAAAATTTGCTTTTTCTTTTTACTGAAACCAATAATCTTTTCTCAAAATAAGTGTACATTTTGCACCTCTTGCTTTCGTATCGGCAATCATTTCTATCATGATTATTTTTCTTACAAAGATTGTAGTATGAGCTTTTTTTTTGTTCCCTTGATTTTTATAATTCCTTTTTTTCCTTCCATGGTAATTAAATAATCCTCTATTTTGAGGATGTTAATCATGATCATTCTTTTTGTCTCTTTTATATTTTAAAAAAATTTATTTTAGATTGAAAGGCTTACTCTAGTGGTTACTTAAATCTTTGCATTCTCTTGTCATGTGCTTGGGATCTCATTAACTACACTAGAGTAAGCTTTGAAAAATCTTTGGCTTATTCAATCACAACCACCACATGATCAAAGTTAGTTGGAAGGGTTGTCAATAATTTTTTAATACTTTTCTTGTCTTTTATTATGTCTCTATAACTTCTAATTTGATTAATGATATCATAGACACGAGATAAGAATGCTTGAATGTTTCCACCTTCTTTCATGAAAAAACATCAAAATCTCTACATAAGGATTGAAGTTTGAAAGTGATTACCTTATCTAAGCATTTGTACTGGCTTTTTAAGATCTCTCAGGCCTCCTTTATTGTCCTTACATTCATGATTCTAGAAAAGATCATGTTACTTACCCCTTGTTAGATAAAGAGTAAGGCTTGAAGTCTTTTTGCATATTTTGCTTGTACTCCTTTTGTTTAGTAGTTGTCCACATTGCATGCTCTTCAAGGGTTGATTCCTAGAAATCTTCTACCACCATATCCCATAAGTCTTGTGAGATAAATAATGTCATCATTTTTGCACTCCAAAAATCATAAGCTTCTCTCTCAAATATGGGGATTGAGGCTTAAGTATAATTGGAGACAAATACATTAAAGGTAGAAGTGGAGGTCATGAAAAGTAATATATGGTGATAAAGTGGCCGGGTATAACTAGAAATTTAGAACCTGGTGTTGATACCACTAATGGAAATCTTGGTAAACAGCTATAAGTAAAGGGGAGAGATTTTAGTAAGAAAATGCCATAAGTAAGAAATTGAAACTTTGATTAATACACCAATTAAATTACACCCGGTGAATTTATATAGACATTGAATGTTCAACACTATAAATTTATATAATAATTTCCACTTTCATCCACCTTCTCACATATTCTATAGTTTAGTTGCTTTTGCATTAATTACATATACCTCTTAGCCACCATTGAATTTATTTCATAGCACTTTTTGTTTCCTAGACGCCATTGCAATTATTTCACAGCACACTTTGTTCCCACAGGCAAGATTTTCTAGATTACATGTTAATAATTATTTATTCCTTCTTTTGAATGAAATTTAATATAATGGATTTGCTACAAGATGGCCTAATGTATAAGACAAACAAGAATAAATCATAATGCATATGACAAACAAGAATAAATCATGTTTTTGAAGCCACACATCAATCTAGGGGGATATTTAATGACAATTCCATTCTTTACTCAAAGATGACGCTTACAAATGAGTTAATAAGTAGTAACAGAATTATACATCCATGGTTTATTTTGTTGCTTTTCCTATGGAATGCCAAAGCATTAAGATAGCATCTATAGCACATTATCTAGTCCCAATACCAACATTTGGAATTAAACTCCTTTTAAGCAACTTCTTTGACAATAAAATTGTTTAAATCATCCATGTCCAGCTTACCGCCTTATACCCTCTCTCCTCTCCCTATAGATTTAAGAAGAGGACTTAAGGTCTATTTGGTTGTTGGAATTTTTGTAAGAGAATGGGAATAAGAATAAGAAAATGAATTCAAAGTAACTAAACATTCCCTAGCCTAAATTTCAGTAACTAGACCTAACCTAAATTAATTATATCTTAAAGGGTTGTTGTTCCTCCATTGGCTTGGGTTTAATTCTAAGTGAATCATTTCATTTGTATAAATTCCTTTAATTTCATTATTGTTGGGATTCATGACTAAGTGTAGCGAAGTCATTGGGTAGAGTTAGACTAGGTAAAGTAGAAATGATCCATATAATGTTAGATGTAGTGTCAAAGTCTATAAAGATAATTCTTCTTAAAGGCTAATACAAAAGACTCATATATAAAAGAAGATCTCTCAATACTTTGGGCTCCTAAACCCTGCCAACCCAACAACCTCTACTGGTTAGGCAAAAATTAAAATTCATCCTCAGACCCAACAATTAACAACCCCTTGTGATCACAATTTATCATAGTTCAATTACTAGAATATTAATATACAAGATCATCTTTTAAGTAACTTTTTTTCTCTATTATGGATTTGATACATGGTTTTGCAATCACAATGCAAAATAAGTGCATAATAAATTTTTTTCAATAAGTCAAGTATGCACTTCCTGATGTGCTCCTAAAAACATTAGGGCCTTGGCCTCAAACAATTAAATTCCTTTAATCTTAGTCTTTTGGCTAAATAGATTTGAATGGTAATCGATCTAACTAATCACTCATTATATGCCAAAGTCATGAGATCTAAATATTGTAATCAGAATCAGCCAGGGATTTTGATTCCTAGATCGAGTTCCTCTTGGATATAGCACAATATTTTAAAATCCCAAGGCATCATAACTAACAACTTAAAATGAAGGGATGGTAATGGTCTACAATTCCTATCAACCACCACTACTGATGGCAGATGCAGTTAGGTCCCTCTAGTGGAATCACTAAGGTTTTTGACCTTATTCTGTGTAATACTTATTGTTAGAACGTCCATAGAGTTAACAGTATTTATGATAAGGCCATAGCTCATCAGATTATCAACACCCCCTTATCCATTACTAGACAAAATGATGCATTGATTTGGTCCGAGAACAGACAAGGTAGCTACACAGTAAAAGATGGGTTTTTGCATATTTCTAATGAGCAAGTATTAGGGCATCATCCTGGTTTTACCAATTGGACTGCTTTATGGAAAGTTAAGCTTCCATTCAAAATCTTGGTTTTTACCTAGCATCTGTTATCTAAAGCCCTTCCCATTAAAGAAATTTTAGAAAATCATCATGTTGGCTCAAGCCCATCAGGTCATTTTTGTCAAGAGGAACCAGAATCTATAAATCATCTTTTTTATTAGATTTCCTTTTGCAAGATCCTTATGATTTGCTTCTCCTCTATCCATCAGAATTGATAGGATTCATTAACATGACATAATTCACTAACAAAATCACTAGTTCAATCAGTGAAAGGAAAATCTGGCTAGTTCAAAATATTATATGAATTACATTTTGATCACTCTATATGTTATCTGGTACCATAGAAATAAAATTGTGCATGAATGAGCTAGAGTTGATGCTTTGCAGGCAGTTCACTAAACTCAATGAATGATTTTTTAGTCCTATTCTAGGAATTGCTTAACCGTTAAAAGTCCTCAGAAGATTCAAACAAGTTCAAGGATATCTAGAACACTTTCATCTTACGCTTGTAATGCTACTTGGACATTTAGCAAGGGATGGGTGCTCCTATTTTAGGTTAATCACAACATAAGCAAGAGAAAGCAAATCAAATCCAGCATTGACATCAAATTCAATGATAATCTAATAAGAGGGTGGGGATTTTTAAAGAAAGCTAACACCCTGAAAGATTTCTTTCTCCTTAGTACCCTCAGAGCCAACCTGTACTAAACCTAATCATGGATCAGGCCTTTAAAAAAAAGGCCAAGCTTTTGATCAGGCTTTTTTTTTCTTGTTCAAGCCTGAGCTTAAGCCTAAATTCTTTTTTTAATTTTTGGACCCAAACTCGGCTCAATAAAAAGCCCACAAAGCCTCAGCCTAGCCCGAATTTTTTTTGCAAAGCATTGTTTTCACTCTAACAAGAAAAAAAAACTATGTCTACTCCAACAAAAGTTTAGTTAAAGTGAAGGATCTAAATTAAATTGTCTTTCATAATCATAATACAACTATAAGAAAAATCTCATAAGTTAAAGACATGACTAATAAACTTAACATAAAAGACAAGCAAATATATTTTCTTCAAAATAATATATAAATACATATATATAATTCGGGTTGGGCGAGTTTTCGGATAGATGTTCAAGTCTATCCTTTACTAGATTCAACACCAAAAGGTCATTCATGATGCGACTTCTCACTGCATTCGCATGATACTTTGCAATCAACATTTGCAAATCTTGGTAGCTAGAGGATTTCAGCATTCCCATATCTCTCAAGTCATTGGTCAGGATATCCAGGACATCATTCACAGCTTCCCTATATGCGATTACTCCATTTTGCATCTGTGTTCGGATCATGTGCATAATCTTTTTTAACTTTAGAATCTCTAGATTTTATAATATCTTCATCAGCACTCTTTTTTAGTCTTCTTGCCCTTTGTAGCAAAAAAATATATATTTTTCAATATGGGCACCCACGGTTGATATCATGATGGCCAAGCCCAAGTTGAGGAATTCTCACTCACTATTATCAACATTTTAGTTCCTTTAGTCAGATAACTTCTCGTTGTCCATTATCAGCAAACAGCAATTCCTCAAGCACCACCATAAATATCCCTTTCAATTACAAAATTTTCCCTCAAATACTCTAACGTTTCCCTTCAGTTTAACACACTAGCATTGCACGTATTCATCCTTCATGGATTCACACAAGTATCTATTGTCCGTTCATCAGCACTCTTTTTTAGTCTTCTCGCCCTTTGTAGCAAAAAAAAAATGTTTTTCAATGAGGGCACCCATGGTTGATATCATGATGGCCAAGCCCAAGTTGAGGAATTTTCATTCAGTATTATCAACAGTTTAGTTCCTTTAGTCAGATAACTTCTCGTTGTCCATTATCAGCAAACGGCTATCCCTCACGCACCACCATAAATATCCCTTTCAATTACAAAATTTTCCCTCAAATACTCTAACGTTTCCCTTCAGTTTAACACACTAGCATTGCACGTATTCATCCTTCATGGACTCACAAGAGTATCTATTGTCCGTTCTCTCTCTTCTCCTGATTCTACTCGTCTCGGCGTCAGGTACCCACTCTTTCAAACGCCCTCCATCTTCCCGCACAAATTTCATATCACATATAAACTCTATCTCTTTTTGACTTTTGTATATATTGATTCTACACTTATATATACATGAGCTTGGGGTCTTTTTCTTTCCAATGATTATCATTAATCGTAGGGCAAATAGAAGCAGATGGTCAGCAGCACGAGGAACAGCGAAAGCTTAACTTTCGCCCGACTAAACTATTCGTTTTTGGGGATTCGTATGCTGACACCGGAAACAGCAGGAAAGGAAAATCAAGTGCCTGGAAAGACCAATATGGAATAACCATTCCCGGAAAACCCGCTGGTCGGTTCTCCGACGGCCGAGTCCTCACCGACTATATTGGTACCCACGTGACGTGACTAGCTATCTGCTTTTCACTTCCTCTCCATCAATATTATGCATGGCTTCAAATATGATCAAATGCAATTAATGAATGAATCATTGATAAACGCAGCTATGTACTTGGAGTTGAAGTCGCCGGTCCCTTACAGATTGAGGAAAGTGATGGCACAAAATGTGAAACACGGGATGAACTTTGCGTTCGGTGGTGCGGGTGTGTTCGATACCAATGCTGCGTCACCAAACATCTCCACTCAAATTGAGTTTTTGGAACATCTCATCAAACACAGAGTGTACTCCACCTCGGACCTCACCAACTCAGTGGCACTCGTCACCATTGCTGGAAATGATTACGCCCATTACGTTGCCACAAATGGCTCTCTTGAGGTATTTGTCTCTGTATACATATGGATTTTGTATATGTGAATTTAAATTTCAATAAATACAAAATAGTTTATAATAATTTTTTAAAATTTAAACCATTAAATTTTTATCTATGACATATTTCTATGTTACTCCCCATAAGAATTTCTCTCTCCTTTTCTGTTCACACATTTTTAATTTGTGAGAAAAATAAATACTTTAATTAATAAAAAGTTATCATTCTAAATTACAAAAATATGTTTTCTTAAATTTAAATATTTAATTTAAAATTTTTAATCACCTTTAAAATCAATTCTTAAATTTATTCTTGATTAAAAATGTTTACCAATGTGTTTATCTTTAATGACCATGATACACATAAGAAAAATTTATTATGCAAGGATCTAAGATGACGAATCTAAGAAAAAATTGAAAAAATAAAAATAAAACCCTCCTTTGGTATTTGCACCTATATTAAAAAAATATGATATTTTTGAATGATAATATATATATATATATATATATATATATATATGAAAAACAAAAATTCACCGTTCCAATATGAAGTCCTAATATTAAAATTTGTCTTATTTTGCTTTTTCAAAATTTTTATTTGAACAAATTTGTCTAATTTTTATATTTATTATTTATATAATATAATTACATATTTGATTAATATAAAATAATAATTGTTTTAAATTTTAGAGAAATTAAATGTATAGTTTTCAATACAAAATAAATAACATTTTTAAATGTATACATTATATAATTTCTATGAAGTAAAAAATTAATATTTATAGTTAGAAAACATTGTATAATATTTTATTATATAAGATCTTGTGTAAGGAAAGAGTAATTTAAGCGGTGCATTTTCTGAAAAAAAAAAAAAAAAAAAGGCGGTGCATTAACCCAAGTCATATGATCGCTGAGATCCCCATACTTGTCCGAACACATGTGCAAATTTTTGGGAGTATGGATGAGCCGGGATCCGCTCCAGTTACTGGAGCGGTCCTGTAATTTTATATTATTAAAATAATAATATTTTATTAATTTAATATATTTTTATTATTATTAAATTAATAAAATATTATTATTTTAATATAAAAAATTACTGGATCCGCTCCAGTTAAAGGAGCGGATCCAGAAGCGAGTATGGATCCCCGCTGTAGGGATCTTGGATCAGGCTGTAAGTGTCTACAGCCCCGTGAAGGGGGCTGTGTTATTTTTTTTTATTTTTTTATTTTTAAATCTGTACTCTCTTATCTATTGTAAAATTAATGCTCTCGTTTTGTCTCTTTACTCATTGAAACGTTAGGATTTGCCGTCGTTCATTGCGTTCGTGGTTGACCAGACGATTACCAATCTAATACGCATTCATGGGTTGGGAGTGAAGAAAATCGGCCTCAATACTCTGGAGCCCCTGGGTTGCCTTCCCGCCATCACTGCCTCATTCTCATTCCGGCACTGTAATGACGCCTTTAATGCCGCAGCAACTCTCCACAACAGCCTCTTGAATCAGCATCTCATTCGTCTCAACCAAAACTCTCAACACCATCACCATCCCAAATTTGTCCTTCTTGATCTTTACCAGAGTTTCACGTCCGTACTGAACCACCCTTCCGCCCATCACATCAACAACGCCTTCAAGCCATGTTGCATCGGGGTGAACAGTAAGCATTCCTGTGGGAGTGTGGACGACAAGAAGGTGAAGAAATATAAGGTGTGTGGTAATCCCAGATCGGCTTTCTTCTGGGATTCGGTGCACCCCTCAGAGGCAGGATGGCACGCCGTGTATACCAAGCTGCGAACCACGAGTGCCCTTCAACAACTTCGAACTAGCCACTAATTAAGCATAATTTCTGCCCTGGAATGTGTACGGAGGAACGAATGGTATGAAGCTGTCAGCCTGAGATGTAATCTTTTATTGTTAATTTATATATTGCATTAGTGTTTATAATACGATCCCTTTTCAGTTGTTAGCACCATGTCGCATTATGTCAGTAATTATCTGATTTATTTGGTTCCATAGATATGCAAGTAGGATACTTTGCTGAAAATTAATCTGCAAGTTATGTAGGAAGTACTATGTTTCGCTTGCTTCTTTCTTTTTCTTTATTCTCGTAGGCGCCTATTATAATTTACGTAAATATTAATTAGAATTTTCCATATATATTTAATGCGAATTTAAAAAGATTAGAAAACACAAATAATACATCAACATTTCCATCATTTACTTCCAAAAAAAAATTTGTTCCAGAGACTTAGGTGCGTTGGATGAAAAGCACTTTAGATCAGATTTTAATTATGTCAGACATTTTATAATTAAAAGAATTTTAATGTGAAATTATTTTTGAAAAAAATCAGAATTATCTTTTTGAGCCAAGAATCAACTGTACTTAATCAATCTGCTGGCCGTGACCTTTAGATGTCGCTGGCCAAATGTCTTTAATTAACTTATTATCATATGTATGGGTGGAAATTCTTTCTTCTTAAAATCGGTCCATAAGCTGTAAGCCAAGAAAATCCACCAAAAGATGTTGGAACTATTGCTTACTTGGGCCAAATTATTTCAAGATGGAAAATGGGCCTTTTAAAAAAGATGGATCTACATATTTGCCCGAAAAGCATGTTTACTACATCTAAAAAAATCTGGACTGTAATTTCTTGCATGAAATTCTTAAATAATGTCTCAATCTCAAATGATTTACGTTTTATATTCGGTCCCTCTCACCTTCTCTACAAATTATCCACGCCAAAGCTTAAATTTTCATACGCTTCAAAATTTCTTTACCCAAAAGAGTAAGAAAACTCCCATCACGGATCAACAAGATAGACATCACAATTATATTCTCCAATACGTTAAGGGAATATTTTGGGTGGACACGCACAATATATATCATGCCTGAGACTAGAATTACCACTATGAGATACTTTACATCTTGCAATAGGAGCCATCCAATGTGGTCGACAATAAGCAACCTAAGTACTGCTTATAGTCTGCTGTTATCATTTCGAAGCAAATCACTGTCAATTACGCACTTGAATGGCTCCCTTTGGAAAACACAAACCTAATTTAAGCACATGCATAATATATGGTTTATTTTGACACTCAGTCCATGGATTCAAAGTTCCTGTTAGATAAAGATTGTTAGAAGGAGATGAAGAAAAAAGTGATGTACGACGTAAGCAGCATTTTCTTTAAGTTTAATTCACCTCTATCTATTCCCATGTTATGAGATACAAGTTGGGTTTATCAGTAAGCAGGATACAATGAGGATTTTTAAGTATGGATTGTACTCCCAACACTCAAACTAAGACAACAATAATCTTTTTAAAGTAATAATTTGATTTGTTCTTTATCTGCAGTTAAAGATAAAAGGTAATAAGTTTGAAAGTTGTGTATTTTGTTTTGTTTCTTGAATGGAGTGATGGTGAGAGGTTTATATAGACTATAAAGTAATACATTAAAAATATGCCTCTTGAAACAATACCTATTGAATTAAAAGTTAATTATATATTGATTCATAAACCAACATAACTTAAATAATTTTTTTATGAAAAGTTACTCCTTTTTTAACATATAGAGTTTTCTTAAAAACATACCATTTTATTAATTTATATAAGAATATGAACAACACATCCTTTCACCGATTGATAGTTATTACACCTTTTTATAGATGTATTTAGAAATCAAAGAAATATAACCTTGATATATTTTAATGTTGTAATTCTCTATATAACCTTTCATATTAATTTATTAATTTATATAAGAATATAAATTTTTAAAAACATACCTTTTATTTTAAAAATATTACAACAGTTTCCATATATTTTGGATGAAAATATGTTGTTCCACTCCGGCACCAAGCGAATGGAATATATGCTACTGAACTCTCCAACTTGATTGGATTAACTTTTTCAATTTTATTAATTTTAGTAACTAAAAATTATAAAGTTTAGTATTTCAACATTAATCTTGAATCCTTAGATTTGTTTAATTCTTTAATATTAATTTACTGTTGGATAGGAAGTGCCGAAAATCCTGGCACCATAGATTAAAAGCATCCAATAAAAATTGGCTATCCTTAAAGAGTCGTGTGACAGTGTCTCTCATTGAGAGTGAGTGACTTTGAAGACAGGCGAATTACATATTGTTATTGGACATTAGAGTGTCAAAGATTACGGCCCATGGAGCCATTTACATCTGTCACGGCCCATTTGGCATGTGGTAGCCACTAAAGAAATTTCAGCTTGACCAGCTATTTACTCATCAGTTCATGATGGTGCGTTTTAATTTGGATCACTGGTGGCTTGAGTGAGAGAAACTGATGAAACATTGAGGGGTCCATTCCATCTCTCATTTGTCGGCGACATCGCTTTCTTCTTTATTGCACTTGTCATTGATCTGCCTGCCCACGAGGCTGATGTCTCAGTGTGCGTACTTTATTGGCATTTTGCGCTTTCCACATTTCATACGTTCAATCATATATAATTATAAGATAAAGAAACCTGCACAGAAAAAAAAAAAAAATTAGAAAGAAAACGAGGTGTCAAAACTGACATCTGCCCATCAGAACATGTGTGAGTGTGTCAATGACACTCCACTTAATTATCTCTCGTTGAATCTTTGGCTTTGTTAGTAGATTAATTTCTCCCTTCTTCTTTTATTACACTTATACATAAAACGAGAATAATGGGCATAAAGTCACATATAAAGAACGAGGAGGGATCGTGTGTGTGTGTGTGTAAAAGATAAAAGTTTGCCAGAGAAATGCCAGATACAAGGACTAAGAAGTGAACAAATCTGAAGAAGTACGTCTGTATTTGGAGAAAAAGTAATGCAAGTGCGAAGAGGGTGGAAGTGTTTGGACTCTCATGACAACAAATCGCCATGTGAGTCTTGCGTTTGATCTAATCTGTTTTCTCGTTTACAGAGTTACCGATCATGCAGGGTTTCTATATTTGGCAAGTATCTATCCGTCTAGCTATCTGTCTATTCCTTCATGGATTACATGCATGTATCAGTCTTTCATTAAATGGGAAACGTGTCTGTCTTTTCAGACATACTGTTACAAAATCAAGCCCTGTAGCCAAGAAAACCTGAAAAGCGACAAAGAAAAAAGAAAGAGTTCGCAAAAGGCTCAGCTATTTGAATGTATTCTGACCAGTTGTGTTGACCTAAAAGAGGAATAGTTCGCAAAGGGCTCAACGATTTGAATGTATTCTGACTAGTTGTGTTGACCTAAAAGGAATAGTTCGCAAAAGGCTCAATGTTTTATTTTTCTCTAATATAAATCAGATATTTCTGTTTTAATGTCATTAATCTGGCGATGCCAATTATTACGTACGGATCAATTAACTCGTCACAAATTTGAAAAAGAATGTACGGTGTATATTTAAATTCAATGAATTTGATCTGCATCAATGGAAAAGTTGAAACAAAATTAACTCAAAAGTCGATCTATTTTTTTCTTTGTTGTACGACAAAAGTATATATTGTCTAGTGAGATTGAGAATATACTCATTCTATCGTGGTACATTTAGGAAAATAATTCGTTTAACCACGAATCATAAGATTTGAACTCAATTACGTTATTAAAATAAGAAAGGCACACTTCAACAGCCACTAGACTAGACTATATATGTCCTTAAAGTTTCTAAAATAATATTCAAACGAAGCTTTATACTCAACAATTTTCTCACCAAAAGAACTTGCTTTAATTATATATACTCATTGTAAGATTAATGATGTGAATTGAAATTTCAATCAATTAAATATCTAATATATACTAATTAGTTTATTTGCCCATGCGGGCCTTAAAAAAATTAGTTTATATAATTATATATTAATATATTTTAAATTATTAGGTTTATTAATTGCACACCATTATAAAAAAAAAAATTTATGTATAAAGTAACTTTCATTGTTACTCTTTCTAAAATCCTCTAAAATATTATAAATTGATAGAATCACATTTAACTCTATTTCAAACTTTGAATAATGTAAATCGTTGAATAAATCATTCAATCATATATCATTTTCTCTTAATTTTAATTTTGGACCATGTTAAGTTATAATTATAAAGTTTAAAAAATAGTTAATTCACTCATTTATTATTTTTTTGGTTGACTGTAAAAATTGTTTAAACTTCAAAGAATTCACAATTTAAGAGGCGTTTAATTAGTTTATTAATTTTCTCATCCACTCTAAAAAATTTTCAGGTTTCAAAAAGTTTCCAAATTAAGAGGTAATTAATTAATTCACTTCATAATTTTTCTTTTGACAAAGAAAAATTTATTAATTTTCTAACTAATTTCAAAAAATTTCTTATTTAAGAAACGGTTAATTAATTTATTAAATAATTACTTCATAGTTTTTTTCATTGATTACAAAGAATATATGCATTTTAAAAAATTTTAGATACATGTATCAAAAAGGTAAGAGTCATCACATCAGCAGCAGCAGAGAGTTTGATCAATCAAGGTTTCTCATTGATCAAGCTCCCACATCAAAAGGGAATATACTTTATATATATATATATATATAAAATAGATATTTGAAATAGAACATTTGGCTCACCTATATATACTTAACTCTAGATATATATGTGTTATTCAATTAGTTTCTGATTATTTAAATTCGTCATTAAATAATACTATATATATATATATATATATATATAAACTCTGTAAACCAAACGAATGTAATTCATCAAAAACTAATTTAATATAACACACACACACACACACATATATATATATATATATCAGTTGTCCAAAAATAACATGATTGTACTAAAATTCACCTGAAAAATCACTCTTCATATATAGCCCAAATTTTATAACTTAGATCTCCAAATTTGGGACCGCAAGTAATTGAAGTTCACACAAAGACAAAATCAGAAAAAGACTTAGCGAACGAGGGCAACCAAACTAACTGGAAATTCCTGTACAGACTTGTAATGCAAACATATCTGTTCAACAGGAACTTGGATTCAAGCTCAATTATCTATGTACGAGTCTCACTTTGGCTTAGGAAATTAAAAGTATATAACTATATCATTGTTTACTGTGGTATAATTAACATTGAAAAAAGATGAATTTTTTTAAATTTGCCACATGATTCACAAAGATATAGAAATAAGATGAGTGGAAATAGAGGAATAAATTATACATATATTTTACGTTACGTGTCCATTGTACAGAAAACTGCAGCGCTACATGAGCCAATAATTACCCCACTACTCATTGTAAGGTTATTGACAATTGCCCTTGCTAAGGGAAAATTTAATATAGGAAGGAGGAATGATACATTCAAGAAAGATCTTATTAGGGTCTAAAAAGTTTTTATAAATATATGACCTTTTTCATTTTATTTAGATATGGCAATTACACTGTATAGCAATCATTCTAAATGTCATGTCATATAAATTTATTCAATCATGTGATTTCATATAAAAAATTTTCAAAAAAAGTAAAAGTCATTGATATTTTTTTCTTCAATAAACGACAAGACGAAACATCCAACAAAATAAAAGAACTAGTAAGCAACGAGTCTAAGGTGACAAACAACTTGTAAATCAGTAGTAATAACTAAAGAAACAAAGCTAGATACAGTATCAAAGCACTTGAAAGAGGAAAATTGATTATGATCATACTTGGCGAACGTATTAGCAGTAAAGTTAGTTTTATGAAAAATATGAGAAATTTAAACAAACCAGTCCAAATTCAACTAATGTCTTATCGCACGAACCAGGTGAAAACTTCTATTTAAAATCTCTTGCTGATTATGGATCATCCGAACCAATATCAAAGAATCAAGTTTCACAAAAATAAATTTATAGTCAGTTTCAAAACAAATTTTGAGCCCATAGAGTAAACCCCAAAGTTCATCATTAGTGATTGTGCAGTTTGGAATCTTGACACTAAAACCCTTTATAAAATTACCTCTGTTGTCTCTTAGCAAATCACCACAAGTTGTGGATCATTGATTAGAAACAGAACCATTAGTATTAAACTTGATGACATGATTAAGAGGAGGAATCCAATTGATGTGCTGAGTAGAGAAATTCTTGATGGTCCTTTTAGTTAATTGGAGAAGATAAAAGGCACAGTGATAATCTAGGACCAAAGCAGTTATACCTCAGGAAATTAGTGGGCTCAATGTAAATTTTTTCAAAAATTCTTTTATTTCTCATATACTAAATTTCAACACAAATAATTAGAAAGGCATGGAACCAACTCAACCCCATTAAAGAAACAAGCTCATTTATTTAGATTTAAATTCAGCCACTGGATGAGGTCTCCTTGAAAGAAAACCATATGATGGGAATTAGGCACAATGCTCTTCCACACCAAACTAGCAATATTACCATCACGAATAGCATGGAGCACTGTTTCAATATCAAAACCATAAAGCGAACAACTAGGAGATGCAACCAAAGATTGATGATGACGGGCACTATTGGTAAAAAGAGCTTCATTAGCAACAAACCACATGAAAGCACATATATGTTGGGGAACACCTAGCTTCCAAATATTACTAAAGAGATCATTCTAAAAATTACAACCAGTACCAAAATAAGAAACAAAAACA
Source organism: Delonix regia (assembly GCA_037074485.1). Lineage (NCBI taxonomy): Eukaryota > Viridiplantae > Streptophyta > Magnoliopsida > Fabales > Fabaceae > Delonix > Delonix regia. Next base: position 41,927,449 of record CM073449.1, read on the forward strand.
GATTTACAAGAAAACGTACTAGTAAAACTAAGAAGCCAAGCCATAAAGTCAATGTCTTCAACTAACAAAAAGACTATAAGTGGAACGATAATGTCTACACATTTAGCAGGAAGGACTTTTTAAAGCTTATGAACCTTCTAATCTCCATTATTGAGGACATAATTTGCTACATGATCATCTCGAATACTATCATCAAAATCTATGATAACAAAATCTTCAAGCCTATGCACTCCTGGCACCTAATGGTCAATCTAAAAATGGATCAAATTACCATTTCCCAAATGTCAAATAAGATTCCAATAAAAAGGTGCCCAAATATGAATAATACCCCACAAGAAATTAGAAGCAATGTTATTCTGATGAACAATCTAAATAATAACTTCAGAGCAATTGTATTTGCTACGGATCACTTTTACCCGTAAATCATCTTTCTTGCGAATATGGTTCCACGCTTACTTCATAATAAAAGTTTAGTTAAAATCCCAAGCTTTTTGAAACTCCAAACCACCAAACCTATTAGGTTTACAAATATTACCCCAGCTAATCAAATGAATTCTTTTATTGTCAGCAAAGCCATTCCATATAAAATCCCTACAAATTTGATCCATGCAATCACATACTTGAAGAGGGATTTTTGTAGTTTGCATTACATAAATAGGAATAAAAGTAAGAGCTAACTGAGCTAAAGTAGTTCTCCTAATAAGGGAAAGAATATTAACTTTCCAGCTATTTAAATGATTTATCATTCTATCAATGAGATACTGAAAATCTATGAAAGAACATCTATCATGAAACAAGGAAACACCCAAGTATTTTCCTAAATTATCAGTTATAGTTATACCCAAAACCTGGTTAATCTCATGTCTTTTATCTTGTGGGACATTAGCCAAGAAATAAGTGCTAGATTTTGAGTTATTAACCTTCTGACCCGAGCTTCTACGGAAAACCTTCAAAGTCTCCTTAATAACATGTGCTTACTAAGAAGAAGTCATACTGAACAGAACAAGATCATCAACAAAGAAAAGGTGAGAGAGGATAGGTCTCCTTTTATTTAAAATAATAGGATCCAACGTTTTTGCCTAACAGCTAAGGAAATGGAATAAGATAACCTCTCAATATAGAGGACATAAAGATAAGGGGAAATGAGGTTCCTTTAATGGATCCCCTTTAAGGGAACAAAATGGTCAGTAGCTTGATTATTTCAAAGCAGTTATATGTCAGCGGAAATTATACTCCACCAAATGATATTAACTATGTTATCTGGAAGGCCAATATCATTCAGGGTCTCCCTTACAAATTCTCAATAAAGCCTATCATAGGCTTTCTCAAGGTCCATTTTAAGGGTCATGAAACCAACATTGTCTTTTTTTGTCCTTATAATATGAACAACTTCTTAAGTAATAATGATATTGTTAGCACTTTGCCTCCCTGGAATAAAACTACATTGATTAAGGCTAATAATTTTAGACATAACCTCTTTAGGTCTTATGGCAAAAATTTTGGTAACTAACTTGTACACTACATTACACAACCCAATAGGTCTATAATGTTTTATCATCTTAGGGATAGGAACTTTTAAGATAAGAGAAATAAAGGTGTGATTCACAGATTGAATAATAGTTTGGTCAGAAAATAACTTGGTCACCTAATAAACTATAGAGTCATTCACATGATCCTAATTATAATAGTAGAACATTACTAAAATACCCTTAGGACCAAGGTCTTTCTAAGCAACACCAACTTCAAATATGCTTAGTGCACTGATAGACTAATCAATTCTTTTCCTTCTAAAATAAAGTCCTTTGGAATAAAGTGGGTCCCCTTTTATATATATATATATATATATATATATATATATATATGTACGACATATGTGGGCTCACCCTTTTCTACCTCAATATATATAAGAGGTTCACGCCTGTTTTTTTTATTAATTTTAATATATATTTTAATTTTAAAAATTATTTTATATATATATAATATTTTATAATTTTTTAATAATATTTAATAATAATTTATTTTAAAAATTAATCTTTTAAAAAAACAAAGCACAACCTGAACATAATCGGGTCACATTTTGTGTAAAATTGGAACAGGATCTTCTCCTGTGCAAGACAGGATGCGTGCTCCAATATATATATATATATGGAACTTCTAACTACCCTCGCAGGTATACCGACCTTAATTTTACAAACTCTACGTACGTACATGTTTGAAGAGCATTATGTGGACGTAGATTGTCATTGTAATGAATTATTTCTTTTTCCTTTCGAGCATTAAATTAGGTAACCTGTTTCTGTACTGATTTTTTTGAAGACTTTAACTTGAAAATCGAAAATTTTGTGTCTTAGAAGTGAGGCGAGGATGAGTGGCATTAATAATTCGGATCGTGTGAGGATGGGAAATGTTATCCACACACCACAAAAAGTCGATGCGCTTAATAGAGGGATGGTTTAATGGAGAATATATTGTGGCAGACGATGGAGGCAATCGCGAAGGAGTGGGACCGAAGGCAAATTAAAAGTATATGGAGTAGGAAGATGACATTCCACTTAGAATATTGTGGTTGGCACTTGCATGGCGTATATATTCACGTCAAAACCCGATTTTTTACTCATCATCATTTAACACCTCCAATAATATAAGATATGGGTCCTAGCTACCTGCTGAGATCGTGAATCGGGATATGCCCTTCACTTCTTTTGGTTGCTTTTCACATTTCTGATTTGAAAGCTTTTCTTCTTGAAAGAGAACATGACAGAAGGGATCAAAAACACGTGGCTCCCACATATGGCAGATAATAAGGAATAGTGCCTTTGATTTGCCTGCATGAAACCATATCTGAGTAGGCCCCTATTTGTATTCAACAGTAACAACAACAACATTCCCAAACCTAAGCATACTGAATTTTTTAATTGTGGTTGGTTTTAGGTCTCACCGAGAAACTAGGAAGTGAAATCTCATCTGTCTCACACCGGTTTGAGGATTTTTTTTTTGACTGCCCTAAATAATATGCTAAAGGTTGATTTATTAGTAACTATTTTATAGTTATTCTCCCATATATATATATATGTATATGTATATAACTGCCTTGTGTGAAACTGTTGCCTTTTTATTTATTGTCTATTGGGTTTGCTATGGAAAATTCGGTAATTGGAATTTGCACATAAGCTTGCCCAAATCATTTGGCGTACTTTAAAAAGCTAGATTTGGATTTGCTGCCATTGGTAGTGAGTATTGACCGTTGTAGTTATAGTTAAAAGTTTTGGACCTTTAAATTATATGTAATGGTTGGGATTTTAATAAATATTTTAAAAAAATAATTTAAATGTAATTAAAACTATTAATTTTTTAAAAAATAATCACAACACACAAAATCATATTAATAGTTTAAATCTTTTTTATATATATTGGATGACATCCTAAAGATGAATAGACTGTAAGGTATGTGAAATAAATTCTATATGTTAGAAGTCGTTCATTTTTTCTTCAACAAAATAGTATCCTGTATAAAAAAAAATGATCTACCATATTGATATATTTGTGTATTAGAATAATTTTTAAAAAAAATGTAATATCTTTTAACATTAAATTGTTAATATTGATCCATTCGTCCAAATTTTTAACTGCAGCTAGTATCCAAATCCCTTAAAAACCTTCATTGTTTATTAATTATAATCTTATTGTAATAGCGGTACCAAAAAAAAAATTAAAATGTTTTGTAAATTACCTGAATTGTTTATTATTATGAATCACATTTAGATACTATATATGTTAAGTTTATTGAATCTCAAAGTTAACAGACTAATTATGAATAATTAAATATTTTTCGTATTTAGATCAATTAATAATTATACATTTATGAGTTCCATACATAGCCATTTTAGTCTTGGCTAAAAGAAATGTAATGTGGGTACTCTCTTGGTAAAAGATTTGATGTTTAAGCTATCATTGTGATTTCTATTCTACCGACCTAATAAACCCCCCACTTTTTTCCCAATTAAAAAGAAAATATCTCTTTATTTATTGTTTCATACTAAATTATTGAAATCAAAGATCCGTTAGCATTTGGCCAACCACAACTTGATCTTGCATCGCATGAAGAAATCTTGTTGAAGAAAAGTCATGGAAAAGTGGCTTCAAAAAATGCCAGTGACTGTTAGCAAGTTAGGTGAATGAATGCGCAAGCTTTAAATTTTCTCCAATGGTTTTCCACTTAATTATAACAATCAATGATCTATGATTTGTGCAGTTGGTAGGGTCGAAATAGATGTGGTACCATGCTCAAATTTCTTATTTTTCCGTCAATGGTAGAAGATTTTTATTTTCTTCTGCTTTCCCACCTAAACTGGGCTACATACATCATAGATTTTATATGGCATTAAACTTACAAGGGAGAAATGGAGAGGAGAGAGAGATCTTAGAATTGCTTGACTATTTTATTGAAATCTATAGGTAAACTTTTATTGTTGTAAAATTTATATATGCCTTTACATTCTCCAAGTATATTTTTCTTTTTCAAATTTAAGTTTTCAATTAAAAATTCATATGTTGCATGTACGAAAAGGGGAAAAAGGTACTTTATATATATATATATATATATATATATATATATATATATATTAGTTCCATCCGATTGATGTACAATCGGACTCCTATAATTTTAAAATTTTTATTTTATTCTTTACTGTTAATTAGGTTTTTATTATTATGTCATTAATTCTGTTACTTTTATCATCCACATATCAATTTAAGATTTTAAACATGCATACATGTGAATAAATATCTCCTAAACCTACTTTGAACCATTTTTGTACGCATATAAATTAGTCATGCATGTTTGGACCAGCATGAAACATATAATTAATATAGTCAATGAAATTTAATAACACATCAGCAAAATTTCAACAACAAAAGATAAATTTAAACGACTTTAAAAAAATAAAAAGGCATCAAATTATCAAAAACTTAAAGTTCATTATCGGTGAGAGAACGGATAGAAATGATCTTAATTATATTGTAAAGTATCAACCTTCAAGAGATTAAGAGTATATGAGAAATAGAAAATATTCTTAGTTAAATGAATAGATCCTGGCTGTTGGGAATAAGTGCACCTGGAACCTAGGAGTCAAGGACATTTAAATTAAAAATGATTTTATTTTATTTTGTCATGCCATATCGAGCTCAAACTTTTCAAAACTCAAGCTTCTAGAAGTTTTGTTATTTTAAAGTTCGTGTAATCATTTTTAATTTTGTAAAAATTAATATTTTATAACTATCATCTCGAAACACAACAAGAAGCCTAGTGGTTCGAGCTCTCTCCCAAGCACCACCCTTTTGTTTTTTCTAAAATTGAAACCTTATTTTAATAACATGTTATCAATGAGATAACCCTACAATTTAATTTGAAAATCCCCATTGTGTGAGCTGATATTAGAATTGAAGGTATCAAAGTGGGTCCGTCGAATTAAACTGCATAAATTGGCTCTTATGAGTATTTTTCACATTGGTGACCGGGCTAGACTTGAACATTCATATGAATGATGTATACAGCACAGTCTAGTCCATTGATATTTTATATAGTTTGGGGTTTATGGTCATATCAGCTCTTGAGTTTTCCTTTCTTATTTATATTATTTGAAGTTGACTTTGTTTCTTGCTACTTTTACACAAAAGACACATCGCCTGGAAAAAACATCTATTGTCTAAAATAACGTCGTACTATTAACTATTAATTTGAGCAAAATTCAAATAACATGCTTAATTGAAATTACATGTATAATATAGTATTATAGTAGTATCATTCAATAATTCAATAATATTTTGGCAATTTGTGTTATTTTTCTAGTTTTGATTTTCTTTTTCGTGCGAATTACATTTTCCTCCCTTAAGAGATGTCCATAATAGATGACCACCGCTTCTTTTGTTTTGAGCAATTACAGTCCTCTTTCTAAAAGAATCAAAATATGCATTACACGAACCTTTTCCTATAACAAAAAGATAAACCATAATTATACTTATTTTTACCAAAATACTTCTATATTTATTCTATACATACCAAGTATTTATATATTTAACTAATATAAAATGGTAAATTTTTAAATCTAAAATAAGTTAGATTCATAGTTTTCGTGCAAAATAAGTAATTTTGAAATCAAAGTATTAAAATTTATTTTTCTTCCAATAATTCATCAAGGGTATTTAATTTGGTCATCCATTGACTTCAAAAGAGGTTTGGGAATATAAAGGGAGGTTGCGTAATTTGGAATTCTTTCAATGGGGAGCATAATAATTCACCTTAAATTTTTATCTTACAACATAAACGTTGTATGTTGAAAAATTAATTACCATTAAAATTATAAAGCATAAGACAGTGGTCTTAATCAATTTTAAAGAAGCTTACAGAATCGACCTTGTCCATAGCATCCTAAAGTTGAAATCCTAAATCCTAACCCTAATGCATTTATCAATATCGGGACAGCTAAAATGCCCACTTATAAAATTTTTGACATCCTACTTAAATCTTCCCACTGATCATCTTTAGAATTGGGTTAAAGGCCAATTATATCAGCCATATATTTGTTGACACTCAATCGAAATCTCGCATTAATTCATGTCAATTTAACTTCATAACTATATATCGGAAATTTTTCAACAACACTCAAACCATTTTTTCCCAAAAACGAAAAAGAAAAATAATATTGTTTATGTATATCTCACATGCATATTAAATATATAATTATTATTCTTATTATTATTTATAACACATCTGTTATTAACGGAAAGAACTCAAGGTTCCAATTACCGGCCAGCATTGCTGACATTACTCTCACTACTTTTACGTTTTACACTCACAATTTTATAAAATAAAATTATTGAAGATTAGATCATACGTTTACATACATTAATTTATGATACTATCTAGCATCATTGGTTTGTATGTATCGTTTTCAACATATATAAGTGAAAATACAAAAATAAAAATCCTTTTTTACTTGCAAAGTATTATTTGGACATTCAGAAAAACAATTAAACACATTTAAGCAAATATGTCCTTCTATCCATTTTTTATATATGGAAACTTTTTGTCATCTTATACATTTTCATTATTGACATATATAATAGGAGTTTGTCACATTAAGTATGGAAATATCTAAGATAATATATAAATGAGTTACAAACCCATTTCCTAAAATGTTAAAATTCAAGAATTTAATTATATATTTTAAAAGTTTGAAAAATTATTTACAAGTAACTCAAAGTTCACCAAACTTTTTCTAATATTTCCTATAAAAATAATGTCTTTGCATCGAAAGATGCTTTTCAAGCAATTTATTTATTTTGTCCAATTAAAGTCATATCACCTTGCATAGAAATTTGCTTAATTTCTAGACTATTTGTAATTTATTATGGGCAAGAAATTGCACAAGCTAATTAATATAGATTAGTTAAAAGTAGTTAAAGTATTGACCAATTACTTTAATCCTTACCCCAAAAAAAAAAAAAACTGTTATAATTGTCATGCAAAGTATGAAAATGCTGAAGCTGAAGATCGAGTGCAGGTACGTAGCAACTTAAACTGCTCGAGCTAATTAAACTCATATAATATATTTTACAAAATCTTATTATATTTCAGAGGCATTTCTCTTTAATAGTATACTTAGATCTTTTTCGTGCATTTAAAGTGAAATAAAATAATGAGTGAAAAGATGACAGTACATTTCATGGGCATTCTCTCATTTTGTATAATTTGATATCAATTGTCTTCATAGTTATTCCCCTCTGAATTGATATGTGTCGTAGCGTAGACAGGAAAGTCATATAACAGATGGAGCGTGCAGTGAGGTGGACATGTATCGAACCCAGAGAGCAGAGCGATTCAAATCCAGGTTTTTTCCAAAAAAAAGAAAAAGAAAAAGAAAAGAAAAACAGAGAGGTTGGAATGGCTGCCTCAAATTAAAACACGTGAGGTAAAGGTATAATGTTACACAGCACAAGACAATACATCATGGGTGATGCGCCAAAAAGATGCCTCTTGGTAACTTTGTTTTCTAGCTAGCGCACGGGTTCTTCGTGCCCTTAGTTTATCCCTCTTAATTTCTCGATTCAATCATTCTTCTTTCTTCACTACACCACAGCTACTCTTCTACGTACTCACCTCTACTACGTATTATTTTTAAATCTATAATAATCATAATAATTGCTGTTTGATAAAATCCAACTGTGTATATATACCATTTAATCACACCCAATGGTAATCCTTCCTGTCTCCCTCTTCTTTCATATCCTTCCTTCCCTATTTCCTCTGTACTAATCTTTATCCAAAATATTATCCATCACTATGGAACTTGCGGCTTCCTTTCAGTCTTTTAGTGCTTTCTTTTGTTGTCTCATATTTTTTTCCACCACCACCATCATCGTCATCTTGATTTTTCACCTCCTGTCGCTCGCACCTTCGTTGATTTCCAGACTCAATGTTTTTTGTAGCTGCGAAACCTGCCAGTCTTATCTCACTTCAAGCTGGTCAAAAAACTTCCCTAATCTTTGCGATTGGTTTGCTCACCTTCTTCGAAATTCCCCAACTAAAACCATCCACATCCATGTTCTAGGGAACACGATCACTGCGAATCCGAAAAACGTCGAGTACATGCTCAAGACAAAATTTGAGAATTACCCAAAAGGGAAACCGTTTTCCATGATCCTGGGTGATTTTTTAGGTCGAGGTATTTTTAACGTGGACGGCGAATTATGGAGGTTTCAGAAAAAGATGGCCAGCTTGGAGCTCAATAAGCACTCCGTAAGATCCTTCGCTTTTGAGATAGTCAACTGTGAAATCCAACATCGCCTCGTCCCTCTTCTGTTATCAAGGCAAGGCAGCGTTTTGGATTTACAAGATGTTTTCAGAAGATTCTCGTTCGATAGTATTTGTAAATTCTCCTTCGGGTTGGACCCTATGTGCCTTGAGCTGTCTTTACCCATGTCGGAGTTCGCTGATTCCTTTGACTTGGCATCCAAATTATCAGCAGAGAGAGCGATGACGGTGTCCCCTCTCATATGGAAGATCAAAAGGATGCTCAATCTAGGCAGCGAGAAGAGACTGAAAAAAGCGATCAGAATGATTAATCTATTGGCCAAAGAGGTGATAAGGCAAAAGCGCAAAATGGAGTTTTCCGCACACAAAGATTTGTTATCCCAGTTCATGACCACCGTAAAGGACGACACATACTTGAGAGATATTGTTATAAGCTTCTTATTGGCAGGGCGTGACACGGTGGCTTCAGCCCTGACCAGCATGTTCTGGCTATTGGCCAAACACCCAAAAGTAGAGTCAGCGATTCGGCACGAAGCGGACAAAGTAATCGGACCCAAAAGCGAGCTCACGAGCTTCGAACAGTTGCGACAACTGCATTATCTGCAAGCAGCAGCATATGAAAGCATGAGGCTGTATCCCCCGATCCAATTCGATTCAAAGTTTTGCTTAAATGACGATGTGTTGCCAGATGGGACATCAGTGAAGAGTGGAACTAGGGTTACTTACCATCCATACGCGATGGGTCGGCTGGAGGAATTATGGGGTCCAGATTGTTTAGAATTCAAACCCGAAAGGTGGTTGAACGATGGGGTTTTTTACCCGGAAAATCCATTTAAATACCCGGTTTTTCAAGCCGGGCTGAGGATGTGTTTGGGCAAGGAAATGGCTATGGTGGAGCTCAAAAGCGTGGCACTTTCACTGCTTCGACGATTTCAGATCGAGTTGGCGTCACCGAGTCACACCCCAAGGTTCTCTCCTGGACTCACAGCCACTTTTAGCTGTGGGCTTCCCGTACTGGTACGTGAAATTGAGCATCATAATATATGTAGTGAAAATATACCTACATAGTACTTTTATAATTAGGCATGGTCCATAGCTGAGATTGTTTGAAGTTTGAACTCTGAAGCATGAGGGTACTCCAACGATAAATATAAGATTCATATAGCTTTGCATTGGAGTGTATATTATTTATGAATCATGGAAAAGACTCTGAGAAGCCACTGTTTTTGGGGCTCCGGTGTGGGGTGCATTTGATGATTGATGACGAGGGGAAAGTGAATGGGGAGGAAAGGAAGTATAGTGGCCTACACAGGACCCTTGCAACAGAAGTAGAATGTCTTGGTGTCGGTGGAATCTCTTGATTATTATAATTAATGGAGTACAAATTAATGTTGTTGGAACTCTCTGTAGCTGTTGTTTTTTGACTGTGCATGTGCATATAATCATCTTCTTCCTGGATTCGACATTTTGGGTAGTGCGCCAGAAAAGCTCCACATATGTTGTTTGTATTGTGTTCGTATAGGTCTCAGTTAAAAGAGAGTGAAGAAACGTATATTATATATATGATGATGCATACTATGTAGTATGATCGTCATAGTATTCATGTATACTTCAAATTATACATATGATGATGCATACTATCTATATGTAGTATGATCGTCATAAATTAATATTCATGTGTGTACTTCAAATTTACAACTCCTGCATGGGAAATTGGAGTGATAGTTTTTTGCCCACGGCTCCTAACTCCACTCTTGGAATACAGATCACATACCATACAGCTTTCATCTTGTATAATATTTTTTCTCACTGAATTTTTTATTTTTTTAAACTGAAATTTTCTTCCTTTTTTTTTTTACTTATACCCTACTGCAGCGGGGATCCTGATTCCCACTACTCTTGGCAGGGGACAAGTAATTTCTTAATTAGACAATTGGAATGAGATACAAAATAGTAGTTTGCTCCTCTATTTTTATTTAAAAAATATGTCCCGTATATATAAAAGTAAAATTAGGCGCCTATGGTAAAAATAATATATATATAATGGTGGTGATATTTTATAGTAATAAACATATCCATACATTTGTCCAAAATAAAATCATACCCATACAGCATGAAAGTAGTGTTTTAAGGTGTTGTTTTAAAATAATTTGAGACGAGAGTAGCTAAACTTCATAATTATTGGTCTAATTAAATACAATGTAATAGAGGTAATGAGTGAAGTTAATTCAAAATGTTATTGCTGTGCAAGTAATATATATATATATATATATATATATATATGTACATGTATAATTATTTATTAACAGCATTATTTTATTTTACCCAAGACAAACTATCCAATATCATTTCTATTCTGAAGTGATTTTAATAACTATTATAATTAAAAGCATATACCTGAATAGTAAAACGGAAACAATGACATGCATGCAAATCAAACAATAAACGAAAAATGCCAAGGATCATACACTGTTAATATATAAGATTTATGAAATAAAGTTTTAATGGTTGGGACATGGGAGAATAGTAATTTGGGTAAAGGTTTTCAAGATCCATTTTCTTCTTCTACATAACAAAAAGATTTTATGATCTGACACAAATATATAAGCTCTAAACAATATATGATACTAAACATATCTTCGCCGTAGCTCCCAGCTAGATAAGAAAGTGTATTAAACTTTTATTCTAACTAGCATGATATCGCAAAGATAAAATATGATCATATGGTTTGACGTTGAAAATGCTGGATTTAATTTAGTTATATAGTGCACAGTGTAAATATATGCCCACAAAAGAAAAATTAGTTTCATAAGAAATATATAATAGTTTAATTATTAGCATAAATTTATCGTATGACTAAAAAAGTTTTCAACATAAAGTTGATTAATTTACACTATTTCTTAAGTAAGTCCAAATTGTAAGGAACATAATTGCACTTAATTATTTTTCCATATAAAAGACTTATTTCGAGATGATGCACAAAGAAAAAAAGTTTGATGAGAATACAATTTAATAATCAAATTATTTCAATAGGATTTTGATTAGTTTACACTCTTTTGGTGAATCACATATTAAGTAAAGTCTATGCTATTGCAAATAATAAATGGTTTCATTAATTGTTCTTTCCCACTGATTAAGTCATATATATTTCAAATTTATGCTCCTCAATTTAAATTGGCTGAGCTAACGCTAAATACTAGCCGGGTCGAGGCAGGGTTAAGTTGCAGAACTCGGTTTCTAAGAATGACTAGATCATTTTAATTTTAAGATTTTGGTTTGGCTCAATCAGGCCCAATTGTCGTGTTAAGTCTTCTTTTTCTTTAAAAAAAAGAATTTAGATTCATAAAAAAATGTATTAATAATTTTTTTTAAATGAAAATTTTAAGATTTGAAATAAAAATAAATAAAAGAAAAATTAAGATTTAAAATGAAAAGTAATTAATCTTTGAAAAGAGTTCATACTTAAAAAAATTATCATAAATAAAATAAAAATAGAATTTTATAAAAAATAAAATAAAATAGACTATGTTTTAAGCAAACCAATAATCGACTTGGCCACGTTCGTAGGCTCACCCATCTTGGTCAAATTGAATATTTTTTTATTTTACGAGACTGATTGATTTGGTCAACTCCACCAAAATTATCTTCACCTCTAAGGTGGAAAATATTCTTGAAAAACTTTATAGTATACTATAAATTCAAGTGTTAAAGAAACGGGATGGTTTACAGTAGGGGTGAGAGAAGCAATTATCACCAGAAAACAAAGTTATTATAAACAAGCATCTTTTACAAAATTGCACGAATGGTTTTACATTAAATTTTTAATAATTAATTTATGATTTGATAGTGGCAAATTACTTTTCTTACATCTTAGTTAAAATCACTGTTTTATGGTCCTAGTACTAGTGTATACAGATATAATGAAAATATCTAAGTTAAAATTTCTCTCATCCCTTAAAAAAACTAACACAATTCTTTCATCTATTATAAAAACATATAGACAAACATCTTTCAGATTAAAAGATGAACGCATGATCAAATAAAACACCCTCACGGATAAGATTGAATATTGCTTTTATTAAAAATATAACTCATTACAATATTTTGTGTTAAAAATAATAAACTTGATTTATTTTAAATATTATTAAATTTATGACAATGTTTATATTTGTCAATACTCGATATATAAATCTAATAAAAATTTTATTTTTAAATTTGAATACATTTTATTTGCCTAAAATTTTGAATGTGATTTCTTTCATTTTTATTTTTCAAACAATTGTACAATGTTCTAAAAATAAATGGAATAGTTAATTTATGTTAGGGAAATGTATACGTAATACTTATTTTATATTATATATATAAGGATATTTTCATAAATATAAGTGTAATTTTAGTTTATTTGTGATTTGATGAGAAGTTTATATTTTAATAATAAAAATCATATAATTTAATTATTTAGAAAAGAATACTGATGTTCGGTTGTAATCGATTACAGACCATCTCCTCCTCGTGCATGCGCAAATCACCTCCAGTGGAGGTAATTATTAAAAATTTTCTAATAATAAATATGGATGATTAGATAAAAATCTAATAATTTAAATTAAAAAATAAATAAATAAACTTAAAATCGTGTGAAATTATTAATAAAAAATTTAAATCATTAAATTTTTATTCAATAGTTTTTATTTTACTAAAAATTTTCCTATAACATTAAAATTCAAATTCATGGTCGTGCGTCGATTTTTTTTCCAACTTCTAAACCTTCTTAAAAAAGTTATCGCATATATTCTTACGAATTAGGATAACTATGAAGTCGAGCATTAATTTCGTTAGTTAGTCGTATATATAATTCAAACAATAAATGTTAATAAGTAATCAACTGTTAGAAAAATCTATTTGAACTTTCCTCGCCTCTCGAGACATAATTAGTAGATTACAAATACCTTAGCCACTTACTGAAATACCCCTTCCATATGCCATAGAAAAAATATTGAAAAGGAGAGGAGCTACTCATTTATCTCACTACTTTCTCTTCCTTTTATTCTTCTTTTTTTTTCTTTTAATTAAGGTGAAAAGTAGGATAACCGGCATGCTTAATTTCAACTACCACGGGAGATGCATTCAAATCCACAAAAACTATGGACGATACACCAGTGTCGCCACGTGCGTTTACTTGTTTTCCATATCACCAACCATATATAGTGTGACCGTGCGTTGCAAGGGCTTTTTTTTAAAAAAAAAAAAAAACTTTTTTGTTACTTTATGCAAATTACATTTTATAGAATACCATGTAGTACTTGTCCATTACATTTAATAAAACTTAATTTATAAGCCACTGACATTCACATAAATAAATACAAATAATATATTGTAAAATTATATAATATGCTCATGCTGCCAATTCTCATGCAAACATTGTAACATAATTAATCCTCGAGCAATATTACTAGTCAATCAACTTATAATGTCTAATATGCTACAACAAATTCCTCATAGCTTCAAGAACAATGACTAATGTAGTTAATAATTGAAAATTTGATTCGCTTCTGAGATTTGAATCCCAGTATGTATGGCATCCCCGACCAAATTATACAGTTACTCACATGTGTGTCTCTTCAGAAGACCCACGAGGCCGTATGTTTTGTCCCACGGGCTCTGCAACTTCATTTAATTAATTTCTATGTGTTTGCCCAATCATACAATCAGATTTCACCGATTCATTCCTATGCCTGCATGTCTTGTCATGCAACACCTTGTCCTACTCTTCCAATAAAATATGAAGATATTCTATATGGGAAATCCTGCAATCTTGTAGTCCTGTCCATTTTCATTTGTTTATAGTAAAATGTGCTTCATGTTTTATAACTATAATATATATATATATACTTATATATAGTACAGCTACATTTATTTCTGTGACCAACTTGTTTTTAGACAAAGATAGTCTGCGGTATGTGCTAGGCGCAACTTTCTTCTAATTAATAAAAACGTGATAAGCTTTTTTATAATCAATATTAAATTTGTTCAAATTTTTTTATCGTCATATTGAAAAAAATGAAGAGTTTTAAATTAGAGAATCTGTTAATTAGCCCTAGACCTTATAATCTATTTCTTTTTTTATATAATTACATTTTGTTCATGCATAAATATTTTGAGAAAAATCCATTTTTGGTCTTTTACTTATTACAAAAGTATTATTTTAGTTCTTCACTTATTAAAATACTAAAAATAATATTTTATTCATTGAAAAATGTCACACTTAATTTTCTGTTTTTAAAAAATTATTAAATTTAATTTCTCTACCAAACCTTAAATTATAAATTTAAGGAACTAAATTTGATATTTTTAAAAAAAATAATAGACTAAACATGACATTTTTTAATGAATGAAGAACTATTTTAGACATTTCAATTAGTTAGAGATAAAAATATCACTTTAATGATAAATGAGAGACTAAAAATATATTTTACTTTTAACATTTTATTATATTAAATATTAAAATGATAATGATTTGGTTTGAAACTTCAAATGTTAGTCCTAAAAAATATTAATATTATTTTTTAATGTGTGGGTCTAATAACTTTTTATATCAGAACCCATTTAGTTTTTAATCTTTAATAAGATGAGAAAATGATATAAATAGTTTGTATAATCTCTGTGTATTGTGAAAAAGAAATGCCACATGGCTCAATGTCAGCCGCTAGATCAATCCGACAGTTAAGATCACCAACTACGCCTGGTGCAGTTTGCGTAAGGATGAATGGAAATCAGTAATCTATCTTTAATTAATTTATCTGTTTTCTAGAACAAAAATTCTATCTGAAATCATTTTTAACTATTTTAGGATATGAGTTACTAAAAAATTTATATATAAGGGATACGTACATAGATACATACATGTTAATTTTCGTTTGTTTATCAAGTAGTATGGAGCATTCTTCATTGAATAAGTGCTGCTACACTATCTGTGCATATCTGTTTTGGCTGGTCATGTGGTGAAGAAGAAATTAATATTTGAAATGGTATTTGTCATGTTACGATCGTGACGATAAGAAAATTCCCCATCTTTTTCTCTTTCGCATAAACGTGACAATTATGATTAGAACAGACAAACATGCGGTGACGTGGGCCTGAGGGCATGAATAGTTGTACACCTGTTCTAAATTAATGGCGTCTCTTGCTCCCCATAACACTTGGCTCACATTAGTATGCGCAAATCAATAAATCATTCAATGTAATTATGAATTATTAGTGCCATTAAGGTCAAATAATTAATGGCAATTTTCAGAGCAGCTGGCGGCACTGTATCTGTGGACAAATTTTAGGTATAATCAATAGTTCTACTTGGATTTTTTTTTATAAGAGGAATAGCAGAGACAGTGAATTTGTAACTAGGCAAAAGAATCCATCTAAATTGTCGGGTTAAAATATGAACCTATTAAATTTGATATTAATTAACTTATTGGAAAACGTTAAGCAAAATGAATTATTATAGCGTCGCAACTTGACTGAACCTAGATATCATAAGAATATGCTATCTTAAGTCAGGTAATGAAGTATATTTTTATATTGGCGGATGGTGTGCACTTAATTCAAATAATTTTAATATTATAAAGCGAATCTCATGCCATCCCTTAGTGCTTACGATATCATTTGGAGGAGACAGGTTAAATGAGCATGAAAAGTTGTAAGAATTAAAACTTTAGTAATTGCTTGAAATTATAATTTTTTTAATTTTCACGGAAGAGATAATATCTAAGTAAATAATAATTATCATAATCTTTAGTTTAGGTTAACAATTGCTAAAAATATCTGTAAAATGATTCACATACAAACGCACAGTACTTTAGTAGATTGTTCGAACGTTTGGAATTTGGAGTGCTGCTTTGGGTAAAGCTGGCAAAATGAGTTTGGACTTCTGAATATAATGGGCCATTCATGGGCTCGTAATTTGAAGTCTGTCTAAATATGGGCTTCAATGGACTGGATCTATCAGCCCACACACAGGTGGTCCAGGTCAGACGGTTGATGGGCTAGCCTGTTTCAAAGAAAATGAAAAAGAAAGACACTGTAGCACGGGGCATCTACCACTCTGGCACATCAATTTGGGTTTCGGGCAACAAGTAACAAGTTGGTTTTCACTCCATTCTTAGTGCTAGCTCATTTAAGAAAAATTTTTAAAAAACTTTTTTAGGACTTTAAGGTCTAGAATCATCATCTTAAGCCATTTGAAAGAGAAAAACAATAAAATAATTATTTAGTAAAGAGGAAATGAGGTATGCAATTTCAATCTCTTCAGATTCATTTGCTTACAGGTAAGGCTATATAAAGGCTAGGTGAAGTTAGGTTTTATATAGATTTAAGGTCTGACCTAGAATTGACACCAAGATTGTTTTTTAGCCCTGGGTCAAGTATTTTGGATAGAACTATTAGTTTTTAAGCTTTTAAATCTCAATAAAAAAAATTGTATATTTAGTTTTAAATTCCATCAGTATTTTATATTTCGATTAAAAAAATGTTCATGTTATAAATAGACTTTATTTAGCTAAAAAAATATGTGAGCCAAACAAACTAGAAATTCTCATCCAATGACAATCTGTAAACCACAAACAAAATAGTATCAAAGTAAAGAAAGATAAAAGAAGGAAAATAGTAACTTAATCACTAGGAAAATAGTCATAGAGAAAGTATTATATGTGTAAATTAAATTATGCGTCTTAATCACCAAAAAAATGATAACTAAAGATGAGCATTTATGCTTACTTTCACAATTGTGGTAGCTTTCACCATCTTATAATCAAGAAAATTTGGCCACATTTCACTTCAAACAGATTCCCTTATGTTGGCATCCATATATCAACTAAGGTTGTTATCAGCGAAGTTTTATCAATGACATTCTCCTAATGAAATCAAATTTAGTTCAAAATAAATAACCATATATACAAAAACAAGAGTAAAAGAAACCATCTTCTAATGTAAAATATATTTCCTAACTAATTATCAATGAAAGTAATAAATGGAACATAATATAGACAAAAACTTAAAAAGGCAATAACCAAACTTAAATCAACTTGTCCATAATAGTGATAAACATCTAAGCAACCATATCATAGACATCCAAATTCCAAAACATCCATAATATTGAAATATTGAAATACATCACATTAAACAAAACATAGGTAAGAAACATATCATGGACATCAATTAATACTCATAACATCTTCAATGCCATTAATGGATGAGTCTCTGCCTAAAACATGAGCATTTGAAGAAAAAAAAAACTAAACGACTTAGTCAATTAAAAAGCACAATTATAGTAACAAAATTATAAAGCACAAGTGTAATTATAAAATATGGAGCATACTAATTGCAACATCATCAAATTCCTCAAATTGATTAAAGTCACAACCATTGAAGCTAAATTCTGTAGGGGAAAGCTAATTTTGGGTGTAAATTAATGCTTTAGTCATCCTAGGGGATAGAGAACTCCTAAATGTA
This sequence comes from Delonix regia, assembly GCA_037074485.1. Taxonomy (NCBI): domain Eukaryota; kingdom Viridiplantae; phylum Streptophyta; class Magnoliopsida; order Fabales; family Fabaceae; genus Delonix; species Delonix regia. Next base: position 41,945,762 of record CM073449.1, read on the forward strand.
TCAAGTACATGACCACTAGTGCTGAAAACATATTTAAAAGTGATCGTAGACATTAACATAGCTAACACATCACGTGTTATGAGGGAAAACACTTTGTACTTTAAAGCATTTTCTTTCCGTGAAGCCAATATATCAAATGAAGGGTCATCATCTAGTGTATCAACTTCTAGATACTTATCCAACTTTGTTTTTTAGTCTAAACCTATTTTTGTCCTTTTTGACATATGTCATTTATCCATTAGTGCCGTAAACATGATGAAAGATGGGATTTTGACACCCCTTGCATTCGTAATAGAATTGGCATCACCATTATCTTCAGAAGGTTAATGTTGGTCACTAACAATACCCTCAAAATATTGTTGGTATAAATGATACAAGGCATCCTTGACCCTTTTCTTCATAGCTTCGCACACATTCACATTAGGGTACATATCTTTAAAGGTAGCATTCATATAGGCAAGTTTGAATTTAAGATCCAACAACACCCTTATAACCAAAAAAGGATTTAAGTTTTCTAACTTCCTCCAATATCTATCAAACTTACTCTTCAATTTCATAGTCATTTCCACAATAAGCATATCTTGTTAGTTCATAATACTTGCTTGCAATATTGTTTGGACAAGAGCAATGTCATGGAAGCACATATTCGATGTTATATATAATAAACTGTATATTTTCATAGCAATGCTATATAAAACTTGTAAAAACTCACCAAAAACAACAGTATTAGTCCAATCTAAGGTAGTGGAAGGACCAATTTGATGGCTATCGTTTTGAAAGTATGCATTAAACTCATCATCCATGTCTATCATCCTCTTAAATACTTTCTGGAACTTAATGACATGCTCAAACATCAAGTACATAGAATTCCACCTTGTTGCAATATCCAAACATACAAGACTTTTGGAATCAATCTTTTCCTTTTCAACAAAACCTTTGAATCTTTGAAGTCTTGCAAGCTAATACCTCACATATCTTACCACATTTCGAATAGCTGAAATAGAATCATGCAAATCCTTCAACCTGTCATTGATAATTAGGTTTAATATATGAGCATAACATATCATATGGAACATATCCCTGTCACACACCAAGTCATTCCAATTTTTCAAGCACTTTTTCAAATACAACACGGCCATATTGTTGGAACTTGCATTATTAATGGTCAATGTGAATACCTTTTTAATCCCTCAACCTAGTAAACACTTCTCAACTATTTTCCCTATTGTGTCCCCCAGATAATTCTCAATTATACAAAAGTTTAGGATATACTTTTGGAGTCTCCAATCCTTGTCAATGAAATATGTAGTCAGACATGTATAGTTGATATTTTGAATCGAAGTCCAAGTGTTTGTGGTGAGGAAGACACGTATACATGACTTTTTCAAAAGTTTTCTTATCTTCTTCCCTTCTTCTAGAAACAATTTGTAATAGTCTATAGCAACCGTCACTCTTAAATGGAATTGGAAATCTAAGTTCCAGCTGGTTGCTATATTTTTTAAATTAACGTCTTTCTACAACTTAGAATGACATCTCTTCATAAATAACAAATTTTGTTGGAGCTATACGACATTCTTTAGAATTTTAAGTGTACGGGACCAAGGCTTTTTATCTAGCTTCCCCAACAGGTTCAAGTAATGCTAACATGCTTTGCAACTTTTCTTGTGCTATATATGAGTACTTTTGACATCTCTGTAAATGTTTTTTTTTTTTAAGGAATTTGTCCCATATTTATTTAGGTCACAAGCATAAGATGTATCACAATACTTGCATGTAGCCTTGACTTCTCTATTTGTCTCCTCCAATGGAAGCTTAGTAAAATGTTCCCAGACCATGAATTTTATTAGAGGACCTCTTTTCTTTGTACCTATAACAGTAAACCCTGTGGCTGCAACATATGCTACCATAGTAGCAACCTCTGATGCAAAAGGAGCATTTTGCATAAGATTGTTAGGATTATTACTTTCTTGTAATTGGCCTTGAGGTTGTTGTTATACATTCATTTGGTTTGAATCGACCATTTTTTGACTAAAGCAACTAAGCTAAGCAAGAAATGGATGGAAAATAAAGTTATTTGATATAAACTAACTTAAATCAGTATAATACTAATATCATATAAAACCTCATGTCTTGCCTATTTAAAATGAGAATTCATCTAAGTCATACATAAACCCTTAACATAAGTAATCAATAAAATGTCAACACAAAGTCACAATGAACTCAAAGTTAGTATATGGTTTTGCACAGGTAGAAATATCTTAGTACATTTTTGTTGTCTTCTATCATCTAATTCTCACTGCAATTGTTTGAGTATATTTGTTTCCATAAACATTTCTACAAACACATAGCTTGTATTAATTTTAAACAAAAAATGCAACCACATATACATGAGGAAAATTATGGTACAACTAATATAAGTGTCATTTTGGCAATAATATAAGGCCAGGAATATCAGGGATGACAAATTAATGCATACCTACCCATCTTTCGTTTACTCAATGTTGTTATGGAAAATGTCTGTTTGGCGCCATTTTAGAGACTTTCATCTTTTAACTCTTTTACTTATGCATGTGCTTGCTATAGATTTCTATGAACACTTAGTTATACCTGTATCATTCCAAATGGCCTTTAATACTATGACAAATTTATTAAACTTAGACATATATAAATGGCTCATCACTTGAACTTGAACTTTCAATTTCGTCTTAAGCAATCAATTGTTGCAATATATAAAACAAGCAGATTTTGATTCGAATTCAATAAGCATAGCTCAGATTAATCTCCCTTTGGAATATAACTAATATGTATCCTTAATGATAGATGCATCACTCTCTGATTCGAAACCAGATAAGGTAAAGAGACATAATTCTTAAAAAAGAACAGAGAAGCTTCAGATTTTGCTTACCTGGAGTGTAGATAGAAGGTGTCATAACCAGCTAGTGTTTGTCATCTGTTGATAACATTACTGAAGGTCAAAGCTGTGAACACATAAGACTTATCGTGCACGGTGGCTAGGCAGCAACGACTAGGGTTCTGGGTTAGGGCACTAAGGAAAAGGAATATGATAACATGCTGCAGGAGGGTGAGTGAAGGTCTCTGATCTAAAGCAAATATGTTGAGTGAAAAATGAAATTCAACAATATGGAAAGGTAAAGAGATAGATAGTGAGGATCAAGCCACGATGATATATAAAAAAAAAATTTATTTAGGTTTAAGGCTAAGTCATATGGCCAAAAAAGGGTGACCATACCCCAGCCTAGGTTAAGAACTTGAAATTTAGCTTCCTTTCTTTATTCCTTAATTTTTCTACCTGACCTTTCCCAAAGTAAGTGAACAATCTTACTTGCAGGATTTAAACGAAGGGAATGAGCTTGAGGCCCATTCTCATGTTTGGTATAATTATTGGCAAGGTAATATGATTCCCATAGTAATCTTTTCTCCTACATACATGGGAATCAATAAACCTTCCATCCCCCAAGGCAATATGTTCCATTCTTGGTAATGCAAATGCAATTTACTGGACTACCCTTTATCCCACTTGTCTCTCCTCCATCCCTTGATGCAAACACCTTCCTGCCACCACCCACCATCACTGACACCTACCACTACTGGCACCTATAATCAAGTTGCATATTGTACGATTGTTGTTCTCACCAGTGATGGAAGCTTCAACAAACACATTGATGAGAGAGAGATCTTGGCAAGATGAGAGGATGAGAGATCAACGAGTAGAGAGAGATCGATAGGTAAAGGGAAGAATAGCGAGCTATGAGTGGGAAGGAGAGGTGAGAGGCCGGTAGGTTAAAAGAAAGAACCAACAAGCAAAGGGAATAAAAGAAAGAGAAAATGGTGAAAGGGGAAAGGCGGGTGAGTTGAGGGAGACTAACATAAGGAGTGATCAGTGATATAAGAGAAAGATTAGTGAGAAGTGAGAATAATGGCAAAATGAGAGGATGATTGGAGAAAGGACCACCGATCTCGCGAAGACAATAAAGAAAGGATCAGAGAAGGTTGAAGCATAAGAAAAGAAAAATATTATTTTTCTTTTAAATTAAAAATTAATATTTTAATATTTTAAGAAGGATATTATGGTAATTTGGTTACCTTTATTTCCTATTCCTACCTTTTTTTTTTTTTAATATTTTACCAAACACAGCATACAAGTTTAAGATTTATTTCCTTCAAAGTCCATTTCTATTTTCATTATTTTCGGTAACCAAACAAACCCTTCGAATTTAATTAAAAGAAAGCAAGTAGAAAAATATTATTTTAGTATATAATTTACAATTAAACTATTATTTTAATTTTTTTATGTGTATTATTTTTAAATAATAATATACCACAGTTTAAAAATAATTACTTTTAATTGTTCCAATTTTATGTAAGTTGATGAGACTTAATTTGAATAACTACTTATAATAATCATAAAAACAGTCTAGGAAGTGATCAGCAATAGGTAAAATAATTAAGCGATAAGTCCGTGATTATTCTCCAAGAGAGGCAGAGCCGGCAAAGCACGATAAACGCAGCATCTCCTTCTAGTGGGAGAGGAGATAATCTGAGAAAGTGTACATTTGCTCCCTCAAGGACCGGCCTCCCCCAAATAAATCACGGAGGATCAGCAGGAGCCTCAGACTTGGCACGCCCTCTTGCTACAGAAGGAGAGAGACTGAGGACGAATGGGGAGGAAGTCGTTCTGAGATTGATACGGAGAGAAGAAATCGAGACAAGAAGCCAAGAGAGAAGAGGAAGCAATAGGGACTGGTGGAAGCAGAAAGTGAACTCAGTCGAAGTAACTGGAAACTCAAATTTGAGAGGTAATGTTTTTGCTAACTCACCTTGGCACTTTGCACATCATCTGCGGTTCTTAAATGATAAATATGGCTGAATGGGTTTGAAACTTTGACTCTGTGATTCTCAAATTTTACTTAAATTAGGTAATTTCTGCTGGCCTTGTAACGATGTGGAGGGAAACCTTGGAAATTTATGGAGTTAAGCACTTGTCTTAGGGGTAAAGCTCAACCAGTGGATGTGGTTGGTTCATATACTCTCTTTCATTATTTACTTGGAATATGTTGTTAGAATGACATTGCATTAGTGTGAACACAAGCACACGCTTGCGCTGAAGCGTGTCTGGATCAATTCTTTTCTTTATTTTATTAATTTTAATTTTATTTTTAGGTATGCTACATGTAGCTTTTTAAGTCTCTGTAGCATATAAGTGTCAACCAGTGGACTACTTTCAAGTCTTTGCAGGTACTAATGTTTTATTTATTTTCTTCATGCCATTGGCATTACACTCGACCGTGGCTGGGTTGTTAATTGTGACAATAATATTACTATTTTTGCTGGAGATTATGATAAAATATTCATGGGTCTTCACTTAACAATATAAGTTTGTGCAATAATCTTGACATGGTTTAAGAGCCTCTATTACCGGTCATGAGTTTGATCCTTGCCTCCCCAAATTCTCCTAATTTAGATTGAATTTTAGCTCAAGGTGTGATGCGGTTGTGCTATGTTCACATTCAAGCTGAATAGGCTTTTGTGTAATGGGGATTTGAGAGTATGATAAAATTTTTCACGAGTTTCACTGAATATCTTAAGCTTTTGAGTTAAAGTGGTACTTGATAATTTCGTAAGTAAGTATGTTTGTCTTTTCTCGGGGTTAATCTGTCAAGTTGTCCATGCTTATTGGAATGGGTAAAAAGAAGAAAATTTGAGGGAGAATTGATTGAGTATGTGCCTGATATTGAGAAGAAAATGTTTTAGGCAATAATGGGTGTGCTTAGACCTTTGTCTTAAAATGACGTTGTCCCAAGTGTTTTAGGCAATAGAGGATATGCTAAGGCCTTTGCTTTAAAAAGATGGGTTTTGGTGTCAGCTGTAGTCTGATAAGGTTGCATGTGGCTTGATGGATCAATAAATCAATATTTTCATGCTACAATTTTCTGGTCTTTCCTTTCCTCAAGCCCACTTCTCTTGCTTTACTTGTGTAGGTTCCAACATTCAAAGCTTTTGCATAGAAAAAATAAAGCAGTGGAAGTGAAAAGTAATGGTAATGGAAGAGCCAAATGAAGAGCTTGCAGAGCTATCTCTTGCTCAGCAATTTGGTTGCAAAGGGAAGAAATCCTTGAAGAGGAAAGCCCGGAGAACATTAAAGAAGAAGGCTAACACAGTTGATGCGCAGGCAGGGGATTCAGCTAGTTTTCCTAATGATAGAAGGGATCCTAGGGTTAAGATTTCATTATTTGATTATTCGGTGGAAAATTTCTTCAAAACCATGGATATGATTGGTAAGATTTGCGGGGAAGATGAGGATTCTATTTTGGAGCTGACTGAGATGCAGAGACTTTCTTCCTCTGTCACTTTCTTGAGGTAAATTATGCTTGTTCATTTTTATATTCCTGTTTCTATCTTGATTTTGCTATAGTTATAATGAGTTGTCTATGAGCATAGAATAACATCGTGTGTGACATACATAAGTTGTAATTTTTCAGTATGCTGCACTGTTAGTGTATATTAATCCTAGTTGTGCTTCCGTTACTTCAACTTTTGGGTGGTTATCTATAGGAAATTTGGGAATGAGATAACTGAGTTATAATCCTTCTCTATCTTTTTTGGTTAAACCCCCTCTGCTCCTTTTCAAATTTAATATTTTTCATATGTGATATTGGAGTATATTTTCTAGTCTGTCTCTTTATTTTTATTCATTTATTTATTGTCTGCTACTTTTTACCTATTGACTGATTAGAACTTAATCAACTTGATTTCTAATGTGTCTTCAGGGTGCTTTTCTTAGACTAGGAAATCCCTTTTGCCTTAATTAGTTCATCTGAACAATCTAGACAATTGCAGCTTGTTGAATAATTTTTTCTTATTGATTTAACTATTATAAGTAGTCACAAAATACTTGCTAATGCTGGTGGTAAACTAATTATAGTTATGACTAGATGGAAGAGATGGGTTCCTTTTATCATATTACATTTCCTGTAAAAAAGGCACTACAGGTTGTATAAGAAAGTAATATGTATCATTGAACTTCCACTTGTATCATATGCGATGACAGGCTGCACATTCTGTTATATTATCAACTGCTTTTCTTTCTTAATAATGTTGATCTTGTTATTTCACATAGAATGTGGAACATATCTGTACAGAGAATGGAGACATTTTAACTACGAACCTCGAAGCATTAGGTTTGCTGGTGGAGTTGGAAGGCCCGGGGGGAAAGATGTAATCAGCAGAATACACTTACCTCAATTTTCATCTGCTGCCATTCCTAAGGTACAAGCTAGTCTTTATGGTCCCCTATTATTTTTTTCCTGGTCAAAGAATGATCTTACCTACATAAGTTTCTTGAGAACAACTACATGTTAACTTATATTGTCTTCAATTGTTGTTATTTTATTGCAAAAATTTATTAGCATTTTTTGTTCCTGGTTTTACATGATATGCAGGAGGGGCAACTTAGGGATTTCAAATCTCAGGAATTGAGGTATGACTGAGATTTTGACCATCTGTGCTGATTTAGTCAATGGCATTGCTATTCTGTTATAGGACATGTTTCCATCAATCTTTCGACTAGGTAGTAAGTTATAGTTTGTTATTCAGTAACTAGTTGTCATCTAATTCAGCTAAACATTTCAACTCTTGTTGTGGCAGAGACTTTGCATTGTATGTTGGTGGGCCTGTGTGGGCATTAGATTGGTGTCCTCAGATTCATTTAAAGCCTGATAGTTCAGTTAAATGTGAGGTACAAGCTTCCTTTCTTCCTTTCAATCATTCTATTAAGCTTGGCTGTTAGTTTTTTATTGATTTGATACTGATTGGTGTACTTTTTGAATATTCTAAATGGTGAATGATTAATAATGTCTTTCTGATGATTGTAATGTTGAACATGTTAAGGTTGACTGCCCATTTGATGTTTCATGGTATAAGGTTGTAGATGGAGAAGTTAAGTGTTTAAGTCTTCTAGGGTTATTGCCTTGTTGGTTGTGGACAACTGTTGCGCTCATTAATACATTTTTTATATTCAAGTTCACATAAAAGAAGTAGCTACTTATGGGAAAATGGTAGCATAAACTCTATGTAGCAGAAGTTTCTAAAAAACCTCTCAATAGGTAGAGTTTAAGGCTTTTATGGATGAAAGGACAACAATCATTATATGCGCATTAATATTTTATTTTTCTTATTCTATGATGTGCCCCTATAGTTAAGGTATATTCTAGAAGGTGTAACCGCCGCATAAGCACAGAGGTATAGGAAGGGAGGGCTGTGATGACAGATGTGGTAGTTATGTAACTGTTTTGGCAAGGGGCAGAAGGGACACATGGAGTTTTTGGAGTGGATAAGCAATTAGAGTCCGTTAACGGGAAGGAGTAAGAAGGTCAAGGTGAGAGAGAGAAGGGTGAGAAAACATTTATAGAGTTCAGGCGGCTACTTGCATCCTGAATAGCTAGTGGTGACTTTATTTTGATATTGTCTGTTACTGGCAATTCTGCCATTCTATGTTTCTGTTTCTGAACTGCTTTTACTTCCAAGAAAGTACCAACTCACTACTGTCAACTGTCAAGCAAGATTGGAGTTTAATATATTAATTCTCTTGAATTTCTGCTTGGTATTTATTCTTTCGTTCTATAGCAATGACAAAAATGTAATGTAAATATGTGATTAGAGACTGTCTAGTGGCAGGTGGATAATGCTATGTGAATATTATCATGGAGAATAAAGAAAATTGGCAAAAAGTGTCTTGGCTCACAAGCCTTCAGATATTACTAAAATCTCATCAACTATATTTGAAGTCTGAGCTGTATCAAATCTGAAACTTAAGACTAGAGAGGATATATACATTCTGATGGGCCCCCACTTAAGACTTACACCAGACGAGACATGGAGAGGAAAGGACAGCAGACAGCCACCAAAGGACCAATAGAAGGCATGTTAGTTTACAGCCGTAAAAGTAAGGAGGGAGAGAGGAAGAGGAATGATGGTTGGACACCTACTGATCAGTGAGTGGGTGGCAGCAGGGGAATGGGTTCTTTTTGGGCAGTTGGGTCTTAGAGGGACTCAGTTTTGAAAACTCAGGACTTGGAGGGAGAGAACTGGCCTCTTGAAAGCCAGCACACTATCCCTTGGGTACTGGTATTTTGTGTATGATTTCTTTTGAATCTTAGCTACTGGGTTGTAAGGGGCTTACTGGGTTTTGGCTAATATCAATCACTAAACCTGTTGTTGGGGTTGATATGGTGTATTTATCTGATCTTAATACAAAACCTAAGTATATTAAGTTAATTTCTGGTTTGGTGTTCTAATTGTTTGCAGTAGAGAATCTAAGGCTCTAACACATTCACAGGCAAGATTAACTAATTTCTTGTAATTCTATTTTCCGCATGATTGGTGCTCATTAGCAATTTCTATCACTGGAAGATAAAATTCATGGTATTAAAAGCTAGACTTTAGGCAGTTACTCAAGATTGAAGGAATAGTTGTAAATTCTTTGAAGCAACTAAGTTGATGAGATGAATCTGTAAGACAATGCAGATTTCCTTTTTAGCTTTAATTCATTTTGATATCCACATCCTTATTCCTTCTAACCCCTGCTTAGTTTATTCAGACCAATTATCATCTGAAAATACAAGTTCCAAAAGTTCTTTGACCATAAATGAAATGGGATATGCATATAATAAACAGGAACATGCATACAGCTTTATTTTGCATGGTCATCTCATTCTTGCGTATTCAAATCATAGTTGCCCTATTACTGAAGTAGTTTAAAGTGATTGGTTGCATTATTATATTATACCTACTTCACATGCGTATTTGGAATTGTTAAAGAACTTTGTCATTTCTTTGTATTCAGTCTGCACTTGTATTGGTATGTGGTTAAAGGATTCACTAAGTTTTGCTCTTGTGACACAAAATATTGGGAAATTTATGGAGTTATAGACTTCTTTTATGAAACATTATCCCTGAGATGGAATTCTTGCTGATATTTGTTTTAGTTTCTTGCTGTTGCTGCTCACCCGCCTGGAGCTTCTTATCATAAGATGGGTGCCCCACTTACTGGTAGAGGTGTTATACAAATATGGTGCCTCTTAAATAGTGGCAAAAGCAATGAGGAAGTGTGTCCTCCCTCAGAGAAGAGAAAAATAAGAGCCAGTGGAGCCACAAATGACAACGCAACACAAATAAAGGGGCCTAGAGGAAGACCTAGAAAAAAGTCAACAGAATTAGCAGTGGTTGATATGAATTGTGAGACCCATTATGTTCAAGCTCTTGCGCAAGATGGTGTTTTAGGAAACAATAAAGTGGTATCGTCTACAGAGAATTGCAAACAGAATTGTGAAAAAAATGGATCAACAAATGACAAATTAACACAAACAAAGAAGCCTAGAGGAAGACCTAGAAAGAATCCAAAAGAAGTAGCAGTGATTGATCCAAATAGCCAGATCCAACATGTGGAAGCTCTATCTGTTCAATTTCCTGAAGATTTTGCTGAATTTCATTCTGCAGATGGAGTTTCTAGCCAACCACTGTTGACACAGTATGAGAATGATGCATATTATCAACCAACATGTAGCTCTGAAGTGGGTCCCCTCACAGCTAGTTGTTCTATTGCAGAAGATGTTGCTTTGCCAAGAATTGTGTTATGCCTAGCACATAATGGAAAGGTAGCATGGGATGTGAAATGGCGACCTTCCAATGTGTCTGGTCCCATTTGCAAGCACACAATGGGCTATCTAGCAGTTTTGTTGGGCAGTGGATCACTGGAAGTGTAAGATGTCTGCTTAAGATGTTTGAACTGAATGCTGAATACTTTTTGTTGGGTCTCATATTGCTGTTAATATTGTTGTTCTTGATATCTTTGCAATTTATCTTCCTATCATTTAAATGAATTATCCTTTTTTTTTAAAGCAGTTACCAACCGCAAAAATCATTATGATTTGGCACTGCTATAATGTGGATCTATGTTTGTAATGAATATCATCATTAGATTTGCAATGTTCAAAATTTGATTATGTGAAAGGAAACACAGATTTGAGTATTATAGTCTTGCAGTGTAAGAAAGAAAAAGGCTCTGATGATACAGTGAATAAAATATATTGGTTAGTTAGTCTAAGAGATAATTGGTGTTGACATTTGCGATACTTTTATTAAAATGTGGTGCAGCATATGGGGCATATGTTTTTTGCATGCTTGTGGTGTTTGTAAATAGAGTAAAATGCAAGTGAATGTAATTGGAGATTTGTTTCTTCTGACCTTTTATGGGATTGTATATTTCCGGCAGCTTTCTTGTGGGTTTCAGCTCGTATTTCTTTTCCAGGGTGGGAGGATTATTTTTTTTGGAAAGGGGGGGGGGGGGGTGCATTCTGGAGTTACAAAGGACTAGAGAGCTCTTTTGAAGCTTATGTCTTCTTTGTTGCTTCTTTTGCTTTGTATGCTTTTCTCAGTTTTTCTATTAGGATTTTTTTATCTCCTCCCTTGTTGGCCATTGCACTTCTCATCTATCTTCTAGTGTAATATTTGTTTGTTTTATAAAAAGTTTGACTATCATTTTGGTTCTAAAACTTATTTATTTTTTCAATTTGGACCCTGAAAATTTTTTCGTTTCAATTTGATCCCTCAACTATTTGTGCCATTTTGGTCCTTTTCTGTTACATTTATCAACTACTAATTTGGAACACTAAATAAAGTTGAAAGGATAATTTTGAAACACTATATAAATTTAAGGGATAAATATGATACAAATTAAAAGTTCAGGGACCCAAGTGATTGTTAAGCATAAATAAATAAAGAAAAAGAAATTCTATGTGGCTTACAAAGGACTAGACTTTAGTTTGCATATCTGATTTTTTCTAGTTTGTGATTGATCTTAATCATTTTATTTTCATCAATTAATATTGTATAGTGACAGTTCATGCTACAAAGTAAATATTACAGTAAACATACCACTAGCACACTTTGCATTTCCCTATATTCAAGCTGAGTGGTCAACATGTAATAGCAAATTATTTCAATTTTTCATTCACTGTATTAGTGTTTTTCTTCAATTCCAATATTTAACAAAAGATCTCATGAAGGAAGGGAAAAGGACAATTCTGGTATTTAGTTATATTTGGCTTAGCTCACAAAGCTGTATGAAACTACATGTTCTAGTTCAAAGAAATGAGAAGTTTTTCTTACAAAAAGCAGCAAGTGACAAAAATAAAAATCTCATACATGGCACAGACCTCTGCCTGAATCTTGTTAAGAAGCAAATAAAATAACGAGAGATTCATTTAAATGATGGAAGCCAGCTGAACTGAAAAAGAGACTGATGGGTTTGCATTATGGGTTTCTACTTTAAATATTTTTTTCCTCAGAGGAGAATGTTGTTCTTTATATTTATTAGTTGGTCACTCAGTCTTCCTCAATAAGTTTTTTTAGTTGTTCGACGCAGTTTTTCAAACTTATCACTAATGTTACTGGCACTATTGGCTGTTTGTGAGGATAACCCATTAAATTTTGCTTTGGTTAATAATCTTTTTATAGGAGAGGTTAAAATGTTTGGTGATGGAACACATATTGAAATTGTTCCTTGAGAATGATGAATTGATTGGTTATTATCGGTAAGTGTAAGTTCTGTCCCTCACATATTAGTGGTTTGAGGAACAATCTTAGCCTTGTAGTCAATGGATTTATCTAGTTAACTCAGTGTATTGGATGCAAATGGTGGCATCTATTGTTGTTATGCTCTCATTCTTCTTATCAATTGCAGGTGGGAGGTTCCTAGTCATCATGCATTGAGGGCAATATATAAGCATGGAAAGGACACTGATCCACGTTTTATAAAATTGGAGCCTGTATTTAAATGTTCAATGTTGAAGCGTGGTGGCTTACGAAGGTATGCCTTGGTATTATACACACACTCTGAGATACAAAAACATTTATGACTTGGGTATCATATATGCACTCAAGAGACGCCCTAAGATTGGATAATTTAGTAATATATAAAGTTCTACATATATAGGTAACAGTAAGTTTCAAAAAAAAAAAGAAAAAGATATTTGATAATAAAAATTCCTATTATAACACCAATATTCACTAAATATGTTTCAAATCATAATTTTTAACTATAACAGTTTGTACATGTCTGTTATACTTATACCAAATGATTAGTTTATAAAATATATATGGGGCTGCAAGTATTGGTTAGTTATTTGTTATTTTATAAATTTAAATATAGCAATCTTGTCAAAAGCGTATCTATTTATTAGCTATTAATTTTCTGCGAAATGATACTTAAAACAAATCAAGTCTAAACTTCAAGCTACTTATTTGGTTTGAACTCAGTGAAACGAAAATTTGTGCCTAATTAAAGAAGTTAAGTATGAAACCATGTATACTTGCTTGACGTTGGCTTGGATGCTTCTAATTATGTTGGAAAGAATTTGGCAGTTAATTAAGGCAAAATTGTGTATCTATGCCTTACAAGTTTTCTTCTGTAATACATGGTTTTGTTTTTTTTGAAATTACCTTTTTGGCCATATGTGGAAATGGAGTGAAGCATATGCACATCTTACAATAAGTAAACTGTTCTTTTGCCAATTATATGGGCTGCATATATAAAAAGCACTTTTTTGAACTAATTGTTTCCTAATTCCTTTTTAGCATCAGATTCGTTATATAAGGCTTACCTTTGCACTCTAATGCTGTTTGAACGTCATTTTTCTAGATCTGATTGTATTAACTTCAATCTGTTGACTCTCTTATTTTGAATGCGTTGTTCAAAGTTGTCCTTGTTGTAAAAAATTGTTTTAAAGTTTTTGGCTTGTTTTGTTCCATTTGGGAGTCAGCAATGTAACCAGATCTTTCTTGAAACCTAGGATCTTGTAACTAGTTGAATGGTTGCAAAAACTTAATGGTGCTTGTTTTGGTTGCATACTGGGGAAACTATGCCCTTTATACTACACTGTGAAATTAGGAATGAATTTAAATGCATTAAAATAAAGAATTAATTTTATGAGCTTCATTTTAGTAGCACAGGTGGTTCATACATACTACTATAATTTGAAATTGCTATATTAATGCTCTTAAGAATAACAAACTAAGCGCAAGATTGTTGAGCCTTGTAGTAATGTAGAAAGTGGAAATGATGTCATTTTAACCTGGCTATATTAAAATATTTTGGTTATTTTTTTGATAAAACTTGCTATGTAGTGCTTAAAAGCTGAAATCACTATAGAAGGTGTTTCAATGGATTTGTGTTATTGACTTGTTCGTTTCTGCTGGTTAAACTTCTGCAGCTGCAGAATGTTATTGAACTCTAGAATGCTATTTGATTTATCAATTTTTAAAATTTTATTGTGGCCTCATTATGTGGTTAAATTTACCCTGTTGCTTTATTTGACAGCATCCCACTGACATTGGAGTGGTCTGTTTCACCCCCTCATGATTTGTTGCTTGCTGGCTGCCATGATGGAACGGTATTATATATTTACATTGATTGCATGTTCTTCAATTATTTGTGCTTCAAGTTTTCTTGGTTGGTAATTGTTCATCGCTCTATAATAATTAGGAGATATATTTATCCTTGAAACTGTAAGAGGGGAATAGGAAGAAATTGTCTGAATCTTTTTTCTCACAATATTGATTCTCAGTCTCCTTCTCATCTTGCTGGGATAATTATTTATAGTTATTTCTCAACATTATCATGCAGTTAAAAGTATACAAGTATTTTTTGATTTTATTGTTGTGTTTGACAGTACATCACAACTAATATGATTTAGTTACATTAGGTTGCTTTATGGAAATTCTCAAGAAATGCTTCATCTAAATGCGATGGTAACATGCTTACCCTTGACTTGGTTTGTTGGGATGGCTTCTGTGGTGAGAAGCAAGTTTATTAGATAAGGTTCATTGCTGATTGTTTCATTTGTTCATCTGCAGAGACAAAGCCAGTACTTTGTTTTGGTGCGGATACAGTTCCCATTAGAGCAGTTGCGTGGGCTCCATTTGAAGGGTTAGTGATGATTGAAACTTTTTAGTCAAGGCATGTTAGTTGATTGCATTCAGTTTATTTAACTGCTATTATCTCAAAGCTTTAGAGGATTTGGAAGAAATAAAGTCTGTTTAGATATTAAAATTATCTGAAATATAAATAGGAGAACATGACTCCTTTTTCCGATTTTAATTCCATTTTCCTTTCTTCTCTCTCTTTTCTTTCTGCTAAATAGAAGTGACTAAGATATACTTCAGCTACAATCTGATCTCCAAGATTTGGTTATGTAATTACTTCTGGACAAATATGTACTTCTGAAATCTATGTGGACGTTTATTTGTTCTTTTTGGTTTAAATTTGCTCAGATAATGTTGTTTCTTACTCATTTAATTGTCTCCAATTATAAATTTGTCAAGATATGATCGATTGTCAAATTGATGAACCTCTTTGTGTGGACAGTCTCTCATAAGTATGGTCCAATACATGCCTTTTATCTATTTTTCCTTGAAGATTACTCAAATAAAAAAATTAATAGGTATTGTACTGGCAGAGTACATGCATCTTTTGTTCATACTTTACATTATAATGTTGAGAGGGATTTTTATTTTGTTATAATTTTTCAGTGATCCAGAGAATTCAAATATAATATTAACTGCTGGGCACGAAGGCCTTAAGTTTTGGGATCTACGGTAAGTATGATTTCTTGTATTTCTTTTCTATTTTTGTTTTACTTCTTCAACTAAAATCTTAAAAATGATTTTGTCGCATTTTCTTTTAGAATACTTTGTTTCTACTTAAACTTAAATAAATGGAAAGTTGTTTAATAATGTCAAACTGTATTTATGTATCACATTTACCCATTCCATGTCATTGGCACTAGAAGGATGCTACTAAACGGCTGTATGCATCAAAATGGAAAGATAGCGATGGTACCATAGGTTGACAACTTTCTATTGTTAAAAAGGAAAGAAAAATGAACTGCTTTGTAGAAATGCCAGTCCTTTCAATAGTTTTACAATTACGTTGAGTAGTGATGGGGTTTCAGTTTTATGCAATGCAGTTTCTTTGAAGTGTCGTTTAACATTCTATGGGAGCATGAGCTTCACAATTTTTGGTTCTAATGCATGTTTAGTCCAACATATCTACCGTTGCTCATAGTAAGGTCATTGTAAACTAAGATTGATGGGGCTAATACTGTTATGCTGTGCTGTTGAACGACAAAAAGTGCTTTTACTTACCCGAAAGAGCTTTCTAGTGGATCAGTGGTGTTTGGCCAGTTCCTAAAATAGTGAATTATATGGCCTTAGCTTTTATTTTGTTTATTTAGTATAGTAGTTTGTTGTTTTTTATTTTTTGGCCAAGGGCACTGGGCCCCTTGCTGCATTCTTTTTTTTTTTTTTTTTATAGTTTTTTTTTCCCCTTTTAGTGTGTTTCTCTTCATTTTGCAGTTTCATTTGAAGGGTGTCCTATTCTTTGAAGGAATTTCTATTTAGATACGCACACCTTTTCAGTTTCTTACTCAAACTTTAAAGCTGCTTATAACTGTATGAGAATGTTCTCATTTTTTGTGAAGCACCACCTGTGAGCATGTGAATGTGACTTGAATTCACAAGGACAGATGATAATTCTTTCTCTTAAATATTACATCCCGGGGAAATGACCTCACTTTACTGTTATTAATAAAGTGGGCAATGGGCATTGCATAAATTTAACTGTAGAAGCAGTGTTCCATCGTATATTGTTTGTATGTCCATATATAATTTAGTCTTGTTGTTTCGTTTGTATGTCCATATATAATTTAGTCTTGTTGTTTCCTTGAGTATAGAAGGTCAAATCTTGGTATTTCATTATTTCCCAGCGATGTATTACCTTTAGCCTTGGGGTTTGTTCAACTTGTTTATCATGGTAATTTCCGTGGCACTCATGATTTATGCTATTTGTAGTGATCCATTTCGTCCTCTGCGAAAGCTCCTTCCTGTGCCAAGGATCATATATAGTCTGGATTGGCTGTCAAACCCAAGGTAGTTATCATTTTTAACTGCATCAATGCTATCTAGTCTCATTGTTGTGACAATTTCAGAATTCTTCTGTTTATATGCTTGTAGTTGCATCATTATGTCCTTTGAAGATGGAACAATGAGAACCCTTAGCTTGGTGAAGGCTGCAAATGACCTTCCCGTTAGTGGTAAAAAACTTAGTGGAAAAAAGCAACCTGGATTGCATTGTTCATCTTGTTCATCTTTTGCTATTTGGAGTGTTCACGTATCACCAATAACAGGTGTGTTTTACTATGCACTATATTTTGTGACTTCATCCGTAATGCATCTCATCAGCAAAAATTTCAGCCAAGGGAATAACGTGTACTATTAATCTACCCTATTTGAAAGATTATCTGTGAACTATAAACATTACAAAGTAATGCCCTTTCTTCATCAAACAATTCAACTCCTAATGATTACTGCAAAGTTTTGTAAATATTATTAATTAGTCATTGAACCAAGTACTTCCATTAGTGACTACCAACCAAATGATGAACTTGAACTTTTATATGGTAGGCATGGTTGCATATTGCAGTGCAGATGGTGCTGCCCTCCGTTTTCAGGTAAGTTAAACATGTTGCTGGAGATTCCACTTGTAATTACCACCATCACTTCTTTTCAGATCTTCTCTAAAGTTCTGTACTTGTTAATTTCTTGCAATTACCTGCATAAATTTAATACAAATTTATTATAATCTAGCAGCCTATCTTACCCTAATAGGTAGCACTGAAGTGGCAAATGGCATGTTTGCATGTGAACCTTATTTTCATTAAGGAAAAAAAAAAATGCATGTTTGCTTGTAAGCCATCGTTTCTGGATCTGGCCGAATTTTTAGTGTACATATCAAAATAGAGGCTTTCTTGTAACCTTGTATATGAATATTGGGTGGGTGAATGACCTATTGTTAAGAAGGTTCAAGATAAGTGGGTTATTATGATTTTAGTCTGGATAACCTAATTTGTATTCCATTTTGGATTGGCTTGTAAATTTTTACATGGCTTTTATTTATTTTGCCAGAAGTTTTTACATGACTTTAATATTCAATAAATTGTATGTAACTATATATTTTGGATGAAAAAAATATTATTAATGTAGAGCTGCATTATTGATACAGAAATAAAAGGGCCAAAATCTAACTTTTCTTTTTCTTCCATCTCCCCTTTTATTTTCTGAGCTTTGCTTTCATGTATTCAGCTTACTGCTAAAGCAGTGGAGACAGATCATGCTCGCAATAGAGTTCCCCACTTTTTCTGTGGGTCACTATCCGAAGAGGAATCAACTCTAACTATCAGCACTCCAGTATCAAACACTCCTTTCCCATTGAAGAAATCTTCTGATAAGGGTCGACATGCTGCATCATCTTTCCGAGGTTTTGTATTTGAATCAAATGTAAGCAAAAGTGTGAATAATCAGATGACAACGGATTCTAATTCTAATTCTAATCTCAATTCTCGAGCTTCAGGTATACCCCCTAAAAATTGTAGTTCGATACAAATATGACTAGTTAGTATAGTTTAACTAAAATCTTTACTGAATCTTCAATTTGTTTCAGCCTTTTATGATGGCGACGATTTGGGTTTGGAATCTGGATTGGAGGAAGCGCCGGCTTCTGTAAAGAGGCCCAAAAGACCAAAATCAGGTAGTAGCAACAAGAAAAAACCAGTAGATAGCCAAGCTTTAGTGTGCGCAGACGATGAGACTGCAGGTACTCTCGAAGGTGATAATGAAATTTCAAACTTTGGGAGTGTACCTGAAGCTTTTCCTCCCAAGATGGTAGCATTGCATAGAGTGAGATGGAACTTGAACAAGGGTAGTGAGAGATGGTTGTGCTATGGTGGAGCAGGTGGAGTCGTACGTTGTCAGGAGATTGTTTTCTCCGATATTGACAAGAAAATGGCCATGAAAAGATTATAAATATTATCAACTTATGTTTGGTATTTTATAATTTCTTTAATCTGTATATAGCTGTACATTCTGTGGTTAATTAGCGTTTTCCTTTGCTTTCTTCGGGGTCGAAGAGGTCGGTTAATGTCAGGCATCTTTTGTACCGGCGGTGTTCTTTGTTGCCTCTAGATTGGATATCCTTCCACTTCCCATATTATAAATTCTCCCTTCAAAATGTTGTAACTTAAAAGGGGGAGAAAATAATTGCGGAGTGTTTATTTGAGATTCAAAATACAGAAAAGTATTTACGAACATCGGAGACATTTATAATTTTTCTCAACTTTGAAACAAGAATTTGGGTTGATTGCACTAGTTTCAACGACAAAGGCTTTGGGCTTCCTCAACTCAGATGGAAGGCTTAATGTGTTCTGGAACCCAACGTCACTAGCTTCAACAAGTATTTATTCTTCGATTTTTCCCCATTCGCTGCTTTAGCCAATTACAAGTGTTTTCTGATTAATATCAACCAAATTAATTCTATTTATTTATGATTTCCGTGCAAAATGTCTTCTCAAAATGAATGTTGGTTTATTATTTTGATATTATAGTGAAGATGCTTAATACCCTAACGGCCTGTTTGGTAAGAGGGAATTGAAGGGGGGGGGGGGGGGGGGGAGGAGAGGAAATGAAAATGGGTCTTAGTCTATTCACTTGTTTGGTTTGAAAGTAAGGTAATCTTATTCCCATGAAAATCTTCGTTCGCATAGATGAAGAAATATGCAAAACCTTTGCTACTAAAGGGAATGCTTGGGTTTCCAGGGAATGTAATGAAATTTATTAGAATACCCATCTCTTCTCACCATTTTCTTCCTCTGTTCTATTCTTCACTATTACAACACCCATCTCTTCTAACCATTCTCCTCCCTCTACTATTCTTCATGGTCACAGGAGAGAAAGGAGGTTCTAGTGAGAATAGAGAAGCCAGTCACCATGCGTGGACGAATTTGGAACCTAGTTTGCTCTGCGATGTCGCCTGCCATTAGTGTACAAAATTTGGATATGAGTTAGTTGTGGCTGAGTATGTCACGGTCGATTTCCAAATCCAGCCACCATCGCCGTGGCTAAGTTCGTTGTTGTTAGACTCCCTTGTCGTTTTCACCGTTATCTGCTAAGATTTGCTTGCTGAGATTATTTGGGGAAGGTAAAATGAGGGAAGAGATGCCATTTCATTGTCATGGTGGTTACCAACAATTATGGTTGCCAACGTTTGATGGTCACCAAGGAAGAGGGAATAATAATAATAATAATTAATTAATATATAATTTTTTTTAAAAAAAAAGGTATTATGATAATTTGATTAGTCTTCTTTTCTATTCTTACATCTATTTTAATATCATACCAAACTTAGTACAAAAGTTTAAAATTTTATTTCATCAAAATTTATTTTTATTGTAAGTTCATTCTCATTCATACTCTTAATCAATCTACTAATCAAACGAAAATTATTGTAATAAAATAGAAATGAAAATAAGAATGAGAATGAAAATAAAAATAAAATGTAATGAAATTATTGTGTTTGGTTAAATATAAAAAGGAAAGTAGTAATATTATCTCTGGAATGTTTGGTTGGTAATAAAATATTGGAAAACTAATGGTCATGTGGCCAAATGACAAAAATACTACCATTGCAATATTTATCTATTATTACCTCAGAAATTGTAATGTGACTAAACTCCAATATCTTCTTCTATTACTACCACACGACATAATCAATGGAGCCATGGTCAGATTCAGACATACTATGCAACATATGCAAACTGACTTCCCACGGCCAACAGTGAACGAACCATTAAGCAAACATCAAGAATGTGCTCTACAGATCCACAGTAACCATTCACGAAATCGACACTTCGCTCAACTAGATCATCCCCAACCTCTATGAATTCATGACTTGATCTGGGTGTAAAGCAAAGTAAAGCCATTTTCGGATGAGGAAATGGAAACTGACATGAGCACTAAGTGGGCGGTGGACGATTGAAGTTTGCTCCGGTTCTGCGACAACATCGGACGCTTCGATGTGCTATGGAGAAGAGGCAGAGATAGCCACGTTTCGCCTCAAGCTACGCTTTTTGATCGATGATGGATGAGCATGGGATACTATGACAAAATAAAAGGATATAATTGTCCAAATCATCTCATTCCCGAGAGAAGGGTGCTTTTTCATTGGCCCCTCTAGGAAACCTCATTCCCTCAAATGAGGGAATACAGCCACAGTAAAATACACCAAACGCAGGAGTAGGAACCAATCCTCCCCCGAAATTCTTCAAACCAAACGTACTCTTAAATTCTTTACCGTAAAAAATATTTACCTTACATATTATTTTTTTTCTTTTATCATGATGTAATGTCAAGTTACATATTCATAACATAATAAAATTTTATACCATGATAATTCAGTTTTTATAATTAAAGCCTATAACGCCTGAAATACTTTTACACTAATGTATACAATTTAAAGTGATATTAATTACTATAAAATACAAATTACTCAAGTTAAACAGTCAACAAAGCAATAGTTGACCATTGCGACTTCTTTAGATTTTTTTCCTAAGCTTAAGAAAATAATTTATAATATAATTGGAATAACTTACATTGTCGTGATGGAGATTTGTAATTGTATAAATCTAAAATCATAAAAGTAGCCTAGAGGTTTGTTGCCCAGAGAAAGACATTGTGTCATCGACCTTACCTTGATTCTAAGTTTACAAAGTTCAATCTCTATTACAAGAAGTAAACCCTTGCATTTATGTTATGAGCTCTTAGGACTCGTATATCGGCTGGAAAATGCAAGATTACAACACTACTGACCCTAGGGAGCCTTATGGCTTGTGTCTTGTAAGGCCTTTGGCTATTAACGACGCCATGTATTGAGAAATTACCCTTCACATAGTATCAGAGCCTCAATTTGATAGAATATTCATAATCTTTAGTAGTGTAAAAGAGTAAGAGAAATATTGCTTACACATGGATTCAGAAACACCTAGTTCCTCATCTCCTATTCCCTATTCTCTTTCTATTCCAGATGTCTGCCTCCGAGTCAACACCCACAAAATTGATAACCTCATTGAGATTTCCTATAAAGACCTTCCACGAACTTTAAAGATACCCATTTATCACTTATGAACCTTTACCAATTATACACCCAGAATTGTTTTTGGACCCGATCTATCAAATCCCTTATCTCCAAACCTAAAATCTCGGTTAAAGAGTACATATACTCTTATAACCTTAACTCTTTCCTGTACTACCAAACAGTATGTTAAGCTTGAAATCCCCCAACAGTTCATCAACCACTAGATAGAATAATGATACACCTATCTCCATGTCGAAGCCATCCAACTCTGTATCATTTACCATGGCCGAAAAGGTCTCCCAGTCACTGCTCGACTAGCCATCTTTGACACCACCTACCTTACCTATCAATAAGCCTTCATTGGAACCATCCTAACCACCCTTAATGCTGGAACCATAATCTTCACCATCTATCCTGATTTTAGCCTAAAACTTTCAGATTTAACTTTGAAAGATCGTTTCCAAGTTCAAATCTAAATCACTGGAGCTAAACAAGTTCCTGATGCTGTAATGGCCACGATCCACCATCAAATGGCCTTTTGAATGTAGAATCATGCTATGGATCTACATCTCCCCAACCATATTGATGATGCCTTCATGATAGTCACCGAGAGACAGGATATCCCTACCATTATTAACATCCCGAGACAAATCTCTTATGTAGATCTTCTCCAGCTCATGTCAACCGACTGGATTACAAATTATGAGCAGCAACATGTTTATAGTCGGCCAATGGCAACCACTGAGCCTCCAAAGTTGATCTATCACCCAAACGGACAAGTTAAACTTGTGTACAAAAAGTCTGATGAGCCTTCTTCTCAGGTGCCAGAAGTTCCACTGTTCCTCCAGCAAATTATGATGATTAACTTCGTTGAAGTCCAAGCCATTAAGAAGAGTACCATTCCGATCCATCACTTTAAACTTGATGGCAAGCCCGTGTATGTTTCGCACATCCATGACCCTTTCATCTAAGATATGGCCCCAGAAATGTGCAAACCTGGTTGTCCCCTGCCATGATCCTTCTTGCTTCTCCAATGATAGTAGTGAGTTAGATCTTTCCTCCGATGACAGGGACTTTGAGGAGCTCACACGATCTTAGGCCCATAATTGCCCTACCATATACAAAAGATAGCAGAAGAGACGTGCCCAGAAAAAACAACAACAGCTTGATGAAGAAGAGTGAAAGAAGAGAAAGACTTGCAGACCTTTTCATGTTTTCTAACCTCTCAGAAAGGACAGAGATCTAGATTGAAAGCTATGGACGCTTCCCAATCCTGCTACTGCTCCTTCTCGAGAAGACATTTTCATTCAATTGATGAAGGAAGCTGGCTGTTACAGAGAGCCACAAGAAACTCTTGCTGACGTCTCTTCATACCTTGCACCTTTACCAGCCTTTTGCAAGCTTGCGCCCATAGGAGCCTCACCAGCAAATCATATACCTTATATGATGGTCCATCTTACAGAACCATCGTACGATGATCTATTTCCTCCTTTGGAACGCCAAACTGATGAGCACTAGGTCACATCCCGACCTTATGTCACTTCTAGCAAAGTTTCTATTTTTGGAAGTCCTAAACCTATCCATCCTTCTGAATAAGTCTTAAACTAGCACACAAAGAATGTCTTGGCTCAGAATCAAGTCCTTCGGACTATTCATTTGAAGCTAACTCGTATTTCTCAGTCTCATCAACAGACCCATCAGAGAGTTGACATTCTCTCTTAGCAAATTGAACAACTTCACTAAGAAACTCAGCACAAGATCCAAACTCTTGACCATAAACTCTGATAGTTCATCACCCATAACTATTTTGGTCCTGAGTTTACGAAAAAAGCAACTAAGATCAAATACTTGAAAGATTAATTGGCACAAATTGAAGCAGATATGAAATCCAAGCTACCACCACCCTCAAGACCACCCATCATAACCACTACACCACTAACACTAACTTTTACACCCTCTGTATATGACTCCTTAATCTCACCACCAGTTTACCAAACCTAATATATCCCTTCTTTGTCATACTCCTCATATCCATCCGAAGCTGACTACAACAACCATTTCAAAATGACCCACCAAATTTTCCAGAAAGCTATGCCTAGATCATCACTACAACCACCACATATATCTCTTTGTCCACCTCACATACCACATGGAGCCTTCCCTAAAAAGTATTCTCCCTTTCCTTCCTATACAAAACCATCATAAGGGGTTTTTTTCAAAGAACCTCAAACACCTTCCAAATCACCACCACCTTCTCCTCCTCCCTAGGACCAACGATAGAAAAAACCTATGTTCCCTCCTAATCCACCTCTAGTGGCTATGGTTGAACCTTATAAGTACATCTAGTTTGATCATTCATATTCTAAAGATAACTCCAATTCAGATTCCTGTTCAGATCAAGGATCTGCTTTAGACATTTATGTTTCTGTTACAGACTTTGAAGAGTCTAAACATTTTACTTATCTCTTTGCCCTTTACATGGTAGAGCCGATGACCACCAAGATAGGTAACCAGAAGAGATAGCAAGCTTATGTTGTTGACGACACTAATTCTGATGAAGCACAATAAGCTCAACCCATGCCACTTCAGCAGCCCTAAAATCCTATGCCACCAAAACCTTCTAATGGACTATGGTTCACATTCGATGATGTCCAAACTTTCCAGAGGTATGACAAGTTACATGAATTTGGTGCATGGATTAACCTCCAAATGTCTCGACATGGCACTACCTTAACTGATATTATTTGAGAATTCATTTCTCATTTTACGAGCACTCTCCGATAATGGTTTCAATCTCTTGGAGAATACCGTTAACTCTAAATTCTCTAGTTAGACAGTCCTGCTACTCTCCTAGGTGCTATACATAAAGAGTTTATCAGTGATTTCCAACTCATTGACAAACAAAAGTGCCAAGAGTATTTTGAGATGAAATGTTGTTCTTTGAAGACGCCTGATCTTGAAAAACACATGAAGCGCATGACAGAGCACTATTATGTCCTTAATGGTTTCAATGATTTTACTCTCAGGCATGTGTTTATTGCTTCATTACCTAAAGAATTACAACTAGAGTTAAATAGAGCCCTCTAAGCTCATCTTCGTCTTATGGCTGACATTTCTTTAGGAAAAATTTACCAGTTAGCTTTGGCCATTCTAGATAAGCTATGTGAACAGCAGAAGATGCTACAATCCATTATGTCTATAAAACCTAAATTCTAGAAAATCTATCAAAAGCCTTATTTGAAAATCAAGTACAAAGACAAGCAATTTTGTGACTGCAAGGTGAAGAAGAAATCCCACTACACTAGAACTTCATTTAGACCTAAACCTTTCCAATGCAAACATCGCCTTTTGCGGTATTTCTGGAAAAACAAACAGCGAAAGTCCTGGAAAAGAAAATCAGACGTTTGTTACATTTGTAAAAAGAAAGGTCACTTTGCCTGGCAATGTCCAAACAAGCCAAAACAAGCTATCTAGATGATTGAGTAAATCCAAATGCAACTTCCTCTTGAAAATAGAGATATTGAGGAAGTTCTCTCAGAACAAAGTGAGCCTAATGAAGACATCATTCTTGCCATTCCTGTTCTTTCATATTCCTTTGACCCAAAAAGTCTAACTTTAGAATCTAAATCTGATGAACCTTTCTTCCATTACCACCCTATGTACAAAATAGATCATCATCCCTCTCCAATCCAACATTCCAGTTCTTTCCCATACCTCCACCTCTCTATCTTTTTTGACAAATATGCAAAACCCCTTCATGCCATTGTCCTCATTGAAACTGGTTCCCAAGTTACAGTTATAAATCCTTCATTATTACTTGAGTCTGCATGGAGAAAGCATTCATCCTATTTTAAAACTACCAATGATTCAGTTTTTAAGGTTTCCTTAATTACTCGGCATCGTATTGGCATTAAGTTATTTCCCGAATGCATTACTTAGACGCATGTTCTTGGAAGTGAAGTTATTGGGAAAGACATTCTTATTGGAATGGATGTTATAAGAAGTCTCATAAATTAAAAATTGATGCTAAAGGAGTCTGCTAAAAACACCGTTTCAATTTTTATATTTACATCCCTAAACTCTACCTGCTTCATGATGCTCCTTCTTTTTATAAAGAAGTCAAGCAACAACTTTTTGAGCATTGCCCTAATACTCACTCTGGGTTTAAGCATCCTCATCCTTTATGGAAGAATGAGGAGTTTTTCATTAAACTTCTATTTAAGCATCCCCATCCCAGGATGAATCCCGATGACCTGTAGCTAGCTCGAGAAGAATGTGATTCTCTTCTCCGCTAAGGATTAATTGAAACCACTAAATCTGAGTAAGCTTGTTAGGCCTTCTATATGAACAAAAGAGTAAAATAGACTCGAGGCAAGAAATGCTTGGTAATTGATTACAAGCCTCTAAACATCTTCCTAGAGGATGATAAGTTCCCTATACCAAATCCTACTACACAAAAGGTCCAGCTACAAGGAGCCTAATTGTTTTCGAAGTTCGATCTCAAAGTAAGCTTTTGGAAACTTGGTATTCACCCTGATGAAAGGCCCAAGACTATATTTTTCATATTAAATGCCCAATATTAGTGGATCGTTATGCCCTTTGGACTCAAAATCGCCCCATCAATATTCCAAAAGGCCATGGCTGAAATCTTCAGGCCTATTAGACAAAATGCTCTTATATACATTGATGATATTCTCCTATTCTCCAAGACTGAAGAAGAACACCTCCAACTATTGACACAGTTCATAGGCTTATTCAAAGAACATAGCCTCATGCTTTCAACCCGAAAGAGTCAGTTGGCCTAAACTCGAATTGAGTTTTTAGGAATGATGTTCAAAAATGGCTGGTATAAACCAAGGATCTTTCTCTCATACAGATCCAAAAATTCCTTGGCATTGTTAACTTCGTCCGAGACTTCATTGCTAAGTATTCTCATTACACTAGTCAACTATCCAAGTTACTTTGAAAAGGAACTCCCTACTCTTGGGGACCTCTTCAAACTACAACTATCAAGCACCTAAAGGAGATTTCTAAAGAACCACCTCCATTGAATATTTCTAACCTTGACTTTACCCTCATCCTGCAAAATGATGCTAGCAATTACTATTAGGGCGCTATCCTTATTGAACAAAAAAGAAGAAAGTAGTACTATTGCAGTCATGCAAATGGATCCTTCAACAATGCAGAAGCCAATTATCATACCATGTACAAGGAGATTCTCGCCGTAAAAAATGGCATCAAGAAGTTCGAGTTTCACCTGGCACATCGTCATTTCATAGTCAAGATGAACAACACAACATTTCCTAAGATTCTGGAGCTTAAGAATAAGATAATTCCAGATCCTTAGCTCACCAGATGGTAAGCATGGCTGTCTCGATACAAATTTAAGGTTAAACATATCAAAGGTATCACAAACCATTTAGCCGACCTCCTTTCCTGACCTAAACCAAACACCATTTTCCTCATAACTCCAGTTGCCTCCAATTCCTTAATCCTCATAATTAACCCATACACTTTTCCTATCCATCGCATCAAGAAATCCTTCCCTCTGTCCATTTAGATTCCTACCTGACCCACAGAAGTCATAGATCTAGCCAAATCCTTCCTATTTTTCAACCTTCACCTCTATCTTCGTGATGTCCCACTGTCCCAATACTACCGCATCTTCCACCCAGACACCCATTTTCTAACTTTGTTTCATTTAAATATAGGTACCTTTGATGAGGATGCTCTTTGGTTTCTATGGTCCTTAACTGTTTTATATACTATAGCCATAGAGTTCAACACTATGGAGATGTTTCAACACCTCAACAATGGTGACAATCATAAGTCATTAGTCTGGACATTTCTTAAATGGTTCTCATCTCTTCCATGGTGAAAAACATAAATTAATGAAGCCATCACTCTGTGGAAACTCTGGGAAAAACCTAATATGAGTTCAACAGCCTCATCCATATTCATCATTCATAAACCTTACTGGAAGAACCAGGCTAAACTATTATATTCCTGGGACCATGCTTATGAATAGAACACATTTTCCAACTTTAACAAAGATCATAAACAAATCTTTAAATCTTTAAAAATGTTTTTAAGTGATCTTAACAATTATCATAGACCTCAATTTGTTGAATGCACAACAATAGGACCGTACCCTGGTAATTTTATCCCTGATGAACCCAGATTCCCAAAAATTGACATTCCCGATGATATTCCTGAGTGCTCTCTAGTTCTATCCATGCCAACATATGATCCACATGTTACTCCATAAAAACAATTATGACTTTAACCTCCAGCTGTCACCGACCTCCATCTACATCAGGCACACGTCAAGAAGATAATGATGACTTGTTCAATCAATTGAAAGATGCTTACTTTCACTCAGCTTTTCAAGATTCTCAGGATTCGTATGATGACAGCTCACCAAACTTATCGGAATAAAATATCTCTCCTAGTCATGAACCTATCCTAAGCAGCAACAAAGACTGATGTCTTGTCATCTCAAGTCGAAAGTCTTTTGTCATCTTTGTATTATTGTCCTTGGATACTACGTCACCCATGCTTTTTCTTTTTGGCTGTCTGTCCTTTAGCTTTTCGTTTATTGGCAGCATTATTGCTACTTAGTTGTTAAGCTTTATCCTTTAGTCTTTAGCTCCGCCTTTATAAGGAGCTCTACCCTCTTGTGTTAGGCAGAGGAAGCTTTGTATCCATTTCCCAGTTTGAATAACAGTATGCTTTTTAGGAATTCTCCCTAAGTATTATGTTTCACTGAAATCTTCTCTCTAAGATTATGAATATTTCTATTCATTCAAGTTGATCCGATTATGCTCTACGCCTGCCTCTGATGAGGATCTTGCGCATCAGAAAAGATCAACGTTAGCCATTTTTCTTATGAGAGCTATTATAATGTATTTGGAATAGCTTACATCCTCGTGATGGAGATCTGTGTGTAAACCCATAATCATAAAAGTGGCCTAGAGGTTTATTGCCCAAAGAGAGGCATTGTGTCCTCAACCTTACCTTGATTCTAAGTTTACGAAATTCAATTTTTATTACAAGTAGTAAGCCTAAACATTTATGTTATGCGCTCTTAAGACTCATATATCAGTTGGAAAATGCGAGACTGCAGGGCTACTGGCTCTAAGGAGCCTTATGGCTTGTGTCTTGTGAGGCCTTTGGCCATTAATGGCGTCACGTATTGGGATCCTACCCCTGTTTCAATCCCTCCTCCTTGACACAAATTGATATCCTAGCAGGTAAGAATATACGTTTGATATCTCACCTTAAAATACATTCAATGCAATTCACATCCAAATGAAAAATAAAAAGTGAATTCTTTGGTCCCAATGTAATGATGACATGTGTAAAATTTGTTAAAAGGAAGAGTAAAGAAAAAAATTTTAAAAAAAATACTATCCTCAAGTTTTTATATTTACAATATGATTTGTTTATTTATTTGATATATATTATTATCTAATATTAATAATATTCACATTGTTTCAATATATATAACTTATTTCCTTTTTAAATCAAGTCTAAGGGCATATTTGATTGCTAAAATCAAGGTGAGAGAATGGGAATGGGAATGAAAGACACTTTCATTCTCATGTTTGGTTGACAGATTAGGTTCTTATTTTTATTCTTTAGGCAACCTACTCTCCCTAGCTGAAGTTATGGAATGAAACTGGTCTCCTCGGAATGAAAATATACTCGACAAAAATGTCCCCACTTATAATAATTTTTGGACAAAAATACCCCTGTGACACATAAAAATCCTAATTTATTATTTATTAATTTTTTATTATTAAATTATTATTTTTAATTTATTATTATTGTATTATTTATTTAATTTATTATTAATATTATTCTTTATTATTTTATTAAATATATATTATTATATTATTATATTAGTTATTAAAATTATTATATTATTAATTATATATATTAATATATAATTATATTATTAATTAATAATTTGAAGAGATGTCTATTCTTTATTTTTTGGTTTTATGATAAGGGATAATATGATAAAATATACACACTAGCTAATTGATTCTCATGTATAATCTACTAACCAAACAAAGTAAAAGGTGACATATCCATTCTGATTCCTTCTCAACCAAACAACATTTTAATATTCTTATTTTCACTCTCACTCTTATTCCCATTCTCATTCTCATTTTCATTGTATCAATTCTAATAACCAAACAAACCCTAAATGTATCTTTTGTGTCATCTCCTGAAAGGTTTTACAGCTGTCTTCCAAAACAATAAAGCTAGCTAAAAATAAGTAATAATAAAAATATTTTAAAGCTTGGACATAAAACTTAAAAAATTATTTTGAAATTAAAATAGCTTAAAAGATGACAAAAAAAATTTGTGAGAATTTAAAAGAATTTTTTCTCTACAAGACAGAGGAGGAGCAAGGGAGGGTAGGAAAAATGTAGGTTGAGTTTCTAACTGAAAAAGGTGATTAGGATTCCTAACCAATAATTTGATCAAAAAATTCCAACCAATTTTCAATAGGACACACTAAAAAAATAATTAAAAAATATTAAATTAATATAGATATACTAGAAAAAAAATTAAATTAAATATATATAATTATAAAGGTGTTTAAAATTATTATATTATAGTCTCCCTTAAAATTTTTATGTTGTTTAATTATTATAAATTATTAAAAAATATAATACAAATTTGCACAAAGTATCATAAAAATATAGTAAAAATTATTACATTTTAAAGATTATTCTAAATAAAGATTATGTAATAAAATATATTTATAAAAGAAATAAATAAAGTTCAACGGTCATACCTCCTCTCATTAATTCTTTATTCCTTTCTTTAATATGCTATCACTTATTTCTTCTTTCTTCTTCCATATATCTTTCTTCTCTGGTGAAGCTCTCTTCCAATTGTTGCTTTCTTCTCTTCTCATCATCTTATTTGGATGAAGCATCTCCAGTGAGATCTAAAAGATACACAATAAACTACATGTATGATTTTATCTTTTAATCCATGGTCAACGTGCTTCAATAAGTTATGACACAATAGTGGTATAACTTTTAAGTAATCGCTTTTCTTCTTCTAACATCTAAATTTTTATTTATAAATATTATATTCCAACTAACTGTTATATCATGATTTAGGAACATTATTGTTGGGCGGTAGAACAAAAAAACCCAAATTTGCTAGTGTTTTAAACATTGTGTTCAAACCCACCTGAAGGATTACATTGCACATGCTAGAAAAAAAAAATGTTAATGTCTGATATGGATCATTCAAACAACGAAGTGAGATTGGAAACAAAAAAATAGAGCATACTTTATATGTTTTTGCATTGGTAGTTCTGTATCAATGATGTATTCAAATAGGCTCATCAAAGAAATAATCAATAGATTGTCAACAAATCCGAAGCTATATCTATGCATTAGTTCAAACATAATTAATATAATTATATATGATATTGAACCTACAATCACTTTATATATATATATATATATATATATATATATATATATAATTTTAACTTTACTTATTTATCCTTTCAGAAGTAGTACAAGAGTCATAAAGCTGCAGGTAAGAGCTCTAGTTCCCAACATTTAAACATTGGTTTGTGGGTTTGAACTATGAGTGGTGGAGAAAAAAAGGCTCCATATATGGTTTAAAAGACTTAGGCCAAAATATTGTTGGTAATGCAATTATCAGATACGATTAGGGCAGTAAGCGCTCTTATACTTATTCAGCAGTCATTGATGAGGTGACTAGAACTCAATTTACTGAGGTAGCAAGGGCGAAATTTGAGCCCATAATATATGAACAATATCGATGAATTGAAGAGTTATAATTACAATGTACTCAGTTGTCCTGATCTGTTGGCCAGTGCAACCCCCAATTTGACAAGGACATTCAACTATATAGGCTTGATATGTTAAATATTATAAATAATTACGATCTTATAGAGGATGGGAATTTGAATTAAGATAACAAGGACAACTATTAATTACTTGTGTATTATTATGTTGTATAGAGAGAACTTACTTGTAATAAACATATATAGTTATACTAGTAAATCTATTTTCTAAGAAATAAATTGTTTGAACTAAGTACATTCACAAGCAAATCAAATTGGTTTTCATAACGTAATTAACAAAGAAATTACAATGAAATTTGCAATGATAGAGCATGCTAAAAAAATTAAGAAATTTATAATTACACAACATTCTAAACACTTGTTAATTAATTAAACCTTTAAGTAGGCTAAACGAGAACAACATGAATATTTACTAATTATTTTTTTGTAATGTTTTATTATTCACTCATAATTATAATAGTATAATTTCTTAATGCAAAATTGTTTTAATGAAATTCATTTAGATATTAGAATTAACACATATTTTCTCCCACATCAAACTAATTTATAAAATCAACTTAAATTTTATTACATTCTTTATTATTGATTATAGCAAAAATCGCTTCTATTATATTTTAAAATAGAATTATATGTATGGTTAAATTTAAATTAAGAATTATAGTAAAAAATAATTACATTTTCATTTAAAATTACATAAATTTATATATGGTCAAATAATACACACACACACACACACACACACACACACACACACACACACACACATATATATATATATATTTTTTTTAACCCTTAATTTAAAAAATTAAATAAAGTAATTCTATTGAAATTTGGTTGGAAATTCCGTCCGTTTTTTTAGTAAAAAATTCCAACCATTGAAGCAGTCAGAAATTCCGATCCTCATCTTTCCCCTACCCTACTACAGTCTGCAAATCTTACCTCCTTCAACACCCTTTGTTTGTTTCTTATTCTCCTTCAACAGCCTTAATTATTTCTTCTTCTATATTTTCAATATTTTTAATGTATTAAATTAACTTTGCTTTTCGTTATTTTTTCTATTTTTGTCTCTGATATTTTGTACAATTTTCATTCTCACATTTTTGCTTTTGTACATTTCCAGTTTTCATTGTGTTTTTTCTTCGTTCTCAAACTTAAATAATATATGCAAGGCTTTTTCCTTTCTATCCTCAAATAATATTTGCAGTCTAGAGGTCCCTTATTTTTCATATATTATGTTGGATTAAAAAGTTAATTGAATAAAATTTATGACAAAATCACAAATTTTATTCCTATTAGGACTTGGTATATATCAAACAATTAATAAAATTATTATACAAATACAATAAAAAAGTTATCTCTTAATTTAAAGATTTTCTTTTATTTTTAACATTTATTTCCTCTTTTCCTATTATATCAAACACAGGCATCAATCTATTAAAACAGGTAATAATAACATCGGTCCCCTCAAATAATTGGGGCACCCAAGAATTCACCAAAATAAAATCATATGACGCAATATCTCGGAACTTTTCCAAAAGCAACCAGTGCCCCTTGTGATTTCGGGAATCGTGCCCGACATCCCTATCATATTTCTTTACATTTTGTGTGTTCGGCACCACTAAACTCTTGCTGAAACAGAGGATGTGAATTTCTATTGCCAGCAAGTTCATGTTTTTGGGGCACCGTTCAATTTTAGTCCTCTCTTAATTCCCAGAGCGTAGAGTTTAAACAAATGACTAATTTATTTTCAATTTTCTGTTGAATGCATAATTAAGTTTTGCCATTGTATCTGATTGTTCCGTAGCCAATTTCTTTATTCTGTATTTTCTTTCTGGGCATTGAGCGAGCAACAGGCAGGAGATGGCAATTATTAACGCGAGGCCAGGAAAACACTGAAAGGTGAGAAAGAAATGCTGCTAATCACTGAACATATAATTTTGCTCTGTGAAAGGAGGCAATGTGTGCAAGACACAATAGTGGCATTTAGATAATCTCGGCCATAGCTCAACTACAGTAGCTGGAACTCAATTTTTGCTCAGCCCCATAATGTTTCCACTTTCCAGGTACCGGTGGTCACGTTTAACATTACTCGAATTGCCTTTAGTGAAAACAAGCATGGATTGGGATGATTACAACAAATAGACAAGACTACAAAGTCCCCAAAAGTGGAACTGACAATAAAGAACAGTTATTTTTTCACATTGATAAGAAAGGGACCTACTGGTTTGGGATAGTAAACCTATAGCATTTACTATGTAGGAATCATGAACCCAAAGGTCTTTACTCTTTAGTAGTTCCATTACCACAAGTTCCATCACTGACACCGTTACTGCTAGTGCTACGGGGCGATGGACGAGGTGGTGGTGATAGAAGCCCAATCCGCCTGTAGGATGAAGGGGTGGGTGGAAATTTAGGAGAAAGGTCAAGCATCTCCAAGGCCTGCACTCTAAGCTCCACAGGATAGTCAGCAACACATCCAATCCTCGGCCCAGCTCCAGTTGACCATTTGAGCGAAAGTTGATGCCCCAACTGGTAGGATTTTGCAGCTTTCTTGGAATTGATTCTTTGTAATATAGCTTTCTCGGGCACTTCAGCTCTTGGGCTCTGAAGGCCACCAGACAGAGTCCTCTTATAACTACTTCCAGATTCAGGTTGAGCTTCTTCCTTTCCTTCCTCAGTTTCCCCTGAAATTTCGGCAGTGCTTGATACTTCAGATGATGCTCCTTCAATAATCTTGCCGTCCTCGTACATATCTGAGTCGTCATTTGCCTTTTGTATCTGAAACCATGAACTAAAACTTATCAATAAAAAATGTATGTACAGAAAATGAAGTTAACTAAAGAGGCAATAAAACTTCTAACAGAAAACGTCCTTCTCCTAATCACATGATTGTGGAGTACAATCAAGATTTTGCCAATTATCTGAAAAACTAGAATTAAGCAACACAGAAAATGTCCATATAATCAGTCA
The DNA here is from genome assembly GCA_037074485.1 of Delonix regia. Lineage (NCBI taxonomy): Eukaryota > Viridiplantae > Streptophyta > Magnoliopsida > Fabales > Fabaceae > Delonix > Delonix regia. The sequence goes on from CM073449.1 coordinate 41,980,642, forward strand.
CCTCAACTTTATCGAGGCTGACACCATTTTCTTCGAGATATGACTGGAAACTGTCAAGAGTGTCGTCTGTTGGCCTGTAGTGTCCACTATATGGAGAGATGGACTGCAAAAGCCAAAGCCGTTGAAAATCAGATGTCATGTATTAGCAGAATAAAGTGGAATCAGAACCATCTTAAAGCAGGTTCCATAACCAGAACAATTTAATCATGTGAGATTATTCTACCTTAAGAATACCCTGCTCAGCCACCAGCCTTCCAGAAGCTAATGTAGCACCGCCAGCCAAGAAACTAGAATGGTGGAATAATCCTTTCTTTTTCTGGAAGGATTTCACTATGTATTAGTAAAGATTTTTGCTGAAGAAAATAGAAAACTACAAAAGACGACTGAGCTTAAATTGTTACCTCCCCTGCATAAAGTTTCTTAGAGGTGCTCATTACAAATATAAACTTGGCAAGTTCGGAATCTTTTTTTGTATGAAGCAGATCTCCAGATTGCTTGCGTACGATCTTGCCCTCCTTCACAATGTATTCATAATGTTTTCTTTCTTGCTGAAAAGATAATGGTAAAGACACAAAAAGAACATGTCAGAAAAGCATGAACAAGCCAGAACCTTGGAAACAATGCGGTACAAGTAATGACAACCAACATCGGTTAACATTACAAAGATTCAGTCCAGAGAATCACATACAGGTCCAAGATACTTAATGCATTGTTTTTGAAGCTTTGACCGGGGGCACTCCGGCAGATCAACATTCTTCCCTTGTCCTATATCCAACCTGCAGAATGTCAAAACAAAATTTCATTGACAAAACTTGAACTTGTCATTGGATTCTGCCCCGTTCACTCTATTAGAATAAGCTGCAAATTTCATCAAAACAATAATAACGGGTTGAAAGTCCCCATCTTCACTTTCCAATTTCATACAATCAATTCGTATATAACCACTTGTTATGCGCAGTCTTATCATGTTGATTTTCCATTCAAAGCCTCTATCTAAACCAAGAAGCCAAGTCAAAAGACTACAATTTCCTATGAAACATCTAAAAGAAAAATTCAATTAAGTCCTCTCATCAAGCTTCAATCATCCTCCGCGGCAAAAGAAAAGAAAAAAGAGAAAAGGAGATAGTAGGCTTTTGCGCAGGCAAATTAGTCTTACCAATAAAAGAACGGCTGACCAGATTCAGTTTTACACCATTCGTCATAATACTCATGTAAGTTATGCCCATACCGATGGCGCGGATCAATCTACAATCATAAGTTAAATACCAATTAAACTAAGAATCACGGAGTCAAGCATCCCAAAAGCAAAAACTAATTAGGAAACAAATGAATAAAGGAATGAAGAGCAGTACTTACAGCTTCAATCCAATGCTGGAAGGCCAACTTTTGTGCTTTGGCGTCTTTGGACAAACCCTTACCCACCTGCCCAAACAGTCCAAAATCGCATTAAATCAAACTCAGATCGTCTTTTCCCTTATTATAATCAAGCAGACGACAAGGATACCATTTTCACCAAAACGACCCTATAGGCCTTAGCAATCACAACTAGTAGACCAAAACCACAGGTCCTAGAGGAAGGATTCCAACGATACCTTGGCAGCATTCAATTTAACCCGACTCCACCGTGATGCAGCACTTTCAGGTAAATTGAAGAATGAAATCGTGCTGTGGTTGAGCCTAACAAAGTCTATCGCTTGCCACCTTCATCATAGGTTTTAAGCTCAGTTTTAACTTGTTTACATAATAAAATAAGAAAGACAGAGAGTGCATAGAAAATTATCTCCCTGCACCTACCATAACTCCTCGGCAACAACAGCAGAATCTGCCAGTCTCCGTCGGGTACGGTAACTCCTGTACACCTTCTGCAACTTCACAGCATTCATATAAGGAGACGCGACTCCCGGCGCGTTTGGCTCCGCTGACATCTGAGTGGGTCCAGTTCCCAAATCCAAACTGTCTTGGCCGTCGGCCACCGGCGAAGCCTTCCCGCCATTGCTAGCCGAAGGCATTTCAAACCGGTCGAGTTGTAGATCATCCATCGCCGGAGAAATTACAGGGGAGGCCTCAAGGTCGGAGTTCTTAGTTACCGGAGGAGTCGGATATGAAGAATCAGGAATTTCGGAGCCCTTAAATTCGTCGGAGTGAATGTCGGATGTAGGTAAGCCCATGGATTTGAGGGGGTAAGAGAATTGCAATTTTGACTGAAGATCAAAGCTCGAGACAGCGTGACTTTGAACCTCCATGTGGGACTGGGTCAAAGTTGCAGTTTCTAGTCGCCGTACAGAAACCAACACCGGGGACAGCGAATTCTGGGAGGGATATCTCTATATTCGGAATTTGCATGCAAGACAATGAGTGCTTGGAAGGCGAGAGAGACAGAGGGTGGTTTTGCTGCTTTTTGGAACGAGTGGAGCATGTATAATATAACGGAGCTTCACCAAAAACCTTCTTTGGTGGGTTCTGATACGCGCCTCACTCCAGAGTCTGCTGCCCACTCGCTTCGTCGGATATACAGCAGCCATCTCCTACAACAGAGTCAAACTCCATTACAAAATCAATGCAAAATGCTTCTTACATTATAAGAAAAAAAACAAAAATTTTAAAATTGATAAACTCTAGCCTTTGTGGTTGTTAGTCCCTGGAAATAACTCAGTCATGCATATCATAATAAGTTAAAAAAAAAGGCACCGACGAAAGCGGAAAAATTATACCTGTTTCACATTGTCTTTTTAACATTTTTTTGGTTCTTTGCATGTTATGTTTTTTTTTTTTTGGGTCGGTAAGATAAACTCGTATAATACCAAAGAGAAGTGTCCAGAATAAATAAACAAGTAACAAAGAGACCTAGAAGCATGAAGCAATACAACAGAGGTACAAGACACAGACTAGGAATCAGAAACTACAACAGAAACAGAAAACGAGTAGCAGCGACCAGAATCATAAACAAAGAGTTTCCTTGTTGTGAATTTTTATATTTATAAGAACAACTGTGTTTATTATATTTTTTCATAGGAAGTATTGTCATAGTTCCAACCATTAAATATACAATTATGAAATTGAACATTTTTTTAAAAAAAAAAAAAAAGTGTTGTTTCCGTAACCCTTCCACTTGGTATATAGATCGTCACTTGTTGATCCCCCTCCCCCTCCCCTCCTTTTTGTAAATTGCTAGCTGATATGAATACTAGAGATATTGAACATTTTCACCATTGTCAAAAAATATGATATTGCTTTATTTAATCAATGTTAATCTTTGGACAAAATAAAATTGAAAGATAAAAATATTTAACCTCTCAGAAAAATAAACTTTCGGCATCAGCATTCTTCTTTTGTGTGAGAAGAGTTTTATTAAATAAAAATAGATGACAACAAAGCAAAAAAGAGAGAGAAAAACAAAGACAGCAAGCTGATATTACTCGTCGATGGGATACGTGGAGGAAAGTGAGTCAATAGCATTCCCCTTTTCTGCGTCCTTGTTACGAAGGTTAGCCACGAATCAATATGTTCACCAATTTTATTTTATTTTTTAAAAAAAGAACACACACACACACAAAAACACGAAACAATTTTAACTTATAAAATGATCAATTTATGCGTTGCCGTATTAGTTTAATGCGGGTAATGTGGGCGACGATCGAATCGACATCATATTTGAGTAAATCCAGGCCACGTATTTTTCTTTTAATTAAAAGAATAAGACCTCTTGTGCTCCACACAGGTCACAGTGGGAAGACTGTTACATCATAATCAAGAACTAACATAATTCGCTTCAGAATAATGTAAATGCAAGTCTGCACATAATTTAACTATACAGGTAGACACCCTGATGACTTTCTAATGCTAAGCAAAATAACATTTTTTTTATATGAAAAAATACTTATGAACTTTGACGCACTTGGCCACATTTTGCATTGCAAACAAGCCAGAATTATAATTTACAGGTCTGTTGTTTATTTTGCAATTAGTTTTCCATTATTAACTGCGAAAGGTCCAAACTACGAGCAAGAGGGCGAGTTTTGTTCATATTATAGTCACACTCTCAATTTTGATTCCGCTGCTTCGCTAAACTTTTGAGTGGTGTCTGTACACATATTATAATAGTATATCGAACTGATTTGATTCCGAACAATTTATGGCCTACTAAATAAAACACTAGACCAGACAAGAACGATGGGTTGGACTAGATTATTCCATATATATGCTTTTAACTAGTATTTAGTGCAAGAACAAAAATGAATATCATTGTCGAATAAAGTCATATTATCTCACATATTCTATAGATGGGCCTACGAGAACAGACAATGTAAAGTTACATATTGTTCAACAATTATTTTAATAACCGTGATGTGATCAGTTGGAGAAAATTACAATTAAATACATGAAATACGACTATGCGAAAGACGTACAAATATTTGTTTTTGTCGGCTAATATTTGTTCCCCTAATTTATTCTTCTGACCTTGATTTTAAAATTTGAAGTTAGTGATATACTCTGGATCGAGTATGAGGTAATTGCATATTTTATTTTCGAAGAAATTTTGTAAGTTACAAGTTTTTGTAATTTTTAGTTGTTTAATTTCTGTCGGTAAATTGTTTATTTTGAGGAGGAGGATAAGAGTTCTGGAGAATGCAGGCGCGTGGTGTGGCTATATGGAAGGCGCGCGTGAGGGAAGGAATGTGGGGGAGTCTGTGAGGGATGTTTGATAGATACATAAATATAGAATTAAGACTGGAAAACGTATTTTAGAAACAGAAAGTAAACCAAGCAAATTTTAAAGAAGTGGAAAGGACCCACCCCTCCTTAGATAAATTAGTGATACCCAGTAACCAATAAGTCACAATTATATCATTATAATATTACAGTAATTTGTTTTAGTACACTTAATTATAATATAATAATATAATTATAATAATATTAATTTTAAGAAATATTAATATTATAATTATATTACTATATTATAAATAAATATATTAATATATTTAAAATATGAGTGTATTATAACTGTTACTAATATTATATCATAATTTTTAAAACATAAGTGGTATCACCCCTAAATCATAAATTGTCCATGTTCATGATATAGATAATACGAATTGAGTAATTTTATTATTTCTCAAAAACTGAACTTGAGAAAAGTTTATATTAATACTATCTGTACGTGTCACAAAATCCGTACATATACAGTGTTTGCAATTTTGTTAGAGGGCAGAGGAATCCCCACCGTCCCATTCGTGTACCTACTCAATTGGCCAAAGTCCAACCAACACTTTGTCTTTATGTCCAAACCCATTTATTAAACCTGGCCCAAAATAAAAAACTTTTCTTGAACCAAAACAACCACAACAATTTTAATGTATTTGTTATTTAATTATATTATAATTATTTATTAAATATAAAGTAAATTTGATTAAATACCGACTTAAATTCATTTTATATGCTTTTGATAAACATGTTTATAATAATAGATATATTAAAATGAATAAAATATTATTTTATATTTCATAATATTTGATGAGTAATGGTATTATAATTAAAGATATAAACATAAAATTGTCACTCTTTGTAAGATCACAAAAATGAAATATTAAGTGGCAAAGCTGCATTAAGGATAATATGGATGGTGGGAAGTCGCGTCTGCCATTTTTAGTACAACTGTGCATGCAACAATACGATGGAATTTCTAGGACTCGTAAAAAATGCTATTGTTGTGTGGCCCGCGCTTTCAAAATAGCCAAAGCCGTAGTGGCTGTCTTAATGTTACATTGTAGAGTTTCATATATAGCCAGTTTTATTCTCATCACCTTCGTCCCTTCCTATGAAATCACGTACCATATATAGACATTCATGACCAATATTGATGATGCATTTCACTGCTTTAATGTGAAAGTGCGCCGATCCAATTACCCTCAACCAGTCAGTCTTTCCACTGATTTGTGATTCACGTAGCAAATTGTCACAAAGTGATTATCTAATGAAAAATTATTTACATAACAACTGATTTAGTATGTGACTCCTAATAATATCATTATTTTAATAATTTATACTCTTTTTTTGAATAATTTTATTAAAATTTACATATCAAATTAGCTATCATTTAAGTATGTGAGGATTAATTAATATTATTTTAATTTAACAATATATATCCACTTCATTTTTTTGTTTTGAAAAAACAAATTGGAAAAAATTGTAATTGTTTTTAATTTTTTTTTCAAATAGGTAGAGTTTTCTTTCTAAGTTAACATTTTCAAGAATTAAATTGCAAATGTTTTATGGGTTTTAAACAATCGTTTTAATCATGTGATCAACCAATGTTCAATAATATTAAGTCAAGTTTTAACTTCGAACTTGGTTGAAAAATAATACATAACTAGTGAAATTTAGAGGACTTCAAAGATTTAGGTGTGGGGAGAGCACTGAGAAAAAGAAGACGAAGAAGTTAAATAATGAATAAGGTACTTTAGTGATTGTATATAATTTAAAATTGTAAATTCAGACACTCAAAATACTCATTGCAATGAATTAATGGATTAGGGAGTAAATGTTTAAGTTATAGAAGATATTATAATCATTAACAAAGATTTCGTCCATTATTCTTATTATTCAGATATGCATGCAGCTAGCATATATAATAAAAACAAAGTAAGTCATTAATCAGATTTATCACTAAAATATGTAATTTTATATTTAAACATTCAACTCTTCAATATAGTAATGTTTGTGGCGACAGCTATATACCTATTATGCAAAGACAAAATTTTAGGTTCATCTAGCTACATATTCTCCCCTTCCTACATTTCTTATTAATAGTACTTAAACTTCAAAAGGTTATAAAATTTACAAATGGTCCAACTTGCCCGCGCCAGCAAAAAATGAAGTCAATGAAATATTGAGACCATATAAAGCAATGTTGAATGTGTATGGCATGGACTTGGGTCCATTTTGTACTGCGTTTCCTTCCAGCTTTTACGTCCTCATCACTCATCACTTCCTTAGTCATTTTCTCTACTTAAAGTCACTCCACGCATAGAAATTTGTATTTATTTTGTTTGCTCTTTTCGCTAGAAGTATGATACTTGTTTCTTGATGGTCCCCATTCGACACAACATTGAATGTGTTGAGTGTTGACTGATTAAATACCAATAAATTATGTAATTAATAATTTTAATAAAAATCAGATTAATTATATAACTTTTGGTGGGTTTCATTCAATAGTAAATAGAAGTTTTCAATTATTTAGATTTATTAACTTTAAATGCTTAGAATTTGGTTCTTTTCACTTCCATCGTATTACTTTAAAACTTCAACGTAAGTTATGGAAAATTATAATAAATTCCAACTTAAATTCTAAATTTTTACTCGAATCTGAGCTTAGTTTGTAGTCCAAGTGACATATTGATTTATGATAAAGATGCTATTAACTGTGTACAGACAATTTATCTAGTGTTAGACTCAAAGTTTTAAAAATTGTTTTGTTTGACCTGAAATTCAAATTGAATTTAATATTTAAACTTGAAATTTTCTTCTTTAATTTGATTGATCGGGTCAAACTTGTCAAAATTATGAAAAATATAAGAAAATTAATGTTTTAGTTAACAAATTATATTTTAATTAAGGGATTTTCATTTGTTAAAAAAACGTTTCTTAGTCAAATTATAGACATAAATATAAAATATAGACAACTATTAACTGATATGTTATAAACGAAAGTACATCAATGATTTCCATTTGGAGTGACAGAAAAATTGAACTAAAAATTAATAATTAAATAATTACCAAAAAATTAAATCAAGAGATTATTAAAAAAAATATATAGTCCGAACACTTTTAAAAACTTAATTTACTCCAAATCTAATAATACAACTTTAATATATATATGTATTAGCCGTGAGCCAAAATTGGCTCCATAGGTCGCACAAAAATTTGAATAGATCAATGTCCACAACTATGCGCCCTCGTATTAAATTGAAAAATTATAAAGTTAAAATATTTATTACGAAAGGTTTAAAATTTAAATTTATGTTTTATTTAAAAAATTTGTGACTTAAATCTTTAAAATTAATATTCAAATATATAATTATCAGATTCTAAATCAAAATTAAAAAAATTAAAAAAAATAATATTTAAAAGTTAATATATTTTATATACAATTACTGTACTTTTTCTTATTAAATATACTTGGCATTCACATGGGGCTATTAATTGTTATCCAATTTTGTTCTTTGCCGCGTCGCTTCATCTTTTATGAGACCAACAAACGAGTGACTGATGAGAAACGACAAATGAGAAATGTCAAATTCTCGAAAAACCAACACTTTATTATTTAATGGAAACCAAATGCATTTTCGCAAATTACTCTCATTGATGGTTTTAATAATAAAGAGAGATTCACGTGTCCACCTTATCTATTCATTCTCTCAACTCTATGCACTTATGCTTAATTTATATTATCTGTTATTAGGCCTTCAATGCCAAATTGCAAATGACCTTCTTAATTTAGGGAATGTATAATTTATTTTTCTTGATTTTAAAAAGATGAAAGATTTTTTATTTTAAATTTTATGAAACAAAATCTTTTCGTTATAAAATAACTCATGATTTTTTACTTAAAAAGTCGAGTGAAATATATAGTTTTTTTAATAATTTAATCTCTTTTAATTCATACAGACAAATAATGCTATAACTTTTGAACGAAAACTTTGATAGAAAATTATGTTACGAAAAATTTAAAATCTAAAAACTTATAACTAATTTTTATTAAGAGAGGATCAACTAGAGGAGTGTTGTTTATATTTTGCCCTTTAATCTTGCATGATTTACCATGTCAACTCTCAAGCACTTGCCAAAAATTCTACTAATGCTTTTTTTTTTCGTTGCCATCAAAGATATTCTACTAAGTGCTTCTTATCTATTCTTTCTCGGTGCTTTCTTCATCAGCCATATACGCTCTTCAGTTCTTCATTGGTACATACAGGAATAATGGCTAGGGGATAAGCGAGATTTTCCCCCCTCTAATTAGCTTTTCCACTCTTACGTACAGTGATTGCTACAAGGATGTTTCAGTAAAATCATAGATATTTTGACAGAAATAATGTATCCAAATTACTTTAAATGGAAGGATTAAATTAAAGGTAATAATATCACAGCAAGTGCTGTGTAGCTTCCCTTTTTAAATATCAGATATAATAGATAGCGACTTGGGGCAAGTCAATATCAGAAGCACACAAGTCTGCCATTTACTTTCAAATAATTTATAATTTATAAGAGATTATAACGTCGTCTCATGCATTCAGGGAAAAGAGTTGTTTAATTCCATGCATTGGCTATATAATATAAAACTGGTTTACCACTTGGACACCATTTGAGTAGTAACGTGTGGACATGTTTCACGTGGTGCTTTACTGCCCTCTTTTTCAGATTTATATGAAGATGACAGCTGCATTCACAACCAGCCGATTAATAGACAACCCTAATTGATCTTAACATGATTCTTAACATTATGTTTTTTTCCTTTTAAATCTCTTCATTTTAGGTTTTACTTTTTTAATAAATACTAATTCATAACAGTGTAAAAACCATGTGATAAAGTATGGACTTGTCATGCATTAAAAAGCCTCTCTCTCTCTCTCGCTTTAATTTATTTTCTTCTCTATCAAAATAAAATTGTATCTTAATTCTTTAAACTATAAAACTGAAACTCAGTTTATGAATTTAGTCGTATGTTTCCGAAACAATAATTATAGTAATTAATTGTGTTGGAAGAATTTTAAAGTAAAAACAGGTGATAAGTAGCTCATTTTTTTCTGTGATTGGCAAAAAAAAATTGTAAATGAATGAAAGTTACTGTTTTTTTTTTTTCTGGCTAATTAAGTTATGTTGCTGAAACCTTAAGAAATGTGTTTTAGGTTGAAATTCCAAAAAATCAAATTAACGTTATGATGTATTATTAGTGGAGAATATATAATCTTGGTGAACAGCTTGGGACTAATGCTATCTCCATGTGTTAGTCGCAATTATGCGTAAATTGCACGCGATTTTATTCAGATCTAGTAGACTTTATGTAAATTTCCTCATTCATTAATTCCATCGAACAGAAACGTATAAGTAATTATGTAGAATTATGACATAATGGGTTGTCTGTATTGCACTGTTCATGTGCCCCAATAATGATGTTGCGAGGAGAACAACAACTTTACAAGTGTGCTTTGATGTTTTTATCGTTTTTTTCCTGGGGTTTATAAGTTTGATGCGTTCTAGTCCACAGGGATGCCATATTTTGGGCCCTGTAAGATGGAAAAGTCCAACCTAAAACCCATTTTTAATGCTCCGAGGCCCAAGGTTGATATGCCAGGTTTGTTATTTGCCTGTGGACCCTGACCAAAAGGAAAAAAAAAGACAGTTTATTATAAGGAAAAAGAGGGTCAAATACTCGAAAAAACTAATTACCTCAAAGAAGACAAAGAAAGAAAACACTAACTCCATTGAAGACGCGGAGCATAATGCAACTTTTAAAATTGTTGTGCGGCCATGTAGAAGGAGAAGAAGAAGGGAGATCAATGGGAAAAATGAATTGTAAAAATAATTTTAAATTAAGTAGATTCTTCTGAAAAATATCACAAGCAGTATTATTTTTTCGTGTTGCAACATATGATAGTTTTTAAAAACTTACTTCAAAAAATGTCTACAATAATAATAATAATACTATTAACAAAATTGATTCTGAAAGCATGGAGATAAAGAGGAGATCAAGAGGAAACAGGGGAAAATGATGCATCTTTAAGGATTTTTTTATGAATAAAATTATAACATTAACGTTAATGTGGACCGCAAAATCAGACCCCGCAAATCTACAATTTGCACTAAATTACTTGGTCTAGGCATGTGCACGTTCACGGAGCTCAACAGCCACTCTTACTTCTTCATAAGTACGATGATATAAATTGATACATAAATTATCAAGGCCATTCAATTGTAAAACTAATTTATTTTTAAAATATTACACACACTCAACAGAATTTAGCAACAAGATAGAGATCGAGGTCATGCTCATGTGGTTCCAGAACGTGGTACTTTATTTATTTATTTTTCACCAATAACGGTTTTCCTTTTATTTCAATTTCTTTATTCGTTTGTCTAAGTGGTCCATGGCTCCAGATGTTAGATTAATCGCAATAGATTAAAGAAAAATAATCAGTTTGTGGCTTTTCATTCGTGAAGATCTTGGGTCAATGTTGATTATATATGTTATGTTACCAAAGGACCTGGTGGTGGATCAAGTTTTTCTGACAGTGCTAGAAGGAACTGCGCCAAGAGCCATACAAGAAGGATGAGAAAGTGAGATAGGACTTAGATTTTCTATAATTACTTTCTCCATTTTGTATCATTTTTATCGTTGACATATTATTTATTATATTAAAACTGCTCTCTACTTTTATTGTAAAGAATTTGTAGTTAATTACAGCTTTTTCATAATGACATATTAATTATTTTTGTAGTTGTGTTGGTTTATTACAACTTGCAGAGAATTTTTTCTTTTATAATCTCGACAGAAACTTAATAATTAAATAATGAACAAATTATTCGTAGAAAAATATTCAAATTACATATTTTTAATTTTAAAAATGTACATCGCACCCAAAAACAAATTTTTATCAAATATTTTTTTAAATATTTAAATTTGAAAATAGATTAAATCATATTAATAAATTTTATTTATTTTTTTATATTACATAAATAATAAATATACAAATATTTTAGTCAAAATAGTGTAATTATATTTTAGTTTTTCTTTTACAACACATCTTTTCGAGCTGACCGGGGAAGTATATATCTTTGACATAAAAAATGAGAATAATACAACTTAAACATGAGAGGAAAGTAACCCATACTTTATTCATATGAGGACAAGCATGCAATTATCTACATGTTTATAATATATATTTACCCAAAGGAGATTATAATGTCTTAATTTAAAATGTAGGGTTTTGACTTAGTAAATTTTTTAGCACAGTGATAGTAGTGCAAATCTTTGATGAGTTTTGATCCACTATTGTAAGTAGATTTACATCATTCATTGTTTTAGTTAAATTTGATCGCCTGTTAGATCTAATGAACACCGTGTTGCCACGTCTAGAGAACATTTTTGGAACGCATTTTCACTTCTGCCTAAATTTTTTTTTTTTTTAATTAGAGCTCCAAACAACAAAGCGTGCTGAGCCAATTGATGCAGGGCAGAGTCGAAGACACAAGCATGCATGGTCAATTTATATCGTAGTTCACGGCTAATGCTGCACTAAATTATACATCAAATGACAATAATATATATTTTAAAAAATATAAATATTATTGCAAAAATGCGAGTATTGCTTTTATATTTATTTTTAATTTTTTGAAGTATAATTATAATTATTTTAATACATAATTTATTGCAGTGTTAGCCTACAAATATGACACCGTCTCGTTAGAGCATACAAGTTTAAAGTTATTTAATCTTTATTTATTTAACAAAATACTATTTTATATCCAAATACTCTTTTTAGTTTTATTATAATTTTTTTAAAAAAAAGTTATACTTGTAGAACATTTTTAACATTATAAACTATTTTGTTCGTAAAAATAACATCTTATGTGGAAGAAAGTAAAAAATATTTATCATTTTTATATTAATATTCTTTAATAAATATATTTATTAATATATAAAAATATTTTTTTAAAATTACTGTACTCCCAATCGTATAGGCCAGACCCTGTGTTATTGAGCCAACGGCTTTAAAATTCCTGAAAAGGCCCAAATGGTGCCCAAATACCGGAGTGTTGTTTTCCCAGCATTAGTTTTTGAACTCGCCGATTGATCTCTCGTACTGACCGGATCTCCATAATCGCTGGTAACGTCTCACTGCTGGTCTTTCTTTTCGTACAAATTCGTGGAGAATGTTGTTCTGATACTGTATGTTTGCTCTGATATTTGGCAGAAGATGAAGGCGATCGCTGTGTATTTGCTGGCCGTGTTGGGAGGCAACACTAGCCCTTCCGCTGGTGATATCAAGAACATCCTTGGCTCTGGTACCTTATATTTTTTCAGTTTGAATCACTCAAGTTTTAATTTTTTCCTTTTTTTCATTTCTTATTTATTCACAGTACAGAAGCATCAACTGCAAGAGGGGATTGTTTACCAAAATTTCGATAAGTTTGATCATGAAGCATCGTAATGTTTTTACTTCTATTACGTGGTAGAATAATTGTACGAGCATATTCCTTGGGCTTTTTGACGATGAAACCATAATAATAGTGCGTCAATTTTGCTTTTCATACTTTGATTACTCTCAAGCTTAGCCGGAATTTCCTATAATAATACTTGGAGAAAGATCTTTGTGTTAAAAAAATGTGAATTATAGGTATTATACGTGTTTTTTCATGACACAGAAAAACTGATATTTTTTTCTTAACTCATCTTTGCATTTTTTAATGAATAGATTTACAAATACTTGGGAAATTAGATTGTCATTATGGACGGTACCCAGAGCTATACTGACATAGAACATATTCAATTTCAATGTGCAGTTGGAGCAGAAGCTGATGATGATAAAATTGAACTTCTATTGTCTGAATTGAAAGGTCAAGATATAACGGAGGTTATTGCCAATGGAAGGGAAAAGTTGGCCTCAGTGCCTAGTGGTGGTGGTGCTGCAGTTGCCGTGGCTGCTGCTGCTCCAGCTGCAGCTGAGTCGAAGAAAGAGGAAAAGGTGGAGGAGAAAGAAGAATCTGACGAAGTAAGTTTTGTTTGTTCATTTACACTAAACTTGACCATTCTCCATTGCCCTAGGAATATTTTCCTAAGAATCGTTTTTAGAGTATGTGAAGTATAGAGTCTGGCCTAATGTCAGTAACACTGGATGATCGGGTTTGCAAACAAGTACATAAAATTTGGTTCTTTTCTCTATTCTTGGTTCTCCTGATCCTCCAGAACCACAAGAATCCTTAGTTAGAATGGGATTCTAACTCATTACCTTTGGAAATTTTGAGAAGAGTTGCTAGTTGGAAGCAGAGTACCATGAAAGTTATAAGCTGTGTTCACGAGGGGGGATTATTGTCTATCGTTGGCCTTGGTAGAATCAATCAAGGCTTACACTACAGTACAAATAATTAATGATCTTAATCCCACACCGCTAATCTTATTCACCCTTGTGCTATATTTTACCTTTTTTTTCTTAAAAACTTACGGGTGTCTAATGAAATAGTCTCGCGCGACACCCAAAACTTTTTTGTCGTTAATGTAACATGGGTGTTGCGTGGAATGATTCCATGGTACATCCAAAACAATATTTTGGGAAGTGGGCAGGAGCATTGGTGCGTGACTGAAGGGAGGGATAAGAAAGTGAGTGATGGAAAGTTAATATGAGTGTGGTAAAGAGGAGATAAATGGGAAATTGAATGTGTTATTTTTTTAATTATTTTTTTATTTTAAAATTTTTATTTTGATGAAAGAAATAAATTAGTTGATTTCAAAATTAATTGATGAGGAAAAAATATTTTTTGAAACATAAAGATTGGTGCATCATTTTAAAATCTCTATATATTGTGATCTTTTTTGGCTTGATATAAATTTTTCAAAATGTTTATTCGGTTTTCTTTTTAATTTACAATTCTAAAAATTTTTTTATAACAAGATTGTAAGTATGCAAAGAAAGTGGATAAACTCTCAAGATGAGTGAATTATTTTAAAATCTGTGCATAATTGTGAAAAATATTATTTTATGTAAACTTAACATTAATGAAAATTACACTAAATTGCTAAACTTTATTTTCAACATATTTCTTTTTTTTTTTAATATGATATTTGAAAATTTTGAGTGAATTTGAGATGCTTAAAGCATCATGAAATTCAAGCTTTTAATATGCTTATTAAAAGATATTTGTAGAATAGAAGTAAAATTTTTAAAAGCAAATCATAAATGATTCTATTTGCCTATACTTTTTAAAAGGAATTTGGAAATTGGTTATTTATCATCATATGTTAATTGATGGAATTATGGAGCAATAAGGTATTTGAAATAAACATTTTTAGAAAACAAAATTACGTCTCAACTTATAAATTAAACATTTAACAGATGAAATTTGTTTTCATTGATTAAAAATAGACTTTATATAGATAAAGTACATTCATTGAGTACATTAATAGTTGGGAGACAAAAATTAATTGAATAAATGATTTGTCAAAAAAACTTAATTGAATAAATAAATTATCTGTTGATAAAAATTAATTTATAATAAGGAAATTATGTTTAAAATAAAGTGTAGTTTTCATTAATGTTAAGTTTACATAAAATAATATTTTTTACAATTATGCACAGATTTTATAATAATTCATTGATATGGAGAGTTTATCTACTTTCTTTATATACTTACAATTTTGCTATAAAACAAAATTTTAAAATTGTAAATTTAAAAACTAAATAAACATTTTAAAAGGTTTATATAAAGAAAAAAAAATTCACAGTATGTAGAGATTTTAAAATGATGCACTAATCTTTATGTTTCAAACAAAATTTTTTTATCAATTAATTCTTAAATCAACTAATTTATTTATTTCATCAAAATATAAAATTTAAAATAGAAAAAAAAAAAAAAAAACACATCCAATATCTCATTTATCTATTCTTTCCCGCACTCGTTAACTTTTCATTACACAGTCTCTCATCCATTCCCTCACTCACGCCCCAAAGCTCCTGCTCACTTCCCAAAATGTTGTCTTGGGTGTTTCGTGGAATCATTCCGCACAACACCACTGGTACATTACAGAAAAAAGTTTTGGGTGTTGCATGGGACTAGTCCACGGAACACCCATAATTTTTCAGCCAAAAAGGTACAATATAGCAAATGAGTGAAAAAGATTGGCGACGTGGGATTCAGATCATTAACTATTTATATTGTAGTGTTGGAAGATAAAACCTTTTGTTGGGTGCATATGCAGGATATGGGCTTCAGCCTCTTCGACTAATTATTGGCAGTTCTCCTTTTGTAATGGCCTAATAAACGAGGACTAGTGGAATAATTATAATTGTTAATTTAGTTAATATAAAAAAAATAAGAAAAGGAATTTTTTTAAAAAAAAATTTGACGAAAGTATAATATTTTAGTAAGTAAAATATACCTTGAGATTGAAATTGACTCAATGGTTAAGTGTATATTCAAGAGGCCAAAAGTTCAAATCTTAACTTTCCCAACTTCTTTTCCTTTTTAAGTGCTAACACGTGTTCTTGGAGGTAAAAGTACAAAACTATCCTTGGACTTATATCTCTTCCTTCCTCGACACACTGAAGCAGTGAGCCCCAGAGGCATTGCGTGATACCGTGCGGTCACCAGAGCTGTCGTTTTGTGTTGCTGGAGTTACCCCTTGCCACAATGCTATTGTTGTTGTCAAGAAACTGGCCGGAAGTTGCCATTTTGGGCGAGAAAACACGATTTTTCGTCACTGTGAAGCTGAAAACTGCAAAGCAAATTGGAGCTTTGGTAAGCGTTTTCTCCGACGTTTTGTTTATGGGTTTTGTTCTTAACCTCCTAGCCAGCGTTTTCCCCCTAATTTCGAGCTCCGTCGAGGGTGATTTCAGCAAGAATTCCGACAAGTTGTGTGAGGGTTCCGAGTAGCGTAAATTTCGCGAATCTCATCCAATTCCTTGTTGCCAATTACATGAAATTCGGACTTAAGATGAAAACCCCAATTGTGGCTGAGAATTAGGGTTCTAAAAGGACCAAATTGAAATTTTTGGGACTTAAGGCTTGATCAGTAGCTTTTAGACAGCAATTGGGATATTTAAAAGTTGTTGATTAGTTAGGAATGATGATTTAGAATTATTTCAAATTTTCCTTGAATTTTTGTAATTATGGAAATGCTCTAAGAAAATTAAGGATGTGTAAAAATGACCTATAGTCTAAGTAAGCTGGCGAAATTTAATTATGTGAGTTGTAGGAAGAAAATGAATGAGAATTGAATGATGAAGAATTGATAAATTGGTTATTCCTTGACTATGTGGTAAAGTGGGAATTCTTGTTGGATTATAGGATTGAGACCTTGGTTTCATGTTGTGGTAAACTTCTTAGGAGTAAAGGGACTCTTTAGTATTAAATAACATGTTATAAGGTGATTTCTTATGATATACACTTAATGCCAAAATTAGTTGAGAGAAGAGAAATAGGAATAATTCATTTCTTTTTTTGTTGGTTTAGGAAGTTCTTAGGCGTGAGATGGTAACCCAAGAGAAGACATTTTGTTGTTTATGCTCAACAACATTTAGATGTGTAGATAACATTCCCTAACACTTTTTATTATACAATTCATTTTTCCTTATTTAGAAATGTTTTACAATTACATTATAAGTCATGATTTTATTTAATTGGTATTGTAACTTTTGCGTAGATGAATTTTTTTTGACATGATTATATATTACATACTGTATGGTTTGATAAAGACTTATAAGAAATTTCATGTGTACAATTATGAATAACTACAAGATAAAATAGTATTAAAATGCTAAAGGATTTCATGCATACCTGACATATTTTCCTATGCATGCTTGTTTTGATTTTCTTTACCCTTAGAAAGACTAGTTAGGACACTGACTGCAAACAACAGTTCTGTTAGCCCTTGGTACACCTTGGAAACTACCAAATTAGCAGAGTTAATGAAGGTGCTAGCCCCGTGTGACGACCATCACATGCAGACTAACAAATGATTAATTTGGTGAGTTATGATCTCACACTTGTTGGTTATTACCCTCAATGACTATGTGTCCTTGCCTGTTGTGATTTATCCTTGTGGATTGTGTGCCACATTGAATTAGTCCATGGTAGTCCTTCCCCTTTAATGATATTAAGAAACTTATTGATTCTTTTTGTAAGGCATTTTAATTCAATGATTTGCAATGTTCATTAACTAGCTAGTTGTTGTTATTTAGAACTTAATGTTATCTCATTTCATACAATCATGATCACGTTTTGATTGCGAATTATATATACATATATATATATATATATATATATATATATATTGTTTACTGATTTGTGGTGCTATTTGCTAAAAATTTTTTGTCTTAGATAGGGAAGCTGGTGAATTTCGAGAGGGAGCAGAGGAGTGACAAGAATTCTTTTAGTAAATCCGCTTGGAATTTTCAAGATTTAGCTTAGACTATTTGATGTATATAGTGTATTTTTGGAGATGTATATAGATAGTGTTAATAGCCATTATTTTGTTCATTTTGAGATTGTATATTGACCACAGATAAACCTTTTCCATTCTTTTTGTTTATTGGTATATGATGTTAGTTCATTTTGGTGAGAGCGGAGCTCTCTTTGTGTATTGGTTTTGCCTAACATAGTTTTGTAAAAATTTTGAGATGTCCTATTTACTGGATAGACTTTGCAGATATTGTTACAAAATTCCTTGCATTGTAAACCACGTATCCTTATATATAAAAACAAAGTTATTTTGAATATAGTGCAATTTGCATAGAAATTGGTATGATTATGAATTTTCATTTAGTGTAAACTTGTAGATTTGAAATTTTTCCTCGTGTCTTGTGCCGATTTCATTCTAAAGATTTGGGGTGTGACACATTTTTTCAAAAAAATTGTCAGCCTATAGCTCCTAATTTTGTCAATTTTTGTTTTGAAAAGTAGTGTAGTATCATTCATATCAATGATTTATGTTGTCGGAAGATTTTGGTTTAAAATTAATTTGTTCATGATTTTGTGCTATTTAAATTTGGTCTTATCGGATAAGCAATATATTGGATTCACTTTTTGTCCATTGAAACTTTTTTTAATGGAATTGATTGTATGAATTTTTTTTTGGAAGATTATGCCTAACATAATTACTAAAACAATTACTTTTTTGGATTCATCTTCGTAGTTGGAATATTGACGACAACACATAAAAATATGAATATTGCCATGCAATAAGACTTTCTAATGCTTCTGATGTTATCATACCAAGACACTCTTTATCATGTCAATTCCTTGCATTCTGTTGTCTCTATTTAAAAAACAGAGCATAGTCTCTCCTAAATCAATCGATTGTTTCCTACCTTTTTATTATTAGGTTTTCAAAAACCATTATCGGTGAGAATTTTTGAACGAACCAAAGGCATATGATATTACGGCTTTTGCCCATTTTGCGAAGTGTTCCGTGGCGGCTAAGATCTTTGCCTTCGGAGTTGAGATGCGTGGAAATGAAATTGCCTAAGCCTGCTGATTGGACCTATCACAAGTTGGATTCGCTCATAGTCGGTCCCCGCTTTGAGTTAAAAATCTGACATACTTTGGGTATAAGCTTGGCCTTGACAAAAAAGTTATCTTGATTTTAATATAAAGCTTGACCCTGACATATACATAATTTTAATTTCAAAATGTTTCTATTTTAGGAAAAGGAAATTTTTTTTTCTAAAACATACTCTTAGAAAATAGTTCACACTATTGAACATCAAAACTTATCAAAATTTGGTAGATTATATATTTTCTGTATGAGAGACGGAGCTAATTTGATATATTTAATATTTTTCAAACAGTTGGGCTTCAGCCCACTTAAACCTACAAAAGCGTATTTTGGTCTCTAACTCCTTGGTTCATTCCCGTTTTGATCCCTCAGTGATTTGAAAGTCCATTTTCATCCCTCAATCACTCCACCATCTACCAAAATGGTCCTTACAATTATCTAAGGTGATGCTGTGGCCGTTATTTGCTAAGTTTGTATCTTATTTACTGAGTAGTATTAGTGAGTAATGGCACATCATCTGGAACAAAAAAGAAAATGAAACACTTAAATCCAATTCATCGAGTTCTTCATGGAGTTCTTCATCATCTGATGCTTGGTCTCCTCTGCAACTCTCACCTAACGCCTCCCCTTCACCTGTCGGTCGTCGTCTCCTCTGCACCTCACAGCCTTCGTCGCAGCTTCTCTATTTGTTGCCTCTGTAGAACAGCGAACAAGACAATCGTCTCTTTTGCACTCCGAGTTCGTCATCTCTTCTGTGCTCATCATCCTCCCTTCATGTCAAACGTGTCGGACTCAATCGAATCTTGTGCAGGAAGGAGATCGATAATGAACCGTCTGCACATAAAGGATCGGCACCTTCCTAGCATTACCAGTTTCTTTGTCTAATTTTTATTTTCTTCAGGTTTATCCGAAGTTAAGTTGAACTCCAAAGAAAGAAGGGTATAGCGTTCAACATTCATACCCATTACTGCAGAAAATCCAATAATCACCCATTAAGGCAATACCTTCATCAGATCAATTTGATAAGGAAGATGAGTCTTCTCTCGTGGATTTGGAGTGTTCTGGTATGCCCATGAAACACTCAAATTCTTTGTCGTAGAGTTGTAGGTAATCCATACATATGCAGTGTCATGGATTTAGAGTCTTTTCGGAAACTGGAGGCTGGTCTTGAGTCATGCATGAAGGGCAGCAATGCTGCAAATGTGGTTGATTCATCTGTCACTAAAGGTTATTATGGCACTTTACTCAGTTCAACTTATAATTAGGTATTAATATTGTATGGATGCTCAATAGTAATTTTTGAGACTTGTTTAGATGTTTTGTCTATCGTATGACAAATGTCTTTCGTGTGACATATTTCAAGAATGAGAAATAAAACATGCCATGCAGGGGGTAAATATGTGAAAGTGATGTTGCAATGTCGGTTTATCTGCCATTACATCCTGTTTATACAAATTTGGTACTAATGTATATGATTGTCAAAATGGTTGGTAACCTTTTGAGCTAGAACAAACTGTGCACTGCAGACATTTGTTGCATTAATGTTTGTTTGGAAGTAAACTTTTGATGAGTATCTATTGATATCTTACAGTTGATACTTTTGAAAATGTCTCTTAAATGTAATTTTCTTGACTTAGCTCTCACACATTTTTCATGGCTCAACTTTCTTTCAGGAACTTGGGACTTGTTATAGTGTGTTTTTCAGAAGTTAAGGCGTCACAAAATTTTTAAATTTTACACCCAACCAAACACATCGTTCATAGGAAGAACAACTAATGTCTGAATAAGTGAATGTTATTTGACAACCAATATGCAAAAACTTGAAGGCTCTAAGAGACGCCGCCATTATTTTCCTATGCCCATGTTTAAAATAATTTAGGGGTTATTGTGACTCTTAACATGGATCAAAATTTATCAAAAAAGCCTGCAATCATAAATCTGGCTGCCAATGAGGAACTAGAATGGCATCTGAATATTTTAATCTAATTATAATTTAGAACTACCATTCAGTTTCAATTCTCGCAGGGTCATCGAGAAATTATTTGAAAATAAAGATGTCCTCTATAATCATAATAAAAATTACATATAAAATCAAAGAACAGTGAACTTGTAATTCGCTAACAGTATAATCTAAAAGAACTTTCTATCATGTTAGAAGGCATCATAGCTTGAAGGTCTAAAGAAAAAAGAGAAAATTGAATCTCTGTGATATAATTTGACAGTTAAAATATCAATAATGTGAAGTCCTCTAATATGCATAAAGCTTCAAACTAAGTGGCCCAATATGACACCACTTTGTCTTAATTGCACCGAGTGTTTTGATCCATGTACAATCTGCTCAATTGTATTCTCATTTACTATGTTGCATGTGCATGGATCCGATTATCTTGTTTCCGAGAAAAATGACTTTTCTTCGAGAACATGATGTTAATATAGAGAGTAATACCAGGGTCCTAAAGATCTTACAAAAACACATCAGAAAATATTGACACCTCAAAAAATGCTTGGGTAAACCATCTTTGACACCTTCTACATCAAGTACAAAGTCAGGTTCACACTTCACGCCGAAACATAAAGGATATTATATTTTTCGGTAGAGAAGCTACCACAATACATGACACTATTTCTAATACTTATTCTTTGGACAGTGAAGAACATAGGCTAACTGAAACGAAAACTGGTGTGATATTAACTAAGTTGCGTGATGTGCAACACAAACAAGTCGTGCATAAAAGATGACGTAGGGAAGAAGGCTGCAAGTGAAGCAAAGATGAAGGCCAACGGATGAAGAAGCAGCGACGAACGCCGAGATGTGTAGAGGAGACGGTGCCTGATATGTGCAGAGGAGACAACGGCCGACTAGTGAAGAGGAGGCACCGGTCTAGAGTTACGGAGGAGATGAAGTCCATGTGGCTTTCTGTGGAGGCAGAGGAGATGAAGAACTCGGTGGGTTTCTGATGGAGGAAAGTCGGGTCAAATGGATTTCAGTGTTTTTTTTTCCTTCTTGGTTTCGGATGATTGATTTGGTATTATACACTAATCCTACTCAGCAGATAACAACCACACCATCACCTCATATAACTGCAAGTACTATTTTGGTAGATAGGGGAGTGAGTGATGAACGAAAATGGACTTTTAAATCACTAAGGGACCAAAATGGGAATAGGGAGTGAAAGGCCAAAATAACATTTTTGTCAATAAAAAAGACTGAATTTTATCTG
Source organism: Delonix regia (assembly GCA_037074485.1). Lineage (NCBI taxonomy): Eukaryota > Viridiplantae > Streptophyta > Magnoliopsida > Fabales > Fabaceae > Delonix > Delonix regia. The sequence goes on from CM073449.1 coordinate 42,003,127, forward strand.
GGTCTCAAAATTTAAGCCTCCATATTCATCATTTTTCTAGGTTTAATTCGGCCAGATAACTTGAGTGCTATACAAGACTTAATAATTGTGTGTGAGTGATTTTTTAAGTAGAATGGAATGATGAATAGATTTTTAAATTATTTTTTATTATCCAAAATCTTATTTTTTAATCCCTTCAAAATTAAAGTCAAGAATAAAAGAAAATGTCTTAATAATCAAAGTACAATTATATCCTTGTAATTTTAAGTAAAATTACATACCCAAATTCATTATAAAGCACACAACCCTCCTAACTTTCTTCCTTTTTCCTCCATACGTATTTTTTCTTCTTCCTGATACGGCCCGTTAATGCAGATTTCTCTACCAGCAGTGACTACGGCAGCACCTGGTCACAAACTTCTCTCAGGTTCTCTTATTCTCTCTTTCTTTTTTTTATAGGAAGAAAACTGTTTAAGCTATCTGGTGCTCTTGGTTCTATCTATCACTAGAATTTTATTTCGAAGAAGAATTTTAGTTAGAATGCAACATTCAGCCTCATCTAGATTTTTTATCCATAATTATTGCTTCTCAGGGGCTTGTACGCTCCAATCTATAATTGCTTCTTTCTATTGGTTTTTCTTATGCTTCTTTTTTGTGTTTCTGTAGTGCGTCTGTACTTGTTGGATGTTTTGGTGTGTCTTGGACTGCTGTACTATTTTTTCTGTTATCTAATAAAGTGTCATGGACTGAAAAGAAAGCTTTCGGTATTAGGGAGACGACCGTACCTTCATGCTAAGAGAATTGCAAAAGATGAAGCTCTACATAATTGACGGCAAAACCAAGTATCCCTATAATAACTCAACAAGCTGCTTCATATATAAAATAGAATAAAGCATAATTTATCTCTCCAAGCTAACATCTGATTACATAATGGTATATAGATTCTAAAATGTAACAAAATACTTACTAAACTTTGACAGTTTTTGAGATAAAAACAAAAATATGGGAACCGACTTAAAATTGCGTGGCTTCTTGTAGTTAATTTTAATTAAATTGAATATTTTTGTCATAGTCCGAAGTTCAATTGCTTTATCATTTTAAAATTGATATATCATTGTCCCACTTGCACCATGTGTTGTGTCTTGTATTTCTTTTTGAGTCTACTATGAGTTGATTTGAGGAGTTAGATTCCCGGAATCCAATGAGAAGTAGTGATAAGCAATCATTGAACTGTAATTACTTTTAAATATTTATTATTAGATCTTCAATTAAAATAAAATAACTTATGGCAAAAATTAAATTAAAATATAATAACTGGATATTTGTTTTAGTACCACTTTTTATGACATAAAATATAATAATATATTACATGATTCAATTATAATTTAAAAAAAAAACGTGAATAATATTGTCCTGAGCCTTATCGTCTTAAATTATAAGCATCACATTACTTGTAACTAAATTTAACCTTTTAACATAAATCATTGATGAAAAAGTTGTATATCCTTAATTTTTTGGAAGGAACATGTATATTTTGCAAAAGATGTATTAGGCAAAGATTTGACTATACAATTCAAATTGGACGGCGGGCCAAAATATAATGTGCAGATACCTGTGATATATATTTCTTATGGCTATTACACATATTGTTTGCTTAGAGGCCATATGGTTATGGTATGTAACCCTAAAATAACATAGAAGAAATCAAATTATTAAAATCATAAAGAAAGTAAAAAAGTGAGCATAAGATGAGCTAATGGAGCATCTAAGGGGGAGTGGTGCTATAATACTAGTGGGTCCTAATGCAATAGGGAAGTATGTAGAAACTGCTCCTAAAAGGAGACAAAGAGGAATAACAACTAATGGGGCTGATTTTGATAGCATCAAAGACATTGATATGTTAATATCTAATAATAAAGCAACTTTACATAACTTTGATGTGAACAATAATGAAGAGGTGGAGAATTCCTCTGAAGCACAATCTCAATCAACTTCTCAAGGTGCTACTCCAATTGCTTCTCAAGGTGTTACTCAAATTGTTTGTCATGACGTAACTTTGTCCAAAAAAAGGGAAAGGTAAAGCAAGAAATGAAGACATGTGTTTGGAAATATTTGCTAAATCTATAGACACTGTAATTAAAGCTTTTGTGAAATACTTCGTTAATCTATTAAGAGTTAAACAACTTGTCTTATGTCAAAAAGTAAGTTTGGGCTCTTATGGAAGAATTGCAAGTTGATAAAAAGTATTATACACAAAGCTTATCTTTTTCTAATTTGTTGCATTGATGCTCAAAGGGCCATGACTGCCTCTTGAGCAACGAAAGGAGATGTTGACTTTTGTGTATCAATAATCTTGTTTTTTTCTTTTTAATACTATCTCTTGATATCCAATCCAACTCTTAAAGGCACGAAAATGACTAATCTGAAGCCTTCCCAACGTTGCACTCTTTATACACAAGGCAAGGATTGAACCTAAAACCTTGTTTAAGGGGCACCGAGCTCCTTGCCACTTGGGCCAACATTCGTTGGTGCCTATCAATAATCTTGTATATTAGTTAGTTTATGGATAAATAATAAGAACTTAGTTACTTTGTTAGTTTTTTCTTTTTTCTTAGGAACTTAGAATTCAAGTGCTCTATTTATGTTTATGCATTTTTGGAAAAATTAATTATTTAGTCCTTATACTTCACATGAGTTTGTAAATTAGTCTCTTCATTATTTCTTTTTTCAAATTAATTCTCATAGTTTTAGAAATTTTTTTAAGTCCTTGCTGTTAGTTAGTCTCTTAACACTATTTATGGAATGCTGATGTGTAGTGCTTATATGATAAATAGGATGTTATGTCAGTTCTCAAATTAATTACTCAATTTTTTTATTCACTCCCTAAAAAATTTTGCTAAAAAAAAAACAAAAAAAAGAAAGAAACATTTTCAACACCCTATATAAAGACATATGAATGAAGGCAACTTTAATCCATTTTGCCAAATAATAGCTATATAGCTTTAAGACCATTAAAACCATGTAGTTACTGACACTGGCATTACAGTTTTGTTTTATTTTGTTTGTTCATAGGTATAAAATCAGTGCATGGAGAAAGAACACTAAAACTCTTTGTGCTATTTTGTTCTTATGTTTGTGACACAAATGAAGAGCAACATCTCTATGCACGTATATATATGATTAACAGGACCATATATGTAAGCTTACACATCAATCCTAGAAGCCTAAGCTCATATGAGAAGAATTGAATATGGTTGTGGTGTGTTGAAGGTCACTAGGGATTTAGTCGATGAGGAGGCTTACAATCATGCTCTGTGCCTTCCTTCTTGTGTGGTTGCACATGCAAGTGTTGCATTAAACATTGATTATTCCTATCACTATAACACTTACAAGCAATGTTGTCAAAATTGCGATTCTACCTAGACTCGGAAAGAGGGGGTGGACTCGTATCGTAAACTCGTAACGTAGAATCGTAAGAGTTTACCTACACCTGTTATTTAAGCTATTGAATATAACCATATCATATAAAATTTCATACATAGTTCATAATTCATAATCTATAATATATAAAGTTCAATAAACTCTGTAATCCATATCCATAATCTATGTCTATAATCCATAATATATAATCCAAATCAACATACAAAATTCAATAAACTCTGTAATCCATAATATATAATCCAAATCAATATACAAAGTTCAATAAACCCTGTAATCTATATGTCATAATCCATAATCCATAAGATATAATCCATCACACATAATACATAATAATCATTCAGTTAACATAGCAAACTCTCAATATAAATTCAATAAAAATCATCAATTCCACGACTATCATCACTACCAGAATCTTGATCATCTTCTATATAATCTCCACCTATCTCATTCTCATTCTCATTCTCATCATTATTATCTTCTTCTTCATCTTGGAAGTCATCATCAAATTCCATATTGTTAAATTGTTCACCAGTACTAGTACCACCAATATTAGCATCAAGCTGAACAACCAAATCACCAATTTCTATTGCCGCTGAAACAGGATTAACTTGAATAGGTTCAAGAACCTCATCATCTGCCTCCACATTATCTTCATTTTCCATCTCCTCAGTTATCCATTCATCATCAGAATGAATATCATCAAAATCATAAACATGAGTTCTTGTAGTTTGCTTATTTTTTAACTTCAAATTGCATATCACAAATGCCAAGTCATTCATCTTCTTTTGGTGCAGGCGATTTCTTTTCTTGGTATGAATCTAAACAAAATAAACAATGTTAATAAGTATTCTAACCCCTAAAAAAATTAAAATGAAAATAAAGAAAGAAAGCAATTTATAATTTTACAATTACTTACCCTTTCAAAAGCACTCCAATTACGTTCATATCCAGAAGAGCTGCAGCATAAGCTAAGAATGCGAATTGCCAATCTTTTAAGTTCTGGGCATCCATCTCCATAAGCTTCCCACCATTCTGCTGGGGCCAACTGTGTTCTTAATGTTTGTGCAGAACCACAACTAAACATGCCCTTTGCGAAATGGAATTCGACCAATGGGAACTCAGTTTTGTCTCTTTCTCCCTTATCTTCAACTAGTCTTGCTACGCATTCATATAGCCCTTGCTTAACTGTATAATCAGCTTGGAAGTCAGTGTTGAAGTGGAAATGAGGATTGAGGTAATACGCAGCTGCATGTAAAGGCCTATGCAATTGAGCATCCTACCTTTCGTCAATTATGTTCAATACAGGCTCATAGCTGCAATAATCAACAAACAATCAAGCTAAAATGTATTAAAGATAAAGACACTAATATAAGGTATATATGTTTGTATTTACCTCCTTGAAACATTATTAAAGTTCATCTTAATTTTTGCCTTTGCACCTTCCATTGCTTCATATATGAATCCCATGGCTGGTTTTTCCTCTGAATCCACTAAGCGAAGAACTTTAATAAGAGGAGCAGCAGCTTTAAGGCAAGTAATCATATTCCTCCACAACCGGTTATCCATAACACTTCTTGCCACTTCCTTCCCATCTTTGGTAGTAGAAAATTTGCTATATTTCCATTCCTCAGAATTAAATAGATTTATCAATGCCGCTTTATGGTCATTAAGACAACCTAATGTCAAATAAGCAGTGGCAAAACGAGTCACAGCTGGCCTAATCAAGTCTCTCCCTTTTGTGAATTTTCTTAACATATTGATAAGCATTGATCTTGCATAAATGTAAGTTGTAATTCTTCTGCCCCTACTTATGGTTTCTTTATGCAACTCTATTTTCTTTTCCAAGTCCTCCAGCATCAAATCAATGCAATGAGCTGCACATGGTGTCCAATACAGGTGTTTTCTTTTCTCCATTAATTTTTGTCCAGCTGCCTTGTAATTTGCAGCATTATCAGTTATTATTTGTACCACATTCTCCTCTCCCACTTTCTCAACAACATCATCAAGCATCTCAAACACTTTGTCAGCGGTTTTAGAAATATGAGAAGTGTCTAGTGAATATAAAAACACGGTCCCTTTAGGACTATTAACCAAAAAATTACAAATGGAACGCCTCTTATTATCCGTCCACCCATCAGACATAATTGAACAACCCATTTTTTTCCATTCTTGTTTAAACTCTTTAAGCATGGCATGTATGTTCTTAACTTCCATATTCAAGTATTTTTCTCTAATCTCATGATAGGATGGAGGCTTAAACCTTTGGCCATATCTCCCAATAATCTCACACATCTTAATAAACTCAGGGTTTTTTACACAATTAAAGGGAATGGCACTTGTGTAAAAAAATCGGCCTACTTGTTGGCAAGCTTCTTCCCTAATATCTTTCTTGAACATGTGATTAATGGTAGATTGTGAACTACCTTGGCCACCGCTATGTTTTTTGGGACCTTTCAATAAATTTAAAAGGTTTTGGGAATTTGAATGTCCTTGAGTGCCTAGAGTTTCTTCTTCACCAACATCAACCCATTGTTTTTTCCTTTTAGATGATGCACATTTAGCATCAATAACATGTTGTAAAATCTGTGCCTTAACATCTTCTGGAACACTAAGACATGATTCAACATCTATTTTGGTACCAGCTAAATGATGTTTAAACCTATAGACTCCTCCAATATAAGTCTTGCCACAATAACTGCATTTAACTTTTTTACCATCTCCACTAACATCCATCCCATGTTTCCACCCTATATCAGATTTATTACCAGGAAAATTCTTCCTTCCAGCAGCTACATTTTTTCCAGTAGGGACTGATGGAGCACTTGCACTTGAAGACATATTTCCTTTGATTTATTACAACAAAACAAAGATGAATAAATGTAGGAGATCAATTCATAGTTCACACAATATGTTTTATTTGTTCAAAAATGGAAAAATCTTATATTCACTCATTAATCATGAAAGTAGACAATGTAACCACTAATGAGAATCATCAATTCATAATATGACAGTAAATCCTTGCATCTCATACAAATTTAACTAACCATCTAATACTCTTGGCCAAAACAAAGAATTAAAATGATAGACATTCATATAAAGATCAAGAAGAAAAAAAATGGAAGACATTTATACACTGTAATATAAAATAATTCTGATCAAACTTAACATCTTCATTGCTATATGCCTATATCTAAATAATTGTTCAGTAAATGCAAAGGGTAGCACAAGATATCTGCATATAAGCAGCTAAGGAGCTCAGACAGAATAGATTTCTTATACATTCTGCAATTATTTTATCTAATTTGCACCTAAACATATACCATTTGAAGCAATGAAGCACCATTCCATTTCAAAGCATAGCAAATTCAATAGAATATAAGGATAACAAATTGCACAAAAACATAACGAAACAGAACAGGAACGAGCAGCTGCAACACTATTCCATTTCAAAGCATCTATTTACCATTCCAATCAATGAAACATTATTCCATCATAAGCAACTAAGGAGCTCTGAAATTACCTGGTGGAAGAAGGAATGAGACGGACTGGATGAGCTGAGACGTGAAGGTGAGAGGCAGAGGCAAAGTGTCAGCTTCACTGGCAAGCGAGAGGCAGAGGCAGCGGCAGAGCACCGTCAACGTCAGGCGAGAGGCAGAGGCAAAGTGTCAGCTTCACTGGCAAGCGAGAGGCAGAGGCAGCGGCAGAGCACCGTCAACGTCAGGCAAGAGGCAGAGGCAAAGTGTCAGCTTCACTGGCAAGCGAGAGGCAGAGGCAGCGACAGAGCACCGTCAACATCAGGCGAGAGGCAGAGGCAGCGATAGAGCATCGTCAACGTCAGGCGAGAGGCAGAGCACCGTGAGGAGAGAAGCAGAGCACCGTAAGTCGAGTGGCAGATTGTAGACCGCAGAGGCGCAGACCACCATGAGCAATGAGGAGAGAGGAAGAGCTGTCAGCTGTGAGAGCATAGTGTGTAGTGAAGAGAGAGGAAGAGCAGTGAGAGGCTGAGAGCACGGTCAGGCGAAGGCGTAGGAGGACTGTAACGTTCATCGGCCAGAGGATTTCGCGACACAGCGTTCACGGCTTCTAGGGATTTCGTTTTGCCTTTCGAATTCAAATGCTTCTGCTGCACTGTTTCTATAATGCGTCTTCAGTCTTCACACTTCAGAGTTCAGGCAGGGTCTTCAGCTTTCATCTTGTTCTTTTTTTTTTTTTGCCCACCGGTGGTTTGTTTTCTTTTGGGCTGAACCATTTTCTTTTGGGCTGAAGTGCTGCTGAACCATTTTTTTTTTGGGCAAAGAAAATGAGAGATTTAATTTTGGGCTGCAGAAATGGCCCATAAGATAGAATCGGCTAACTCGGTCAAACTCGTCGATTCTAACGATTCTATGCGAGTCAGCACCGAGTTTGACCGAGTTAGCATCGATTCCGATTCTACTTACGATTTAACACGAAAATGCTACCTAGGATCATAAAATCGTCGATTCTAACGAGTTAAATCGCGATTTTGACAACATTGCTTACAAGCCTAGTCACCTCGTGGTAGTTAGTTGTGCAAAAGCCCAGAAAACTTCCTTATTCTTTGACTCTTCATTGTAGGAGGTCTTTAACAACTCTGCTTCTCAACATTTCATAATATTTAGAAAATTAAAGTCTTTTTTAATTTGGAAGCTGACTTAATATCCTACTTGTCATAAAGGCACTCCACATCACCTTTTCACAAACAACGTTAAAAGACCAACTAATAGTAGGGATTAAGTTAAAATATTTTTAACTATAAAGATTGATTTAAAAAAATTAGAATATGAGGACCAATTTATAAACTCATATAAAATATAGTGACTTTAACGATTAATTTTTCTAGTATTTTTTTCCTCTAGTGCAAAATGTATTTTTATCTATATTATTAACATTAAATTTTTTTATTATATCAATACAAGTGCTTTCTTTATGAATAAAAATATGAAATGCTTTGGATGTATATTTTATTTTTTTATTATCAACATTTTCAGGAAAATATAATTTTTACTTTTGACATTGCATACATAAATCTAATTTTTTTTTTCACTTATATCATACTTTTATTAAAGTTTTAATATTAAAATGCAAAAAATTCATTGTAACTCTTTTTTTAATTTTTTTTTTCATGAATTCATCATCAAAATAACAAAAACTTTAAAAAATTTCTCACTCTATTGGTGTCACAACTTCAATTCAACAATTGATATATTATTAGTGATGTCTTTGTTTTATAATGGTAATATTGGAAAAATAATTTATGAGTTATTATATTCCATTCATTTTATTATAACTTCTAAACAATATACTAACTTTAACCATTGCGTTCCATTTCACGCCATGACATTCCATCAATGGCTATTCCATTTCTTTCTTTAACAATCTCTCAAACATATTCTTACTTTCAAGGTACTATCATTATTTGGTTTGCATCTTCTTAAGAATGCAAGTGAGTCAACGTCCATGATATGACAAAGGCATCCTATCCTGGCTAGCTCAGTTTGAAGCTTTCTACACATGTTGTGCCTCCCATGGTGTCCATTGAGCTTTCGCTTCCCATTTCTTTTCTTGAAGGACACATCATATGGCAAAACCCTTTACACCTATGAAATAATTGCTTATTAATCACAAAGTACCTATAGCTTATTTCACTACCTTCTATTGCGGAAGTCTATGTTAGATTTTTAATAAATATTTATGTTAGGCTTTGACCTCCATGGCCATATGAAAAAACATAGTAATGTAGGGCAACCAGGGGGAGAAGGGAAGATTAATAAGAAAGGGAGAAGAGATTGAGAGAAGAAGAGAGGGGAGGAGGAGAAACACTATGTTAACAATATAGTTTTTATTCAATATCAAAATATTCCACTTAACAACTTGATAATTAAGGTTATATACAGAGAACCCTATCACAAAATAAGATAATTAAAATATGAAAACATGAAATCCTAACAAATAGATAAGCATATCCTAACAAAATATTTAAATGCAAAATAATTCAAATTTCTAGATTTATCCTAATTTAGTAAATCTTAAAAGAATAATAAAATTTCTATGTTTATCCTTAATAACTAAGTTACAAACAAATGATAAAATATTTCTTATTTTATTCTATATTATTCTCTCCTGCTTAGAGAAACCTTGTCCTCAAGTTTTGAAGTATAGAATAGAGAAATCTATTTTAACACTTGATGACTGACAACGAACATGAATGATAAAATTGATAACAGAAGCAATTTTTAGTCCTCTAGTACTTTAGGAATAACATAGTCAATTTAGCATAGCTCAAGAGGATGAATTTAAATGTCATCTTCTACAATTTGAGATGTAAATTTATAATGTTGTAAGGAATTCTCATAAACTTCACATCTTACATTTGCTTCCAATTTGTTTCATAACCTATTACGTTATGTTCTGATAGGAAATTAAGGGGTTCCACTGTAATTACTTTATGATCCTCTATATCAACTTTATCTATTGCATCACTATCATATAAAAAGTCATGTTCCATATTGATTTGGTTAAAGTTATTTTCTTCACTAGCTAAATACTCTAGGTTGTTGTTGAAAAGTTGTATACTTCTCTATTTATTAGCACTCTGTAGTTTATCAACACAATGATCAATATGCTTTCTAAAATCTTTGAAGATATTTTGAAAGTCTTTGATATTTTGTTTCATAGTAACTTGAACATTAGTATTTTACTTTTAAGATTACAGTTTGTGGGTTTTAGCCAATGGTTAAAATGGACCCAAGTTGCCCCTAATACAAAGTTGGAGACTTAACTTAATAAGCTTGACCTGATGATAGCTAATGCTCCACGAGAATTACACCCAATAAATAAGTAACAATTAGGGCAAAGTTTTCATAGTAACCTACCGAGAGCAAACTTATGCTTAAAAACTATTACCAACTTCTATGAACCTGACTAACACTTTATAATTAAAGACTAATAAGATTTTTAAGGAGCAAAGAAAAGAAAGAAGGAGTTACGTTGAGTTATTTCAAAGCCAAAAAATAGTAAGAATTCCCTAAAATACTTCCCTATAATTGCAGGAAGCGGGTGCTTTTGGGCAAATATATTTAGAGTAGTGTTTTCCAACAAGATTCAGGTAAAGGTGCACGGGTAGAGGGAAGAAAAGCTTAGGTTTTGATGCCATGTAGGACAACCAAAGAGAGAAGGAAAGATTAATGAGAAAGGGGGAAGAGATTGAGAGAAAAAGAAAGGGGAGGAGGAAAAATATAATTTTAACAATATATTCTTTATTCAATATCAAAATAGTTAGTTAATCAACTTAATAATTCGACCTATATATACACAACCCTATCACAAAATAAAATAATTAAAGAAAATGAAATTGCGAAATCTGAACAAATAGATAATCATATCTTAACAAAATATTTAAATGCAAAATAATTCAAATTCCTAAATTTATCCTAATTAACTAAATCCTAAACAAATAATAAAATCTCTATACTTATCCTTAATAACTAAGTTACAAACAAATAGTAAAATATCTCTTATCTCATTCTCCATTTCATAGTCTACATAAAGATTATATGATTTAAAGGGTTTTAATATATTAATAATCACCAATAATTAAGGATAGTTTTTTGGCCATCGTGTACCTATTTTAATTATGAGATGTACATTAACCAAAGTTATTGCACCTCTTAAGATTCACATTAGTTATTTTGTATATGAATGATCATTTACTTAATGACATAAAGTAATAAGGTTCATAAATATTAAAGGAAAGGGAAGATTAATGACTCTTTGATGGGTTGAGTCCTAAATGCTATATATATATATATATATATAGGCTATTGGTCCCTCTCTTCATTCATTATTTAAGTTGTATGACTTCCATTATTTAGCAAACATAATAGTTTGAGTGAACAGAGAGAAAGCAAAGCTGATATATTCTAACTAACATTTTGATTCTTGTTGTAAAGTTTAAGGTTAATTTCATATCTCAGAGTATTTGTCGTAACCAACCTTTTGGCAGAAATTTGAAAAAAAGAGATTAAATTGATTCCTAAATGAATCTTGAAAATTCATCTACTGGAGTCTTCACTAAAATTTTTAACAAAAAATTTTGGAAAACCAAATTGAAACAAAAAGAAAAGGCAAAATGGTATGTGAAAATAGAGATGAGTTTGGGAGTTTATTTGAGTGTGGGGAAGGTGTTAGACACCCCATAACACCCATTCATAAGTACGATTACCTTAAACTAGTCAAATGAGATAGAATATGATTTTAAATTTATCTCAATTACCCTTTATTGACACGTATGTACGTTAAACAAAGAAGACAAAAACAACAATAATGAAAGCAAACATATAGATATTTATAAAGGGCAGACTTGATCTAGGATGAATGCCTAAAGCCTACGTAGCTTATAATAGGGATCAAAGTCCACGTAATTTGACCTATAAATGTGTGACAATTGGTTAGTGTCTTTTAATTTTTGTGAAAAGAATAAGAAGGTTCGAATTAAACAAATTTTCATAAATAGAACGAGATTGAAATTCAATTTGTGTGTTTTAATTTACAAAACTTGATTAATCTCACTCTCTTGCTTTCTTCATTTTATCTCTTCTTAATTTTTTGTTTATTTTTGTAATTTTAAATTTTATTTTGAAATTTAAATGAAATGATAATAGGAAAAGATTCTTAATATTTTTGAAGTTAAAATTTTATTTTGAAATTGAAGTGAGATTATAATGGAAAAACATTTTTTTTTGGATTTTTGAATTTATGATTTTTTTTTTTAATTTTTGAAATGACAATTTCTTCATTTGAATTTGAAAGAGACTAGATTATATAAGGGAAACACTTCTATATTTTTTTTATTACAAATAATGGGCAAAATAATCATTTTTATTATCTTTCAAGATATGAGGAGACTAAAGATCTTATGCGACTTTTACTTTTTAATTCTCAGATGCTTGAAGAGATTAAAGATCTCACACAACAATCTAAAATGTGGAAAAAATTATTTATGATTTTTATTTTTATTTTTGAGGTTATATATATATATATATATATATATATATATATATATATATTTATTTATTTAATTATTTAAGATTAAGATTCTTTTTTCAAACTACCAAGGGAAGACTACTTGGATTTTCGAGATATATGACACCTTTATTTTCTTACCGAGGGAAAAATGAATAATAATGACAATGAATGTGTACAAATTTTATTTACTCCCTTTTTTCCTGTCTTCTTTCATTTTTTATTCCTCTTATATATTTTATCCTTATTATTCTCTTTTGTGGTCCTTTAACAATACCATTAAAACTTGTTATGGCCCATTGTTTACCCATTGACCAAATATTTGTTCTTAAAAGCACCGTGACCATGATTTGTCATATAAAGGCTGAAAACACATTGAAATGACTTTAACAAATGACTAAGTGAATAACATGTAGGCAGTGGGACAAGTACACAGTAATAAGATCACAACCAACGACTTGAAGAGCATGTTCTCTTAACACTTTAAGCTAATGTGCACCTCAGGACAATGAAAGTCAACCCAGAGAACAAAAATGGAATAGGAAAACAATGCATAGTGCACTATAATGGGATACATTAGATCATAGCTAGATCAAAAGTCGATCACACTAGAAGAAAGAAAAAAATACATATTAGCACCTATCATGCAGCTTGAGCAATTATCCTTCTTTGCTTTCTATTTCTTCACTTTGGAAATGGGTTTTTTCTTCACCCTAAACCTTCTGGTTTCTTCCCCTTACCTCAGTTCTTTCCCCCCTTTCAACTTTTCTCTCTCAGCCTTTCTCAATCTATCTTCTATTCCTTATCGTAGCCATCGAAATAAACTTGCCATCTTTCCTACTTTCCTTTCTCTTTTACAACTATTATCCCATAAATGAGCTTCATATCTCCCTGTCCATCTATGCCGGGTGACACTGTGGTAGATGGAGGTGCGTTGGCCAAAGGTGCCAGTGTACTTCTTAGGGGATGGCTCGACCTGAACCAGTGCCTGTTTTTACGACTCTGTTTGTTCGGCAACAACTAAGCCTACGAGGAAGCTAAAGGTTATGTTTTTGAGTTTAGAATCAAATATGTTGGCAGTGGAGAACTAAGGAGTAGGTAGTGGGGGTGTCGCAGCTGCTGCCGACATAACGATGGAGCTGCCTAAGAAGTCCTCGAATTTGTGGCAACCGGCGAAGACCGAGAGGTTGTTTTTTGTTGCACCTCCTCTGATGGTTGCCTTCAATGATGCATTGACAGTGCTATCTCCTCTTGTACTGTCTTGATGCTTTCCTTAGAGTTGGAAAATAGAGAGCAATGTCCCTTCACACCTTCTTCTTTACTTTTTCTTTTTTTTGCTTGCTAACTCCCTCCTTTGCTCTTTTTTCGTTGCTTCCCCACGAGCTTCTCCTTCTCTGTTTCATAACATTGAAATAGAAGTGTACAGAGAGAAGCTTTGTGTCTTTCAAGCTCACAACTTTCCCCTTTCCTCTCAAGCTCTCCTTTTTTCTTCTTTCAAACTCACTTTTTCCCATTGTCTTTCCGCTTTCCACCCATTTTTCTTTCTCTCGGTTCCCTTTATAATGCAGAGCCAAGCTTCCATGTAACCGAGAAAATGAGGCTCTGAAGGCAAAGTCCAAAATCTAACTCCTTTTCCTTTTTTCCTCTTCGATGACAATGAGTTGAATAATAGCCTAGGAGTTATCTGCACCTTTCCATTTCTGTCTTTCTCTCTTAACTCAAGTCCCTTTCTTTTCTTTCTCCTACTTGCTGCTTAAGTCCTTCCTCTACTTTATGTTCGGTCTCCCTCATTCATTGAATAGGAATAGGCTTCATATGGTTCAAAGTGCAAAGATGAGTTTGTCCTCTTCAGTATTGACCATATCAAGTCTCTTTCAATCTCTCTCTTGGTTTTTCTCATTAGAAAAGATGCTTGAGGAGTCAACATCCTAGCCTACCAGGAATTTTCTTTATTCTGCATTGTGTTATTTTGCCTTGTGTTTTGGCTGAGGAAAAAGACCACTTTAATCACAACCTCAACATGGATATTCTAAGTGTGCGGCCTATAGACTAGAAGGTATTTTACATAGATCCAAGTTTGGAACTATTATACTTATGTTATTTTTAAAAAAAAAAATTTCTTATTTTCTTTTATTTAAAAAATTTTAATTTTGTTTTTCAAATTTCATTTTATCATTTTATATTTTGTATTTTGTATTTTTTTATTTTTAGAATTTTTTTTAAAATAGGCTGTTCATAGTATTAATTAATTATGTTCTATAATAAAATTATTCTTATTTGTTTACACATAGTTTGGTTTAAGTATTGTTTTTAGCATATGAATTGTAATTATAATAAAAAATTTAAAGTTTAAAAATATTTCTTTAGTCTAATGGTAAGGTTCCACCTTCTATTGTCACGTGGAACGCTCTTCTTTTATGCTGCTTCTCACCGTCTCCATATGAAATTTTTTATGGAGCCTGTAAGTAACATCGTCCTTTCTTGATGTCCAATGCAATGAAAATTTCAGCCTGGTAACTTCAAATTTTTCTGCTGGCTTGGTCGAATATGGACTTGATTGTTATATGGTAAAAAGAAGTTACCGTCGCTCAAATCGTAGGGATAAAGTCATATTTGGACAAAAATACTCTGGAATGATTTTAAACTTCGAAGGTACATAGCCAACAGTGGAAAAATAACAGCTTATTCGGATAATGAACTTCTCCGCTCTCCTTCCGAATCGAATCGTGCTTGTCAATTCGTACTTATTTCAACTAGTTATCTGAGTCATATCAACCTAATCAAAATGAAAATTTTCTTCCTTTGTAGGAGACCATCACCGAGCAAGGGTACAATCAAGTTGGTGCTCAAGTCCCAACTCCCAAGATCACTATGGCTCAACAATGCCACCATGCAAGCACCCGGATCAGACAAAGAAAAGTTCCAACCATTTTTCGGCAAGCATAATTTTGGGGTCGGGACCAGTGGATCCTTAATAATCTTTCAATCTATGACTAAGACGGGGCCGTATGAAAGATAAAATCTTATTTCTTGACTTATTCATGGTGCATACCAAGTCCGTAATAATATAGCAGAGAACGAAGTGAAAAAAAAAACAGGGTAAAGCAAATCCCAAAAATCACAAATATGTTTTCAAAAGAAAACAAAAACATACAAGTTCTCTATGGACATAACCCAGAATAAAAAGAAGTCAATACAGAACGTGACTGATATGTGCAATCACCATGCATTTGCATACAATCCCATTAAGACAATCATATTTTACTCGCAAAGGAAAGACCTTCGTTTGCAAGCTGATCCAAATCCTGCACTGGTGGCTGAACCCTAGCAACCTTGGCAATTGCCTTGTTCTCCTCAGGAGTTCCACTCTCCAAAAAGGCCCCAACAACTTTCCCGTCTTTGATCCAGTAGGTTCCAAACTTGGGCTTTGGTGACTCCGGCTTGCTGTCTCCAAATAAAACTGTGTCGCCAACATTGTCACCATAGAATTGCCAAGAAAGATCAAAGGAACGAGAATAGAAGTATGGAAGGTAATCATAGTCCTCAATTGTTTTTCCATCCTCAGCTGCCTTGATGGCCTACACAGAATTCATTATCATCAAATATATATGACATATCAGCTTAAATAGTATTTGACAAGAGACAACCATTTGGGGGACGAGAAAACAATTGAGCATATATCTGCTCAGTAGCTTAAGACATTCCATATTCATGGTCCCAAAAAAATTTCCAGTTATATGACGCATCGAGTTTTGAGCAGTAATTGGAGAAAGAAACATATTAAGGAAGCTACTAACCTTCACAGCCTGCTCTGCTGATTTACGAGCATGATCAACATGTTCAACTCTTCTCAACTCACCATACAATTTTAATGGGAAAGTAGCAACATCACCAACAGCATATACGTCAGGAACACTTGTTTTAAAGAAAGCATCAGTCTGCAACAAATAAAAAGTACCATCTCGGATATCAATGACAAGATGCAATTATACTTGAGTAACTGTTTTGTGGATTCTCATTGAACCTACGGATATAGTATCATCACTGACCTTGATCCCGCCTTTCTCCTCTTCAACCTGCCCTTTGAATAAAGCTGTCTGAGGCCTTCCTCCAACACCAACCACAACAATATCAGCTTCCAAAACCCGGCCATCCTTCAGTTTGACTTCTTTTACCTAAATGAAAGAGGAAAATCATGATACTGACTTAGATTAGCAACTTTAAAATTTCATCTAATTGAAGAATTTAGAGTGAACATCGAAACATACCTCTCCATTTTCATTAGAAGTGAACCCAACAGCAACAGTTCCTTTAATGATTTCGACCCCCTTATTCTTATAATATCCCTCATAGAAAGCAGCTATACCAGATGTGAAAAGTCGTGGCACTGCAACAACAGTTCACAACTTCAGAACTTAAGAAACAGCAACAAACGGGTGAGATGTGAAACAGTAATAGATCTCCACTTACTGCACCAAGGTTCTGGGTAGACCATGGTGACATTGATATTATTGAGTCTCAACACTGCACTAAGCTCCAAACCAATGTATCCTCCCCCTACAACCACAGCTTTCCCATTCTTCTTTCCTTTGATTGCCTCATACAGAATATCTGCATCTTCAACCTCCCTCAAGTAAAAGATGTTCTTGGCATCAGCTCCTTGTGTACCAAAATCTGTCAACCTTATAACCTGCAAAATAAGAGCAAGAAGTATCAATATACCCAGAAAAGTTGGAAATCATGGATGTGGAATAATCATATTCTCCTATGTCCACAAAAATTCTTACCGTAGAGCCAGTGGCAATAATCAAAATCTGGTACTTGATTGTTTCTCCTGCAGCGCTGATCAGAGATTTTGCAGCAAGATCTGCTTTTACTATTTCTGTGCTAAGGATTAACTCTATCCCTGCAATCACCAGTTGAATTTGCATGAGAAAATTATTGTTAGGTTCGCTTCCATGTTATATATTTTCTCTATCGTTCACTTGACTAGATGGCCCCAATATTAAATCAATAACCCATCCAATAAACATGCTATATAAAGAAAAATCAGTGAGAAAGCCTGCATTACCTTTCTCTTTGTACCACTCGGGAAGCAATCTTTCTCCTCCACTTCCAACACAGACATGGAATCCAGGAAGTCTAGCAGGAGCTGCAAAACCCAAAATGTGACATGATATTAAACATAGAGAGAGACAAACAAGACAAGCTTATATTTAATGAAGCAACAGAAATTAATAGACCAGGATTAACAACAAAGAAGGTAGCTTTCATTTAATTTCAAATGTTAAGAAAATTTAACAAAGATGCTTACAAAATTACAGTAATAGAAGCTGTTAGCACAAAGAATAGATCCAAGAGAGGGAGGGGAGAGGGAGAAGAAATAAGGAAGAAAAAAGGAACAGATGCACTCATAATGACAATAGATACTTACACTCTGGAAATAGATAAGCCTTGCTCAATGCAGGACGTTCATAAGGTGCGACCTGCACAAATATACAATGAATAAGGGAATATGTAGGGGAAATAACGCATGTGAGTGCAAGTAAAAGACAATAAGTTTCAAAAGAACAATCGGCAGAGAGCACCAACACAGATACAGTGAATAAAATGCCTTGCACACAAAAACATGCTTTTGTAGAAATCTTTCTCTTTGTCTAGAAAGGGATACGATTTAGTTATCTCATGCCCCAGTGAAATTGATGCTTGCATAGCCTTTATAATACGGTATACAGGAAATATATATTCTTATCAGAGTAAACAGAATACTTTTTCTTAATAGGCACAAAATTAAAGTATAACGGCTGAGTAACAATGAAAACTGCAGCTTGGAGGTCAGGTCCAACGACTGACAGAGATCAAGTCTATAAACAATACCTTCAAATGCAACCAAAATTTATTACTGTCTTGTAAGATAATACGTCAATATTTAATACGGTGGTATGAACAATTATGATCTGATCAATTTCTAATTTGTAACCAATAAAAGAAAAATCAAGGGAAAAGCAATCATGATTAGCATCTTCCCACTAAGGTGCGCTTGTAAAGTTTTCAGAATGAAAGGAAAATGATATTAAAACTGGGAAATTGTATGCATGTAGAAGTTAATTCTTATGCAATGATCAATGCATAAAAATTCTACCGCTTCTTTGGATATGATTGCCAGCTCCCCAGGCTTAAGGCCTTGTTTGGCAAACTCTCTTGCTGCGTACCCCTGCAATATTGTGCAGATGTTAGCCACAGTGAATGAAAATTAGGACGAAGACATAAGCCACTATAAAGGAAAGTTTTCAGGCAAGGAAGCTTGAATATATTCTTGCTATGTGGACAGCAATAATCATGTCCTAGCATAGGTATCAAACAGAAGCAGTTGCTATATTATATGCATTTCCAAATTGCAGTGCTGTCCCATGCAGTGCAAGCCTTAGGAAACACCGTCAAAAGTCGAGAATCTGGGTTTTATTTGAACCATACCAATGCAATTTCATTTCAAAGCTTTAAAATATAAAACACGATATATTTACAAGTTCCTGGGGAAAAAATAAAACAAGGAACCCAAAGTTAGCTTTGGTGAAGTGGTTGCATCCAATTATTCGTAATTCTTAACACATCGTATCGATATCAAGCTAAGAATTGACTAGGTAACACCCAATTGGTTGAGAAAAAACAACGTTCGCACAATTCCGAAATCTCTGCGCTGCTTCGACCGGTAAGTTCATACCGATCAACAATATACTACGCAGGAATTCCAAAGATCGGTATAATTCGACAAGAAACAAACAGGAAGACAAAGTAAAAGCGAAAATAAGAAGTATTAGGAGTTAAGAATTAAACGGAGAATTCACACAGCAATAATCATACAAAGGAGGATTGATGATAAAGGAACTCACAGCGGCAACTCCTCCTCCGAGGATCACGTACTTGAAGCTCTTCGCCATGGACGATCGGCACAAATCTACGTAGGATGAAATGACAGCTATAGACCGAGAGTTTGTATCAGTGGGAGATGAAAAAGGCGATGAGGTACAGACAGCGCCATTGGTCAGATGATTTTATAGGGCAACTACTCCGCTCCTTGGCCCGTTTTTCTATTTGTTGAGTTTTTTATTTTCTTTGGCGATTGAATTTTGAGGTTATTTTGGGCAGCGCCTGTGTGCATGGAATAAAAACGACGTGGCTAGATCGTTGACCGTTCGCCGTTGCTGACTGTGCAATTGCCACGTCCATTAAAATTAAAACGATCCGTATACATGTTAAAATTGATATAATGAGAATAATAATAAAAATGAGTATTAAAATAAGAATAAAAATAAAAATATTAAAATTTTATTTAATTAAAAAAAATAAAATATATAGTGTGAATATTTTATTATATTATTTCTTAACATAAAATAAAAAAAATAAACAATTTTTTAAATTATTAATTAATAATATAATTATATATTAATATGTATTTAATTAATAATATAATAATTAATATAATAACATATATTTAATAAATTAAATAAATAATAATAAATTAGAGTTTTAATATATCACATTAATATTTTTATTTAAAAATTATTATAAATAAAAATATTTTCATTAAATATATTTTTATTTTTAAAAAGTTAATATTATTTTATAATTTTAATTAAAAAAATAATTTTTTGTTATATAAAGAAGAATAAATTTTTTTAAAAATAAAAATAATAATTTAATCTATTAACCAAAAAATAAAATGAAAGCACATTTCCATTCTTTTATCTTAATCATAGCAACCAAGAACTCATTCGGCTGCCAGAGGTCCGTTTGGACACAAACATGAGACTTCAATATCTCAATATGTATATTTTTTTTAAAAACTTCCGTACCTCAATATTATTCTACAATTTCGGCCACAAACTAAATAATAAAGTCTAGAAGTTCCCCGAGGCTAGGGATGAAGGGTGATATAATCAAATTATCCGACTTTATATATATATATATATATATTAAATTCATAGATTCACCCCGTCACTTCTAACACATGGAATTTAATTATATTGATGATGTGGGTAGTAGAAGGGATTTGTATTTTTTTTTATTACATTAGAAAAAAGAACATAAGATGATTAAAGTTCATGATAAGTTTTAAGTTTTATTTAAAAATGTAAAATTTATTTAAATAATAAATCTCACTCATTTTATGCTTTTTTAATATAATAAAAAAAAAGAGAAAATTCTAATGCACTCAAAATTTTGGACCGTGCGGCCAGAGAACTGAAACTCGACTGTAGATACCGAATTCTGGCCTTTTGCAGTATAAAAATGATAGCCAAACCCAATGCAGAATCCAGGTTTACGTCCAGGTTCATGAACCCGCGAGTAGATACTTTCCAAAGGTCCACGTTAACTTTCTCTTATCTCTGATTAGCAAGTATTTAATGCAGCAATTAAATTGGAAAAATGAATGGGTAAAACTTTATTAAAATAATGATTATAGTTTTCACTTCACCATCGAAGCCAAAAAAACAAAAAACAAAATGCAAAGGGAGGGATGAGGTGATAAGGACAGTTGTCATATTAGACGGACTACTTGGAGGAACCAGATCGACATATGCTGTATCATAATTATTTTTCTTTTTTTATCGTTAATTATTTTGTCATTCAAAATTTGGTGCGAAGTCAAAAGGCGAACCAATAATATGGGGTGGTTGACTAATTGCGTCATGGGTGATGACAATTGTTTGTTGGGTCAGACAAGTCCTTATTTTCTATGTACTAAAAGTTGAAACCTCAAACAGGTTTATTAAACAGCATGGATCCGGTCCGCTTGACCGTAGCTACTATTGTAAGCTGCAGTTGTAAATTGGTTTTGATTATACGAGGGCAAAGTGCGTAACAGCAAAGTGTAGTCTTCTATTAATAAAAATTCGCAAAGCGTGGGAAGTTCTGGTTGGCAGCAACTAGACGTTCCCAATGTGAGAACGAAAATTTACGGAGAATTAAAATGATCATATTCTGTTCCCATACCGGCGTAAACTCCACTGTTTTGTTGTCGGGAAGTGTCTGTTTCGGCAAGTGTTTTTGTATCGACAGATTTGAATTGCTTGCAGTCGAATTCGGATTTCCTCAGGTAATATTGGAAGAACTGTTCCTTTTATAGAATAAGGATTATTGGACCTAAATTATATAATTTTTAATTTTTGTATAAAATATATTCTTTTAAAATAAAAAATAATTTTTTTATAGATAAATATATATTTATATTTTAAATTTTTTTTATAAAAAATAATATGTAATTAAAAAATTAAAAAAATTAAATTATTTTTAACCTCGCACATTTTATTTTGTATATTCTAGAGTTTATTTTTTTAATTAAATATTATTATGTATAAAAGAATAATTTACAATATTAAAAAATATTTTAAAAAATAATTATTTTTTAATTTTTAAAAATATATTTTATATAAAAATTAAAAATTATTAAATCTAAATTCAATAACCCTTGTCTATTAATGCAAAAAATAATCCCCATTAATTACTGAAGATGATCCGCGCGCCAGTCATCACAAGCTAACTGTGCCTGCAGTTAGCTATTTATTTTACTTTTTAATTTGAAGACAAAAATAACAGCGCAACTCGACTTCGTTGGCCAAAGCTTTTGAAGACTTTACTTGATCTACTCACGACACGACACCTTGTCTGTTTTCTTTATCTGTTTTGGGCTTGTGCTTAATGCGTTGGATTTATAACTTGTTATATTTAGGAAAATTTATGCTTAAAAGACAAATAGTTTAACGTATTCCTTATAAAGGGTTTTGGACTTTAAAATCAACTTTCATTTACTTTAAACAACCTTTGATTGGGATTCAAAGATTCAATATTATTTGGTTGAAGAGCGTGTTTATATATTTAAACCGGAGTTTGTCTCATAAATAATTTTACTTACTTTAACATTTGATTTTCTCAAAAATTACTATTACTTTTTGAATTATTGTTTACACAAAAATTAAAAATAATTATTTTTATATTTGATGAATTATATTATGAACAAAAATTAATTATAAAATAAAAATTTTTAAATATAAATCATAGTTAAATAAAATTGCAGTGGACAAAAATTAATTTTTACAATTAAATTAATCTAAAATCAATTTTGTTTAATTCTAATCCAAACATCAACACTAAGATTCTTTAGAGTAAACAGAAGTTGATATTACTTTCTTCAAAATAATTTTAAATTATAAAATTTTTTATAATAAATATGTGAACTTTATGTTTTCAAATGTTTTTTTTTTCTTATATTTAAATCATGCAATAAATAGGAGTACAAGAGACTTGGGAGTTTGCGAATGAAAAAGGACAATCTTGTTGAATGGGGATAGTCATCCTTTCCTGCCATGTTAATTTGTGATATAGAAATGGGGAAATGTGGCTGCCGAACCTCACAATCTCAACTCTTTTTGCATAGGCAGTAAATCAATATGGACGGGTCGGGTCAGGATATTGCCTATTCAAATGGGGCCAGGCCAGGGGCAAATGAGGTAAAAATGAGCTTGGGCCGCATTTACACACGGTCCGAAACAGTTTGAAGGCAAGAAACGTGGCCCGGTTCGTCTTTTACTCTAGTTGGGGACGACCATAACCGCGCGAAAGCATTCAAGATCAGAAGCTTTGCGTGGTTCATTTGACAGCCTTCCACTCCGAGTTTCTAACCATATATACTATGCCCTAACAGTAATTAACAGTGTCTAGTCTATGGAGTCAAGCGCAGATGATGAGCATGTTATACTGATTTGCAGAAACCATGATTCAATTGAAACGGAGACCGGAAAGGAAGAAATTCAGATATCAACTACTGGTATCCTCAGCTGGGATTTTCGGACAGTTCTCAGTTTTCACACTATCAAAGTTCAGGCGCATCGAAATAGGTGAGTTACTGAACACTTATACCTTCCGTTTTTCTCCCGGGAAAATGGAAGAGAAAAAAGGACCCAAATTCTTTGTTTTCCTTTTGTGTGAGAGGTAGATAAATTCTGTTGTGCAGTGTGATTTCGTTAGCTCCTAGTTCAAGTGTAATTACGGTGCAATTGTTTTCACTCTGTGCAACAGGCTCATTGAGCAATCTTCTTATTTCCGGGGCCTCCTCGGTGGGAGCTTCAGGTAAAATTAGAATTGGATAGTTACTTTTGAGCAGTAAAAATTTGCAACCTGCTTAAATAGTAGTCTATGTAGTTTCCCGTGAGCTAGGGCGTCAAAATTAGACAGACAACAAACCTGTTTAAGACGATACCAAATATTGTTGTTTTTGGTTCTTTTTGAGCAATTACTTAATGGTATATTGAACTACTAACGTCACTCAGAAAGTATTAACTTTACATTTTGGTTTTTCCTCATTATATTCAATTTGATCTTATGCTTCCAATGTTTACTTTTCTTCTTTTTTCCTTTTTGTTGGTTAGTTTGCTGTTTGTTATTTATTTCCTCTTTTATTTCTTTATATTTTTTCTTTTTTCCTTTCATCAAGGAATTCACTGCTTTTATTTGAATTTAAAGAGCACTAGAATTCTTGGTTTAATAACACGCTTCGTATAACTCCTGTAGTGAATCATGCCTGGGCTCTATCATTGTCGATTGGAATGTGCTAGCATTTATGTACATTCTGAAGTATCTCTATGGCTGCCCATTGGATATTACATCAGATAATTTCCTGTCTCTTTATGAGGTAAAATGATTTTTACTGTCTGATGTTGTTGGTCCAAGAGATACTGCCGTGTTGATGAGGTAATCTAGAACTGCAGTCTTGTTTATTTTGTCTGAGTCTTTGAGGACTTTAAGTTTGTAAAGTGTAATTCATCCTTCTACTATGTTGATATAAGGCGCAAAAAGTGTGAATGTGGAATGCCACTTCCCTAACCACTGGTTGAACACCTTTTCATTTGCTTCATGAAAGATTCATTATATTCAAGGAAGTTTTTTTTTGGGCATAAACACTATCCAGATATAATGGCATCAAACATGGTCAATCAATTGATATTCTGCAATATTAGCTATCCTTTCTGTTGAACATCAATATGTGGCTTTATAAAAAGAAGAATTGCCTATGTTTTTTAATTGTAAATATTCATAGTGTTTCTTTTGTCCAATATCAAATGGTTATATCTTGTCCCTTTTTCCCTTTGAAATATGTTATATAGTTTTTCTTTATTTCGTGCTTACATTGCTAAGTAGTCACATTTTGATGTTTTTCTTGTACATCTTAGGGTGCTCTTTATTTTGGAGTGGATACACTTCTCTTGAAGTGCAAGACATGGTTTTCTGAGATATGCTCATCGAAAGGATGCCAATCAACTCAAATGCAAATGGAGGATTTAATTCTAATCTGGAAATTTGGTTTGAATCATGGTAAAAATTACATTTGACTTTAATTAGAAATATTAACTGTCTTGCAACCTTTGACATGCTTAACTTTTGTCATTCATGCTTGACATTAACATCATGGAATTCACTCTAACCGATGAAATTTTTAATACATTGCATTTGCAGCAAGTGATTTTATCCTCGAATTGTGCACGAGCTATCTAGCAAGAAATTTTGTATGTGCTTGACTCCTATTTACTATGATGCTTGAGCAACCACCTTGTTCTTTTACATTCTTCTGTAATAGTGAATTTCCACCTAGTCAGAAGATTCTTTGTAATTTATAATCTTATGTCGCTTTAGACAAAGTAAAACAAAGACGTATACAACTCCTTGTTCCTAAATCTAGCTGACAAATTTTACTTTGTTTGTTTCTCTACTGTCTAGCAATAAGATACTTGTGGAATAAGCTCTCTTATTAGTACTGTGGAACACTTTCTCGATATGAAAATTCAAAAGGTTTGATAATAAGAAGGTGATGCAATACGGAAAAGGGTATCAACGGAAAAGCAAACAAAATATTCACACTTAAATTTCAATTTAATTTTCTATAATGAAAGGGGTAATGGCTACAATTGACTAAAGGCATATTTGGAGGAATGTGGCTAATCTACCGCTAGGCCCAACAAGCAAAAATGAACAAAGCCCATAAAGCTTTATTCAAATCCCTAATTAAATCATAAGTTGCAATTGCCCTAAATTACAAACCCCAATTCCAAAATAATAATAGCATTGTTATATCATAAAATAACTATAAACATTTTTTGTTTTTTTATCATATTGCATTAGAAGGAAAACAAAACTTTGCGGCAATGTGCACTTCATGGGATTTCGTGGTTTGTTTGGATGGAGAAGAAGGCAATCTTTAGGGGCATATCTTCTCCTTTATTTGTTTTACGGGAAATTTGTGAATTTGGCTTCCCTTTGTTGCTTGGTACATGATTTTTTTAAGTTGTTGTGGCAAGAGACTAGATAGCTATTTTACACTATTAGGCTCTTTAGGGATTTTTAAATTGTGCGCTATTTTGAGCTTTTCTTGTATTTCGTGGTCTGAGGATTTCCTATCCTCTAGTTAGTTGTAGATTCTTCTCTTTCAAATAAAATCTCTTATTGGGATAAAAATACCAGCAAGCAACCTTGTGATTTTGGCTGGGATAGTGGGTTGTGATCTCCTCCATTAGTATGGCTATTGGAGAATCTTATGCAAGAAAATGTAGCCATTTGATGTATCGCTTGCTTCACATTCTTACGCGTTTGAAGGCTTTTTTTATTCAAACTAATGCCTAATGCTGACCAAACATAGTGAGCGCTGACTTCCTCCTTCTTCAATTCTTCTTGGTTCTGAGCATACTCCATCATCTCCCTTGTTTTTAGTGCCAAACTGCATTAGATTATAGAGTACCGGAGTGAAGACTTCTTCCCCTAGTTTCCATCACTGTTGAATGTGAAGATCTATGTGAACCGAAGTGGCTGTAAAGGTGAACACCGGTATTTGTTTGGTCTATTCCATGTGACTTGTTGCTACTGGGTTCTTTCGTGGGTTGTTGTTGTATTGCTGGTGAATGTACTCTGGTAGATTGTTTATTATAAATTATTTCTTAGAAAAGTTTGTTGCTTTGATGCTATTCAAAAGTTACAAATGAACAAGATAGCCACACAAAAAGAATTAATCCACTGTCACCAAAGCTAAAATCCAGAGAAACTTTACACCCCCAAACTTTTTTTTCCTACCCAAAATCACACTTTGAGAGCTAATCTAAAACTAATGAAAGAGAATAGAAATTACAATATTAAAAGGCCACAAACATAGAATCAAACAAAATTAAATCATAATTCTGAACTGAAAGTATTTATATTCGAACCTTATTATATATTAATTATAATGAAAATAATTCATTTATTGATATTAAAAGGAAAAAACCATTCATATTCCATCACCAGTATAGAAATAACACCTGAGAATAAAAAATAAAGAATGAGAGAGGGCTAGTGAAGAAGAGAGGAAACCGAGAAGCAGAAGGGGGAAGAAACGAGAAAGAATAGACAGTTGTAGAGGAAAATATGGTGAGTGAAATGTGTAAGTAAGGCTGGAACAGAGAGATAAACAAAGTGGAAAGAAGAAACTTTGTTCGGGTAAAATAAATTAGGGAAATTACGGTGTATGAAGATAAAAAAACGAAGACACAGAATGGAAGATAAGGCTGGGCTAAGGACGTTTGAGAATCCCTGTTTTGAAAGCTTGAAACTGGGTACTGCATGTTTAATGAAAGGAAGAAGAAACCAAAACTAGAAGATAGAGGAGCTCCGTTTTTGAACAAAGGAAGGAGAAACAAAAGCAAACGAGGAGGAGAGGGTCTTGTTTTGATGAAGAATTCAAGGATAGAGCAGAAGTCACATAGACCAGAGGAAGAACAAAATGGAGAACAAGAAGCGTGTAATGTGAACGAAAGAACGAGAGACACGTGGAAGAAAAGACGGGAGAAAGTGAGAGGGCAGAGGTGAGATATTTGAGTTGCTTCCACTTGTCATATTTCTCTGTTTCATACAGGGGAAGAAATCTTCACTCCGGTGCTCTATAATCTGATGTAGTTTGGCGCCAAAAACAAGGGAGATAATTGAGTATGCTCAAAACGAAGAACTGAAGAAGGAGGAGGTCAGCATTAGGTATTAATTTTGAAAAAAAAAAAAAGGCTTCAAACATGTAAGAAAGTGAACCAAGTGATGCATCTGACGGCTACATTTTCTTACATGAAATTCTCTAGTAGTCTGCAATAGCAATGCTTGGCTTAGCTTAATGCAAGAAAGGCAAAATGTACAATTCTAATTTCAAGAAGTTCCTTTCTAGTTCCAAAAGTCAACTTGGATTTAATGTGTTCATATTAGTCTAAAGTTTGGGAGGGCATTTTGTTACATTTTTAAAGTTCATGTACCAACTTTGTAATTAGGTCTTAAAGCTTGTTTGGGATTGCTTTTGATTTATGTTTATATTTAATTTTTTTAATTGGAGTTTCATAAGAAGCAAATTGTGATTGGCAAAATCATTTGACAAACGTTTTTATCAATATTATTCTATTCAGTAAATCTATCAGAAAATTAAAAAGTATTCTTCACTGTCAAATTACTAAACTTTCCAATTAATATTATTTGAATGGGTAAATGGTTTTGCATATTCTAAGGTTAATTTCAACTGAATTTATAATTTTTTATTTTAAATATAGAAACTAAAATCACACATTTTAATCAAAAGAGATAGATTTATATATGATATTAAATAAAAATATCAAGATACATCATTCACTAAATATTGACAATTCATTGTAAAAAGGAACAATAACTTATACCAAGAAAAAGGGAGCAATATGGGAGTGAATGTGTATTTGAGAGGTTAGCTATAAAATGGAGGGGTAATTATGGTAATTGATGATGTTGACTGGGGATATTTTGTCTCTTAAAATTAACTTGTACTTCTGCTGCTTCAAAGGAGAACTCAATAACACATTTGTTGATATGGTTCCGTTAGGGCTGAAGAAATTATAACTTTGTCTTGTTGACTTCATAGTTGTATTTTTTATGCAACCATTGATAAGTATGCTCAAAGGAAACGAAAAATGAAGGCTATGAAACTCAAAACTCATACATCCCTTGTTCATATTTTAATGCATATGCTAGTTATACTTTATAATTTTGAACTTGGCAAGAAGAATGGTATTTGCTTATTCTTTTGCTTCTATAATTATTAGCAGAATTGCATTAGATACTTGGTTATGCTTTAAATGTGGTTTGTATATACTCTTCAGATAATGCAAACACTATATATTTGTATCTTAATTTTTTTTAATTAAATTGACTGATATATGACTTTTGGTTTTGCAGATGTGGGCATTGCATAGTAATTCTTTTGAAAAGATTCCATGTAATATGTTTTTGTCTTCCATAGAGCACCCTCACTTGACTGTTGACAGGTTGACTTATTATTCACAGAATAGCTCTTTGTTCAATCTTATCTAATTTGTATATCTAATGATGTAACATCTTTACAGTGAAATGCATTTTTCTGATGCACTTTTACGCTGGCTTGAAAGTAACATGGAAAATTTGGAGAGCTTGAGCAAAGCTGAAGAAAACTGCAATAGAATCTTAAAACAAGTGAGGATTTATGTCTCATTATTTAGCATTCAGTGCAAACGATTGTCAGTGTTGGAAATTATAGACCTTGGTCCAAGTTAGAGTAAAAGAGTTGTTGAGCCATTTATTAGTATTGATAGTCAACCCTCTATTCAAAATGTTTAAGGCAATTTAGTAGGCTAACTTCAACACTTATATGACTTTCTGTCTTTCTTCAACTTCCCAATGTGAGACTTTTTTCTTATTTTATCTATTCTATTTTAACACTCCCCCTCAAGTCCAATTGGCCTGACCCAGTTGTTACTTGCCTTCATGTCTTCATTTTTAACCTAGGCTTGTGTTACTTTTGAGTTTTAAAGGCCTTAGGTCATGTTGCCTGGGTCTTCTTCCCTAAGCTTCTTATTGGGCTTCAAGTCTTGGGCCTCAAATCTTTATTATTTATGGGTTTAGCTTGTGATTGCCAACCCAACGTGATAGGAAATTTGTTCCATTTTTTTTCTTTCATCTTGGACCTTGGATGTTGAATCTTTCATGGGTTGTGAAACTATTAGGCTCTAACACCATGTTGGAAATTATGGGCCTTGGTCCAAGTTAGAGTAGGAGAGTTATTGAGTTATTTATAAGTATTGATAGTCAAGCCTCTATCCAAAATACTTAAAGCAATTTGGTAGGCTAATTTCAACACTTATATGGCCATGTATCTTCCTTCAACTTTCCAATGTGAGACTTTTTTCTTTCTTTATCTTTTCTATTTCAAGAATCATGATATAAATATGAGCAGAAAAGGCTTGCCATCACTACACAACTGGCTTGAGTTGATAACTAAAACCTGAATGTCATTAGTGATATTTGGCTGTATATAGCAGTAAATTCTTATAATTCTCAATCTACAATGTTTTACGTTCATGCGTAAAGAAACTCCTTACATGGAGCATAACCTTAGCATGGGCAACATCATGTAGTTGATTGGATTATGCTATAGGATTTTCAAAAAGAAATATTGAGTGAAGTACTTCCATCTCCCTGGGTTTTACTAAACTTATTTTCACCATTGCCTTTTCCCCCTTAAAACCTATACAAGCCTTAGTAATGTAAGATTGTTGCATATTTGTCAAAGTAATTTTACATATAAATATTATTATCTGTTATTGAACTTGGCTTTGCTATTCAATTGCTGAGACTTTGTATGAGTTTTAAAATTAGAAGGGAGGTTGGAAACATGTTACCTAAATCAGGGAAGGTTGATATAATGTATTCATATAAAAAATTAATGAGAAATTTACCCCAAAAATATAAATTCAAGACTATGGCTTCCCTTATAACACTTGCCCTAAATGTCTAATTTCCTGGGTCTCCACTCCCTTTTGGTAGCCCCAACCCCGTGAGTGCACAAAACCAACATGCTCCTTATTGCCTTCTGTTTCTCCCCCTCAGTATCTTTCATCTTGTCTACCTCTAACATATATACCATTAAACATGTGAAAGTTTGTGCTGATAATTCAAAAGTACATAAATAAAGTTCTTCTTCGTTGAAAATTAGAAATGTTATTAGATTTTCATTAACCTTCTGTTTAACTTTCAATCAGATTTAAAATTTAACACATAACTATGCATTAACCAAGGTCTTAATTTTAGTTTGATATTGCCTCCTCAATTATACTAATGGCTCTGTTGCTGATAACAATTTTACTATGTTAGTGTCATTCTACCTCAATCTTGCATAATCTCCTTTTTTTTTGGGATCTGAACAGATTCGTGTTGGCCTTTTGCCATTGTGGTTTGCTGCAGGTATAATATTTTTTTTCATATTTTTCCGGTGGCCCCACAAATTCTTGTTAGTCTTAATGTAGAAATTTCTTGATAATGTAAAAAACCTTTTTGTACTTGTTGATCAGGCAAAAGAAACACTTTATATTTTAGACAGCTTGCTGAGGAAAGCCTTGATACAATTTTCAGACAATTAAATATTCCAACCATGGGTTCAAAAGATATTTTAGCATATGATGACTTGCCGAATCTCAGGATTCGGCTGACAGAATATTCCAAGGTATATTCAATACTTGGAAGCCACTCAATATGATTTTGGCTTTCTTGATGCTTGTTTGTTTAAGTTGAAAAACTTTAACTGTTTAATAGTTACAACTTTCCTTGTTTTCTTTTGTACACATGCGGAAAAGGGGAAAGATGTTAGGACCCTGTACTCAATTCTGCAAAGTCTAATAAATGCAACAGGAAGAAATAGCTGAATAGGTGGGCTTTGTATTAATTTCATATTACACCATATCAACCCTGTAATAAGTCTAAAGGTTGATGTCAGCCAAAACCCAATACACCCTTCAATTCCCCACAACTGCAGAGATGGCAAAATAAGTAAAACGCCTACAAATTAAGAATAAAGCCAGCATACAAACTTCAGAAACCAACTAGCATTTGAAGCACCCAAACCCAAAAAGCCTTAACCACCTCCATCCACTCACTGCTTGTTGGGTGTTTCAGTACCAGTCCTTCTTCTCTCTCCCACCTTACCTTTACAGCTATAAACCTTTAGGCCTTGTGTTGGACCTGTGGCTGTTACTTGCTGTTGAACCTTCCTTCCTTTGTGTTGTAGGTGTTGGTTGAGTCTGATGGGTATTCCCATCAGAAGCAAGCAAAAGTTATGGATCTTGAAGATTGGTGGTTGAGGGTTGTTACTTAATACTTCCTCTTTGAAAGTGAGATTGATGCTTGGTGAAATCTGTCAAGAGATTCATAAAATATTCTGGCAATAAGGTCTTTCATTCATATAAGTTAGCTGCAGAGGCTTGGATGTAAAGTCAATTTGGTCTATGATGGGAATGCCCATCAGATTCAGTCAACCTCTCCCCATACAACTTACCACAGAAGACACAAAGTGGGAAAAGGGACTCAACAGACAGCAACCAAAGGACCCACACAAGGTATATTGGTTTATAGCTACAAAGGTAAAGTGGGAGAGGAGGGAAAGAAGACTGATACTAAGACAACCCATGATCAGTGAGTTGGTACAACAGTGATAGGGGCTTTTTGTGTAGCAGTAACCCTTCCAGAGGAGTAGTTTTTTGGACTCTAGACTTGGAGGGAGAGAGCTGGCCTCTCAAAAGCTAGTGTAGCTCTTGTTTCTTAGGTGATCAACATTCTTTTGTAACCTGTAATTATTGGGAATGTAAGGGGACAACTTGGGGTTTTGGCTAATATCAACTTAGATAGCTATTGGGTTGATATGGTGTATTTTTGAAGAATTAACACAAAACCCAAGAACTTACAAAAATTATTGCTATTATTTCTGAGTTTTTGGGTGAAGACCTGATTGGTTGGTTATTTCGGGCAAAGCACTATTTTTAGGTGAATAGGATGTCGGATGAAGAGAAACTTGAAGCAAGCACAATAAGCTTGGATGGCAAGGCCTTCAACTAGGTGCAATGGATGGAGACAAGACGATCCATTACTACTTGGTCGAAGTTTAAGAGAGAACTCATTAGGCGTTGGGCGATGCGTACGAAATCTTGATGGCCTTGAGGCAAGAAGGAACAGTTATGGAGTACAGGGAGCGCTTCGAACAAATTTCAACCCTTTTGAAGGACGCTTCTAATGAGTACTCATTAGAGCCTTAAAAAATAGACTGTAAGTAAAAGATCAGAGCTAAGATCACGATGATGAGCATTGGGTCGCTCCGTGATCTAATAGAGTTCGCACTGAGGGTTGAAGAAAGGAACACTGGTCTAAAGAAGGCCAGAGAGGGTTGGGTAAGCAAGGTCCAAAAGGGCTCGGGCCCAAATGGGGGAGTGTTTAGCCCAATTTCTTCAGGGTTATTAACAGGCTTGACACAGCTTGGCCCCCCACAAGTTCCTACAGCCCTAATTCGTAAAAACTAGTCGAGACCAAGGCAGGGGAGTCCAAGTTGAACAATAACGCTACTTAGACGTCTACCACTAAACAAGAAGCTCTAGTGAAGAGGTTATCAAACGTAGAATGAGCCTGGCGAAGAGAGCTCGGCCTCTGTTTTAGATGCAAGGAAGAATATGGACCCAATCATAGGTGCAAGAATAAACAACTTCAGATTTTAATACTGGAAGGGGAAAGTGATAGCTATTTGTCGATGGTGACAAGCAAAACTCAAAGGGGGAAGAAGAAACTAGGGAAGAAGAAGAAGATAATTCCATGGAGTTATCACTTGACTCCATTGTGGGCATCAACAACAACCACGCAATGAAGCTAATGGGGGACTGGAATGGAGAGAAGGTCTTGATACTGATTGACAATGACGCCTTTTATAATTTTATCTTGTTGGCCTTCTTGGAGAAGATGAATTTCCCAATGCATTAGGTGGCAAAATATCAAGTTTCTGTGGGAGATGGGCACAAGGTGAAAGGAAACCAACAATGCTGCCAAGTCACCATGACTATGCAGGGGGTTATAGTAACTCAAACCTTCTATTTGTATGTGTTGAATGAGGTGGATGTAGTGCTAGGAATCGAGTGGCTGAAGGAGTTGGGTGAGGTAAAGGTCAATTGCGGATTGTTGACGATGAAAATTGGGATAGGGGACACAATGCAATGCTTACGGGGTGACCTTACTCTCTTGAAGGCTCTAGTTTCCTTTAAGTCAGTGGTGCGCTCTATGAGAAAAGGAGGACAAGGATATGTGATGGAGTTAGAATTGACCATGAGAGAAGAGGAACAGAATGTCGAGATCCCACCAGTAATTCAAAGGCTATTGAATCAGTACTCAATGGTCTGTGAAGGCCTAGAAGGCCTACCTCCAATTCGCCCACTGATCACTCTGTCACAAGGCAGGAGAGCAACCCTCAAACATCAAACCTTACAGGTACCTTTATTCTTAAAAGAATGAGATTTGAACGAATGGTGAAAGAAATGTTGAGTGTTGGGATTATTAGGGCAAGCAACAACCCTTACTCCAGTCTTGTATTGTTAGTGCAGAAGATAGAGGTTTTGCGTGGATTATCGTGCACTAAACAAGATCATTGTGCCTGATAAATTTCCAATACCAATAGTGGATGAATTATTGGATTAGTTGAAGGGAGCCTTCATATTTTCTAAATTGGATTTAAAATTAGGATATCATAAGATTCGGATTAAGATTGGGGATAAGCACAAAACGACCTTCCAATCACATGAGGGGCACTATGAATTCTTGGTCATGCCTTTTAGCCTGACCAATGCCCCCTCCACCTTCCAATCTCTTATGAATGACTTGTTTAGAGATCATCTTCGCAGATTTTTGCTAATATTTTTTGATGACATCCTCATCTACAACCCAAACATTTTTACTCATATGGAGCATCTGAGAGTTGTCTTAGAGTTGCTAAAAAGGAATCAATTGGTAATTAATATGAAGAAATGTGCCTTTGTACAACCTAAAGTAGAGGACCTTGGCCATGTCATATCTGTAGAAGGCATACAAGCAAATCCCTTTAAAGTGGAGAGTATGCTCAAGTGGCCAACCCCTTAAAATGTGAAGTCCTTGAGGGGTTTCTTGGGGTTGACAGGGTATTACAGGAGATTTGTCATAAATTATGAAAAAATAGCGTCCCTTTTCATAGATCTCTTAAAGAAGGATGCCTTCAAATGGTCACCCAAATCTGTTGAGGCCTTTGAAAAACTGAAGACTGCAATGGCTACCTTACTTGTATTAACTATGTCAGACTTCACTCAACCCTTTGAGTTGGAAACAGATGCTTGAGGGTCTGGGGTGGGTGCTGTACTGATGCAACAAGGAAGACCAATGGCATTTTATAGCCAAAAGCTGTCCAAGGGCCAGCAGTGTTCAGTTTACAAGAGAAAGCTGATGGCTATTGTTATGGTTGTTAAGAAATAGTGCCATTATTTGTGGGGGCACAAAGTCACCATAAGAACTTACCAAAAGGCATTAAAATACCTGCTGGAGCAAATAATAGTTGAGGAAAACCAGTAGAAATGGATAAACAAGTTAACGGGGTTCAAGTTCGAAATATTTTACAAACCAAGAAGGAAAATCAGGTTGTTGATGCCCTTTCTAGACGAGAATAGGAGATGGAGTTGAGAGCCTTTTATCTATGACAGTTTGGGGAGTTGGAAGGTTGGGAAGATGAGATTTAGAAGGATCCAAAACTGTCCAGCATATTACAGTAGATTATAACTAACAAGGAAGGCCCTGAAGGTTATAGTATTAATAGAGGGTGTTTGATGTACAAAGGAAAACTGGTTTTACCTTGAACATCTCCTTGAATCCCAACCCTAATCACAGAGTATCATGCTTCCCCCATAGGTGGACATTCAGGGTACCTACGAACCTACAAACGACTAGCTAACGTGGTTCATTGGGAAGGGATGAAAAGAGACATACAACTCCATGTAGCCCGAAGTGAGGTGTGTCAAAGAAGCAAGTACCAAGCTCTATCATCGGCTGGTTTATCACAAACCTTACCCATACCAGAACAACTTTGGGAGGATATCAGTGTGGATTTCATCACCGGCCTTCCTAAGTCTAAAAGGTTTGACACTATCCTAGTTATTGTTGGTCGCCTCACTAAATATGCTCATTTCCTTCCTATAGCTTACCCCTTCGCAGTTAAGGACGTGGCTGAACTCTTTGTTTTTGATATAGTGAAATTGCATGGGTTCCCTAAAAGCATAGTTTCAAATAGGGACAAGGTGTTTATTAGCCAATTTTGGAAGGAGTTGCTCAAATAGGTAGGTACTAATTTGTGCTACAACTCTTCTC
Organism: Delonix regia; assembly: GCA_037074485.1. Classification (NCBI taxonomy): domain Eukaryota; kingdom Viridiplantae; phylum Streptophyta; class Magnoliopsida; order Fabales; family Fabaceae; genus Delonix; species Delonix regia. Next base: position 42,038,836 of record CM073449.1, read on the forward strand.
ATCATGTGAAGTTAGATGGCCAAATGAAGTGGTGAATAAGGGATTAGAAACATATCTATGCTGTTTTACAAGCGAGAAACTAAGCCAGTGGTCCAAGTGGCTTCCATGGGTAGAATATTGGTACAACACCACTTTTCATAGTTCCATAGGGATGACACCCCTTAAGGCTGTTTATGGGAGGGATCCACCCACTTTATTCATGTCGAATGATGAACCTTCTGCAGTGTAGGGTGCTAATGAACAGATTCAAGGTTGAAACATCACCCTTGCAACCCTCAAAGAAAATCTAGAGAAAGCTTAAGAAAGGATGAAAATGCAGGCCAATAAGCACAGGAGGATGTTCAACAAGAGCTGGGAGACTTGGTCTACCAACAGCTTTGACCATATAGGTTGAAGTCTTTAGCCAAGAACGTTAATGAGAAATTGAGTCTGAGGTTCTATAGGCCTTCTAAGGTCTTGGAAACAGTCAGGGCAATGGCTTACAAGCTGGAACTACCACCCACTGCGAGAATCCACCCAATGTTCCACATGTCAACTAAAAAAATCTGTGCATCCGTCAACTCCTATCTGAACACTTCCCCTTGGCCTTTCAAAGGAATTAGAGCTTTAAATGCAACCTCAGGACATACGCAGACTTAGAACTCTCATTGATGGGACAGTAGACGGATTGTTGAAATGGGAAGGCTTACCAGACTTTGAAAACACTTAGGAAAGCCTTGAAGGAACCCAATTTTCTCAATTTTCCCTTGAGGACATGGTAAGGCTCTTTGGGGCGAGTATTGATGGGAATGCCTATCAGAGTTAGTCAACCTCTCCCCTCAAAACTTACCATAAAAGACACAAAGTGGGAAAAATGGCTCAACAGATAACGACCAAAGGACCCACACAAGGTATATTGGTTTAGCTGCAAAGGTAAGGTGGGAAAGGGAAAGAAGACTGATCCTATGACAACCCATGATTAGTGAGTTGGTACAACTGTGAGGAGGGCTTTTTGTGTGGCAGTAACCCTTCTAAAGGAGCATTTTTTTGGACTCTGGACTTGGAAGGAAAGAGCTGGCCTCTCAGAAGCCAATGTAGCTCTTGTTTTTTAGATGATCAACATTCTTTTGTAACCTGTAACTATTGGGAATGTAAGGGGACAGCTTGGGGTTTTGGCTAAAGTCAACTTTGATAGCTACTGAGTTGATATGGTGTATTTTTGAAGCATTAATACAAAACCCAAGAACTTTCAGACATTATTGTTGTTATTATTTCTATTTTTTCTGCAGGAGAGTGTCCAGGGTCCTAACGGTCTACTTTAAGCAGCGCCTAGCTGCTCAACTTCCATGCCTTTGGCATTTGAGAAAACACTTCATAATGATAACTTAAATATTGTGCAGAAAACAAGTCCATTAGTTTCTTCTAGTAAGTTCAGAACTTGCAATACATGCTCTTCATTTCATATACATATCCAAGTCCCGGCCAACTTATTATTTAGTTATACGCAATGAGTCTGTTGTCATCTATTGGGAATTTTATTGTGATTTTGTGATGTAAACTTTTCTTTGCATGCAGAGAGTGAACCTTTCAGATTGTCCCCAAATAACATCTGCAGTTTTGCTTCTGTCAATGGTCCCGCTATCATGCCTAATGGACCTCACATCAAGAAAGATTGTTCAAGAGCTTTTTAATAACTTTGAACACCCCATCGGAGACAAATGTGCATTCCCACAAAGATTATTGCAAACCTTGTCCTTTGATGCAGTTCATGAAGTAGACATCTCAAAATGTCGAAGTTTGGTTATTGAAGGTGCCATTGAGTACTTCCACAAGTCCTTTCCTTCTTTAAAAATATTAAGAGCAGCTTATCTTTTGAACATCCAGACAACCAATTTTCTTCAATTAATACAGAGGTGCCCTCAGGTCTGTGAAATTGACTTGACTGTTGATATTACTCCATTAATACCAGCAGTAGTTTTAGTTGAGTCCTCAAGTCTTGCTGTGACATCACTGGTATCAGAGAGGGCTTCTAGTGTTAAATATAATGCAGTGGAAGCCTTATCACTTCATGAATCTGGACTACCACTATCTAACATTACAAAACTCACATTGGATGGAAGAATTGATGTCTATGGTAAGCTGCTTATCTGATGTGTACATGTTGGACTTAGGTGATTTTGTTGTTGTCTTATATGTGGTCCTTGTTAACAACTAACCATATGCTCTTTAATTGTTTATGCCAGATTTGGATCTCCAAATTATCTCCAAAATTTGTGTTTCACTGCATCACCTGAATCTTAAAGGATGCATTACAGTCACTGATACTGGCATATCAGATCTCATACGCAAATGTATAAAACTCAACTCAATTGTGGTTTGTGACACTTCTTTTGGAGAATATTCAGTTCAAGCTATTTCCTTAGCTTTTTCTGATTGCAATAGCTTTGCCTCTCTACACTGTAGAGATCAGCATTTGAGTTCTGTAGCATCTAATCTTCAAACTCTGCATATTGGTGGTTGCCGAGGTAAGTCATATTTTTCTTTTCTAAATTTATATGGATGATCTTTGAAAACAAATAAGTGAATGCTCTCCTTAAGCATTGTTAAGGATCCAAGAATCCCAAAAGCTTAAGCTATTAGGATAAGGACCATGAATGGTGTTAATTTATATCTTTGACGTGCCCTTTAGTGCAAGAGTCCTCTAGGCTTAAAACATGGGCAAACCACAAAACTGCCCAAACCTTGTGCTAAAATCTAGTTTAATTTGGTAAGTGGATAAAGCAAGCATTAAAATTTTTGATCATGTTTGGTGCCATGTCAAGAATCATCAAAATCTTGATGAACCCCAAGCATACAAGTCAATGTATAGTAAAAAGATTTAAAAGATTCAATATCATTCCTATAAGGATAATGTGTTACCTTTATTATTTTTAAGATTAAATTTTTGTTTACCAAATGTACAATTTGTACAAAAATATAAGTTAGTGTGATTATTTAACTAATGAGCCAAATGAATTCAGTCACTAAGAAATGATTCAAGTATAATAAACAAAATAACTAAGGTAAACTAATATTCTAAATTACCAAAACTAAAAGATGAAAGATTCAAAACATGACACTAGATTAAGCTAATTGAGAGTTGGAATAAGAATAAATTGAGTTTTCAATCTCATTAATGACTTTGTTTCACATAGTTCAATTTTACTTTTGAATAATTTAACTCACTTAAAATATGAGTATGATATTCCTGGTTATCCTAATTCTAGTCTTAATTCCATTTAAAAGTTAATCCTAATCATTTAAATGAAATCTTCCATAGAATGCATTAAGAATAAGAGTTAAATTATCAAATACAACCTACCTAGAAATTGATCCCAATCATCTAGGTGGAATTGTACTATCTTAACTATTAGTATCCCTTAAAAGTTGATCACAATCATTAAAGGAAAACTAATCCTAGGGAGCTTTAAACTCTTAAAAATCATTAAGAGTACAAATATAAATATACCTTTAAAGTTAATCCCAATCATTTAAGGCACATTCCACTCAATTTTCAATGAGACATTTCATCAAACACTTTGTGGACACTTGACTCCATAACAAGAAATTATGAAAGAAATTAACAAACTAAATCATTCAATCCACTTGCAATCATATTAATTGACTAAAATATATAAAAGCCCCAAATAAGAAGCAATATACATTTATAAATCAATTCATAATTACAAGAGGAAAAAAATAATCTCACTTTAACATATGTGAATATAAAACCATGAAATCCTTACCTAATATTCTCAAAAAATTCAACAAAACAACCAAACAACAAGTTCAAATTTATATTACATTAAGGAAATAGAAAGGAAGAAAAGAAAACAAGAGAAGAAGAAGAGTGGAAGGAGACCTCCATGGAAGAATCCATAGAGGTTTGGCCAAGGGAGGTCCAAGGAGTCCAACCCTAGGCTTCTCCTTTAAAAAAAAAAACACCTTGGATAACTAAGAAAACGAAAGGTTTCCTTGCTTTCCAGAGAAATATATGAAACCTAGCTTCCTCCTTTGCCTTTTAGAGTATGTTTAGTAGCTGGAAAAGGAATGGGAGAAAAGGGAATGGGAATGGACTTGAGCCCATTCCCACTTTTGGTTCATGGATTAGATCAGGATTCCCTTTCCAACGGTTAAGTGGATTCTTGCAAATGCGGTAACGTTGATTCCTAAGCTATATGGAAGGAATCTTAAACATTCCTAGGAAAGAGAACAAATGGACACATAATGCCCTTAAGCCCTCTCATCTTCCTGCTCCGTTCATTTTTCACTCTCCTTTCCATCATCTTCTCTCTTGCTCTTCTCCATCGCCTTCCTTCTCTCTCCTCGGTCACTCTTCTCTCAACCGCTTCCATTGTTCAAGGTTGACCAGAAAGCTTGCGAAAACATGATTGGGTCCTCTCTCTCCTCCATCTCTGCCTTTGCTCCGTCAACAGAAGATTTCGATAGTTCAATGGTTCTTCCTTTGCTCTGACCTCTTCTCTTTCCTCCATCTCTCTCATCCATGGCTTGTTGCCTCTGATAAACCCAGACGAGAAAGACGAGACGATATTGATTTGGAATGAAAGTGTCGATTGCCTCTGATAGTAAGAATGACAAGAGAGAGGGACAATGAAAGACCAAAGAGATTGAGCGAGATTGATCGAGAAGGATGATGCTGAGGGAGATCAAGAGAGAATGAAGGTGGATACAAATCTAGAAATTTCAATTATAATAATTATTATTTTTAACAAAATTAAAATAAAAATTAATTTTTGAAATAAGGATATTTTGGTAATTTGATCATATTTCTTTCTCATTCTTATTCTTTTTTACAATATCATATCAAACACAATATATGGGCTTAAAATTTCATTCTGTCAAAACTCATTCCTGTTCTCATGCTCATTCTCATTCCTATTCTCTATCATTCCATCAACTAAACTAGCCTTTATTCTTTTCAAAATAGCAAAAACTCCCTTTTATACCCTCGAAAATCGAAAAAGTTGTGTTTTTGGAAAATTCAGGGACCTAGGCTTTTAGAGACAACACGTGAGCACCAAATTTTAGTTTTGGGCACCTAGGAGTGCAAAGTTGGGCACCTAGGCATATAGAACTTGCCCCCCAACACAACTTCAATATTTTGGCTATAACTTTGCAATCTAATGTCAGATTTTAGTAAAATAATACTTGTTGGTAAGCTCTTGATGAAATCTACAACTTTGTTTGAAATGACTATATTCAAATCCTGATGTTTTAAGGTTAAAAAGTAGCATTGAAGTTGAGGGTTCAACTTCTTAAAGTGAAAACCATCTCAACTTTCTTCCAACTTCCACTATGTTTGTAAAAGTCTTTTAAACATCCTTGAATCTTCCTCTTCTAGACCTCTAATCCTTTAATTTCATTATATCAAATTAATTCTCTTACATTTTTCATTAGAACAATGCAAAATCAAATCACCTTACTGCAAGGAGACAACCAAATAATAAAATCTATAAAAGTGCATAAAACTAACATCAATCAATCACTAATTTCAAAGAATTTATCCACAATAGTAAGTCCCTAGTAAATTATATACAAATATAACACAATTGGGGATTTATCACAACTTTAAATTTGTTATAAGGGTGGTTTTAGTTTACAATTTTCATCTTTGACACATACGTGAAGAGCTTTCAATATCTTATATTGACTAGATGGCAGCAATTAGTGAGGCACTATATTTGCCACACCCCAAATTCTTGGAGTGGGACTGGCACAGGTTACGAGGAAAAATCCACGAACTTGCAAACCTTACACTGGAGGGACTTTCAACATCATGCCAAATTTATTCAATTTGCACCATATGTAATATAATTGCTTTAATATAAAATAAGGTTTTAAATGCAAAACAAGGAGTTTGTAGAAATTTCGACAGCACCTCCCCAGTAAATAGGACGTCCTGAAATTTTTACAATAACCTGTAAGGCAATACAACATATAGGAGAGCTCCACTCTCACCAGCACAACCCAATATAACATGATTACAAAATACAACAATTATGGAAAGTTCAATTGTGGTCTCTATACCACCCTAGACATACAACCAATAGCTATTATTCTAGATATATATACATCCCAAAAGAATAAGTCACGAATATCGACTAAACAAAAAGAAAAGGCCTCGCGACATCACAAGCGGGGCTCACCACAAGACTCCTCGTCAGTGCTCTGCTGCCTCCGAGAACTCTTCAATCTCCCTATCTGAGACCAAATTTTTTCGGCAGATAGCACCCTAAAATCAATAACAAAATTTCATATATAAATAGAAAGCGAAACATGATCAAGAATTGAGTAAAATACAATGATGTTTAAACCACAATGATCAAGTTGCAATAAACAGTTGCAGATACATAATGCTCTTTTCAAAACAATTAATTTAAAGTGTCGTTCGCAAGGAACCAATAAGCTTCTGAAGATCATATCTAGGGAAGGACTACTAAGGATCAAACCGGTGTGGCACACAGCCACAAAAGGCAAATCACAACAGGCGAGGATACACAATTCTCGAGGGCAACTAACCAACAGACGTGAGGTCTCAACTCACGAAGATTATCACTCATCGGTCCTCATGTAATGGCCGTCACGGGCCTAGCACTATCACTAACCCTGCTAGTTAGGTCATTACTTAGGTGCACCAAGGGTTAACAGATCTGCTGTGGGCAGCTAGTGTCCTATCTAGTCCTCCTAATAATATTGAAATTTAAAACAAGCATGCATAGAAAAAAGTAGCCAGTATGCATGAAATACATCTGTATTTGCAATAATGATTCATCAAGTGGTTATTCTTAACCGTACACATGAGTTCAAAACCGTAAGTAAAGTCATTTCACATATCAAGGGATTTTTATTACTCCTAACTTCAATTTTAATCAAATTAATAATGATACTTATAAACATGTTCAAGTAATAAAAGTGAAGCATAAAAAAAAAGATTATTGGGGAATGCTATCTGCGCACCTGAATGCCGTTAAGTACCAGCAACTCGATAACTTCCCTCGGATGACCTTATCACTCTTATGAGTTAGCTATGCCAATAGAAAAGCAAGAAATTACTCTTCTTCCTTCTTTTTACTCAAAACAAACCTTAACTCATAATCCCTAATTCCATCACTAACTTTTTCCGACTTTTCGTCAATTTACATTTTCTGCCCTAAAAACTTTCTGAGTTTTCATTTTAGTCCCATATTTCACACCCTTGCCTTTAATCCAAGAAAAACCATGATTAACAATAGGTTTTCATGCCATACACCTTAAAAGTGTTCTTATAGGATCAATTCGAGCCCATTATACTGCAGCATTTCACCATTTTCTAAAAACTCCAAAATTTCGAAATTTTTCAGTTCGGTCCCTGTCAGCACAACTTCTCAAAAACTAGTCCAAAAATCATGCTTCCAAAGCTGAAATTTGATGGATAGGGGCCGAAAATGCTTCTCCTAACATCATTTTCATGAAACAAACATTTAAAACTCACCGAAATTGCCCAAAACGTCGCTGGTTTGAGCTTCACGAAGACCACCGGAAAACTGACGTTGCCGCCGGCGGTTGCTGGCGGTGACCGGCCAGAACACGTCGCCAGTGAGTGGAGGAGCGGGCCGGAGATGGTGGTGGCTGGCTGTGGCAGCAGGGAGCAGCAAAATTCACCAAAAGTGAAGCAATGTTTTTTTGATGCAAAATGACGGGAAAGAGATGGAAAATGGAAGAAAAAGTAAGAGGGACAATTTGGTAATTTCACCTGTGGGGGACACATATCAACACCAAAATATTCCTAAAGGAGGAGGGAGCTACATCTCGAACCCACGTCCTCTTGAATCCGGATACCCTGGCTTACCATTAAACCAAAGCTCCTATCTAATTAGTAATACATACCACAAAGATTAATACTCCCCTCTTTCCTAATAACAAAATTTTGTGCACTATAATTTGCCAAGTGTTACAATATTCATGACTGTCATTCTTTAACACATTTAGATAAAGTTTTAATTGACATGTTTGGATAAAACAAAGGACGAGAAATGAAAATGGTTTGGCGGACAAGTTTTATGTGATATTGGAGTCAAGTAATAATGATTCTACTGTTGTTTTGAACTTTTGGTGACCTCTTGATTTGTACAGCCTTAAGTTTTGTGACCCTAAAGAACTAGATTTTCTTCTTCAACCCTCTCCTACTTTATATCTAACTTTCCCACTTGTAGGTAGCATGATCTATAAATAATTATTGGTAAAAGTACTACTTTTGTACTTTTGCCTCTTAAATTTAGGGTCAGTATCAGTTTCTTCCCAATCTTTTTTTCATGTTGATGCAGCCCATTGTCTTTACAAAACGTTTCAATGTATTACTAATGATTAACTCTGTTTAAATTGATAACAGAAAAATGCTGTTGTGGCAATAAAAGTTTTATGTGACTTCCATGTCATACAAAATAATCCCCACCAATGCCACTTCATCTTGTTGGGAAAGAGATGAAAAAGAGCCACCTCATTGTCATCTTCTTCTTCCAAAACCCTAATGTGATGGATGGGTTATGAAATTGCCTTTTGGGGATTCAGAATCAGAGACCACACGCATAATGTGCTTTTTCTTGATTATTTGTATTCTATCTCAATCTCTATATTTTTCTTTGACGAATCTTACTTCTTTTCTTCTAATTCCCCAAAGACAAACAAAAATTAATTCTGTTGATTTCAGCTATGAATCCACTTGGCCCATCAAATGATTTCATTTTTCTTACACCATTTAGTGATTTGCACCAAAAAGTTCTAACCATTAAGAATTGAATTTGGTGATTTATGCTATGAATTCACTTGTCCCTTTTAAAGATTCCATCATTTTTCCACCATTTGGTGATTTACTCTGAAAAGTTCTAACCTTCAAGTTTCCATCAACATTAATGTTGTACAGGAAAGCTACCTGGAAAATTCTGTTCTCTTTAGGATTAGGGGGATGGGGGTGGAAGTGGATTGTTTGCTCCCTTTTTTTTTTTTGTGGATCTCCACTGTGTAAGGCTTCAAACCCCACAATCCAACTTTTGCCACAGATGAGGTGCAATTAGGTTGGAGGTTTTGATTGCCTGAGAAGAGATAGGCAAAACTACAGTAATCCTATTGTTTTGTAAATCATAAACTAAGTCCAAATATTTAAAAATGAAAAAGAAAAAAAATCCTCAACTCTACAAAACAGAGAAAAGAAGGTAGATGTTTAAAAACTACCATGCTTAAGAAGAAGATAAGGTGGCATCAGTGGAGCCCATTTGGATAACATGGATTCCACTAGAGATTTGTTTTGCCACATCAGCATTCTCCATTACCAATTTAAATGGAGTTAGCCGTTACACACATAGAGACATATTAGAAATATGTGGGAAGAAATTGACACACAAAAAAACATTTGAAACGAAATTGTAATTGACCCTAAAGTTAAGGGACGAAAGGAGTATTTTTGCTGCAACTATTTAAACGTGCTAAAGGACCAGTACATGCTTTATGATCTTAAATAGCTTGTATGGCACCATATATACAGTTAATTTGGATATATATTCTATAATGAGTTATTTAGCATCTAGAATGATATAGAAAAACATATGATGATTTATTTTGTAGGTGTAAGTGAGTTATCTCTAGTGAAGCTTATGTCTCAGATGCAACTGCTGAAAAGTCTATGCTTAAGAGGGACTAACATGGTTGACCAAGCACTATATAATTTCCCAGGTTCTTCCTTGGAGATGCTTGATGTTTCAAATACCAAGGTCTGTCATCAAAGTCGGGACAGCTGGCATGTTTGGTGTATCTCTCCACAGTACATGAAAATATCAGTTGTTAATTGCTTATTATTTTGTGGAAATTGGAAGTTAAATATTTTAGCTAATGAAGGAACTATGGTGGCAATGTTGCTTACATTCTGAAATATAATTGCTAGTTTGGTGATTTTGATTTGATACATGGGAGCTAGGGCTTCCATGTCTGCTTTAATAGTGTGATAATCGATGTGCAGTCATTTTTAATTTTTGAGGTTGTTACTGGCTAATAAAACAAGTTATATACTTTTCCTAACTGATACTTTACAAATTAAACCTGCTTAATTTAATTATAAAACAGAAGATTATGATCGGTGGTATGTTGTTCAATTTCACGACCTCTAGCGTTAGTGTCTTTTGTTTGCTTTACTGATCAATTTAATATGATCATAGAGAATTGGACAATTGGCCAATGAAATTTGATTGTTATGCAGAGATATTTTGGCTCATTGTGACACTATAGACACCGAATGTCAAGTATATTTCTTCTTTATTATTATTGCTATGATAATTATACGTTTAGTTTGTCTGATCCACAAATTTTTTTTTTTTTTGATATTGTAGATTTCTGGAGCTGCACTAGCTCATGCTATTCATGAAAATCCAAGTTTAAAGTGTCTAAAAGCAAGAGGTTGTAGTAATTTATTTCAAAAGGAGAGTAGTACTGGAAAAAGTGAATCTATCTTCTCTTGTTTGCACGAAGAACAATACGCCAAGCTGGGGAGGATGTGTAGACTGGAAGAAGTTGAATTTGGATGGGGTTTTTCATCCTCTTCTTTGAAAGCTATGGAACCTGCACTGATGTCATTACGGACCATCAATGTAGGTTTAGGTGGAATGTTAGGTGAAGATGCATTAAGTAAACTACCTGCAATTTGTCCAAAGCTAGAAGCAATAATATTTCAATTTCAGGTGATATTATCTTCCCTGTGTATCTCAGATTCTTGCTCCCTAAAGAATAAAGAAAAAAAAATTGCAGTTGATGAAAGTGTAATATCAATCAAATTTGGTGAAGGTCAAGGATTGAAGAATTCTTGACCACTTAGTCATGCAGGCTTTGATGTCATTTCAATTACCATTTCATCTCAAAAGCTTAAGCTATTTGGGGAAGGCCTAGGATTGGTTTTTATTCACACCTATAACAAAGTCCTCATTAGTCAGAAATTTTTGTATCAAATAGCTCAACTTGTTTCTAGGAGTAATAGGCAATGGATAATGTGGTCAAACAACACATCTGAAAAAGAACGGTGCTTCTGGCACAGAAGCTAGCCCAAATGCCAACAAGTTAAGCAGAAGCCATATAATAACTATCGAGTCCAGAAGATAAATTCACACACGTATGAATATTTTAGTACTGTTACTCTTGCTACCTACTCAGATATTCCTGAGTCATCAAACGATCTCTTATGATCTGTGTAATCATATCGAAATTGCATAAGTATAATTGCATGCCATTAGCTCGGGGTGCCTACTTTCTGTTCCATAATAGCGCTTCCTAGAGTAATGCCTTAGCTACAACCCATTAAGGGTCATCATTGTTTCCCTCAAATCAGACAAGCCAAGACTTTTGTCATGAATTGATCTGATCAACCAAAGGTGAAGTCTGATTTTTCCAATTTCTCATAATTATATATGTAAATGCATGTATTGTGTTATATTTTAGCTATAGTTTGTCATATGTTTTTTTGCTCTAACTATTGTTGTGTTTTTCCTCTTCTTGATGCTTTGTTTGTCATTTTGATTCTTAACAGGTAATATCTGATACTATAGTGATTAATATTGTTACATCCTTGAGAAACTTGCAAGAGTTAGCTCTGTGCTATTGTTTTGGTGATATTTCCATATCAAGCTTCAAATTCTGCATGCAAAATCTTAGAAAGTTGCGGCTAGAAAGAGTAACTCCTTGGTTGACCAATGATGATTTGGCTATTCTGACTCAAAACTGCAGAAATTTGGTTGAACTTTCTTTATTAGGATGTTCACTTCTTAACTCAGGTTAGGATTTACTAGTTGTCAAGCTGATCTACTCCATTTGTTGGATGTGATTTTGATTTAATGAAGAAAGTTAAGTACGAGAGGGGTTTGCAGTGCAGTAATTAACCACTGTTATTTCAATCAACTGGTGATAATTTGCATGTTTGCTTGTGTAATTCATTGCTGCAGATTCTCAACAGATAATTTCACGTGGATGGCCAGGCCTCATTTCTATCCATTTAGAGGTTTGATAATGCCCTGTTTCCCTTGAACTAACAAGAATTTCTGTACATTTTGCTATAACATATTGATCAAGATACTCATATACATGGATGTTGTCTTCTTTAATATGCATACAAGCTGGCTCAGTGTATTTATCAGAAAATAATCACAACCTGCATTAATTTTAATTATTTGAGCTTGAACTTCATGTACTTTATCCTATGACCTTCTCATGTTAATCTAGAGTTTCATCAAAGGGGGCTTCAGTTCCAAGAGCAGCTGCCCGTCTTTATTTTTTGTCTATAAAATTTGAGGAAAGGAATGATAAGAATTTTTGGATGGGATGGGGTGGGGCCCATAGGGAAGGTGAAGGAATTGTTCACTATATGTGGGACTTGAAAAATTGCTGCTTATTTATTTGACTTGAAGTACTTCTCTTGTAATTATTGGCAATTCATTGCCCTTTATAATGTTTTCTTAATCTATTAAATGCTTTTGGTTTAAAATGTTGTATACAGTTCATGGTGAGAGTACTACCCTTTATTTTGTTATCTTCAATTTTTAATGTCAATGACACTTACTTAGGAATGTGGCGAAATAACAGCAAATGGGGTCTCTTCTCTTCTTGACTGCAAAGCTCTTGAAGATCTCCTGCTGCGTCATAATGTGAGCATTCTATTAGCTTTTTTGTATATATTCTTGCATGTTGCATATGTATTTAAATTGTTTGAGTCGTAGCCATCATGATGATATCATTACTGCATATTTCCTGCTAGAATGTGGTCATATTGCTGCCATCTTTATGATTAATTTTCTGCTTGTCCTAGAATTCAATCTTTTTTTTTTGTCTTTTATTTTTGGCCAATGCTAGAAGCGAGTCTTCTTTGAAGCCTTTTAAGTAAGCATTACTCTTTTAAGTGTATGACCACAAATAATATTGATGAAGATTAGCTGACGAAACTGCTATTCTCCTCAATGTCTTATGATTCCAAGAGCAAGAGGTGAGATTTTTAATTCTATTTTAAGGATATCGGTTATTTTACAAATTATGGTCTCATCCATATTTTTGGATTGTATTTCTAAATCAAAGGCCCAAATTTTTCGTAGGATGATAATCTATGAACTTGATTCTGAATTTCTGATGATAAAATAAAGGAGATTTATAATTACAATTAAACAAATAGACGTCATTCTTAAGGTGGAGTTACTTTTACAATTTTAGTGCACGTCCTAAAGTATGAAGCGAATTCATGAGATAAGATTATGCATATGTTTGAATCTTTATGACCTATAATGTAATTTAATTTTTCTACCTGGCCTTTTATAAATATAGGCTACTTTTGCTGTCTAGAAACATCTTGGTTTATATCTCACATGCTGAAATTGTCATTGATATGTCTATATATATATATATATATATATATATATATATACGCTGGGTTAATTCTTGAACCTTTTATGGATGACAAACATCATTCAGGGACCCGGGCTACAGAAAAACTTCATTTTTTATGCTGCTTCAAAGGTAGCACTAAAGTGAATTATAATTTTATTCATTTATTGTTTTAAAATGCTAGAAACTGAAAATTGTTGTCTTCTATCTCAACTAACAGATGCCATTGCTTCGAAAATTATCTCTGGATATATGTGATGCAAGCGAAGGTGATTTTGACATTCCAAAAGTAAGTCAGCCGAACATTACTCCTTCAATAGGTAGTTTCACCAGTTCTTGAGTTTTCATGTCATTCCTTGGGAAGCTCTTTAAATTTTTTTAAATACCCTGGGCATCTAATGACCATATTCATTACCTCATTATTTATTCATTCATTCCTACTTTCCTTCAGTAAGACACTTTGCAACGCTAATGTCATCCTTAACAATGAGCATTTCGTCAAAGCAGTGTTGGATATAGGTTCTACCCAAGGTTGGGGAAGTGAACCAATTGCATTCTAGTGTAGCGTGACTTTAATTGCTCGGCAAAACCAGAGATGTTGATATCGTGGGTCGTGGGAGAATCATACCCATTTTTCTGAGCTAATTGAATTTAGCCTGTCTTGTTTATCTAAGGCTTGAGATAGTCAAGGCTACACAACACCCATCAACATGAATGAGGCCTTTTCGTGTGCTTATCTTAGACCTTTAGAGGGTTCTATCTGAAATAAATGGTGAACTCTGATCTCATTTGTCTTTTCTAAAATGCTCCAGACGTATGCGGACAGATACTTCTTGAGTAGCTTAAAGATAGCAAGATGCAAGTACCAAAGATGTGCTATTAATCTCCCAGTCCCTTCTCGGGCGTCTTGCTCAAGGTCTGTGCACGTGGAGACGCTGGTTTTTGTGTGGAACAGCAGAGATCTCATCAGAGCAGTAGTGAAAGAAAGGCTTTAGTGCATACCACCCTCAGCTTCCATTCGATAATTGTGGTGCGAATCTCCCGTGTTCCAAGTTGCAGGGCATTTTTAGTACGAGTTTGGTGGCAGGAAGTAAAAGACTTATAGCTGAAAGTTAAAAATCAAGTGACATGTGAGCATTTAGATTGGCAATATGTATAGTCTCCTAATGCTATAGAGTTATTATAAAAAAAATTCAACTTAATGATAATAAATTTTAAGTATATTTTGAAACTATTTTGGAGGGCTTACTTATTTTAAAATTTAAAGTCCTTCATTTTAAATATGTTAAAACTTATGATCTTTAAATATATTTTTTCTTAAATTTTCTCTAGTTTTTTTTTTAATGCAATTAATTCTCTTACTAGTCATCGTTACATAACATTTATTTCCATGACCATTATACTGTCCATAAAATTATATTTATATATATTGAAGTAAAGCATTAATTACGAAAATATGGTTAATTTGTTTTTTCCTGTCAATAATTTGCATAAATATATAGAATATTCTTTTCTTGTTGGCCAAAAGCGAAATATAAAATATGTTTTTTCTACTTTGAGAAGGGTTTTTTTCGTCTCTCGTCATAAATGAACTCACACACCTAGTTTATCAAAACCCAAGATTTACCTATTACAACCAATACAATCGTTCTGATTTCTGAGCAAAAGTAATTTGCTTATATTGTCCACATCGAAGTAAAAGGGTACATTGATCAATTTAACCTTGATGGTGGTTTTGAAAAGTTTAAATGATATGGCAATTTTAGTGCCTAGAGTATAGATATATTTAAGCATGAATAGTTTGTAGTGCCTAAATATAATTGGTCTACTGGCCAAAGACTATGAGAAAATATTAGACGAATAGGTATATTAGTCTAATAAGATCATTCTATTAATAGAAGTATATTACTATATGTAGGGTTTTTATATTTTTTTATATGATTTGATTGAGTTAACGCAACACTATTAGTTATTACATTTTTTTTTAAATACTTTATTTAGTCACACTTGCTGTTTTAGGTCAAATTGGAACATCTTAAAAGTAGTTGTGACTTCTAAAACGAGATTATAAATGTTTCTATGGCAATAATTAATGAATATTATATTAAATTTCTCATAATAATTTGATTAATTTTGGTTATGAATAAAATGGCAATCCACGGCTCTGAATCGAGCGGCCCTAAACAAACCTTGTTAAATGACGAAATGCGTATTTGTATGATGAATATTTTGCATACAAACTCTTTTATTTCTCACATGTTATTTTCTTTTTAATCGTTACTCGTTGAAGGAATTATGTAAACTATTTTTAAAGGATCCATACAATAATATATATATATATATATATATATATATATATATATATATATATATATATAATGCAAATTATTTTTATTATGCGTTTGATGTACATTGAATTGTATAAGGTTAGTAGAGCCAAAAATATATTACAAAAATATTAATGAAACAAACTTAATATTTAATCAAATCATATATATCTAAAGTCAATATTATCAAACGTCAAATAATATTGCATTATTAATCCTTTATATAAATAGTAATTAATCTTTTAACAAAGATAATAAATAAAATATGTAGTATAATAGAGAAAAATATTATTAAGATTCAAGAATACAGTACTTTTGCACAATGTGAATTAGATGTATGGAAAAAAAATAGGGTATTAGGCATATATAAAAAATAAACCATGAAGTAATAAATTACGTTACCCAACAATAAAATGAAGGCATCAGTCATACAGTTTTTATATAGCCAGAATATTTAAGAAAGGTATAAACTTAAATAATAAAAAATGGACTAAACAAAAAAAAATGAAGTGAATGTGTATAGTGTTCGTAGCTATTGAGTGTGAAAGTTGTTGCTTAAAGTTGTGCTCATGTATATGATTAAGTGAAGAGTGAACAATGAATGCTATGGATTTAAAATTAAAAAAAAAAAAAAAAGTAGAAATAATAAAGAGGTATAAATGAACTAAATTATGCTACATAAATTAACCTAAAATAACCCTAAAAACGCAACAAAGGGAACTAACTAAATTTTACCTTATATGAAAAGTCACCATTATGTTTTCTTTATAATCCCTTATAGAATTATGTTATCAATTTAGTCTCTCATAAATGTACATTTTTTTATTTTATTCCTTATAAATAAAATTATTGTCAATAATATTTTTAAAAAATATATTAACTTTTAAAAAAATTGAACTTCTAAAAACAATTTCTTGCTTTAGTCTCTTAAATATAAATTTTTTTTTTAATTTGATATCTCATAATGTTGTATTTTTAATTTAGTCATCCACAAAATTGTGTTCATAATTTAGTTATTCACAAATAAATATTTTTTTTATTAATCATAGATAAAATTGTTATTAATAATATCATTAAAAATAAGTTAATCTTTGAAAAATGCAAACTTATATAATTTTTTTCAATTTAGTCTCTTAAATATAAAATATTTTTTAATTTGATCATTCGTGGAGTTGCTTCTCAATTTAGTCACTCACATAATTGACTTTTTAATTTAATCATTCGCATGTGAACATTTTTTTGTTTGATCATTTATACATAAAATTGTTATTAATAATATCATTAAAATAAGTAAAGTTTTTTGAAATTTCAAACTCATAAAAAAAATTTCAATTTGGTCCCTCACATATATGATATGTTTTAATTTGATTCCTCAAAAAATTATCTTTTCAATTTAGTTTCTTACATATGAACATTTCTCTATATAATCTCTCACAAATAAAATTGTTATCAGTAATGTCCTAACAAAATAAGTTAATTTAGAAAATAATAACTCATAACTTTTTTTTCAATCTAGTCCTTCATAAATAAAATATTTTTCAATTTGATTTTTTTTTGAGTTGTCTTCTCAATTTAGTCCCTTAATAAGTGTCTTTTCAATTTAGTTCTTCACATTAAGACATTTCATTTGATCTCTCAAAGATAACATTGTCATCAATAACATCCACAAAAAATAAGTTAATTTAAAAAATATGAGAGATACTATTGATAATAATTTTATTTGTGAGAGACTAAGTTGAGAAATATCCATATGTAAAAAATCAAATTGAAAAATATTTTATTTGTGAGGAGCAAACTTGAAAAAGGAATTATATGAGTGACCAAATTAAGAAATACTCCATATGTGGTGAACCAAAATAAAGTTTTACTCATTTATTTTTTATTTGAAATTTTAATTTTTTTTTTTCAATTTCACCTTAAATACATGTTAAAATATTTCTATTAGTATAAATGTGTATAAATTTTAAGAAAATATCAATTCTTTTTCTTTAAATATTTCAATTCATACACTTTCTTGAGTAAAAGAAATTTTTGTTAAAATAATTAATTTTTATCCAATCCAACCTTATATAGTGTATCATCCAAAATATATAATAGTATTCTATATAATATAGTATAACGTTATTAAATTTCTACTATGCATTATCTCATCAAATCTTATAGATAGTGACAAACAAAGACTATAACTCTTTGTTCTACAACTTTGACTCTGTATCCAACCTCGAATAAGCTAATAAAGTATTAAAATTTGTATAATATATATTATATTAATTGAAAATATAATATCTATATCAATATGTCTTTGGCATTGGTCTGTCCTATTGTAACAAATATCAAAACAAGGTGAAGATAGATTATTTACTACAATGAAATTGATATAATATTTCAGTGAGAAGAGGTATTTTCACTCATTATTTTTATTCCTTTTAAATTAATATTTTACACAAATATGAACGATTTGAAAATTAATTTATTATCTTCATATAATAATAAGTATAACTTAATTTTTATTTAAAAGAGTAATATCGAATATTAATATTCAATTATTTAATTTTTTAATAAAATATCTAAATTTAGATCCTGGAGGCCCTAGTAACTTCGATTCCAGCGAATTAGCGCGATAATCCATTCTCACATAAATCGACGCTCTCTCACCCCCTCCGCTCCCCTCAAAGTTCTCAGCCACAGACGCCGTCAGCCTAAGCCCTAGCTGCGCTGCCGTGGACCGCCGTCTACCTGCAGCAGGAGAAGAGCTTCTTAATTTTTCTTCGACTCAGGTACCCGACTTCCTTCCTTTCTTCTACTCGAATATGTATTAGTTGGAATCTGAAATCTAATATCCGTTCATCCCTTTCTTCCTTTAGTCAATACGAAATGGTACCGAACTTCTTCTTTTCTTCCTTTCTAGAGACATCCTTCTTTTGAAATCTAATTGCAGTTTGTGAAATAGATTATGTTCTGAATTTTATATTGCCTCTTAATATTTGAGATTACCGTAAGCTGTAATCGTTCTTGAATTTGGCGTTTATGTTCACTGAACCGAGTTCAATTTTAAAAATCATAGGAGGGAGAGCGAGAAATTTGCCGTTCGTGGTTATTTTAAAACCCCAATTACACTCCAAAAATGTCAAAATGCAGACGCTGATTGAAAGCTAATGTAGAAGTATCAGATAGAATAACACAATCAGTCTCCAATTGCAGTTAAGTTTTTATCTTATTACGTAATATAGCATCCTATTTCAGGCAGTTCGGATGTCGAAAATTTATGGAGTTGAATGTTAGGTTTTTGTTTTTTAAATACAAGAATGGGTGTTCATTTTAGATTTATATAGTATAAAAAAACATCGGACATCCTCCCATTGCAACTCTTACTTGTCTCGGAGAAAAATTATTAGAAGACAGTAGGGGAAGGGTTTTTCTTCTATCTTCCTCCACCGATCAACCCTTGGGGGCTTTTTGACTGAGAAAAAAAAAAAAATACTTGGGGGCTTGGCTCTCTATCTCCCGTTGACAGCAGCAGAGGCTTCTGCTGCTTGGACCTCTCTCTTTAGTATATTTTCAGGTTGACGCTTTCTCCTTCTTTCCTTCTCTCAGTCTGTAGTCTGTCATAATTCTTTCGAAGTTATTACATCTTGCAATTCAGAAGCTTCCATTTCTTGAAAAAGATTTATGATTATGGTAGTTTTTTTTTTCCTTGTGATAGGAAAATTGAACACTCGGTAATGGGTAGGGTGCCCTGGCTTCAGGACATATGCTATGTATCAAATTATTAACGATCGCTCTTACTTGATTTGTATAGCTTATGTGTTGATGTTGGCTTATTTAAAAACATTGGGTTTCCGAGCATGCCGTGTAGTGATTAATTAATGGGTTCTTTATTTTCTTTTCTCTGGGTTGTCATTGTGGGTAGTGCCTGACTAGTTGCTCAAAAGTTTAAGGTCAGGTCGAGGAGAATTTCAGTAAGTCTAACGTGGGCTGGGAGCATTTTTGCCTCTTTGTTGCATCGATGTTGATATTTGTTTGCAGTGCAGGTTTCAAAAATCAGACTTTTCATTAGGAAGGAGGCTGATTTTTTAGTTAATTGTTGGGATCTACAAATATCAGATTACAAAGTGTTCAGGTATTTGTTCATTGATTGTTTACTGATGTTATTTTGTGTGCTTCAAATACTATGCATTTTCATTTTTTTAATGACCCTTAGCCTGTTGCACTTGAAGTCTAACTTTTTGAATTTCGGCCATTTTGCTGTGTTATTGACTGACCTTGTCTTTCCTGGTGTCCTGCATGTTAATCTAGATTTTAGAGAATTATATCTGAATGATCTTTGGCATCGTTGAATTTTTGCTTGTGAGTACGAAATCTTGACATATATAGTAGGGCCTCTGGCTTTGGCACAGCCAATTTTGATATTGAAGGTACTAGTGATGAATAATTTTGATTGACTAGGAATGAGTTTTTTTTTCCCCTTTTCTGGCTGTTGATGTAAGAAATATTGCACTATTGCTGTGGAGGAAAGAAGAATAAGATATTGCTTAAAACAGGAAAAATAATCCCTATTAAAGGCTAAGCATTGTGCAATGAAATCCTCCAGTCCCATTGAGAACTTATGAGAGGACATCACTTTTGTCAACCATGAGGGTAATGGCAAGTGAAATGAACTATCTTGTCTTGGACTAGATGAAGTGACAAGCAAACAAGGGATGAAAATTATAAAATCTAATATTTTAATTTCTCTATATTAAACTTGTTTTTGACTTGTATCATTATATGGCATACTCTTGCTCTTTTGTGAGGCTGTGAGCTAATTGTATTGACTGTTGAGCTTAATTTTCAATTTGTTTAGTGAATGATTATCTTTTCACGTTGATAGTTTTTATCTAATTTACTGATTGGATAGTTTTTCGCATGTTGTTTACTTATAATGTGGCGTTTACATAGCTTGGTTGAAAATATTGTAATTGATCCTCCAATGTCACGTTTTCACTTGACAGGTAGGAAAATGCCAAAAGTAAAGACAAATCGCGTTAAATATCCAGAGGGCTGGGAATTAATTGAGC
Organism: Delonix regia; assembly: GCA_037074485.1. Classification (NCBI taxonomy): domain Eukaryota; kingdom Viridiplantae; phylum Streptophyta; class Magnoliopsida; order Fabales; family Fabaceae; genus Delonix; species Delonix regia. The sequence goes on from CM073449.1 coordinate 42,059,639, forward strand.
CTACCCTTCGTGAACTTCAAGCAAAGATGAGGGAAGGTTGTCATTTTACACGTTATGCATGCTTTACAATTTTTTTGTGTTTATGGGAACATTTTGGAACTCAGTTTTTTGTCTGTCTCTGTGGCAGCTGAGAATGATCCACATGATGGTAAAAGAAAATGTGAGACATTATGGCCTATATTTAAGATTGCACATCAGAAGAGCCGCTACATATTTGACCTCTACCACCGGAGGAAAGAGATTTCTAAGGAATTGTATGAATTTTGTTTAGACCAAGGATATGCTGACCGCAATCTGATTGCAAAATGGAAGAAGGTGCCTCTCATGAATTCTACGAGAAGTATATAGTTGTGCATGGTATTTCATAATATGCATTTGAAGATTGTGAACTATCCTTCATGTCTTTGTTAATTACCAAAATTCAGTGATTAACTGCATAAGCATCATGGTGGGTTAAATACATGTCTTGAGTGTATGGAAAATTAGATATTCAAGATTATCTGAGTCATATTATCATTCTGATATTTAGAATATGTTGGAAAATGAGAAAGTCAAGCTCATTTATAATGATTAATAAGAATGTTTTTTGTGGTTACAACAACTGCTAAAATATAGGGCTTCTTGAAAATGTAGTGGTTTTTTTGCCCATCTGTTTATCCAAAGGGTGAATTCATTTCAAAGTTTGTATGTATGTGTGTGTGTCTTTTTCTCATTTGCGGATATTTTATTCTTTCTTATTTTCAAGTAAATAATTTCCTTGCCTATTGTTTGAAAATGCAGCCTGGTTATGAACGTTTATGTTGCTTGAGATGCATGCAGCCACGGGATCACAACTTTGCCACCACTTGTGTTTGCCGAGTACCCAAACAACTCAGGGAGGAGAAGGTCATAGAGTGTGTTCATTGTGGTTGTGGGGGCTGTGCAAGTGGGGACTGACTGGCTATTGACTCTAGTATCAGATGCCAGGAGGGATTTCTTGGAATTGATTTGTCTGTCTAGTAAAATTTGTATTGCTTGCAATTTTCATTAGCCTTGTTTTGAGGTTGTATTGCCAACTCTGTAATGATGTGAGAACTAACCGTATAGTTTAACTTAAATATCTGATAGGACTTTGTACTATGACACTTAATTACCTGTTGAGTTATTTGCTCCCCTACTTCGTGGGTTAGTTCAAGTTGAATATCGGACGCGTTTTACATTGGAGGTTAGGTTGGAAGTATTTAAATAATTGTAAGGTTCACGCAGAAAACTTTAGTGCTGCGGTTTCCTGTTTGGTGACTACTCTGCAAATCAATCGGGACGTGGGAGTAGAGCTAGGTCAAGCCTCGGAAGCTCAAATAGTAATGGAGTCATCTATGAGACATAACTAGAGTTAAAAACGCACTTCATTCAGACTTAGAGATCTAGCACTGTTTGCAAGGGTTTGATTAAGCACGTTTCACAAATCGAAATCGGATTTGATCTGATACGGACGTATTCAAATGATAGAAGCGAAGGGCGTGTTTCAAATCTCAACAATTAAATATCCGGAGGGTACGGGGATTGAAAGAACATGGCCGGTTCATTGCTTTCTGTATGCCCTGGCACAGTGAGTTAATTGATGATGATTTTGACTGGACACCGATCGCAGATGCTCCTAGACATTCCTTATGGATAATGATAATCGGTGCAACTTGACATTCTTGAGGATTTGGATACTCTCCTGTTTGGCAAACTGGAGAGAATCCGTTCTCATTCATCAGGAAGGAGGGAATGGCGTCGCGTAACTAGGAAAAATGACAGTCCAAAACAAGTATGTAATCGGTAATACTAAGGGAGAGGCCGAAGCCCCGGTAAACCCATTTTTGAAGTGGTGGAAACTTTTTATGCGTTACGGAGGTAAATAATAAGAAATCAAGGAACATATTTGAACAATGGATCTATTTAATCGCTTATTTTCTGAAACTTAGGAAGCTGAACTGTTTGTTTGTCTTCACCGTGGGATTTGACATTTGGTACAAGTAACCCCATTCCTCTTACTTTCATTTTCATCATCATGGCTTCCTCACTATATTCACTGTCATAATCATCATGTTCGTCCTCAGATCTCTCCTCCAACCCTCACCCAAGGCAACCGCCCTTATACCTGCACGGCTTCTTCTTCATAACTTTGACCTTCAGGGTTGATTTCTTGTCTCAACCAATCCAAGAATCACATGAGCAGTAGTAAGTCTCGGAAGGGACCGACCCTAAAAATTGGGTTTAAACTCAAGCTTTAAAAATAATTTGAGCTTAATTAAAATTTTTATTTAAAATTTTTCTTATATTTTTTTTGTCAAACTTATTGGGTCAATTAGATATTTAAAAAAAAAATATTAAATCAATTTGTTATTTTAAATTTGAAATGAATAACATAAAAAATTATTACTATTACATATAAGATTATATATAAAAAAATTATAAATATAAATAATTTATTGTATTGATATAAATTTTTTAAATAAAAAATATTACTTTTTAGCTTTTTATTAAAATGTCGCATTATACTAAATTTGTTTAATATAATAAGTTTTGATTGATTAAAAAATTATTCATTTAATTTTTTAGACTAATGTTGAGTTTTAGAAAAAATTTAAATTTGACCTATTTTATAAATTAAATTTTTTTATTGAATTTTTTTTTGGATTTTTTTTTAAACAAGATAAATTTTTTAAATTATGATTTTTAGGGTAACTTTCTCTTCCCCAGCCCTGAGCTATTTTTGACTGCTTGTCGATCTCCTTTAGTCCCTAAACCTTCCTTTAATTCTTGTATTGCCTCAGACACAGCTGTCATTGCTGCAGCAAAATTTAAAATTATTAATCTTAACAACTCTATCATCCAGGACACTAAAACTAAGAAAGGATGGGATAAAGTTCCAAATGTGAATCCCTTATTCTATCTCAAAGACTATGACTTACAAGGAGATCAGTTCACTTATTTACTTCACAATAAATATATAAAATATTCATGTCTCACTTCCTTTTCACCACTTCAAGTTTGCTTGGTCAGAGTTGATGGTTAAGTAACTGAATACTCTCAATTTTATTTTGTCAGTTTTCAATCAATTAAAAGAAAAGGTAATTATATACAAAATAGATCTCACATCTTTCAGTAAAATCTATTATTAAATAAATTTTATTTTTTATGTCTATTTTTTTTAAAATTAATCAAAACTAAAAATTGATAGAAGAGAAATCGAAGCTTCCATGACTCAAATGCTTCGATTTTGGTATTGCTGTTCTCATTTAAATTTTTTATATTTTTTTAAGCGAAGTGTGCACTATTAAATTATACAGTCCGTTTAATAATTTTTTTTGATTTTATTAATTTTAATAATGAAATAATTACTAATTTTATTATTTAATTTTAGATTTGTACAATTTATTAATATAAATTGTCTACTTTATATATTTATAAAAAGGTGTAGAAAATTTGATAATTGGTTGTCAATTGTCATGGCTTTATCGAAGCTTTGAAAATCAAGTTTCAAGGTCTACTTTGCGAAACTCAAGGTCCCAACCCAATTGCACCCCATTGCACACACCCCAAGTTTCAACTTGAAGAGCGAACCACCATCCAAAAACCTTTTATCCAACACCCATCGACGTCCTATGATTTTATATTTGAATATGTCTTCAATAATTATATATATACACACACACACTATAAATTTGGATCTAAAGTGAGTATCATATTCGTTAGATTAAATTCATGAACTTCTTTAAAACAATTACTATAACCAAACCTAGGCCCACTTTAATGTCTAAACCCAAACTCATGAAGCATGGGTATTTTAGTCATTCTAATTTGAATTTTATTAGTTTAGAGTTGAAAGTCAAAATTCACACTATGTGAATGTGACAGCCATTTGAAGAAACGAGACGCAGGGCACGTCCCATTATTAATACCCTCGGCTTGAAAGAAACTTTTTGCTGGGATTTTGCTTCTTTTAAGTTTGGACTTTGGAGAACTGCTTCGAAGAAAATAGAGATACGATACGGAAAAGAAGAAGAAGAAGAAGAAGAAGATGAAGAACAGTAATAAAAAAGGAAAGAAAAAATGTACACCGCACAACCATAGCCAATCCCGAAGGACAACGAGTTTAGGCGGTGGTGGGTCCCGAAGAACAACCTTGTTGCTTATTCGGGAAACTATCCGTTTGGTAGACGATAGACGATTAGAAATGAGTGTGGTGGGTCCCGTAGTCCCCAATCCCAATCACCATGCTATTCTCCACGGCACACGTCGTTTCTCAGATAGCGCCAACTCCACCGCACACACACACACACTCTCTCTTCTATTAGTAACTCGCGATCACGGTTATCTTGCCCCTTCAACTCCAGAGTCTGGACTCTGGAAAGCAGAATTCCAACTCCACATTAGTCTTGCTGCTTCTTTTCGCCCTTTCCTCTTCCTCTTTAGAACCCAAGGCCCTTAAAATGCTTCATACTATGTCAGGATTACGTTTCCCCGTCTTTCCTTCTGTGTACAAGTCATCGCAGTCGACCTTCCATGGCGATCGTAGGACTACAACTCTCTCCTTTTTCCCCAAGAAGGACTCATTCTCTCGTAAAATGCCTCCCTCACTTGCTACTTCACTAGTTTGAAAATTGGTTTTCATTGTTCGACTTCTGGAGTGTTTTTTTTTTTTTTCTTTTCCGTTTGGTTTATTCGGGAAACGTTGTTAAGTTGGTTATAATGCTATGTATACTTTCTTGGTTGAAGTGGGTTAGTATGTTTCAGTAGAACGAATTTTTCAACGAACTGTTGCTTTTGCTGAAGACTAAACCATCTGAGCTGTTTTATTAGGGACTTCTTAAAACGTAACTTTGTGGAGTGTAAGGTCCTGATACTAACGACCTCCCCTGCAAAGGACCCCGTTTATGCATTTAACTTCGGGGCATATTGTAAATTGACGACTTTGAAGTAGCTCTGTTTTCTGCTGTTGGATATATCTTTTCTGAGTTAGACTACTGGATGCTTGCTTACTATTTATCAATTTACCATGGTGTATCTGACTCTGACTGAATGCATATGACGTATTCTGCCTTCTGGAAACTGATAAATCCTACCTAAGGTCTAAATCTTTAACCATTGTAACCGAATCAATCTTCGCAGGTTACTGTAGACAAATTAAGGCTCTTCAAGTTGTACTCGCAATACAGTGGAAATAGTCTAATTTCCATTGTTCCATCATATATGTCTTAGCATCTAGGTCCTTGAATTTTTTCTTTCGTCTTTGGGTTTTCTTAGTAAAAAAACTGGTATATGCATAAAAATAAATAAATAAGTAATCGAAAGGTTTGAATCCTTCTTAGTTCTTTATCTTATTGGTAGTTCTCGTGATCCATTGATGTTTGTATATTTAAGCACTTCCCTCTGCCCTGCTCTATAAGATAGGAACCCATCCATGCCAATCCTAACCCTCTGGATGCCATTTGATCCAAGGCACACGTAGCTCTGAATATTTGTATAGACATTGAATCTATATTAGATCAAAATTAGTTTCATTTGTTCAACCTTGAGAAGAGCAATCTCATTTTTTGCTCTTACGTGACAGAGTGAAAGACGATATTGCTACCAGTAGCTTGTCTTTGGGTTTTTCAGAGGATCAACCATGATAAGTATTACTATCAAGGCTGTTTCCTTTTGTATGTTTGACTCGTCAATTTATCAAATGAACTTTAAGATCTTATATAGGTTGCAAAAAATAATAACATTAGTTTGTCTGCTGATTTGTGAAACTTGTGAAAATAATCATTCTATGTTATTGTTTTTGTCCTAAGAACTTCCCTTTGACAAATTGTGACTTTTCTAGGCTTCACCCTTGCTGGAAAAGTTTCCCATGATTCTGGCCCCACATCTTCCTTTGTTGCTGATTCTGATAAAGTACTTGTCTCGGGAGTTCAAGATAATGCTTCGTCATTGACCGGTCAACTTGAAACTCCAGACATAAACTCAGAGGATCCACAGGTGTTGTTGCGTATCTCCTTGTCCAAAAAATATATATGTACTGATTACTTTTACACACTTACTACTATGCTATTACATGCCTTTTCTAATACGGTTTGTAGTTTTGATGTACTGCATCTGGACAATGTGTAGAACTTTGGTTACAATTTTGTCGTGAAAGTGGTGCATTTTAGATAAATTGTGGCATAGTGATTGATGATCTGTTAGTTTATTGTAACTCTAAGAAAGGAAGAAACTGGAGAACTGAAGGAAAAACAGATACATACAACAGCAAAGAAGTCAAAAGTGATCTGGTGATGTAACTAAAGGATCCCTGACTTCTGTCTTATATTTTGCATGTGGGTAGGATTGTTTGAGGACACGCTACTTATTAGAAGTGTCATTGTGGATATATCATAAATATATTTTTATATATGAGGGAAAAAAACTTCATTAGAAAGAGAGAAAGATACAAGAGAGAAGAATAACATATCCTAATAAAGAGAGCAGATCAATCTATTAAGAGAAAACAGAAATAACGGATACTTAAAAATGTAAAACCCTCCCCAATCACTAAGCATATCTGACAAAGTCACTCCCTTAAATGGCAAGCTTTCTTGCTGATTCTACCAAAGGTTGAAAACAAATGTTGTGGCTAACTTTTACATATCTTTTTTACCCTAGATATTCTACGGAAGATTTGTACAATGTTTGAAATGTTTATTATCTCAAGCTTCTAGACATTTCAATTTCATAGCATTTAAATCTTGATGAGAAGAATTATAAACTATTGTAAATTATAACTTATCATCTAATAAAGCATAAAACTCCTCCTTGATCCCGAGAGCTTTCCTTATAGAATTTGCAATATACTATTTCTTATTTAATTTAATGTCATTTTAGAACATATTTATACATTTTTAAACAAACAGTTGTTTTATTAAACTTTAGTATATCATAAATAATCAACACTTTTTGAAAATAAAAATCCTACGCATCATGTAATTACATGTAGGTTATACCCCTGTATTTTAGCTTCAGTAATTGTTTTGATTAGAGATTTGTGGAATTGTTGGTTTTCTATATGTTTTCCGTTTTTTAACAGGTAGTATGGCTGTAAGCATATCTGAATTGTTATTTATATTTTTGCCTTCTGTTTATTTATTATTGTTAATCTCATCGGGCATTGGTTTTTTTGACATCATAAATCATGGTATTTTTGCTGAATGCTTATTTTAGGCCCTTATAAGTTCAGAGGATCTAACCATGGAAGATGACAATAATTTCATGGATGGTGAAGCGCCTATTGGTTACAGAGAGGTTGAGGATGTGCAAGGTTCTGTTCAGTCATCACTTGTAGATGTTAATGATAATGTCCAAGGCATAGCTGAGGAGGTATCAGTTTCTGCTGATAGAAAAGTACAATTTGAAAGAGATGAAGTTAAACCTAAGACCATTCCCCAACCTGGAGCTGGACAGAGAATATATGAAATTGATCCACTTTTGAAAGCTCATCGTGACCATCTTGATTTTCGGTAAGTTAACTTTTCTACCTTCAGTTTTAAAATCACAAGTGAAATAACTATCCGAGTTACTAACTAGACTACAGGTTCCTTTAATAGGGTTTTAATTACCATGTTATTGATAATTTCAAATGTTTTATGCCTTGCATTGCATGGGGGAAAAAAGTTGACAGTTTGCCGCTCATCTCCGCTGATGGTGTTTAGGAGGTGTTGGCAATGCTTAGAAATAAGTGCTCTTTTAGAATTTACTCTTGCAGAGATATCTCTTGTTTATATTCAAATTAAGCATGTTTTGTGTTTCATGAATCTTTTTAAATAAAATTCATGACAATTTTCGTTTTTATATTTTAAAATGAATTTGACACCTTACAGTAACTGGCTACTTTCTGAGCTATATACGGATTATTTTCGCCTCCTTTCGTGTTGTGTAGTTTGCTTTCCTAGCAGCAACATAAAGAATAGGTTCAATAAAGAATGACGACCAATAGAAAGGCACTTTCCGGCCAATGGGAATTCCTTTTTCCTCCTGGTGGCCTAAATATTTCAGTTAATGTCATTACTTACTATACGTAACAATGTTTTAACATGATGAATGTCCTGTCGTTTGTTTTATTAACTTATTCTTCCATTTTGTGTTCTCCGAACTCTTACCTGCTTCACTTTTGTGGCACTATTAATACTTGCCATACTGAAGAAAGTTTACCCATATTTTTTTTGTAACTATTTCTTGAATGACAGTTATGCGCAACATAGAAGATTGCGTGAGGAAATTAACAAGTACGAAGGGGGTTTGGAGGCTTTTTCTCGTGGTTATGAAAGATTTGGTTTCACGCGCAGGTATAACTCCTTTTTTCACATGTTGATGTCCATGAATATATCTATCTTTTTTATTTCATACATTTATTAATGCCCCATAATCAACGCAATTAATATGAGTAATCACCTGTATTGTGGTCAAATTCAATGATAAAATTCATAACAATTTGATCGGAAGGAGAACTTTTATGTCCTTTATTATATAGTCTTAGTTCTTACTTTGACATTCGTCAATAGCCGATGCTAAATGTTGTATATGCTGTTCTTTTTTTTTTTTTTTTTTTTTTTTCTCTGGGGGGGATATATGTGCTTCTCTTTTACTGGGAATTAACTCAAACAAGAACTCATTGGGTTCTGAAATCCTATTGAACTCAAGTTCGCTCACTCTTAAAAATCTTTTGAGTTTTCATCTTTCTGAGTCTACTGTAATAACTCCAGACTCTTTTTGCAGTGCTACAGGCATTACTTATAGAGAGTGGGCACCTGCAACTAAGGTATACTTCATCATCCTAAGTCTTGAGTTTATTCTTTTTGTTTTTTGGTTTTTTACCTGAGTCTCCGTTCCAGGAGTTGTGTTCTTTAGGGCAGCATCTTTGACAAAGAGTGCATAGTTATTTGTGTCAAAGTTTTGCACCTTAATTTATGTATGAGGACTACTTTAGGGTTTCAGGTCATGCATCACTGTGCGTTGTAATTACTCCTGATCTTTTCATTGACTTAGGTATGTTTGGATTGAGGGAAATGAAAGAGAAGTGAAATTATAATTTTGACTTCTTCTTTGATTTAGATTAAAATGTAACCCTTTTTTTTTTCTTCCTTTCTCATCCATTTTTCTCAATCCACACATATTTAAAAATTAATATAAGAAAATGTCAAAATCAAAATTTCACTTCCCTTTCCTTTTCCCACGTTCTTCTCAATTTAAACATACCCTTGAGAGATGCTTTAAAATTGATGGGGTTTTCTGAGTTGCATGATTGCACCGTGCTCTCTTTTGAAGCAGTCGAGTCTTTCATCCGGAGAGAAACAAATGATAACATTCTATTGGAAAGCAAAATACAAGATTTGGGAGATATAGTAGTGGAATTTTTGTAATTATGGTCTCTGCCTTTTTTCCTCTTTCCTTTTCCCACTGCAAATTTAGTCTGAAGAAAATTTGGTTTTAGTTGTTGTGCATTTGTGTCTGTAAACCATAAGAAAGTTACTGTATCAGTCTCTTGCATATATTATGGCTATTATTTGATGCTTTGTCAGTCTGCCGCATTGATTGGAGACTTCAACAACTGGAATCCTAATGCTAATGTAATGACTCGGGTATGTATGTTGTCTTTGATTGGTTTAAAGTTTATATTTTTTTTTATTTCGGATGCTTCTTTCCATTAAAAAGAAAGTAAGAAGTAATTCATTAAAATAGAAGGGATAGTTGTAGCATGGATTGATTATTTTCTGGTTTTATATTCTCCTTACACCTGTAACATCTCCACTCTGTTTGATCTCAATTCTAGCTTACATGCATCTTCCCCCCGCCCCCCAAAAAAAAAAAAAAAAATCCTGTAGCCACAATTAGGGTGATTGAGATCTATAAGAAATATGCCTAGATGGTTGTCGGATACATTTAATTATATTGAGCAAGGGTTTGCGAAAAGAGAATCTGTTCATCTCCTTTAGTAATAATTTTTTAAAATATAAGATATTAGGATTAATAATTTGCTTTGAACTATAGAACTTGCTATTAGTCTTATAAGACTGAGATTTAAGAATTATTTGCCATCATGAAGTGATTAATAGCTGTTGAAAGCTGTTACTATTGCTTTTGATGGCCATCCTCTAGTGAAATATATGTCCAATAAGATAGTAATTCAGAGTTTTATTCTGATTCAAGCATTGTTTACTGAAGGCTTGTAGAATGCTTTATAAACAGAGTTGCATGCAATCCCATCTTACACGTTATCTTAAAAGAGCCTACTTCAGAAGTCACGATCCAGTTTGAACAAGCTGTACGAAAAAAATACATATTAATTATTATATATGCATAATCAGTATCTTAGGAGTCTATTAGAATCCTTATATGAATAAAGAATAAAAAAGTCACTGTAAGGCTGTTTATTATTATTATTATTATTATTAAGATGAAAACTCTAAGGCTCCTTGTAACTCTAACCCCTGCTTCAGAACAGATCTCAATGACAACTTCCTGTTGGTCTCTGGCTGGACACTTCTATATGACAATAATATGTTCAAGTAGCAACATATAATTGTTTAAAGTAGTTGTTGGGACTTCATTTTGGTTTCTTAATTTTTTGATTTTTGGCTGATGATGAGTGACTTGGTTTTGACCTGTACAATCTTCTAAAGGCGACTATTAATTAGATTCATGAAGATATTTTGGTAAAAGGTTAAAAACTTTTAATTCTATCTGAAAGGTCATTGAGGGACTTGATGGGAGAAAACTTGGAAGTCATACGGATAATTGATTGGTTGGGTATATGGTTTTGCCTCTTTTTCTAAGGTGATACCCTTGAGAATCATAGATCTAATGTAAAACCTTCCTGTTGAGAGTTATTATTGTTGCTTCCCATTTTCTGGAATGTTTTTATGCCCACACATTTAACATAGATGTTGATGTTGAATTGTTGATGCCAATAGGCGCTGGAAAAGAGTTAATTGGCTCTTATAATTGATAAGTGTTTCGTAATGTCTGGCTTCCAAAAGTATATTGCTGGAAGACTGAATCTCTTTTGTAAAATGGAGATAATTCAGATTAATAGATGTGATTATAAATTATAACAAATCTTACGGGCTCCTGGCTATAGGATACCATAGTCAATTAAATATTAACAAATTTTGTTATGCACAGTTGGGAGTGTTTAATTATTAGTTTTGTACAAACAGAATGAATTTGGTGTGTGGGAGACCTTCCTGCCAAACAACGTAGATGGTTCACCTCCAATTCCCCATGGTTCTCGTGTGAAGGTAATTTTTCTCCTGAATAAATGCAAGTATTCTCTGCTGGATTTGAATGATCCCGACCTATGTTCATGATCTTTTTCCAAAGCCAATTATATATCTCCTATGTATATGATTTATGTTTAGATCCGCATGGATACTCCCTCTGGCATCAAGGATGCAATTCCTGCTTGGATCAAGTACTCTGTGCAGGCTGAAGGTGAAATTCCATATAGTGGTATATACTATGATCCACCGGAAGAGGTATGGTTCTGTGTTTCTTTCATTTTTTTAAAGTTATTCTTAGAACAAGAGAAAACGAGGAATCTAATGAATTCAGGTAGAATATATTGCAAACTTTAGTAAGGTTCTAGGTCTGGCAGTACGATACAGAATGGCATGCAAGTCCTTCTGTTTAATTTTGGGGCATCAAATAGAGATGATTGTAGATTTTCTAGGGTTTTAGTACTCAAACATTGAGTTCTTCGATAATTTTATTGAAGGTTCAGAATAGGTACATAAATAGGAGGAGCTTCTAACAAACTCTGATTTCACTATCCTCAAAATTCGGGTAACAAAATAATCCTATTTGATAAGATACGAAAATCATAGAAAGATAAGATAACGATAACAGAAAATATACAAAATAATCTAAATCTGTAATCCCTATTTGATAGACGGGCAAATCTGTCATAGACTCCAACAATGATGATATTGTACAGAGTAGTTCCTGCTATCTGGTAGACCATAGTCAAAATGTAACGTAATATATTTTCGCTATTGTAATATTATCAACTTTTACAAATGGTAAATTAAGTTTGATGTTTTGATCTAACTATAGTTGAAATTTCTGCCTTACATCCCCGTGTCACATAGCTTTCTTGTTCTTTTCTTTACAGGAGAAGTATGTCTTCAAACATCCACAGCCAAAGAGACCAAAATCACTTAGAATATACGAGTCACATGTTGGAATGAGTAGTCCGGTGGGCATCTTCTCCCTCTCTTTATTGTGATATGTGGTTATTTGATGTTTCCTTTCTGGTTCGTGGTTAAATCTCTTCACGATTCTCCATAAAATACATCCAGTTAGCCTGCACTATTAAGTGGACGGTGGACACCATCAGAACTAAGTTTGGTAAACTTGATCCAGTGTGGATAGATTGACTTAATCCCGATTATCGTCATTCTGATGGTGATGCATAAAGGAATTATTTATCTTTTTTATTTTTTTTCCTTCTTGGCATAAAAAGAAAGTGTTTATTTATCATATGTCAAACTGTCAACGACTATTTATTTCGTAATATTTTCTTCCACCTTTCCCATTAAGAGAAATTATTTCAAGCCACTTGTCATGTTGAGTAGAACAATTGGAGCAGGCTTGATACTATGGTCTGCTGGGTTGAACAATAGATTTAGTGACCTCCTCATTTTGGTCAGGTCTTAGGTTCACTCAATGTCCAGCGTTGTTTATTTTTTATAATATATTTTTGTATCTACTTTTTCGGATAGTCTACCTTTATTTCTATTTATGATACATTTTTAAAATATTAATTTTTTAAAATCTTAATGTTTTTCTCTTCAAATCTTAAATTTTTCTGTTTTTTTCTGTTTAAAAAATGGGATTTATTATTTTTTTGTAAATTTAAAAACTTTTAAAGAAAGATAGGCCTAACCACTAACTAGGTCAAGCTCATTCCCCACTCTAAAAAATTTGGCCCGCCTTTGACCGAGTTGGATTCTAGGCTTTGCTTTAATCTAGCTTGACTCAATGAACACTCCTAATTATGCCGCCCTAATAATTTATAAAATTTAGGTCAAGCTAGTAAACATAGGACTGATTTGGATGCAAGCTTTTTCGACTTAATCTGTTTAACTCACCAACTAACTCAGACTGGCCTTTCAACATAGGAAAAAAAAAAAAACGGCTAAACGGGCTATCAATAGGCTGGCTTCCATGAAGTTATGTTATTTTGTTTAACATATGTTTAGCCCATTAGTTTAGTTATACTTTTGGTGTGTGAAAATTGTTTCATTTGTTAGCCTAAATTTCCTTTTAACGAAAAAGTATAATACAGGCCGATCTTTGAGCTACCTTGTTTTTGGCTAGTTTATCCTGATTATTTTAGATCCTGCCAGCCTATTTGTTTAATCGTGAATTGGTAAGGACCAAGTAAGGATTTGATGGGACCCGTTTGATGAGCAGCGTGGACTGGCTCATCTAAAATGAGCTTGTCATGAGCCAGCTCAGACGGACCTGTTTGACAGTGCTATTGAGGAGTTTGTAGTAGGTCGCAAGTACGAACATGCTACCATGTATAAAATGGGTGAAATAATCTTGTTACTCTCGAAAGCAATATTGATAAGTGATTCCTTGATTGTTCAATAAATTTTAAGTAAAAGGCATCGTTGTTATGTACAGCAAGGATTGCTTTAAAAGAACATTTCTTGATTGAATTTTTTTTTTTTTATTTGGGAGATTTGTATTATTAGTTTGGTTTGATTTTTCCACAAGTAACCATGTTGTCAATTCTGGTTTGCAGGTGTCAAAAATTAACACATATGCCAAATTCAGGGATGATGTGCTGCCCCGCATAAAAAGGCTTGGCTATAATGCTGTCCAGATTATGGCTATCCAAGAGCATTCTAATTATGCTAGTTTTGGGTAATTCTTCTCGAGTGCCCGTTCAATTCTGTCTTAGGATTATTTGTCTTTTCAATTACTTATGCTTCTACTGGATTTTAAATATGACAGGCATTTTCTTTTATATTTCATGTTTCGTGGTGTGCTTATTTTTTTAGGCAAAAATGCATTTTTTTGTCCTTTAATTTTATTTGAGGTTTCATTTTTATCCCTTAATTTCATTTAGTTCTAATTTTGGTCCTTTAACTTTAGTTTCACTTTCATCATTTAATTTTATTTGGTTCTTATTTGGTCCCTTAATTTTACTTTATATTTCATTTTCGTCTTATAAATTCATTAAGTTCTTATTTAGTCCCTTAACTTTATCTTAAGTTTCACTTTTGTCTTTTAATATCATTTTATTCTAGTTCGGCTTTAATTTAAAAAAACTACTTGATTATTTTTTTCACATTTCTTTTTTTATCTTTTTCCATTTATCTGTTATTATGTGAAAGCTTCATAACTTGTAATTATTAATTTGGGATTCAATTCTTGTTTATTCTTCCACAAACTAAATTGTTTAATACTCAATAACCGTATTTGTTTTCTTAATTTCGGTACTACTTACCTAATTTGTTTTCTAGTTATCATAACTCTTAATTCATACAAAGTCTAAATATTTAAGGCATTTAATTTGATGATGTTAGAGGAATAAACACATTTGAAAAGTTTTTAAAAATTAAGGGTAAAAATGAAATAAAATAAAATTAAGGGGCAGAAGCAAAACTTTAGATAAAGTTAAGGGACCAAACTGAAACTAATTGAATTTAAGGGACAAAAATGAAACTTAAAGTAAAATTAAAGGTCTAAATTAGAATAAAAAAAAGTTGAAGGACGAAAGTGAAACTTAAAGTGAAGTTAAAGGATCAAATTCAAGCTAATTGAAGTTAAGGGACATAAGTGAAACTTTTAAGTAAAAATAAGGGACTAAAAGTGCATTTTTGCCCTTTTTTTTTCCCACTCCTAAAGTTGGCCATCATTTTGCGTCGTGCAGGTACCATGTTACAAATTTCTTCGCACCTAGCAGCCGGTTTGGAACTCCTGACGAACTCAAGTCTCTAATTGATAGAGCCCATGAACTAGGTCTGCTTGTTTTGATGGATATTGTACATAGGTAATGTTTGCTCATAATGTCCTTTTCATTCTTATATTCTTTGGCAATATCTCTAGCACATTATGAGCATATGGTTTGTCATTTTGCTCATAATGCTTCGATCTGATTATCATTATCTGATGAATGTAGCCATGCATCCAATAATACATTGGATGGGCTGAACATGTTTGATGGAACTGATGGTCATTACTTCCATCCCGGGTCACGGGGTTATCACTGGATGTGGGATTCTCGCCTTTTTAACTATGGAAGTTGGGAAGTAAGCACCATCTTTGCAGAATTCGTTGATATAGTTTTGCCAATATTTGCACTAAAAATTTTCGTCTATACCCTCTGGTCTGGTCGATAATAAGTGACAGGTATTTAATATTAATTTAGGTACTAAGATTTCTGATCTCAAATGCAAGATGGTGGCTGGATGAATATAAGTTTGATGGGTTTCGATTTGATGGTGTCACATCAATGATGTACACTCATCATGGACTGCAGGTACGTTCTAATTGGCTTATATGGTTTGTCTTGAGTTTTCTGTTATTTTGTGATGACTTGCCTATGTAAGTAATTAGTCATAAACTACTATAAAAATTATATGAACTCTCTTTTATTAATTAAGCCAATTTTTAGTGTCTTTAATTTTATATTTTTCTGAACTACCCCAAAATATTCTTAACACTCCTGTTTGTTCAAAAAGTTCAATTTAGTCACCAAGAATAAAAAAAATCAATTAATGAATACATCGTTCAGTTGTTATTGCTGTTGAACAAAAACAGATCGCAGGGTAGTCCTCTTCTATCACTGCGCGCATAACTCAATTTAGATGTAGTGTCATATATACATGTATACAGACTTATATATTTATAACGCTGAATATACAAACATTGTTAAAAAAAAGGTATTGTTCTTTATAGGCTTTTAAACTTATCTAATGTGTCAGATTCAGTAACTTCAATGATTTATACAAATTCGTAGCAATTTCATTACAAAATTTAATATATATTTATAGCATGTGTATTTTTAAACTTATTATTTTAATATGTTAAGTATTTTCCTATAACGAGCACTAATATAAATTTATAATGTAAATGGAGTGTTTGGGAAAGAAAAGAAAATACTTGCGGTGGAGGACGAGAATAATCGCATGGGATTGAATGTTTGATCTATCAAGGGAAAAACGTTCTAAATAAAAACATCAACACTATTATGTATCTTCTTAGAAAAATGACTAGAAACATGATTCTTGAAGTTATATTTCACTCTTGATTGAGATTCTTGGTGTTCTTTTTGTTAATCCTGTAACGGGTGTGTACCTGGTGTGCTTACATTATTACTCTTACGTGATCTTAAATATATTTGTGTTCTCATTTTAGAGAAGAATATGATTGGAGCACCAACAGCTTCAGCTGATAAAGCATTAACAAAGCCAATACAAATCGAATTTGATAGAAAAAGAAATTAACGGAGAAAAGAATTGAAAAAGCTGTTCCACACACCAGAGTTTGGCATGTATAAATATTCACAGGATTTACACATGAAAAAAATAGGGACTAAACTATCCTTGACAGAAAAAAAATACGGCTCATAACAGTAACTTTAGTTGAAGCCTGAAAATGCATGGTTGTACAGGCTGTATCCAATTTTAACCAATGCATTTTGATTCTAGAAATGATTATTTTATAACAAGATGATCCAATACCATAGTTAAGACTATAGTTTTTCACTTGCTATCTTCTACACCATTGTTTCTTACCTAGAAGTCGTGCTTGAGAAGCCTCTTTTAGTCTTCGCATTTTCAGTAAACTAATTTTACCTTGGATTAGTAGTTGAAGTTCTTTATGTTCTAGAAACAATTGCTTACAATGACTGTGATATCTGATTAAGACAATGTGATCTGAAAGCGAAAAGAGTGTTAGGACATTGAGTAAAGGTAAATTTAACAGAGGGCTAACCCTGTGAAGAAAAGCCCCTCCTCCCTCCGCGGCCTTTTGAAAATGAAAGATTCTTCTTTGCTTGCTGCAGGTAGCTTTTACAGGAAACTATAACGAGTACTTTGGATATGCAACTGATGTTGATGCTGTGGTTTACCTGATGCTAGTTAACGATCTTATTCATGGGCTCTTCCCTGAGGCTGTTACAATTGGTGAAGATGTATGCTCCCTTATCTAAAGTCATAATATTCTCCTCGATTTTAGAAATTTTGTTACTTCATTTGGTCCCTTTCCCCAGCAAAAAGTAAAATAAATAATCGCTTCCTTATGTGTGCGAGTACTTTACATAAATTGAACTATGGATCATTACTGGTTGATGTCACCATCTTATTAGGCGTGGTTGCTATCATATTAGGTTCAAATTGATAGATTTCATATTCTAGCAGCCTTCAGGCCTTGGTTTGGGTTACATTGGTAATCTTAGGTCAAATATTACAAGTCTGGACTAAGGAAGAGATACATTGAATTGCACATTGGTGCTTTTAGTGGATATTTACACCTCATTTAAGAGCTGTTACTTGGGTTGACTAGTTGAGTGGTGTTTTGTTCTCCTGACTTGTTGGGGGGAAAATTTATTGTGATTTTCATTTTGTTCTTTCAAGTGATAATGATTTACAAGCTGGATTGACAGAAAAAAAAAAAAAAAGAAGAAGAAGAAGAGGGAAAAAGAAGACTATGGTGTTTGATCTATGTACTCGGCTTGGCTCAGTTAAAACTGACAGTTTGCTTTCTCAATGATGTTACATTTTTCCCTCTCTTTACAGGTTAGTGGAATGCCAACATTCTGCCTTCCTACACAAGACGGCGGGGTTGGCTTTGATTATCGCCTGCAAATGGCCATTGCTGACAAGTGGATTGAGCTTCTCAAGTAACTCCTATATTATTTTGGAGTCCAAGCATGGCATATAAAGTTTTCTTTGAAGTAGTCCTAGTTGTGGTCAATTACACATAAATGTAAAATATATGAAGCATCAGCATGAAGTAGATTTGCCAATCATAGAATTTTGACCGCTATAGATCAAATCCAGTGATAACTAGAGCATGGTGCTAGTGATTGAAAAGAGTACCCAAAGAATGATTAAAAAGCTAAAAACTAGAGATGATCAATGTTACAGATGTTAATAAAATATTGATGGGCAGTCACCTAACAACTGAAGTTTTTGGGAAGAAGTCTTCTTAGATATAGTATTAGAGCCTCTATTATGACATGATTAGAACTTTGATCCTTGTCAACCCCTATTTGTTGATTAAATTTATAATACGCATGGTGGGTTAGTGTACACGATACAAGTTCAAAGGACTTTCACATAAGGATGATACTAATAAAAGCATTTCTAGGCCTTCACCTAATAACTTAAGCTTTGGGAATGAAATGGTCCTTGATAATGATAATCATGACCTCATATAATTGTGGGTTACAAGATAAACTTTTAGGTTAATGTCAATGCATAGGTGGCCACTAGACATTAATATCTAGCTAATGCATAATAATACAAGAAAATTCAGATATGATATTGATTTCATTTTCATCAGCTATTAGCATTCATTTAGAATATGTTTTTGGTACTTTGGAGAGAACGGGCTTTGCTATTCCAGCTCCAAATGGATTCTAAATTGGACTATCTTTATTCCTTAACTTATGTAAGAAATGCTAGACCTCTAAAATCTGAAGAAGTCACGTAAGAGTAAAGTAAATTTGCCCATATGTATTTAGAGCATGTAAACTGGTCTTTCTACTATACTTGTAAGAGTGTTTTCTGTTACTTTTACCTTGGGGAAGATAGGAAACTTTTGTTTCTTGAAATGAATTTGGTTCATTGAAGCCAACATAGTATTTAGTACCCTTTTTATTGCAAGTTCAATCTAAACCCAGAAAATTATTAAATCTCTTCCCATGACTACACTTCCAGAGAATGACCATTGGCACTTACTGTTTCTAAATATTTTGAAGCCAAAATCACGAGTGATTTCAACCAATACATTTTTGTGTGTAGGAAGAAGGATGAAGATTGGGGAATGGGTGATATAGTGCACACACTCACCAACAGAAGGTGGCTGGAAAAGTGTGTGGCCTATGCTGAAAGTCATGATCAAGCCTTGGTTGGTGACAAGACAATTGCATTTTGGTTGATGGACAAGGTAATCAATATGTTGTGTTTCTGTATTAAGAGATTAAAAGTTGTGACTCGTCCATGGGAAACTTCCCACTGCATTGAACATCCTTTTCTTTGCAGCATAGACATAAGAATGCTTGATCCTATTAAATCTTCTGAAAACTTACTCCTCCTATGCTTTTCGGGGTAGCTCTTTGTCTATTAAGAAATGAGTACTACAGTTTATGATCCAAATATGACATCCCAAAGTTCGCTGGCTATTTTCTTCAATGGTTATGGTCTTTTCTTACCTTGTTTCTTGTCTACTAAACTAGAGCTAAAGCATTTATCCTTGCGATGTGGATGACATCCAGGATCTGGATGTAGATAAATTGCTCATGCCCCAGTGTAATCATGACTGTCTCTGCAAGGATTGTCAAAGGCCCAACATAGCTTTTGATCTTCAGTATCATTGATGACACTTGCATTCTTATTACAAGTGAGTATTGCTGCAGCTTCAATTATTGGATAATTTACCCTACAATCTTTGGGTGTTGCAGGATATGTACGGCTTCATGGCTCTAGACAGACCATCTACTCCTCTTGTAGATCGTGGCATAGCATTACATAAAATGATTAGACTTATTACTATGGGTCTTGGTGGTGAAGGGTATCTGAATTTTATGGGAAATGAATTCGGCCATCCTGGTATGTATAGGTGACTTGCTTTGTCTTTATTTACATAGAGATTCCACTACTATTTATTTTCAGTGATTTTGAGCTTTGTTGGTTTTGATGCTTATCAAAAAAACATGTTAAGGTTATATCTAATGTGTTTCTGTTCAGAGTGGATTGATTTTCCAAGGGGTGATCAACAACTTCCTAATGGCAAAATGATTCCTGGGAACAATTACAGTTTTGATAAATGCAGGCGTAGATTTGACTTAGTAAGTTTGAGTTACTGTAATCCCAATTTGGCGCATTTACTCTATTGTGTTTATTGGGTTTCAATTGTTTTGAAAACAAATGTTTGATTATGTTACTGGTGAATTATAAAAATTTATGATCGACATTTGACCCTCCTGGTAGGAGCCTAAGCCTTTGGATTTATTTGGTCTAGGTGCCATCATATTCGGCTTCATAACTGTTTCATCCACTGTATATATTGCCAGAGATCAGTTAATGGTTTTGTATGTTAATTGTGCTTTTTATGGTATGCTGTTTGATTTGATTAACTTTGTTATCATTTTTACATAGTAATCAAGATTCTTTACTTAATATAGATTAACAAAATCTTCTTGCTCTTTCTGATTGGAGTGTTGGGAGGGTGTTTAACGATAGGACTGATTCAACTGATAAATTTCTTATGCTGGGGGTTGTATTCTGGGATCATGTGGAAGCTAAGTCATCATATTCATTGGAAACAAAAATATACATATTTCAGCAGTGGCTAGCCTTTCTATGTTGATTTATTTTTTCCTTTATATTATATAGATTCTTGATATGGTTGTGCCTTTTTAATTTTCCTTTTCTTTATAGGGGTAACCTTCATTATCTTTGCCGATGAGTGATGAAAGTGAGAGAGGGAGAGAGAGTCTGAGTTCCGAGTACAAAATACCTTGTTCTTCCCCCTATATCCTCTGCCTACTCAGCTAGGGCTTAAGCAAGAAATAATGTCTTTGGTTCTTAATAAGCCCTCAGAAATGAGAATATATGCCCGCTTAGTTTGTCCACTGCCATTATCTTGAGTACTACCACCAGCGCTTGGATATGGCAAAAGTATAACTTCTTTCAGCAGCTTGCTTGCTAAAGATAATAGTTCTAGTTTTCGTTACAAATTAAATTACAGAAACAAAATGGATGCTACTTCCATTGAAATTGCTTTTCATCAAATTTTACTGGAGTTGCTATATATTTGAACTCCTAAAATACATTGAGTAAGCACATATGACTAGGTACCATAACATACATGGTAGTTTGTGTATATGAACCTTGAATTTGCATGTCGTAAAATTGAAATGAAGTTACTGAAGGAATAAACAGGTAGTGTGAGAATGAAGAAATTGCATGCTATAAAACTAGTATATGCATATGCATATTGAAAATGCTTGTTACTGAACTGAAGTTACTAAAGAAATAAACAGATAGTGTGTGCAAGAAGAAATTAGCTCTCGGGGCAAGGTAGTACAAATCTACAAATGTTTATTAGCACTATGAAAGACAACGAGGATGTTAAGTTGACTCAGTTTGCCTGAGCTGGATCAATCAGTTTTGTGGCTAAACTGTTAAAATATTTGCTTTGATTACTATCTAAATCATGTCAATGCTTGTTTAGAAGTAACAATGATTATCTTCTGGTTTGTTTCCCAGGGGGATGCAGATTATCTGAGATATCGTGGGATGCAAGAATTTGATCAGGCCATGCAGCGCCTTGAAGAAACTTTTGATGTAAGTCGTATTTCTTTCTGCCTCTACAATTATCTATGTCAGCACATTGCCCAAATCAAGTCCGTTAACGTTAAAGGGATCTCTTATAATGATTTGATGGTTGTTGCTCTTTACTGGAGATAACTTGTGTAAAGTTGGATTTGGATACCATAACTCGTGGAAGCAAATTATC
This sequence comes from Delonix regia, assembly GCA_037074485.1. Lineage (NCBI taxonomy): Eukaryota > Viridiplantae > Streptophyta > Magnoliopsida > Fabales > Fabaceae > Delonix > Delonix regia. The sequence continues at coordinate 42,081,389 of CM073449.1, forward strand.
TAATTTCAATGTCATCTGAGACTTGCCTAACCTGTGACATGGTTATGCTACTCTTTTCTTTTTCTTCTGTAGAGTACTCTGCATTTCGATTTTTGTGATCTAGTTTCATTTTCCCCAAGGTACCCTCCTCCGTAAGAAAAAAATAATAGTGCTTAACTGTCAATGCAGTTTATGACTTCTGGGCACCAGTATATATCACGAAAGGATGAAGGTGACAAGATTATAGTCTTTGAGAGGGGCAACCTCGTATTTGTATTTAATTTTCACTGGTCCAACAGCTATTTTGATTACAGAGTTGGCTGCTTAAAGCCAGGGAAATATAAGGTACGATCTAAGTATCATTTTTGGCCCAAAAAAAAAAGATTTTTGCATCATTGCCTGGGCATGACTATAATGGTAATCTTTTCATACATGCACAAAAATAAAATCGTTACCTGCAATTCTTTTAGTAACAGTGTTTTAACGTTTTTCAGCTTGATGTGGTTCCCGATATATTTCTGGCTTACCCACCTCTATTGCTATAGTTGCTTCACATCGTTCTTTCTAAAACCAAACAATCAGTCGAAATTTGTTTCTGATTGTCTTGGATTATGCTCTTAGTAACAGTGATCTAAGGATTATGCTTTTTCTTTTTCTAGATTGTCTTGGATTCAGATGATCCGTTGTTCGGAGGTTTCAATAGGCTCGATCATACTGCTGAGTACTTCACCTCTGTACGGGACTTCTCTATACTCAGCTCTGTATGCACATGCAAGCATGCCATTTGTGTCTGTTTATTTCTGCTTTCTGTGCATGCGTTTGCATTCGTGTTAGCGTTATATTCCCATTTTCGCTCTCCCAATGCGGAATGAACAGCTCTCTGAAGTTTTTTGGATGATCATTGCAGGAAGGGTGGTACGATGATCGCCCTTGTTCCTTTCTAGTATATGCACCTTCAAGAACAGCAGTGGTGTATGCCCTTGCAGGTGAAGTTTCGTGAAAGCCAATCAGAACCTAATGGCATGCTTGTATGAGATGGCATATAAATGCAGTAGCTCCCTAATCAATCCAACCAACATATCTGGTAGTAGAATTTTGACCAACCCGGGAACAGCAAAGAAGCAAAAGCAAAGCAGTATATCAATCTATGTGGAGCACAAATTAATATTTGTGAGGTCCAAGTCTTGTATGTATCCTGTCGGGTGATCCATTTTGAGCACGGTAGGCATTCTGTCAATTAGGGATTTGATCTTAAATAAGTTGTCATCGCATTTGAGAAGTGTAAGAGAACAAAAATACAGACCTCGTACTCACTGCCACCCGCATAGTTATTGTATCCTGAGCATGTTTTAGGATTTTGTGAAGAGTCGTGCTATAGCGACGCATCAGTAATTCTATGTTGTAATAATAGCGGGTCAGTGATAAAATATTACTGAACTGATTTAGAAGGTTGGACAAGTCTTGACCCCTTTGTTTGGTTTTTATTCTATTCCGAAAGCACGCCTTTGTTTGATTGTGATTTATCTCAAAGCTGGAGACCATTTTTCTTTAATTATTAGTTCGTTGATCGAAAACATTTGTCGTTTAATTAAGCATTAGGATGGATGCTAAGCTAATCCTCTCTCGTACGGAATCACTGACGCTCACCATCCTTCTCTTTATATGTTAAGATTCAACTACGAGTCCTGCATATCTCGACACTTCTGGGGAATAGAAAACATTTCCGAATCACGATGCTTGTGGAACAAAATAATTCAACCAGAAGTTAATGAGCAAACATATTATGACTTGATGGCGTGAAATGTGAGGCTTTCATACATAACAGGATGCAACCATTCCAAGAAAAACTAACCAGAGCACCAAACTCACTAAGCCTAGGTGCTAATGAAGCAGGTTTCAGAGGCAGAACTACGAGGTAACTGATATAGAACACTGGTGGGTGATGAAGTTGAAGTAGATGATCTGAGAGCCTCTGCAAGTGGTCCTCCCATTGATGCCACTTGATTAGCCGAAGAAGTCCATCCTCCTGCCCAATTCAACTGCAAATGCCGTGGGCCTACATTTCCACTTCTTGGACAAGGATCCTCTGCATCACCGCCAGTGGACAATTTCAGTGACACATCCGACGAAGCATTTCCAGGCATTGAGATAGAGAGGCATGTGGCTGAGCTGATAGTGCTTGCGTTGCTTTCGGCATTGTCAGGTTCCTGGAGTGATCGAGGCCAATCATCGAAAAAATGTCGCAGGATATGCCCATCCGATCTACCTTCACCATCCACATTATCTTGATTTTGATTTTCAAATAGGCTCTTGTTCTCATTCTTGTTGGTCTCCGATGAACTACGGAGGAAGAACCAGAAACATGAGAGCAAAACATCAATGATAAAATTATAATTAAAGTGCCAAAAATACAAAAATCTGCAGGAGAACTGTTTTTATATTTTGTGGTTAGTCAATAAGAACAGGCTGGGGTTTATTTATACAGAATCTAAAGCTTTCTCTTTTAATTAATCGGACAAAATGAGGTCCTTCATTAAGGTCCTACCAGTTCTACATAACACTCACAGGGATGAAGACATCATTCACCTTTCTATTATTCAATTTGAAATCAATCAAACTCAGAACTTCCTATTAGAATATCGATGAAATGGTCCTAGAAACAAAGATTAACAGAAAAAATAAATGCTAGAAAAAACATGATGTCCCACCAAATTAGATTAGATCAAAGTCACTCATTGCAGACACCCTTTTCCGAAGCAAACTGGTTGCCCCGTATTAGATATTCATTACAATTTATAGCTATCTTAAAATCTCGGACGCTAGGTTGCTGTCTTCCTCAGTAGTGGCAAAGTAAGATTACCATTGACTCAGTTGAAGGAGATCGAAAGGGGATTTCAATGTTGCTTTTGCCATATGCGGGGCAGATATGGAGGCCGTTGTAGCACCGAGACACCCGCCGCCGCCGGCAGAGCCAACGCCTCCGGCAGTGGTTGGTGTGGGCAGTTCCACAGGCTTTCTTGAACGGTTTCGACCTCGATGCATGTGGCGCTCGCAGTACTTCTGGCCTGCCACCACGTCTCTCGAGCACCGCCACTTTTTGCCGTCCGTCCTCCGACACCTGCCAGGCTCTGGATCCATGGCAGCTCCTCCCCAATACCCCGATTGCAACACTGATGCAACAGGAATTCCAAAAATTAATGCAAAATATTAACTTTGATCTGGACAAGCGAAAACCGAAAAGCATTAACTGAGAATCTAGCATAAAACCAGAGAAGCAGAATGAAAAAAATATTGAATGATCAGTTCATGACAGAAGAACAAAACTTTTTTTCGGGTAGCATAGGAAAAAAATCCGAGATGAAAGCGGGAAGAGATGGAGGGGGGAACTTACAAGGAGGCTGATAATGAAGGAAATAAGGAGATGAATGAAGAAGACTCTTCTTGATTGGCAGAAGAAGCTCCGGAGGAACAGCAGCACCCGCCAACATGTACCTGAATATCAATGCCTGCAACTCCAGCTCCTGCCACTGAGCCAGGCTGAAATAACTTCCCATCCCTTATACCCAACAGAACATATATATGAGATTCCGTAAGTAAGAAAGCGGAACATGATAAGGACCAAAACACTGATGAATCCAAAAGAAGAATGGCCAAACTTGAAAAGGAAGCAAATAACTTAGAAGCTAATCAAACTTTTCTAGTTTTCCTCACATAAAAAATATTGAATTTATATAAATCTTACTGGGAAATCTGGTTGTAGCTAATGTGGAATCAGAAAATGCTGAGAGCGAGCTGACTTTGGTGTTGAGTTCAGGTACCAAGAAAGGGAGAGCAGTGGAAGAGGGAGATGAATGTGGTGGGTGTAAATGGGATTCAAGCAGGAGTTTTGGCATCTTTGCGGAATGTTGTTCTTCTGATTCTGACTCATGCTGGTTTCTCCATTGCTTCAGATGGAAGTCCATGGAGAGAGAGAGAGAGAGAGAGAGGAGTGTGGGGTTTTTGGTTTGATGGTTGGGTTAATTGGGCTTAGTTTGGTGTGTTGGATAAGTGAAGAGCAAGTTCGTAAAAAAGCTTTTTGCAGGGACTTCTGCTGTTTCCTTTATATCTTTCTTTGGCAGATACCTCTGAGATAGAGAGGTGGGGGGAGAGAGGAAGAGAGGAGGAGGATTCTGACAGCAAAGCCTGCAAAGTTTGTTTTGAAGGGAAGTGGGGGAAAGGCTTTCGAGCACTTGAGAAAAAGACAGTGAGACAAGACAGTTGAGAGGGAAAAAGATCGGGAAGAAAATAATAAAATAATGGAACAACTAGATAGCTAGAGAGATGAAAGAAAGAACCTGCAGTCTGTCTGTCTTTCTGCTTTTGCCTTGGAAATACCACTGAGGGGAAAAATGGCAGTACAGGGTTAAGTGAGATAAAGAGATCTTAAAATAAGCTATACCTTAGTTCTCATACAAATGTAGTTGAAAATAATAATATATTAATCTAGTTAGTTTGTCTTCTACATTTTTTTTCGTTTTTTATTTTATAGTTCCCATGATTCTGTTGGGTTTTGGATGAATCTGGGGGTCTGAAACAACATAACGCGAAGGTAGAGGCACATTATTGATGATACAGAGAAGACTGACAGATAATAGAGTTTTGATCCGACAGTGCAGTTCTACTGCAGCCGATAGATAGAGATGTTAGAGGAGCGTTCATCATCACTCATCCTCTTCCTGTTTCCTAGGAGACCTAAATTACAGGATGCCTGCATCAACCACATTGCTTTTCAGGGCTTCGTATGGCTTCTTGCCTTTCTTCTTTCCTTCGCCATTACGGCTCTTTCATGGAGATGAATTTTTGTTTTGTTTATTTTCACATTCTAGTATTATTAGAAGCGTGTATATAATATATATATATATATATATATATAGAAATTAATTTAAACTACGCATTCATCTTTTTAAAATTTTGCTTGATATACATTCAACATTTTTCTCAAAAACTACGTACCTTGACTTCACAGGTTTTGTAATTGTATTAAACCAGTGTGTATCGCTTAATTTTCTTGGGACACATAGACGTACTCTATACAGTATATACAGATTAAAAGCAAAATAATTCATGGTAAAAGTTGAAATTTTCTTCCGTTCACGATTTTATTACATAAATATTGTACATTTTCTTTTTCTTTTTTTCTTATCAAGAATGCAGATAGTGAGCAATATTGATATGTTCGAGATTCTCATCAATTCTACACTCACATCTACTAATTTTACGGCAATATAAATGTGTGTCACTTGGATAGAACCCCATGCAGCATAAATTATTATAAAAAGTATAAATCAAATCTTTTTTTCAATTAAGCAAACTCATGATTTCTCTTCAGTAATCTTAATTATATATATTTTTTTTTCTGAACTACTCATATACTCTCAACATTCCTGTTTGTTCAAAATTTTCAATTTATAAGTCAGTAAGAAAAAAGTTCAAGTTTCTGAATCCATCGTTCAGTCGTTATTATACTGTTAAACTATAAGACAGATTCGCAGGGTAGTCCTCTTCTATCAATGCGCGCCCTAACTCCATTTAGATGCAATTTGATATATTTATACATGTACACATACTAATACATTATTTATAATACTGAATATACAAATACATTTGGAAAAAAAGAATATTTTTCGTTATAGGCTGTTAAACGTTTTAATGTAATGTGTCAGATTGAGTAACTCACGATGGTTTATACAAATTTTTTAGCACAAAACTTAATATATATCTAAAGCTTGCATATTTTTTTAAAAATTTTACTATTTAAATACGTTAAAGTATTTTTCTATAATGAGTACAAATATAAATTTATAACGAAAATGGAGTGTTTGGCAAAGAAAAGAAAACAGTCACAGAGGATGACGAGAGTTTAATTGCATGGGACCGCATGTTCGATGTATCAGTTACATCTTAATTAATTTCTCAAGCTTCCATTGCCATATATATATATATATATCTCCTTCACAGGACAGCCTTGGAAGGGCTTTCAACATTGCCTTAATTTTAATAGTGTAAAATTAGTTGCTTGAAACTTAAAGCTACTATTTTTCTGTCATTGACTTCTCTGAGTTTAACTATATCTGTTCTCTATAATTTTGTGCATTAAATTGTTTGATTTGAAACATTCAATCTTCACTCATCCTCTCTTTCCCATCAATATTATTTGAAGAAACTTGCTTTTAATATATACAAGTTTTGTTCATTGTTCTTCGTTGATATAATGGACACATTAAAAGAAACTTAAAAACTGAAATAAGCACGTGCGATAGGAATATGTGGACATAGATATAGATCTGAAACCTAATATTATAAAAGATAAGGTTTGATTCCAAACGAGAAAGCCGAACTCTCCAAGACTTGCATTGTAGCAAACCACAAATCGCAATCTGATTTGTAATGAATTTTTTTAATAGCCGTGTAATTATGTTAAACCTCACATGAAAACCAAATTATGTTCGAACAAATAACACTGAAATGGAAATTAAGTAGGTGCATGAATTTCTGAAATGGTTTGGATATTGAAGAGAATCCTATGTTAGGCAAAGGCGATTCCTAAGGGACCAATGGGGGCATAAGTGCCCTTATATATATCTGTGGGACCCCTTTTGTTTTGCACCTCTTCTCTTCCTTTGCACAATCACAAACATCAGCCAGAAAACAAAGATTCAGAATTACATTAGGTGTTTGGTTTACCCGGAAAGAAGAAGCAATGGAAAGAAAAAGTTTGGTGCGTGAAAGCTGAAAGCAGAAAGGACAAGAAAATGGAGAGATTGGGGTGGACGCGCATCATGTTTCATGTTAGTCAAAACCTGCCGTTGATCAACCTCTTTTACCTGGGCTCCACCTTTTTAATCTTTTCTGTTTTTTGTCTTCTTATCAGCAGTCTTAATTTTTTCGAGTTCCAGTCTTGTTTTTAAGATTTTGCACCATTTTTTTATAAGGCTGGGTTTGTCATAGCTTCAAACCAAGACTTGATTTTATTACGAATTTTTTCTAAAGGCACGAGACTTGACTCAATTTGATTTAGCTCTGTCAGTGATGGGTTTCATCAGACTGGTTTGAATTTTCTCTCTTTTTACTAATTTAGTAATTGTTAATTAAATAAATTTTAAATATAAATGTAATTATCAATTTAAGTATGTGTAATTCGTTTCAAGGTAGTTAAAATATCTTGGGACTGTTCATGAAATATCCAAATTTCACCGGACGTAGTTCATAAATGTAATCGCGAAGTCTTCACGTGGTTCTGAGATTCGTTACCGTGAAATGAAATTAGAGTAGTACTTGAATATCAGTGATGTTCCTTCAAATGGATTATGCTGGTTAAGCTGCTGCGTACTTTGGTAAACAGCAATATATATATATATATGCTAGAAACAATATAAAAGATAATTATTAATATATTAAAGGTAATTCAGCCCAGCTAAATAGATTTTTGCGCACCGTTTGGAAGTAATAGGAAAGAGAAAAATAAAACTTAGACCAACCTAAATATATTATGAAACTTAAAATTAATGAATATATGGTACAAAATCGTCCACCTATAATCCAAAAAAGGGAATTGAAGTTTAGGGTTTATAGTTTTGAAGTGAAAAGAAAAAACAGCTATAGCCGTCACTGTCTGTTATCACAATTTTCATCAGGTGATGAATTTTGGGAACTGTAATCCTCATCAGGTGATAAGACATAAATTTTCTTGTATACTTGGAGATTTGAGTAACTTATTCCAGGTTGTTTCAGAATTAGTGCGATTACCATAGTATTGCAAGCCTTTAGGTGAATAAATTTATTGGGAAGTTTGCTAATAATTTTACTAGCTAAGTATACATAGTCAAACGTACGTACTTAAATGTTTATATCAAAAATTTTAACCATTGGGTGACTCATGGAGTATATGTGAGAATAATCATATATAAACTTCAAGTCATTATGATGACCGAGGCGAGGTAGCCAAGATCCAAAATAAAACAGAGTAAAATATTATTTTGATTATTTATTTATCTTAAAAAATATTATTTTAATCTTTCATTTAATAAAATATTTAAAATAGTTTTTTATTTATTAAAAAATATTATATTTGATTCTTTATTTTTTAAAAAAAATATTAAATTTAGTTTCTTAAATTTAAAATTTGATAAAATTACTAAATTTAATATTTTTTGAAAAAATTAAAGACTTAAGTATAATATTTTTTAATTGAATAAAAAAATATTTTAAATATTTTAATTAGGGAAAAATTAAAATAATAATTGAATGACAACTGTATTTATCTCATATAAAATATATGAAACTTAAAATTTTTTTTAAAAATTCAAAAATTGATTATAAGTGCTTAAATTGCCTACCACTTTGTAATTTATAATTTTTCTTTATTCATAAACTCACTCCCATATAATTTAGTTTTCGTAATTCTTGGCTGCAGTAAATGAATAACAGCGTTATCAAGGGTGTTTTTTTTTTTTTTTATATGCATGAGTGAAAATAACTTTTAAATCTAACATAAAATAGTGAAAAACTGAGGAAACAAAAAGAAATTACGGGAGTACTACAAAACGGACGTAGATGGGTCGTGCTTCGCACAGTAGGATCCACGTCACATAAATCGTCATTTTGGTTTAAGACTAATAGAGTAATTAGCAAATGCAAATGCAGAAGCAAACGAAGATTAAGAGGGAAGTTAAAGGAGTTCACATCAGACTCACATGTGAGTGGGAGAGTAAGGACGGAAATAGCGTCGCTGACACAAATGTCAGTAAAGTGGTCAGTGGTAGTCAGCAGCAACTGACTGCCTCAGAAGAGACAGCTGCCCACGTGGGTCCCATCCTAACCTTTTCTCTAGGCACGCCCGCACGCCACCCTCCCTCTCCTCACGTGCATTCACGTGACTTATTTTCTCGAGATTTTTACAATTAAATAAATTTAACCTTTTTTGAATGCTTCCTTCGCCCATATTTTGAATCAGTCCCAGCTTCATTACTTAAAGGTCCCTCAATTTGAGAGAATGGGAAGATGTCCGCGCACGTAAGATATAATTTCATGGACGATAAAAATTTCAGAAAGTGAAAGTCACATAAGCATGAAACGCAAAAATGAGAGGATTATTATCAACATGAAGTGATGGTTGGTTGCGACATAAGTTATAGACCACCTTTGATTGAGGCTTCCAGAAATGACTAATTAAGGTGTAGACAAAAAAACACATCGAAGGCTCCCATTCTTTGTTTAATACTGGTTAAACAGGTACGGTGATGTCACATATATATATATATATATATATATTTGCATCGAGTTACACGACACATGAAGAATTTTTAGGACTGTGCAACCCTACATCTTTGAGAGTGGATCAATCTTTTTGTTAATCTCAAGGGACCCTGCTGGATATCGAATTGCTGAATCTTAATTATTAGGCTTTGAATTCACTAACACGTTTCTGATTATACCATGTGCACCGAACCAACCCAATTGGTGCAATTTAGTAGGAAATCCGAGGAAGCTGCAAATTTAACCCCCAAAAAAACAAAAAAACAAAAAATCAATTATTCACATTTATTCTCATAACATGTTTAAATTACCCTAATCAAATATTTTTAACGAACTATGATTCTCTTATTTGAAATCAAGTTAAGCCTCACATTTATTTGGAATATAACAGAAAATAAATAATAATTTGTATATTTTATTTATATATGTTAATCGAAAGATCTTTGCAAAATTATTTGATTGAAATAAGAAAAAGTTATTAAAAAAAACACACTCACAAAATAAGTTATTAAAATTAGTCAATTTAATGATAATAATTTAATTTCAACAATATCATTTAATTTAGATACATATCAATAAACAAAAAAAAATGTAAATTTCATAGATTGTTTAGAATAAATTAAGTTTGTAATATTTAATACGAAGTAAACATTAAATATAACTCTCCGTAAATAAAATGCCCCGTTATAATTACATTATTGGAAGTCTGTTTCATCGTTACGTAGTTTAACGCGTCTTTTTGATTGTATGAAGAGTGAAGACCCTCTTTCCCACGGCTCAAAAAATGGGTTAGTAATGGGCCCATTAAACTTCGTGGTTCTCTTCTTTGGAATAAATGGGCCGGGCCAGTATTCAGGCTTTACACTTCCTCGACCCAGGACTAAACTGCTAATCCAACATACATTTATTGGACTATTGTTCACCAGATCATCCTCTTCAATTCTGCCCATCAATTTCAAAACCCCTCGCTACTCCTGCAGGCCCATTCACACTCTCCTTGTTTCTTTTGCTTCCTCCATGTACTGATTCATCCCTCTGTAGATTTTGCTATGACCCAGGACAAATTACTCATGACGAAGACCAATTATATGTCTTGAAATGTGCTAATTACACGCTTGATAGTTGAGCACACACGTCGTTGAATTTGCCTACTGCTAACTGCCAACTGAAAACATAATGCTACAACTTTCTATGCATATCGCATTACAATGGCAACGGATTGGACAGTGTTTTATTTTCCAACATAAGAGTAATCTAGATCTTAAATAAGGTTGACTTCCCCATCAACTGTCGGGTCAATAATTGTACCCTTGGAACACTGATTCACCACAATTTCTTAACTCTTACCATGAGTCTTAGTTATGTCCCCACACGCTAATCATCTAACTTCGCTACTTTCTAATTTTGTCTTCAACCCTATTGGCGTTTCTGATTTCAAATTTTATAGCGACGGGCATAACCTAAAACCTCAATTTCAAATTTCTCGTATAGGGGTTGAGCGACCAATTTCCTACTGTGAAATGTACTCCGCCGACGACTCGTTTTGTTCCAAACTAAATGAGAATAAAGAAACAATCAATGGCAAAATGATGACTTCACCGAAAAGAATAAATTAGGAGAATTTATAACGAAAGATGAGCGGTGGATATGGATCAATTTTGTTGTCCTACCAGATCTTCTTTTATACAGGGAAATAACATAATTCTATTGAATAAAAGAGTGACAAAAGGGAATCCAAAGTGGTAAATGCATAGCCTTATATATATATATATATGTTGTAATAGATGCAGTTGGGATCTGCAGAGAGTAACGGCTACCGGGCAAGATAGTTGAGGGAGTATGAGTTGGTAGGAGTAGGACATACAACAAAGGACACAGATCGATGTTGTGGATGTCTCTGGATGCACTAAATTCAAGTACAGCAATGCCAACTCTAAAGAATTATGGAAACTTTGAGGCGCACCTTAAAGTTACACAAAACAAAACATTGATTCCTTAATTGATTCAGCCTTCTCTCATATGGTCCAAATTGCTTGCGGTGGCATTAGGTAATGTCACTCTCTTTTTCGCTGTTTAATGCAATGGGTTTTTCTTCTTCTTTGTTTTTTTTTTGTGGGGGGGAGGGGGTTGCTCTAAAAAACTCATCATGGGCATTAATAGGTTTATTGTTGATTTGATGGTGAAAATTACGCATGTGGCACGCGGACGCCCCACTACCATATGAGAATGGCCCCCACTTGAAAAGAGATTCCACACACTCTGGATACATCACTGATTCTATGTCATTACTCATTATCATGGCCCTTGAATTCATTACCTATCTATATATTTCTACGCCATTTGTTTTTTCTTTGTTAAACAGTCCAACGCGGAATGCACATAGGTCCCCCCACACCAGCCCCACCCCATCACCATTCAGAAATCCCATTAATGACCGCTATCATATTCATTTAGAATCTGTAAACTACTTTTTGCTTTGAATATATATAATGTAATCCCTAAAGTACGCCTTCGCTCAACCATACTCGACCAAACTATTGCCCCATTTGGATATATAATTATTGAGTACTAAGTCCGGGAGGGAAAAACCGAATACGCACTAGTAATAAATATAATAATCTTCCCTAAAAAAGAATAAAGTGGACACACACTGTCACTTACGGAAAAGGAAGTGATGTTTTGACGAAAGGTTAGATAGAAAATATGTGTGACTGAGGAGGGAAGTGGCCACCCTTCCTGGGCACTCCAAGCCAAAGCGTTAGCCACAAGCACCAGAAAGGGCACTCCCAATTGATCTATATCTATACCCGTGACTGCTTCGCTTCTGCGTTTCAACTATATGTTATAAATATGTATATATAAACAAATCAATGGTGGGTCATGACAACGATGAGATGAATAAAATATGATAACAAGACGACGGAGATCTAAGAGCATCATTTTTAATGTGGATGCGTTTCCTCCTGTACTGAGAATGAAACTCGCGGTAACCAGAACTGAATTTACAGAAAAGAAGACAATTGAGATGGCCCCTGCAGGGTGACTGATTTGCTTGGCTTTACAGGCACCTGTAATACACGTGCTTACACAACACATTGTGGCTAAATATATAGTTTAATTTCTGGGAAACGCTACAAGAAGAGCATGTGAATAATCTAGAAAAAAAAAACAAGAAAGCAGAGGCAGTTGAAATAATGGGTCTACCAAGTTAACGAAAAACCATATTAGAATCCTATGAAGACAACTAGTATAATACCCTCACATGCTTTGCTCGAGACAGCAACCGCCCCCACTCTCACTTTGTCTGGGTTCTATCTTACAAGATTAGTTATGGTATTCTTATATATGTGGCTAAACTTTAATCGACAAATACAAGGGACGAATATAACGGTTACATTTTTAACTTTCTGGGGGCATTATAAGGAAACGATTAGGAAGGCATGGATGGGAGGGGGTCACCTTTTTTATAATTTTTATATGTTATCTAATTTTTTTCCATTTTCAATTTAATCGTTGAATTAATAAGGATTTGTTCCCTTATTCTAACATAAAAATGAAAGTTATGTTGATAATTTTAATCTCATATAATCTAAAAATTTTTGTTCTCTTGGAATTAAATTATAAATGGGTCGGCCATTATAATCCTTCTAAACATGCATGACCATCACTGTTCATGTTAATGAAAATAAATAAATTATTAACTTAATTCTGGTTAAACCTTACTTGTTATTTTTATTATTTTGAAATTATTATTTGGCTCCATGATATTTAAATTTATAACTGGTTAATTTTTTTTTTTACACATTATCTTATTATGTATTGCAATTTATTTTTTCTATGAATATATATATATATTAAAATTTTTTATGTACAACATAATAAATAAAACATGTGTTAAAATACTTTTGCAAATCTTTCACTAATATCTGCATCCTTGTGTAGTTTACGCTATGCATGACAATTTTAAAGTGTTGTCAAATTTTTCTTTTGGTTTAAATTAGCATAAGTAATGATTTTATATAGTGTTGCATATGTTGATTTCATCTTATATCTCTAGAGTGTTGTCTGAATTTCATCGCTTAGATTACTGTTGAAAGCAATGGTTTATAAAATATCTAAATTTTGTTGTTTGAACTATTATTAAAAATTACTTTTTTTCATAAATTATTGTATGTTTGACATTTATCAGCCATTTTTAAGGTATTACCCAAAAAAAATTGTTGTGCTATCTAGCTAAAAATTATTGTAATAAAATAAGAGTAACATTTTTAAAAATAAATAAGTATATAATTTACATTGAAAAATTACAACTGTCATATCAAGAAAAAAAATTTTGGGTACAAATTGAAACACTACTTTTATTTAATGATTTCACGTCATTTCTTTGAATAGCACACGAGACCAAGATTAACATGTGGTGTAGTTGTGTAATGTAGGAACTTGAATACTTGGGGAAGATGTAGAATTCAATTCTGAAATTCCAAGATTATTCTATTCTGAAATTCCAAGATTATTCTATTCAATTGTGGTCGAACCCCTTTGGCCAAAAACAAAAAGGGGCCGAACTACAATTCATTAAAAAAACAAAAAAAAGAAGTGAAAAAACTAAAGGTTTGACGGCAACGCCCTTTGATCCTTAATGTAGAATGCCTGCATCTTTATCAGTGATTAGCTGGCACATGGGGTCCAATCGCTTTTCTATTGTATTTTCTTTTTTAAAAAAATTATAAATTTTAATATTTGTTTTTAAATATTTTAAATAATTCATAAATTTTTATATTTGAAAAGACCCTACATCAAAGTTTATGTCGAAATTTTTTTATCATGTGTTTTCATACTTTTGATATAGAATCTTTCAAAATGCAAAATTATTTATTTTTGAATCTTTTAAAATAATTTTAATATTTAATTCTTTTTTATATGAATCTTCTTAATTCTATTTTTCAATTCCCATTTTTCTAATTCATTTTTAACGTTAGGATAGGGCTAATAAGCCGAGCCGGAGAGAAGGGGGTGAGTTGTAACAGGTCAAGTCGTCCGCTTTTTGTAAAGTATTTATTTATTTATACGTTTTACGACTGGGCAAGAGGGTATTCTATTTCGATTTTGTCCTTATGTTGTACCGAGATTTAAGTATATAATATTATTTTGTATAAATTTTATGAAGATCTAATGATAGAAAATTTCTATCTCTCTAATGATCAAAGTCTTCACAGTAACGCTCATTCTAATTTAATATATTATATTATAGCATTTGTTAAGAATCTCAACTCAATTGCTATTTTTTTAAATAAAAGGGTTTAAGGTTTTTTTGTGCATATAAATTTAATCTATATTTATTTATTTTTTTTCATTTTTTACTCTCAAGGTTTTGTGTTTTCTTTCTTAATTCTGAAATATATATGCTCTGGCATTTGAAGACAATTTGAATTTTGAAAATCAATATTCATAATATGTAATGAATGTGAAGATCTCATTATTTTATAACTTTCACTTAAGATTTATCGAAATTTCATATTTTAAAATTTTAATTTAAAGAATTTTCTTTGAACAATATGATATGATAAATATTTCATAGGGATACAGTTGTTTTACCTTTTCTTAGCTCCTGATAAAACATATTATATTTGGAGGGGTCAATGTCTTTAGTCCAGGGAAGCGAAGGGTAAGAAGGTAAGCCGGCTCGGGGGTTGAAAGGCTTAGGCCTTTGAAGAAGGGTAACCCAGTTAATGAGCGCACTTACAACAGAGAAAGCAAGCAGAGCAGTTCATCATTTGAGAGCCGAAGCAGAAAGAAAAGAGATAAAGCAAAAGCAAAAAAGAGAAAAGCAACGAAACCACGAAAGAAAGAGACGATATTAAAGAGAGGAATTGGAAGAAGAAGAAGGGTTCTTCTGAGGTAGGAAGAGGTTGGAAATGATGCAGACGGAGCAACAGAACCAGTTGGTCGTGCAGAATTCCGGAAGCCTCAGCTTCAGCAGCCATTTGTCTAAGGAAGATGAGGAGATGTCCAGGTCTGCTCTCTCCACCTTCAGAGCCAAAGAGGAGGAGATTGAAAGGAAGAAGATGGAGGTCAGAGAAAAGGTTCAGGCGCAGTTGGGTCGAGTAGAGGAAGAAACCAAGCGTCTCGCCATGATTCGGGAGGTATCTAACCCACTTCTCATGAAATATAAGCCTGCTTTTCTAGATTTATCTCTGATGCCTGGGTAATTTCCCTTCAACTTATCTGGGAATTTTTCTTTTTAAATTTACATATAAGGTCCTTGTATTTTGTAAACAACTAATTTGACTTTACTGATGGGGTTAGGCCGTTCTCCAAATATAACTGATCCATAGTCTAAACCCCCATATCCATCCCTGCCCCTTTCTCCCCTCTTTCTTTCTTTACTTTTTTTCTTTTTTTAATTCAAAAGAGAAATTATTGAAATTGAACAAAGAAAGGCTAGATAAAAAAGTGGAAATTGTAAACCAAGAAAAAAAAAACGCAAAGTATTTGTGGAATTTAAGTAGGAAAAAAACAATTTGTGACAGCCTTGGTTGGGAGAAACAGTTTTTCCTCTGAGAAAGCTGTAAAACTTTTTTAGACTGAAGAATTGATAATTCGGCGCTCTAACAAAGCTATGTTGATTATAACGGCTAGCTATTCCTGATTCAAGGAAGTTGCCCTTTTTCTTAATGTATAATTTCTAAAAATTGTTTTATCTAGTGACAAGGAGAACACCGGAGGTGTTCAGAATCTCTAAAGCACTCGGATATACCCGATCTGGGGTTTTGTGGCCCGGATATGTTGTTCTTTCTCTTCTAATTTCGATAAATCAAATTCAAAATTTGAACTTTTTAATGGCAAAAGTGTTTGATGGAATTTATGACTGCCCTGTAGTGCTATTCGCCCGGATGTATTCTTCTTGTGGGACATTATTACAGGCTACCGTCCCAATAGTTGACATATTTGCGTTCTGAAAATTGTGGCTCCCTTAGTTTTTGCAGTTTCTGTTCATTGAAAGTCATATATCAAGGTTTTGATACAATTTGTGCCTGTTAAAAATGGAAGAACTAGCTTTTCCATTTAAAAAAAAAACCAGTGTCATTCTGCTTCAAAGTGTTAAGTATGCGATTTTAATTATGTATAAGGATAGTTATATGTAATACCCTTCTATTTTTCTGTTTGACGAACATCAGGAGCTTGAGGCTCTAGCAGATCCAATGAGGAAGGAGGTTGCACTGGTTCGGAAAAAGATTGATTCAGTAAACAAGGAGTTAAAGCCACTAGGCCATACCTGCCAGAAGAAGGTTATACTTAAGAGAAACCCCAACAGTGAAATTTATGGAAACTATCATACATATATGTTGATGGATATAATTTTCTAAACTTCTAAATCTTGCAGTCTTGAAATAGATTATTAGGGACGCCATTGAAAGTGGGTATGTGATTTTACAGGAGAAAGAATACAAAGAAGCTCTGGAAGCATTCAATGAGAAGAACAGGGAAAAAGTGCAGCTAATCACCAAGTTAATGGAGGTCAGTCTCATCTTAATCTCATCCTGTGGCCGCGAATGATTGGAAAATGTAAATTCCGTTGTTTTGAAATCCGAAATAATCTGTTCTGGTTTCTGTTTCTTTGCTGTGATCTGCTCATTATGAATTGGACAGTTGGTGAGCGAAAGTGAAAGATTGAGGATGAAGAAGCTGGAGGAGCTGAGTAAGAACATAGAATCCATGCACTGATTTAGCCAACTGCTAATGACTCTGATTAGGATTGTGTGGTATATCAAAAGATGACGTAGTATATGTATGAATGTGTCTTGGCTTGTGTATTCTGTTGTGTTAATGTTTATTTTCAGTAACATTTGATGGGACATTAACTAATTTAGGAGGGCCAATACCCTTACAAACAGGCTTGTAACTAAATACACTTGCATTTTGTTGTCATTTTTTTTTTTACCTTTCAATTCACTTTGTACTTGTTTCTTTCCTCCTTATTTATTTATTGATGTAATTTAAATTTTGTTCCCTACATGGACGGTTCCAACAAAGGCTTGATGTTTTGGTAGAATTTTCAATTTATCATTTATCAATAGTGTAATAATGGAATTGCGCAAATGAAATGCTTTTGCTTAGTACATAAATCTCCCTTGAAGGGCCATTTCCTTCAATTGGTTTCAATTAGAGCGTGGGAAATACTTATCGTACGTTCTGGTATTAAAAAAATTGTCGTTTAATATTTTAATCACAGTTCAATCCTAAATTTAAAAATAAATCATATAATAATATATAAATAAAACTGGTGTTTGAAATCCCAGATTGTTGCTGAGGTAAAACTCAAACGTGTTTTTGTTTGGTTTTACCATTAATTGGGGAGACCATGGCATGCACCTCTGCTGCCATTTGTCTCTCTTTTTCGGGGTAAAACTGTAAAAGCATGTATATAATAAACTGTGGGAAATCGGAGAAACAAGGCGTGCTGTATGGGAATCCGTAGAATTTACTTTTCATCATTATTGCTTTGATCATAACACCTGACACCTGACAGTACGATCATTGGATACTGATAATTGTAATTTATAATATTAAGACAAATTTTGGAGGCAGAAGAAGTTGTATTAGTAGCAATATGACAAATCCCCTGAGATTAAAGAAGAAAGAGGAGGAGAATGAACAGTGAGGGAAACCCAGATTTACAAGCTCATTAATGGCACATTAAAATTAGTAAAAGGCCTTATTAATGATTGGACTTTGCAACGGTAATGTCTTTAATGTCCCCTAATCATATTCCGTTACTCCTCATTAAATTGCTGTTACCCCATTTACATGCACAATAATGAGAAATAGTAACCATTTGTTAACTGTTATACAATCAATTACAAAAATAGTGTTATCTTAATATATCATAATGAAAAAAATTAAAATGAATAGTATCACGGGGCATGCCTTTGCTACTTTTAATAAAAGTGCGTGAAACTTATGTGACCGTTGAATGACCAAAGAAAAAAAATTGGTGGGAGGGGGACGCTAATGTCTTAGTCTGACCACGCGATTCATTCATATAAGACCAACGGAGTAGACAAATTCTGGGGTTCTGGTGAATTCCATTCCATATTACGTGAAACCACGGAGTACCCACCCTGTTTTATCTTTTTATCCTTACTTCTTAAAGCGAAGAGGCTCGACATGTTCAAGGGAGTTCGTAAGAATGGGCCTCCACGTTGACCCAAAAAAGGCCCATCAAGCCCAAAAAGTCTCTTCATACGCTTGTATTGGGATCTATCGACTTAGCGATTAGCTCCAAGAAAAAAAGCACGCCATCAAAGTCAGGAGCCTGCAATTTTTTTTTTTTTTTAAAGTAAAGTTTATAAACACATAAAATAATAAGATGATTCTACAAATGAAAAAAATTAATTTTATATGCTTTTGTATAATTTGATGAGTTTGCCTTTGAGAATTATATGTTGAGATATGTGTACCATTACTCTACAATGTCCTCCTCTTTAAATTCTTCCCAGTTATTGATTTCGTGTTTTGATGTGTATTTTGCTTTGGATCAGCAAAGCTGTTAAAATAAAATGTCGATCCTTACTATGAAGTGCCAACGTGATAGAACTAAACCACAAATTCTACCTTCCAAGTCGTAATTAATTAGTACGAACCTATATGTTGTAAACACGTTTGATAATGAGTAGGTAAGGATCTTGTCGAGTGATTAAGGTTCAGGAAGAAGCCTCCAACGCATTTCCTTGCATGAATTAATTATACGAAGCCTATAGCCGTTTTAATATTGGATTAGATCTAAATACAATTATTTATATTTTTACTATTCAATTTTGTGATTAAAAAATTATAAAAATTATTTGAAAAACTCAGTCATGTTATATTTTTAAATGTAAAATTATAAAAGCATCATATTTTTATGAAACAATTAATGATAAAAATATGAAAACCATAATTAAGGTTTTCTTTAATATATTGGTATTTGTGGAGATAAATCACGAGGTAGCTAATCAGAAAAGCAGCATGGTGTGCATGAAGCCAAAGGCGGGTTTATATATTAGGAAATTCTTTTTATGGTCCGTATAAGGTAAAGACGAAGGAAACGACGGTGTGGCATTTATATATGATTAAAACTCATTCAGTATGGAGGAACATTCCGAAACGACATGCCTCATTATTGGTCCCATCACTCTCATCAAATTCACCACATCAAGATGAATTCAAAAGAAACACAATCCATAAATCCCATTTCCATATCTTAGGTTCGATTTGTGCCGAAAAAGTATCCATTCCATTCCACGGTCACATAAAGTGAACCTCTTCTTCCCCACCATTATTCTACATCGACCTTTTCTGTCATGTACATATCGTGATTTTAAAAAATGCATTCCAAGGGATTTCCATGTCTGCTACCAGAGGGACCTATTTTGACTATAAAAATACTACTGGCGTATGCATCTTTTCTACCCTTTCTAAATGTCCCAGTTGAGAAACATGTGGTTTTTTAAATACTTAAATAATACAATGCATACATACATATATACAATACAAAATCCATCACCTCCTTCTATTTCGGGACGCGTGGCGTATATTGGTGCGTCGGAGCTAGCAAGGAACAGCCGTAGCCTAATAGGGACATTTGTGCTATGGCAGTATCAGCTGTTGTTATAAAGTGAGAGCATCTTACTTACTTCCTCCTGTTTCTTTTTAACAAATTTGTTTTCTTCTGGCTCCTCACTCTCACATTGTCGTTTTATTTAACTCAAACGTATCTGTGTTTTATTAATCTGAAATTTATTTTATACAAAACAATTATAATCACACCGAGTTGGTTACATCTCACATATCTTGGATTTAGTTCAAATAAAAGCCAAGGTTACTCTTAATAATCATTATATTAAGAAATCATTGGCGAAGGGACAGAAAGTGAGGTAATAGGAACGAAAATTTGTACCACTTTTATATGGTAGTTATTATTGTTATCCAAGAAAAAAAATAAAGTGAGTAATAATACAAGAGTTGAAAATGGTTGGAATAGCTTGGCATGCCACGACGATCAAAATGAAAGGAAGAGAAATTAAGAAGTGTGCATGCACCGAGGGGAATCCTATGCAGTGACTGATGGTGCCACGTCAGAAGGGGGAAGCAAACATGAGACCGTCTCTGACACGTGGATGTGCTCGTCCCTCAACAAGCACGTGGGAAATAACTCGCCGGATTGGCTGCTATACGTGGGATGGATGCACCGGACGACGGTGCATTCATTACCCTCTCTCCTCTACTTTGTCGTTTAAGAAAATTTTCCCAATCGGTGTGGGACCACCTTGGATTTTGCCATCACAAATTTGCTAACTTTGCTGGCGTGGTTTTTGTTTAGAGTTCAGACATAATTCTGAACCCTAACCTATTTCTATCTGCTCTGCACATCACAAATTAATTTGGCCCTCTTTTGACTTCTCTTCTATACCTATCAAATATTCAATACCACAATAATCTCTCCATTATAATTAGAAAGGGACTACACAAACTTTGCATCCTATTTTTATTCACATGAGAGAGTTTCGCTTAATAAAACACACAAGTCCATTATATTCAAAATATGTAGTGGGATCATTAAGACAGTAGTTCATATATATATATATATATATATACCCACGTCATCTGGGTAGATGTGTAATTCTAATTCAAATTACCAGCAAACCCATTATTCCTCATTTGCTCGGTAATGAGGGAAAAGAATAACGTTACCAGGCATGCTAGTTGTTCAACAACCAGCAAGAGACGATTAATTTTTAATATGCCATTAAAAAAATACAAAGCTGTCTTCTTCGTGTTAACCTGCAGGAATCAGCAGGCAGCTAATTATGATGTGCATTTTGTTGTTATTTAATGATACGTGATTGATAGTTAGCATGTCTCATATCAACCTCGATTAAAAGATTGGAAAATTTAATTTGGTTCCACGTCAACCTGGACACTCTAGATCATGTACTTTACATATAAAAAAATATATAGAAAAGCTAAAAGCCGCTTTTTATTTTTTTGTTTTTTTTATATGAGCCTTCTTCTACCTTTTCAGTATTAATCGTGCATGACTTTCTTGGTTACTTATTCCATTTGTATTAATGCACGTTCTTATACTAGTACTGTAAGGAAAAAAGATAAGTTTGCACGGAAATCAAGAATCTTTACTTTGAATTAATTACCAGCACAAACAGAGAAAAGACAAACGAAAATTATACATTTTTAAAAAATAAAGAAACTGAAATTAACAAGGAGGAGAGAAAAGTTAAAATCTTGAGTTCAAAATTAAAATGTTTGTTTGGTCTATTCAATATCTTGGTGAATCCCTCTTGTTTGATGGATTTTTGTGTTTGTTTTACTAAAATCTCAGTGGGATATAGGTAGAACCCCACTCTAGAAAAACCGATGAGCTCCAACGTCAACGAAAGTTTTTGGTCATCGAATGAACAATACGATGGGGTTAATTCGGCATCATTTAGCAAGTAGGTGTGGTCTCAGTTGTAATATACGGAAATGATAAGAGTCACGGGGGAGGGAGCAGGTTCCATTTGTTTCGCTCTTGTCTTTGTATCCTCACGTAAGAGAACAAGGAAGAAAAAGTTAGGAGGAGAGGCAGATACACTAACAACCACAAGGTCACAAACAAGTACGAGCCATATTGACCTGGTTTGGGATGGTAGAAGTGAGAGCGTGCGATCTCACTCGTACGTCAAACTCCATCTCGAAATTCTTTTGTATCGTAAAAAAAGATTTAACTCTGAGTTCGAAGCACAAGGCTTTATGGAAAAAGCGAGTAAGCGCTGATACTGGTAAGTCATGTGTAGGGGCGGGTCACGCGTCACTCCTCCCAATGCTGCACATTACACAATATCCCCCCTAGTGATTTTATAGTTTATATATTGAGTCTGAATTATATAGAAATAGAAATATAGTACATGCACTTCACAATTTGTTTCCCCAGAGATTACCATATATTATATATGTAAAAAAACTCATGGGTATAATTTGAAATTTAAATTAAAGGTAAAGTGAGTGGTCGAAATGGAAAAGGACTGGACAGAGGTCACGAATTAAAAAAAAAAAAAAAATTGAAAAGGAGAGAGTGGAGGATTGGGCAGGAGTAGGGTGTGTGGGACGCAGCGTTATGTGTGACCATTCTTCTATGTAGTGGACTGGGGGATGCTAATAAAAGAGAATGCAGACGAAGAGAATGTTAAACAAAAGGAAAAAGTGTGGTCGAGATCCGGTTTTTCGCTGAGTGAGAGTTGGTTTGGTGTATGACTTGGCGCTTGAGCAGCACCTGTTGTCGTCGTTTACCTTCCGTTTGGGCTCTAGTGCCCTCTAGACCCCACCTTTCCAAATCCAACCATCTCGTTAATTGCCGTCAACGCCTCTTTTTATTTTACTTTTTACACTCCTATATCATTCACTATAGTTATTTAGTCAAGTCCCAAAACTGAGTATGTGTTTCTATTGTCACATGCGGATCCAAACGAGGGAATTAACAAGATTGTTAGTTCTAGGCGACGCAAAATTGAAATTGAGGTTAAGTTTGGGACTTGGGGATATTGTGGACGATAATAGGAATTGAACGGAATGAAATTTTCGTACTGTATACTCGGATTAAAGCTATACGGCCCTAATTTTGAATTAGCATATTTTTTGTCAACTGCCATTTTCATGATTGTAGTTAATGTTTGTAAACTTCTATATGAAAATTGAGTTTTTTCATCAATATAGTTCATTTAATACCATGACAAGATTTTTCACTTATGTTCAATTAAGGCTTTGGAAGATAAAAATAACTTTTTTTTCAAAAAACCTAATGTTAAAATAAGGAATATTTGGTAAGATAAATATAATATGGATTGAAAAAGAAAGCTGAACAAATGACAATGACCATCTTAGTGCAAAAACTATGGATACATGAACTATGCAAAACTATGGATTGAAAAAGAAAGCTGAACAAATGACAATAACCACCTTAGAAGCAAAGGTTAAAAAATTTCAAATTCTCACATTTTATAAAATATCAACTAATACGAGAAAAGTATAATAAATTAGTTATCCTTTTTTTTTTCTTCGTCCTTATTCCATTCTTTTGCATTATATGGGATTCTCATTCTTTAAACAATGACATTACACCATACCAAACATCCTATGTCTTCTTTTCGTCACCCATTTCATTTTCCTACCCCGTCTTTCCAACATGCGGATCATTTTGTTTGGAGAATGGAACGAGGAAAAAAAGGTGGTGAGTAAAAGGGAAGGACTAGCTAATGTCAGAAACGCGAGTTTTCCTACTAATTGTTCCCTTTTTATTTTTATTTTTATGTGTCGTCGAGATCTTGAGAAAATCAAAGGCATTCATTTATCATATATTTCATCGCATCCAGCTGGAAAGCGGTATTTTCAGTAACGAACTGCATTTCTGAAAACAAGCCTCGCTAACAACTATATCACTGCTATAAATGACATGGTTGCTGTTATACTAGGACCGACCACAAGCAAAGGGAGAACTTGAGACTTGTGCATCATGTCGCAGACCCAAGCTTCAAGAAGAAAAAAGTAACAATGCTAATGAATGAATCGTTTATGCATTTTAATTAATGGAGGCATGTGCTTACACTGACATAATATGAGGGATATGTTTTCCAGTGAGCACAATGTAAGTGTAATAACAGTATGACTTTAGCTGTAACAAAAAGGGCAGCGGCGAGAGGGCTATAATAAATAACTACGAAATTTGCATAGGACCCTGCATGTACGTGTATGGTATGCTGTAGTGGAAGCAGTCCCCTTTACGACGTGTAGAGACCACAAAAACACTCCTGCTGCTTCTCCTCTCTCCTCCTCAGTCCATTTCCATCACACACCTACAATCTGCAGCAAATATCAATTTTTTATTACCCAAAAGAAGACAAGTCTTCCATATTTGCCATTATTTTAAAATAATTCGTTTATCACCAGTTCACCCACCCACCCCTCTCTCGCCTCGATTTTTTAACCCGAGCCTAGATTTGAATCAGGAAGTCTCCTCCTTCCTTCGCCATCTCTCCGTAGGAACTGGCAGGCAATGCACCTTATTTGAACCCTCCTCACTTCGCAATCACTAGAACGCTCTGTTTTGGTTCTTGATTATTACGTATTCCTCTTCTCCCACCCACTTCCTACTATACATTCCTCATGATGGCTCACAAGCATTTACACGAGCTACTCAAGGAAGATCAAGAACCCTTCCTTCTAAACAAGTACATGTCCGAAAGGCGTAGCCAGCTGAGAAAAAGGCCTTCCCCCACCACTACTCTGCAACTCAAGAAACCAAAGCCAATCTATCATAACTCAAACTTCCCTCATAATTTCTGTAAAAACGCTTGCTTTTTATCTTTTCGCAACACTCCTGACCTCTTAAACTCTCCCCTCCTCGAGTTCGCATCCCCAGCCAAAAGCCCCTGTAAGTCCCCCAATGCCATCTTCCTCCACATCCCTGCCCGAACTGCCGCTCTTCTTCTCGAAGCCGCTCTTAGGATTCAGAAACAGTCCTCGTCTTCTAAATCCAAAACCCGCAACAAAACCAATGGTTTTGGTTTGTTCGGGTCGTTGTTCAAGAGACTAACGCAGCGAAACCGAACGAGGGAAATACAAGGGGGTGGGGTTCATGGAAGCAAGAAAGAGCAAGAGCAAACGGTATCTACTGAAAAGGTCAGCTTTCCATGCTCTTACAATGGACGCCCTAGTAGTGCTGTATGGTCTGAGACCAATGAGGATAAATCATTGGACATGGAAACGTCTAGTAGTACTAGCCAGTCTGATGAATCCGACGAGATTGACTTCGTTACCAAACAGAAACTCGTTACTGATTGTGCTTGCTGTGATCGCGGCTTCTGCGAAAGCCCTTTCCGTTTTGTTCTACAGAGGAGCCCCTCTTCCGGTCGCCAGACGCCGGAATCAGCGTCACCCAGTCGCCACAAAACAGAGGTTTGTCATTTTCTTCTAATTCCTTCTTTTCAATGGTGGCGAGTAGGCTTCAACTCAGGTCTTAACACACCGTTCTGACTCGGCGTTACTGTGTGCTGATAGACCGCGTTAATTTGTGAGTTAACCGAGTTCGTTCGGTGGTCATTTACTGTCGGCAACAGGTGCCGGGTCAACAAATTTGGCCGGAATGTTGCGGTTGATTGACAACAATACCCTGTCAATGTTAGGTGGAAAAACTGCCAATCTTCCTGCGAGTGGAGGGTCAGACATGTCAATTCCGGAGCGTTTTTCTGAATTTTCATGATTGTACTCTCGATCATGTGTCCTCCATGCAAATCTTCTCTCATCTTTTTCACTCTGCCCTGGCTTGTCTTGTTAATTAATTACTTGAGAGAGGACAAACTAGTTTTTGTTTCTTCTCTTGTTTTCTATCATCACATCCCGACATTCGGTTTACTAGAAAATAGTTTCTCATTTGTATTCAAGTTTAAATTACAAGAATCTCTCTGTAGCAAAAAAGACAAACAAACTAAAATAAAATAGAAGTCAATAACAAATATAATCATGGATTTGGTGTTGGGTCCAAATCCACTGACATTAGGTTAATGATTATCAAATAATGTCATCTTCCCAATTTAGGATAATATTCTAATGATGGTTGTTATGAATTCTAATACAGGACAAAGAAAAAAACCGAACAGAGAGTCTCGAGAAATTTCAAACAGGGGAAGAAGAGGAAGAGAAGGAGCAGTGCAGCCCAGTATCTGTTTTAGACCCACCCTTCGAGGACGATGACGATGGGCATGAAAACGACGACGAGGATGATGGTTTTGATTTGGAGTGCAGCTATGCCATTGTACAGAGTACGTCACAAAATTTTAATTTTGTACCGTCTGTGCTTGTTGCATGATCGTTTTCCCTTAACAAACTGTCGTACACGCTTCTTCAAACTTGCGTGCCTGAAGCAATCTTTAATAGAGAGGGCTCATTCCGATATGATTGTTCTGCTATTGAATTTTGAAAGATTGCAGTAGCTTATCCTCAAGGCAAGTCCTATTGAATGCGGACGTGACCCACTACTAATATAAACTTGAGCATGACCCACTTTTTTCTATGTCAGGGGATCTGTCTTAATTGGGACACTTCCGTTCAATGTGTAGGATAGAATTTGAGCAAGCCAACTTGTGTGTAAAGAATCATTATTACTGTTTGGTGTTGGAGAATTCTGCGTTTCTGATCTATTTTACTTGTTGAAAGTGTGAAACCCGTGAGAGCCATTGCTACACTGATATGTTGCATTTTCACATATGGAATAGTACAAGTGTTACATGATCAATTTAGGCATCTTAAATTTCCTACAAATGTAGCTGCTGTAACTTTTCATGCTAGAGTCACATACATAAATGAAGAGCATCCATCCAGAGATGTACATTTTTGATATGCTGATGTCAAAATTAATACATGTTTGGGTAGTTCTAATTAAATTTGCATGCATAAAGATATTTATTATTGATCTTCTTTTTCTCTGTTAATGTGACAGGAGCAAAGCAGCAGCTATTGTACAAGCTTCGTAGTTTTGAGAGACTAGCAGAGTTGGATCCAATTGAACTTGAAAAAAGAATGCTAGAACAAGAAGACGAAGATGATGAAACATCAAATAAAGAAAAGGACTTGAAAGGGTTAGTCTTGGAAGTCCTCTGCCGGTCAAGCTTCCATTACAGACGGCAAATACCAGAAGACCTCAAGAGACTGGTTTCAGATCTCATTATGGAGGAAGAAAGAGAACTTAATTCCTTAAAGGATAGGGAAATGGTGATAAGCAGGGTATGTAAGAGGCTGGAATTGTGGAAGGAAGTGGAATCCAATACAATTGATATGATGATAGAACAGGACTTCTGTGGAGAGGATGGTCGATGGAAGAAAAATGAAGAGCACCAAAAGGAGGTGGCAAGGGAGCTTGAACTTGCTATATTTGGGCTTCTAGTGGAAGAATTTACAGAGGAACTTGCATGTTGAATAGGTTAAATTTTGAAAAATCTGAACAACATAATATGAATTATTATCATTATTCTTTTAATTAGAAGAGCACAGTACAGTCTGACTTGCACCGTAATGGAATAGGCTAGTTAGAAATTGACCCAACAATTTTGTGTGGGTCCGAGGCTTAATATGGAGGGCTTAATGTACATGACTCGTGTATGTAGCTAGCTGGGGACGCTGTAAGTCACCCAACTTAATAAAATATGATTTTACGACTCCAGGTCTCTGTAGGTTTTTAATATTCTAATGTTCACTTTACAGTTGATTAATTTTGTTTTGTATTGTAATGAAGACAAGGGGGACATGGAGCTAATTTAAATTCTTCCAATGTTTCTTTGGCTTAATTTACTTGTATGAAGAAGGAAAATAGTAGCGACACTCAACAGCAATAAAATGATGCAAGACTTTCTCATGCTCATCATATGGTTTAGCAAAATTGTGTTCAGAAAATGACCATTTGGTTTTTTAGTTTCGATTTAGCTCTCCATAAATTTAAATTGTCAAAATAATCCCTTAAGAATTTAACAATAATATAAAGTAATTCTGTAAAATAATTATAATAGATTTGTCCACGGCGTAATAAAAGACTATTTATCTTTTATTAGTGTTGAATTATTGAAAAACCTTTTTAACATTGCAAATTCGTGAAATTTTATATTAATACAGAAATAAAAAATAAGATATCAAAATAGTAAATTTTTGAAATTGTGTTTGTTAGCTTTCTGGCTCTCTCGAGGCTTCATCAGAACAAGAATCGACTTAGAGGGGTAGAGCAGCAGAACTCTCCCACTTGAAGCTAAGATGAGAACAGCTATTCAATTAAAATTTATCGCTAAGATCAAGAGGTGAAAAATGAGTCCTTACACTAAGTAAACGACAGATCAATCTAATCTCCATACTCTTCTAGCAGTATTATTCATTCCATGGTATCTTTTCAGAGTCTGTAGCTTCCCTGTTTGTCAAGCAAGATCCACTTTTCGAGAACGCGTTTTGATTCCGGAGTTCTCAAGATACCATTACTGTCTGACTTTTGGCCTTTTAGAGTCATAATGGGCAAGAAGGTAAGCATTGGATACTAACTACAGGTGTTAATCAGAATAATCTGAAACACACAAGGGTTGGAAGTGAAGAATAAACAATTTCCTGATGCAGAAAATAACAGACCAAGTCCGATACACTTGAGAAGAAGGTATTAGAAAGAGAACTCAGATATACAGATCTGCACATAATATGCGCCTCGTCTCTTTCGTTGTGTATACCTCTGATCCAACACGAGAGCTCAACTCACGGGAGGACACTTGAGTTAAAAATCAGTTCATTCTACGGATCAGATCGAGATCTGCATTAGAGTATCTGTCAACCTCTTAAGGCCTAAGCTACTGCTAAAACATCTCTCACATCTATAGTGTATTTCATTTTTTCTGGGTCAATATATTATATCTCTTTCGTTCTATTCTGTTGGTCAAAATCAATAGTCAGATCCAGCTTTCTAAATTTGCGTCACGGGGATCAAAACCCGGGACCATGAAGCCCAACCAACACAAGCTTTCATGAAGGCTTCCGATTCTTTATGTTTTGGGCCACATACGCCTGAAACAGCATCAGACCTGTTGGGGTATCCTGGCTCTGTAAGTTTTTGCATGTTTTTAGAATTAGAGTTTCATCTCTTATAAGGCATATTCAATCGTTGAATTTTTCAATCGTTGAATTTTACGTGTGAAGCAAATTCTTAGTTTGAATAATATTCTAATAGAATACTATCTCAGTTTCTCATCCAAATAATTTTAAAATAAGGTTTTTGAAATATAACTACGACATTAATTGGTTTTGTCGCAATGCCAGGGATCTGAATATCTGATGGTTTTTTAATAGCATAATAAAGAACTTTTAAATGCTTTATATGAAATATGATATTTCAGAAATGAGGCTTGCGAAGAAAATAATCAATCTCATTCAATGAATGTGACGCGGCTGTTTTTAAAGACTGAAATTCCAGTCCAATTAGCATGGAACTCAAGGATAGCGCTTTCAGTGTTATTCTCAATCTCAAATTTCATTCTCCTAATTTTCACCACGACCAAGTCTCAAACTCCTCCTTCTCTTTTACTCTACAAATTTCATTTCAAAATATTGAAAATTCTTGTATACTTAAAAAATTTAAATTATAAAAAATTTCAGCAGATTATTTTAATTATTAAAATTCTTTGCAATTTTTTCTTATAGAATTGATCTTATTTTTTAAAAGAGAACATTTTATAAATTTTTATTAAATTAAAATTAATTATTATGATAATTAATATTACCTTCAAAATTTCTATCAATTAAAATTATTTCCTTTTAATAATAAATTTTTTTAATATTTTAACATTATTACTTTATAATATATTACAACTTAATAATATTTATTTTAATACAAATTTATGTCACACCCCAAAATTTCTGAAGTGGGACCAGCATAGGACATGAGAAAATTTCCTGAACCTGTAAACTTTACATTGGAAGGACATTCAATATCATGCCAAAACTATACAATTAACACCATATGCAATATAACTTGTCTTAATATAAAATAAAATGTTAACTAAATAATACACTTTTCATAACATTGAATTTAAAGTGTTATACACAATAAATCACTAAGTTTTCCAAAGGTCATTTCAAGAGAAAGACTACTAAGGACTCATCCAATGTGGCACATAGCCACAAAGGACAAATCACAACAAGCGAGGATACATAATCTTTGAGAGTAAATAACCTACAGGTGTGAGGTTATATCTCACGAAGATTATCATTCATCAGTCATCGTGTGATGGTCGTCACATGGGGCTAGCACCATCATTAACCCTGTTAGCTAGGTCATTACCTAGGTGCATTAAGGGCTAACAGTATTGTTGTTGACAGCCAGTGTCCTATCTATTCCTTCTAATGATAATGTAATTAAAATAAGCATGCATAAGGGAATACAACTAGTATACATGAAATCAAATTATCTTTCAATAATAGTTTATCTGACAGTTATTCATAACTATATGCATGATGTTTCTCTAAAGTCATTTTCAAAACCATATATAATGTCATCTAATATGTTAAGGGATTTTATCTATTCATCATTTCAATTATAATAAAGTTTAGTCATGCCAAGATTAAAAATGATAATCAATAAACATTTCCAAATAATGAAAAGTGAAGCATAAAGAAAAGTATTGGAGAGTGCTATCTGCGCATCTGAGTGTCGTTAACTACTAGCAACTCAATGCCTTTTCTTGGTGACTACTTCACTCTTATGAGCTACCTATGCCAATTAGAAAGCAAGGAATTACTCATCTTCCTTATTATCACTCAAAACCAATCCTAGCTCATATTCTTTGATTCCATTACTAACTTTCCCAAACTTTTCATCAATTTACATTTATTGCCTTAAAAATTTTTTGAGGTTTCATTTTAATTCCAAATTTCATACTAGTGCCTTTAACCCAAGGAAAATTTATGATTAACAATAGGGTTTCATGCCATACACCTTAAAATTGTTCTTATATGGTCAATTTGAACCCATTACAATGCAGCGTTTCACCATTTTCTGAAAACCCCAAAATTTCAAAACTTTTCAGTTTGGTCCCTGTCAGAACAACTCTAAAAAACTAGCTAAAAATCATGCTTCCAAAGCTGAAATTTCGATGGGGAAGGGCAAAAAATGCTTCTCCTAACATCATGCTCAAGAAAAACTAATTAAAACTTACCAAATCCATTGAAAAAGTCACTGTTTTTCGCCTCATGAAGACCTGCAGGAAAACCGCACCACCAACGACCAACAAAGCTCAACGCTAGGCGAAAAGTGATGGCAAGGAGGTGAGGAGTAAAACCCGCCCAAAATGCAATGGAAAAAGGTACTCACCAGAGCTCTTACGAGCTTTAAAGCTTTGGTCCCTTCGCGACGAAAAGTCGTGTTTCTTGTCAGAAAAGGCGATGGTTCTTGGCCGGTGACAGGCCATCAACTCTCAGAGGGGCGAGGCACAACTCCAACGAGGTAGAAGGATTAACTCCGATGAAATGTGAAGACTTCAAACTCTGCAACTCCTTCACTATGTCGAGCTGCCCGGGGAAGAAAAGAATGAAGCCAGGAGTGTTTTGGTCTTTTCACATTGAAGGGGGATACGTGTTAACTCCTTAAAAAACAAAGAAGTTAAGAAAGTCAGGTCTCGAACTTGTAGTCTATTGAATAAGCACCTAGAGCTTAATCATTGAGCTAACCTCAATCTTATTGTAAGGTTTCACTTGACAAAATAATATACCTTAACCAATTCTCTTCCAAAATTTTTCTCTTTTAATTTTTCATTAGCTAAATTATTAATTATAATTTACTCCTTTAATTCTCCATCGATTGGGTCATTACAATTTATAAATTATTAGTACTAGTTATAATTCATTGGACACAGCAAGATATGAGATTATAAATCCCACGTCTTATGGTGTTTGCCAAGTGAATCTCGTGACCTATCTTATTTTGTTAGAAAAAGAGAAAAGTAAGTTTTAAACATTTGGGTGAATAATAATGACAATCTTAGGACAAATGGTTAAGACTAATGTGTCAATGTCAAAAAACCAGAGCAACTTTTTTTATTTGAGAGTCAACTATTTAGAGATAGAATAAAATGGACGAGACTTATTTTTATATTAAATAAATTATACATTAAACATATGTGGAGGTAATGTAAATTTACTTTTAATCAAAATTAAATTCAGAAATTATGTCGATTCAAAAATCAAATTAAGAAGGCTCCAATGCAAACACAAGGTTTCTTCTGTTATAAGGTTATCTCATGTGTTAGGCAAGAAACAAACAAACAAAAATAAAAGAGTCAAAGAATATGACATGTAGGGCTTTGTAGAATACTGTAGAAGTCATCATATATAGGGGAAGAAGATGGAATCATAATACGTGGCAAAAGAGAAGGGAAAGTAAAATAATGTTGGACAAGTTAAAGTGGGAACACGAGACGCATTCTGAATGAGGAATGCGGCCGTAGATTCCCAATGCCCAATAGTAATAGTAATACAGCGAACAAAGGAATGTGAAACTTCACTGTCGCCGCTTTCCATTCCCTCCCTGCCCAACTCCGATTCCCATTTCCCAAATCAAACGAACAACCCAAATTCCCTACATATTCCAATTCTATTGACTCCTCTCAGCTTTGAGCACACACGCCAACACAATATTCTTTCTTCTAAGAGGGAACGTAAACACAAAAAAAAAAAAAAAAAAAAAAAAAGCCAAAAGCTCACGGCTGAATTTTTTTTTAAAATTCAATTATTACTTTTATTATTGTTTACTTGTATTCATATAAATAATTAATTTCAATTATTTTTATTGTAACCACCTTCAAAGAAAGATATATATGTATTTATGCAAGTTAATTTGACTATATACATATATATGATCAATATGACCCCAGTAGTCTAGTTTCACTGCAGTGACTCCTTAAAATGTGATTATTTACCTATTCAATTTTTTAAACATTGAATGTACATGCCTAAAAAGACTAACAAATAATAAGTCAACAATGTTTAAGAATTGAACTGTGTTTTTTAAATTTTAAAAATTAAGTAATCCATGCATACATTTTTTTTTATGAACCAAAAACCCACATTTCCTATATTTTGATTGAATATAACTTTCAAATTACCCACTGTTTTCTGTTTCATTGATTCCATTTTAGTTAATCAATATGTATAAACTTTTTCTTTAAATATAACTTTACTATTAAAAATAAAGGACACAAAATACTGTTTTCAAATTCCAATTTAAAGTGTTAAAAAAGATTTAATCAAGAGAATAATTATCTTGCATTTTTGGAAATATATGTTATCTAATTATGACACAATAATGATTAAATATCACTAAATATATGATAACATTTTGATTCTTTAATATTGTACTCATAAATTAAAATAAATAAAATTTTTAAAATATTATTATGACCTAAATTAAAATTTTAAATAATTATTAATAAAATATTATTTTATATTTAACAATTAATTACATTATAATTAAAAAATATAATATTCTCAATGAACTCTCTTTTAAGTAAAGGGCTTTATGATATCACTTGTTTATTATTGTATTGGAAAAGCTATTAAAAATAATATAATTATATGAAAAGTTAAAAAAAAAATAGTATTGCTTTTATCCAACAATCTCTTTTAACATGTAATAAAGAGTGAAAAAAACAATCTTAGAAAAAAAGTAGTCAACTTCAGGTGTAGCTTAACCGACTCATGAGTGGGTCCGCACGTGTCGAATATCACCATGACTAAACCAAAATATGAAAATAATGTCCCCCTCGCTTTGGTCCCTACATGCATCGGTCGCACCTCGTCGCCGTTTATTGAGAATGTCTCCTCGTTTTTTCTTTTTTCATATAAATTTAAATCGTACTCTAACACATGACTCATGCTATATCTGTCAAACATTTAACAACTCACAACCCATCCCTTGCCTATAATTACGTCATAAAAGCTTGCAGCATGACTACATAATTACTTATTTTGGCTTTGTTAAAAATATAATCCCCTCGAACATTATCTGAACTTTTTGTAATTAATTCTTCCGAAATTGAACTGTATAATTTTAAACGAAATTGCTTTTCTCATGATTAACAATTTTTCTCATATTTTATCTTTAATTGTTAATTTTATTATATAATTATATGTGTTGTTTGAAACTATAACATTAAATATAAACTTGATTATAATTTAAAAAATTCGTTCAACTCAATGAGTTTAGTTTAAAAAATAAAATTTGAAGAAAAAAAGTCTTATAATTTTTTTTAAAATCTAATTTAAACTCAAACGACTTGAATAATATATTTTAAATTAGTAAAAATTTATTTTTTTAAAAAAATATAATATAACATAACATTTTAATAAATAAATAAAAATTAATAATTTTATTTAAATGATTTATGATAATAAAACTAATTTATGTTTATAATTTTTTATATATAATTTTATATGTAATAATAATTATTATTTATATTATTTATCTTAAATAATAAGTAATAAATTAATTTAATTATTATTTAAAAAATTTAATTGACTTAATAAATTTGATTCAAAAGATATAAATAAAAATTAAATAAAAAATGGATTAAAATATACACTTGATCTTTTTTTCATCTGAATTTAAACTTAAATTTTAGAATCACAACATGATGATTAGGTTTGATAAAGAGGCAAACGTACATTAATAATTTAATATGAATGATTATTTCCCTTTTCAGCACGTGACATTCTGAGAACAAGCTTCACGTTCTTAGACGTGGAACATAAAAAATAAATAGGTTGGGAGTTTAGAAATTGGTGCACGTTGAACGCGTTTTACAGGTGCTACAAAACATCACTGTGTAATGGGCCCCGCTCTCCAAGAATTGGATCATAAAAGGCTTCTGAAACGCAGTGCTGCTGAGCGCCTTCAAACAGAATTGCCTCCGTAATTTTCTTCCTGTTTCAGAGTTCTGTTTGTGATCATGCTCGCTGAAATTATGAAAGGGGAAGAAGAAGTAATCATGAAGAAGCGAAGGGCTGGAAGGAAGAAGTTCCACGAGACTCGCCATCCCACCTACAGGGGCGTGAGGCAAAGGAATGGGAAGTGGGTGTGCGAGCTGCGACAACCCAACAAGAAAACTCGCGTATGGCTTGGGACCTTCGCCAACCCTGAGATGGCAGCTGTTGCGTACGATGTTGCTGCCCTGGCTTTCAAGGGCGACTCTGCTTCCTTAAATTTCCCGCACGCAGCGACCTCCTTGCCACGCCTTAATTCCCACACATCCTCTGTCAGAGCCATTCAGTTTGCAGCCATGCAGGCAGCTGAGAAGTTCTTTTGCAGTGACGAAGACAAACAGGTTTCTGATTTGTCGTCGGGCTGTGGGTATGGGTACTCAGTGTCACAGGTGGGTTGGGTAGAAGAAGATGAAGCACCGAGGAGGAGTTTGTATTGGGACGAAGAGGAGGTGTTTAACATGCCAGGACTCATGAACAGCATGGCAGAAGGGTTGATTATCACACCCCCAGCCTTGGAGAGAGGCTTCAATTGGGTTGGTATGGAAACTACCATCGACTTGACTCTCTGGGGAGATTGATTCCGAAATGCTAAGCCTAAGCCCTAAACTAATTACAGGCTACACCAACTATACAGTATGCGCCAACAACGGAGCTCATACTGTACATGGCACGTCAACCTTTTTTTTGATTATTGAAGTAAGTTTGATGTTTAGCTGTTCAATTTCTTTCAACTCATATCCTTACAGCTCAAGCCTTGTACCCTCTACACCTGATATGATATATTTGTTTTCCTGCAATATGCAGAGTTTTCAATGATACATTACTATTGTTGTCGTGCTGTTAGTCATAAACTAATGCTTTTATGTTTAAAAAAATGAGTATATATTTATGGGCCATGCATATTTTCTTGATGATGCATAACAGCAGTGAACCAAATGAATTCTCTCCCGATAATTGAATCCCCATTGAAGGATCAGTGCGTTCCATGGAGTCAAAATCAACAAATTATCTTCTTGAATACTGATCCCTTCTTGGGGGAGGGAAAGCGAACACTTTTACCTCTAGGCCATATACCTTTGGTTAATGTGATGAAAAGTCTAACATGATCAATTGTATATAGGAAATTAAATTGACATATAGTCCAATAAAATGTGAACTTCTTGAAGATTGAAAGGAATGGGGAGCAGAGTGTGATTTTACACAGACTATTAATTTGGTGGATTTCTTTATGTTTTGAGAGAGACATGATGCTATATTTAATTATACTGTGAATCGTTGGATATAAATTTAATAATATAAATTTATATTAAATTAATATAATTGCACATAATTTTATCTTTATTTATAAAATTAATTTATTAAATTTTTATCTAATAATTTATTGTAATAATATATAGCATCATGTTTTTACAAAAGCACGAGAGATTTGAACTGACTTGATATTTTCCTGATAGAGTGATAGCTCGTCTTTGTTTGACTCAATTATAACCGGCAAAAGATTTCTAAGGAGAACCAATTAATACCGAGTACTATTAGGGATGAGAATCTCATGAAACACGGGTGGTCACTTTTTCTCTTCCGTCATCAATTGTTTCTTCCATTTATCATCTTCAATGCCGATTTTGCAACAAAGTTAAATTTTTCTCATCGTTGTTTTCCTATTGAACTCAGAACTTTTAAATAAAAACTATTACAAAATAAAATTTAGTAACAAACATTACATAATTTAAAAAAGAAAACTTAAATTTTAAGCTTAGATATTTTGTTTAAGTTTTCCAACCAATTATACAAGTCACCACTCTACAATAAAAGTTAGTTGAAGATGACGATTGTAATTTTTAACATGTACTTCGAAGTTTATAAATTCTAATGTGTGATAATTTGTACTGTTCTTTTTTATATTTGACATTAAATATATGTTATTATTAATATATAAGAAATGACGAGAAATGACATTTGAAACTAATACATACATAAATATTTACACACACACAAAATTAATTTGAATAACACTTTTATAATTTGAGAAAGATGGGATCATGTAGGATATGATTCCCTGCCCTCATCTGTGAACTATTTTTAGATCAAATTTCTTCATCATTTCCATTTTTACTTCAAAAAAAAAATCCTGAAACAGGTCCCCATATGAAAGAGTTTAGTGAAGATCCTTTAATTTGAACATTTTTTTCTTTCTTGCATTCCCAAGCAGAAATTAGGAGAAATTGCATTTATCCACAATATATTGACCTAAAACTTTAGCGTTCACTTTAATTTTAAAAACCCACAATGAACTTCGAATCCTTTAGTTTATTACAATATGATGTCTTATTTGTTTGATCCTATTGTAAAAACTATTCAATATTTACCGACATATAATACCAATAATTTCACCTTCCTTCTCATATTCTCTTATCAATCTGCACGTAGTCTAGAAAGCATGATATGCAATTTCTTAATTTGTACACTGCATCAAATTCAGTCCACATGGTATTTCATTTTACAACGCTGCAAGCTCTTTCAAAGCCCTAACAGTTTGCAAATCAACAGTCACATATATTCATTACGCTGAAAATAAAAATAAGTCAATTTTGTTTTTTCCTTCCCTCTTCCAAAGCTTTTCACGTATCTTTTTTGTCATAATATATATCATCTTGATCTCGTGCAGCAGATGGCGGCCAACGTAATCCTGTGCGTTGTGTTCCTCATTGATTAATTGAATGGTGAAGCAGTATATACAACAATTCATTTTTTTGAAGTCAATTGTGTCTGGTTTCTTTTACTGAGAATAAAATTTAACTGCAGAAGTCATGGATAGATTTGGTTGGGAAGATAGAGATGAAGGCAAAAGGATTGTTCAATAATTGTACTGGCATTTTAATATGCGTGTCGTTAATTTTTAAATTTAAATAATTTATAAGAGACTTATTGTGATGAGACTAATTGATTAACCGGTTGATTATTATTCTTTTCAGATCCAGGGGAACATAAAAATTATTGAAAAAGAATAGTGTGAATATATATGTATATATATGCAATTTTTTTTTGCCAAAAATTAATATGCTATATATGAGAATAAACATGATGGTGGATTATCAAAATGTAAGATGGAAGACATACTCAGCATTTTCGTAATTAGTTCATGGTCATGTATGTATCAATTTGTTTAACATAGGAAGATATGTGTCAAATTAATTATACAATCACTTTAGGTCATTTTTTTTAATTAGGAGCAGGACTTTCCAGGTGCAAAGTTAATCCAAGTATTGGATTTGTTATTGATATATAAATTTTCAACTAAGTAAGTGTCACACCCCAAAATCCTTGGAGTGGGATCGGCACAGGACACGAGAAAATTTTTCGAACCTACAAGCTTTACATTGGAAGGATATTCAATACCATGTCAAAACTATACAATTTACACCATATATAATATAACTTGGCCTTTATATAAAAATAAGAGGTTAATATAGAACAAGGAGTTTTGTAAAAATTTCGGCAGAATCTCCCTAGTAAATAGGACATTCTGAAATTTTTGCAATATCCAGTAAGGCAATACAAACATATAGGAGAGTTCCGCTCTTACCAGCACAGCCCAATATAAATATACAACAAATAAGGAAAGTTTAACTGTGGTCACTATACAAACCCAGAATACAAAACAATGGCTAACACCCTAATTATATATATCTAAAAAATGAGCTATGAATATCAAAATAATAAAAAAGAAATAAGTTTTGCAATTTTCCAAGTGGACCAAAAGACTCCCGTCACTACTCTGCA
This sequence comes from Delonix regia, assembly GCA_037074485.1. Lineage (NCBI taxonomy): Eukaryota > Viridiplantae > Streptophyta > Magnoliopsida > Fabales > Fabaceae > Delonix > Delonix regia. The sequence goes on from CM073449.1 coordinate 42,120,026, forward strand.
ACCTCCGGAAAGTCACTTGTCTCCCTATTTGAGACAAATTTTTCCAACAGATAGCACCCCAAAATTAGTAATAAAATTTCAAATATATGTGTATAATCAAGTGTGTATCAAGCTTTGAATAAAAAGAAATAACATTTAAACTGCGAGTAATCATTAAACAGTTTCAACTAGTAAAACACACATTTCAAAACATTAAATTTAAAATGCCATACGCAAGGGATCAATAAATTTCTAAATATCATTTTGAGAGAAGGACTACTAAGGACCAATCTGGTGTAGCACACAGCTATAAAGGACAAATCATAACAGGCGATGATACACAATCCTCAAAGGCAAATAACCAACAAGCGTGAGGTCATAACTCACGAAGTTTATCATCCATCGGTCCTCGTGTGATAGCCGTCACACGGGACTAGTACCATCATTAACCCTACTAGTTAGATCATTACCTAAGTGCACTAAGGTTTACAGTACTATTATTAGCAGCTAGTGTCCTAACCAGTCCTTCCAATTTTAATGGAATTAAAATAAGTATATATAGGGGAAAATAGCAAGTATGCATGAATTCAATTTGTTTTTCAATAATGGTTTACCCAATGTTTATTCATAACCGTTTGCATGATGTTTATGAAAATTCATTTTCAAAACCGTATATAATGTCATCTAACACGTCAAGAGACTTTATCTACTCATAAGTTTAATTTTGATAAAATTTAGTCAAGACAAAATTAAAAATGATAAATATAAAAAATTTTCAAACAATGAAAAGTGAAGCATAAGTAAATGTATTGGGAGTGCTATTTACGCACCTGAGCGCCATTAACTACCAGCGACCCAAAGCCTTCCCTGAGGTGACCGTCTCACCTGTAAGAGCTACCTTCGTCATTTGAAAAGCAATGAATTATTCCTCTACCTTATTATTACTACAAAAAAACCCTAGCTCATATCCCCTGATTTCATTACCTAACTTTCCCATACTTCCTACCAATTTATATTTACTACCTTAAAAACTTTCTGAGTTTTCAGTTTAGTCCCAAATTCCATACCCTTGCCTTCAACCCAAGAAAAACCATCATGAACAATAGGGTTTCATACCATACACCATAAAATTGTTCTTATTGGACCAATTTAAACCCATTAGATTGCAACATTTCACCATTTTCTAAAAACCCTAAAATTTCAAAATTTTTCAATTTGATCCCTATCAAAACAACTCTAAAAAACTAGCATAAAATCATGCTTCTAAAGCTAAAATTCAATGGGGAAGGGCTGAAAATGTTTCTCCTAATATCATTATCAATAGAAAACCGATTAAAACTCATCAAATTCACTAAAAAGTCACTGTTCTTGGCCTTATGAAGACTTGCTAGAAAAACTACATAACCCACAACCAATGGAGCTCAATGTCAGGCAGAAAGTGACAGCAAGGAGGTGAGGAGTAAAACCCACCCAAAATGTGACGAAAAAAGGTACTCACCGGAGCTCCAACGAGCTTTGAAACTTTTGGTTCCTCCGCTCTGGAAACGTGACGGTTCTTGGCTGGCAACAGGCCGACAACTCTTAGAGGGTGGTGAGACGCTGCTCTGACCAGGTAGAAGATCAACTCCGATGAACTACACAATTTCGAGCTCCTCTCTTACTTCTTGTGTCGAGCTGTCGAGGAAGAAAAGAATAAGGCCAGGGATATTTAGGTCTTTTTACTCTGAAGGAAAACACATGTCAGCTCTTAAAAAAACAAGAAAGTTAGGGAAGTCATATCTCAAACTCGTGGCTTCTTGAATAAGCACATAGAGTTTGACCACTGAGCTAAACTCAATCTCAATGTAAGGTTTAACTTGACAAAATAATATACTTTAGCCAATTTTCTTGCAAAATTCCCCTCCTTTAATTTTTCATTAACTAAATTATTAATTATAATTTAGTCCTATAATTCTCCATTAAATTTGTGTCATTACAGCAAGTACGATATTATCGCTTAAAAATAATAATTTTACATATCCTAATTTAATTAGCTAACATTTAACGTATTATATCTAATTGTTTTTCTATAGCTTATTATTATAATTTTTTACCAATGAGATTATGAATAAGGTTGACGAAAGATATACAGTGGCCCCATTATTATTTTAGGCAAATATTGATAGTGATGCTAGAGTTTTGTTCTCTTTTGCCGTGTTTATGTTGTCAATAGCATTAAATTTTCTTTTTCGGAGCGATAATTTTATGTTTTCAAGACATATTACAAAACACAAAATTTTTCAATAATATCATTTTATATTTAATAATTAATTACATAATAAATAAAAAGCATGGTATTTCCAAAAATATTTGTGCAGGCTGAAAACTAAAACTTGAATTTGTCTTTCCTTTGTGGGCCACATCGGGCTTTGCCGCTTCTACCCTCTGCTAATGAATTGGGCTTTATCAAAAGACCAAAAGTAGTCTAGTTGGTCTTGAATAAGCTTTGGAAACCCATAAATCAGTTTGCTACAATTAGGCTAGCTCGCCCTGGCTCGTGTTGGTGAAGGGAAGCCCAAAGACCACTATGTCTCTTGCCTTATATATTTCCCAGGAAACCAAAGCAAAAGAAAAAAGGAAAAAAGAGAGAGAGAGAGTAACTATTAATTGTCTGACTTTCGTTGTAGAATCTGGATATTGACATCATCGATCATCTATATATAAGCATATAAAGAGATTATAATTGAAACCGAGCACTCATATACATATGAGTATTAGATACGACTTGATAAGATAAATGAGATATGTCAATTTTAAAAATATAAATATTAAATATGATATGATATAATAAGTGAAATATGTTAATTTTAAAAATTTTAGGACATAAATACTAGTATATTTGTATGTGTATATATATATTTTAAAAAATATAAATAGTAATAAAAAAATTATATAAAATATGATAAGAAAAAATAATAAAATAAAAAAAGATAATAATAAATATCACAACTAATAAAAAAATGATCATTTAATATTATTTTGACATATTTTAAAACATATTTATTAAAAAAAATTTCAATACTTATATAAATATATTACATTGAGTATTATATTTAATACATATTTAATACAAAAATATTTTTTATTTAAAAATATACGTGCTCCTTAGATTAAAATATAACGCCGATAAGTAATTATTAAAAAAAACATTCAAAAAATCGTGAATATGGCATCCTAATTCGTTGCTTTTTATAAAATTCGTCTGTACACTTTTAAAGCTGATTAATTTAATCATTAACTTTCCCTAACATGGCTGATTTTGCTCACATGATGTCATGCCCTTGTTTAGGTTACTTAAGGCTGCTTTAGTATAGTACACAAGTCAGGGTTCTCAAGTCAATAATCATCGTACAATATGAATATCATCAATTACATTGGAGTGGAGAGAGGTAAGATAAGGTAGGGCCTACGTCTGAGGTGGTTTCTGCAGGAATCGTCAACCATTTAATTACTCTCGAACTTGGTTCTTGATGCACGCTCTTATCCTCCATTGAATTGAACAAACATCTGATCCTCAAACCAAACGCACACTATCACTTTGATTTGTTTCACATTACATCACCAACTTCATCCATCTGCTTGATGCTAAGTCAGGAAGCCACACACAAGTCAAAGTGATCCACCCATTAATTCTATACCCGAAGGGGTTATCACTTTATCCCCTCTTTTATTTCAACTTGTATCTATACCAGATAATGCAGAGTTGCGGCTGAGTGTCTGAATCATACATAACCCACAGCTTCAACTTCTTACAGTAATAGTTTATAAAGTGCCACCTAAGTCAATTTATTATTTGTTTAGAGGCTTTATGGTTTAAATGTGATAGCAATACAATACAAGTTTTGGGAGAACTACAGAAGTATTGTTCGCAGTCTTGAGAAGTTGTGAGCAACGAGAATGGATTCTGTATCACCTGGGTTCAGAATTTTGATTCTTCACCGTATCGTAAATTTATTGTATGGCTAATACATGCACAATTTTTTTTAATTTTTATTTATTAAAATTTTTTATTTTAAATCATCACTGTATAATACGTTTACTATACAACTATGAATTCGCGTTATTACATTCGTAGAAACTATATACGAATAGTGAGAGAAAAACAGATAGAAAAAGGGGAATGTGAGACAGAAAAATAAAAATGTATATATAATTCACTTCTTTTTTTGACTCACACACTTCCTTTTTTTCTTTATTTTTTTCTAATTATTCATCGTGCAGTTCTCATTTGTACAGGAAAATATTCGAATTCGAATTCATGAGTAAAGAGGCAACTGCATAATTTGGTCTGAAAGATAATAAATACAACTCTATTTAAGGAATTCAACTATGTCAAATTAATGGATTGATTTTTTATCTTTCTCTCTGTCATTATTTAACATGGCCAAAGGAGGAGAGAGAAAATAGGCAAAAGGTGCCGTATCAGCAATTAAGGTGGAGAAAAAAAGAGTGAGAAGTGCCACATAATTAATTTTTTTGAAAAAAATTAAACAATCATTAGGGGAAAAAAGTGCGCTAGTTATCTAATAAAATGTTACTAAGCATAATTTTGAAGTTCAAAAACATTTTGAACTACTGAGAGTTTTGAGTTCTTTTTGTAGTGTTACCTTAAAAAAAAATTGTACCAACTTTAGCTATAGCTGTTCCACTAATTCAAGGAACAATTATATATTTTTATTTCATTTAATATTATGTTTTGCAAGTTCAATGTTATAACCAAAATCTAATATTTATATTTAAGTTAAAAATGATTTTCATATTTAAATTTTTGTACCCCTTATTTATTTGACTAACTTATAATTATATAAATTTAAATTTAAATTTAAAAGAATAAAATATTTCCGACCTATCTTTGCTTAAGAATAGTGACAAGAAATACTATCAACGTGTAATTAGAAAAAAATTTATTTAATTCGTACAACGATAGAATATATATATATATATATATATATTAATTATAGTTCTATCCAATAACTATACTAGAAGTATTTGACTCACTTCTAGTAAAATATCGCTTTTGTCTATCATTTATTTAGTTAATTTTCATTTAGTATATTATTAATTACTGTTTTTATTTTATTTTTTATTTATTAGTTTTATTTTTAATTTGGTCCCTCAATAATTTTTATTTTAAATTTAATCCTCACTTATTGGTCCATTATTAATTTGAACCCCTTCAAACTAAGAACTGAATGTATAAATTTTAAGATTAGTAATAAATAAAAATAAATAAATAACTAAATAATAATTTCCCCTACCTACGACCATTTTTACTGCCCAAAAGAGTACGGGAGGAGCCAATACATAGAATTGGAACGGCTACTTTTTTAAATGCATATGAAATCTTATATTAATTATAAATTATTTAATAAAATAGAATAAACTTAATACGTAATATTACAGTAAAGTAGAGCAAATAAATCTACCAGTGTACAAATGACCTAAAGTCTAAATCCAAATTTTGAAAATTACTCTTTCCTTAAAGCCTAAGATATTATAATATCTGACCAACTATTCAAAACTTTCACTGGTCTCCAATCTCCACTGACCTACATTAGATATTTTTCTCCACTGACCTACCAATGTGTAAATGAACGTGATTTAATAATCAAACCATTCGCTGGTGTCATAAACACGATCACCCTTTTCCTTCATCTTTTTTTTTTTTTTTGGGGTGATCTTGGACTACTCTTTTTGCTGCCCGTGACTAATACGTGTTTTTAAGTTTCCATCTGAAAATGAAAAAGTAGTTTGGGCTATAATGAGTCAAAAGACCGGACGGCTGGCCACTCCTTCTCAGTACGTACACTGGAAATTTGCTCAACATTTCGCAGTCTCCACGCTGAAATTTTCAGTGCACTTACAGGGCTCGAGTTTAGATTAATTGTACCACATCAGCATCATCGTCAGCATCTGCACCTCTTTCTTCCTGAAGGCTGGTATAAGCTTTTTTATGATGGATTAAAATCTTGAATCTCATAATTATATTTTATATGATATAATAAAAAAATTGTATAAATAACTGAAATATCCTTACCCCGAAAAATATTAAAATAATATTTTTTGATTTTTGCAACAAGTTTTTTAACAATTAAAATATTGAAATATTTAATGTTTTTAGTTTAAAAAAATCTTATTATTTTTATTTTTATTCTCACTGGAGTCATGACATTACTGCCTTACTCCACCAATCTATGATTTTGAGACTTGCCAAAGTAGTGGCCGGGTTTGTGATATTTATATAGTAGTTAATATGGTTTTTTAATTTTAAATTAAATCATTAAATGATTCTATTCTTCTCTTTAAATAATTTAATTGAGACTAATATATTATATTTGCGGACACATAAATATGTCAGAGATAATATTTTTTAAGGAATTAAACACTTCAAACCAGGTTTATTTAATGTTAGTGAAGATCTTTGCTTGAAAGAGCTCGAAAGAAAAAAAAAAAAAAAAAGAACTCAGAGTAAATTAACATGAGATGCGCAAAACCTTTTTTAAAATTTGGGTCCTAGACAAGCTCTTGAACTTCTATAATCATTCTGTTTATTTTATATTTAACAGCATTAAACGCTACATCCAGAATTCTTTATATTGACATGTTGGTATTAGAACAGATTATATACAAGAAACTCATAGCATTTGATTAATGTCATTAAAAGAATAATAAATAAAACGGTTTGAAATATAAAAGTTCGGGAATTTTATTCTTAATTTCAAAAGTTTAAATATAATTTGCACTTTGGCCAAAGTCTTGAGGGAAGGTCATGCAAATTTTTTTTTTTCTTTAATGGATTCCGATCATAATGAGAGAAGCATTAATTTGTTGGAATATTTTGGTTTGGAATAAGCTTTTAACTTTATTGTGGAGTTCATGAAGAGTTCTATGAGTTAAGATATGCTTTAATATATACCAGGAGTTTCCATGGCACTACTTATTGGTGGTAGGTTCATTGACATATAACTAATGTTTGTTGGAATGTCTGCAAAGTACTTCATTACCACAGACAGTGAGGATCATCATGATTATAATTTTGACAACATCATCTGTAAGCATCTAAAGAGAATATTGAACCTAAAATTGATAGACAATAATGATTTAGAAAAAAATTTATTATATAATTAATTTATGATGAAACGATTGGCTGATTCGATGGTTGTTTACGGTGGAGAGTGCTTAACTTTTGACGGAGATAAATCTACAAATAACTCAAGAGGGAAATTAAGCAGATTTTCTATTTAATTAGACCTCTAATTAATGTTTTAAATTAGAAAATTTCGATACCATACGTACAATTAATAATCAATTAATCCAGTTGTTAATGATCAAAGAAGACTCATTAGAAGAGGCTTATTCTCCGAAGTTAGAAATGTATGTGTTTATTTGTAACAGGTTAGCAGCATACTGTATCCAATGATGTACTTAATTCTTTAATATATAGGAAAAAATGACTCAAAATGGTATACTTCAATAATAGTTTCTTTGAAAGATGTAAAATGTTCAAAATAAAATATTTTTTTATCATCTAAAGTGTCCTTATGCTTTTTTGTTTTTTCCTTTTTTTATATGCATTTAATTATTTTATATATATATATATATATATATATATATATATAGAAAAAGTGAAAATGTATATGAGAATTATTCTTTTATAAATACTTATATTTTCTAATGTATTTTTTAAAATTTTTCGTTGTATGTAATGCAGAATGGGTCAAGGACCACAACAGCACAGGGAGCCTATTTGAATGTTGAAGTTGAAGCATTCCTTGCCGCACCGTTTAAGCTAATATAAAGATGCCGATCATATGGTCCACAACCAAGTAAGACGAGACTTTGAGACTTGAGAGGTCAAGCAAGACCGATTCTTCTATTTCACTATACATAGCTTTTTATTACTCGTTAACGTACATGTAACTGGTCAACCTCTGCCATCAACGAAGCGTATACTCCTATATATATATATATGTATATATATATATATATATATATGTGAGCCCCGCCATATTTCAAACTCAAAGTATCATACCAAAATCTTATCATCTCCTCCCACAGGCACACACACAAGCTAGCTATCGCTCTGAGCTTCTTATTACAGGCACAAGCTTCATCCTACTGATCCCCCATTGATTCCATACCCATTGAATTCAGCTCAGCTTCCAGTTTCCTCCATCAGACACCAAATATCATACATGGAAGTCTTCAATCGACCCACGGATTCTACTTCTCGCAACGACTTCGTCGGCTCCAGTATTCCGTACCTTCCCCCAGAGAGGCAGGATGCCCAATTTCATCCCTCTAATTATGTGGCTCCGCCGTGCCCCGCCGCAAAGAATATGGACTTTCGACTGAAAAAGCTTTATTCAATGAGGTCACGTGGTCGTTGTGGTCCTCTACAGTCTCTGGCACGCAAGCTTGGTCGCTTCAAAGTCCGAATCATCGTTTTACGTGACACTAACACTGATCGCAGACCATAGTACTCATCATTTCTTTCTGCATTCTGAGTTCTAACCCCACGTTTGTCATATATATGTATTGACCGCAAAACTCATTCCTTATTCATCTCATTCTTTAATTCAAATGATACTTAATGCAATGGACTGTGATTTTCCTATCTATTCTTCGATTCTCTGTCTCCAATATATGGTCTTGAAAACAACACAGCTGAAATCCTTTATCTAGCTCTCCCAACTAAATGCCCGGGGCGAATTTCTAATGTATAAATTAATCTGAATTGTCTATGACTCCATAGGCCTATTTCAAACCAAATAAACAAAAAAAGGAAAAGCATAGTTTAGATGTGCTTCATGTTAGAAATGAACTAACATATTACATGTTTTACAATGTAATAGATGATAACAATATATTGCAGCTTGTGGTTAAGGATATCTCCAAAAGGTGCGCCACCTTCCTGAATTATACATGCCTGGATAGAGGATGTCAGAGCAGTAAGGGAGAAGAAAAAGAAAAAGGAAGAGAAGGTCGTTCACTGAAAGCTTCCAATAGGAAATTAAAGAGGAGCATGGCGGATTGGTTTAACGATCTTTTAATAAATTCTACGAAGTCCTACTTCTTTCATAATTTTATATTTCTTTCATGTGGAATATTCTAAGAAAAAAAAATAAGTAGATCCACCATTGAAGCATCCATTTCCCTCCTCCTGCTTATTTCTTGTCCTTTTTCCAACTCCCAACTGCCAAACACGAGGTGGGATAGAAGCTGGACTGAGTCTTTGGTCGGGATGGTGGGACCTACAGGACTTGCTAATGCTATCATCGTGAACCAGAGGAAATATTAAGGTTTAGGAATTAAGGTTTATTTATATAGCAATTAATTTGGTATATTAATTAATATTTTTTTAAAAATAATTTTATTAAAATTAATATATTAAATTAATTACCATATAAATTAATATTTTTTCCATCTATGCAGGACAGTAGGACTTGCAACCCGAGCTTGATCCCATGTAGTAGGACCATTGTATCCACAGTATATATATATATATATAGAAAAAATTTTATTTGTACAGACAAAATGTGGACAGATATTGTAGAGGATCTAGCCGCTTGCGACCCGTCTTTTGTAAGTTTATTTTTTTGTTCAGTTGACAAAATGGGGTCTCCAGCAGTCAATATGGTGACATAGTTTCCTTCTCAAACTCGACACCTAAATACACGAACCTTGCAGAAATGAAACTTAAAAAATATAATTGTGTGCATCTAATGGTTTGTATTTAAAATTTCGTTACTAATTTAAATAATATTTAAACATTAAGATCCATGAAATCTAAAAAATAAATCCAATAATATAATATTAAGCAAATTGTACGTCCTAGCAGTACTTTATAATCTATATCACAACTATAAGAAATTCGTATTCTTTGACATCCCTACGAGAGAATAATATATTAATCGTTAAGATATTCGATTTAATTAACTAGTTTAAATGGTGATTTAACTATTTAATCAAGATAATAATCTAATGACTTAAACTTTGTATCCATTCAATTCTAAAATGCTTGACATCAAAAGGATTAATTAGACCCCCTATTGCAACCCACAATGATACATCTTCAAAGTCAAAACCACTCACGCACACTAGTGCCCTCTTGCCAAAATATAAAAAGTAAAAAATAAGAACTCCAACACCTTAGTATTTCATTACTCATTAATTAAGATTATTAAATACTAATAACCTCGAACAAGAACATATCTATTATTTTACCAATTCCTTCCACACACAACTCCTGGTGCCAATCAATTTTAACGCCACGAACCTTTCAAGTGGTTAACCCAACACTAATTAACTTCGTTATTTAATTGAGTAGAGACAGCTTTTATAGAATTGCAAGCATATATAAAAATAAGCAAAACACAGAAAAATTAGTGCACAAAAATCACATCAAGCCTTTTCGAAAACTGACTTGAAAGCTTAATAATTATTTATTGGTTGTAAAGGCTCGTTGTGATTTTCAGAAGTCGCACCCTTGTGAAATAATAATTACAAAGTTACAGTCTCCTCGAATCCAGAACCTTTAATTTCTATCAATTTCAGAAACAAATACAAATACATAGATTGAATAGAGCTTCACCATTTATATTTTTTAATGACAATCACCGTTCCAAAAAACTTATTCACTTCATGTCTATTATTTTCAAAATTGACGGAAAATTGACATGAAAAAAATAGAAAGCATCCTAAGTACTACTAAACTAGTTATAAGTGCGCCTTTTCATTTTATCAATTAATCATCATTGTCAAGTTCGTCCTAGTGTTGTCATTTTTACTTACGCTTTTTGCTAAATTATATACGTCAAGCAGCGGCCTCTTGTGCGAGTGTGTCTATGTATGTATGGAAGTCTTAATTAACAATTTGAAATGATAGTTTTACACCTGAGTAAAATTGACGGAACTTAATGTAATTGCATGCCTAGCGATCGAAGAAATCCTTATATATTCTAATTATAAAAATGGATTAAGCCTTTGGCTTAATTATATTAAAAAATTTACATTTATTCCCCTTGATATTCCTTCTAATTTTAATACGTTTCAATCTATTAAAAAATTGCAAATGTCTCCTAGCTTCTCATTTTAAAATGTTATACCGCTTTATCCAGCATTAAACCTAATTAAGTACATTAGACACAAGTGGTTCATGTATCTTTCCTTTATTAGATCATCCGCAAAACTTCATCTCATCATCCCTCCCAAATTAATTAGGTATATGTATAGAATTCATTAGCTGATCATGTAATCGTCATTCTAGCTAGCTAGTTTAAAGGGTACACATCACACAATCACAATCCCACAGTGCTTCATGACCAGTAAACAAGTTTGCCCGTGGCTTTAGAGGTCTTCTTAGTTAACCATGTACCAAAAATAGAAAATGTTGACTAGTATTAATATATTTAAATAGTAGTTAATTATATGAGTTAATTTCAATCAAATCATTTTTTAATAGCTCACACTATTGTCTATGAATAATTTGATTGGGAATAACACACTAAATTTTTTCATACCTGAGAACTCTTATTTCTTATTGATACACGATCACAACACACAGAATTTAAGCATAGCCTAGCAGCGATACATACTGAAACGCTAGCCGTTAAGTTTTCAACGTGAAATAATGTGAATGACTATATGATATTTACAGTTCAACTTCAACATAATAGTGATATGATCAGATCTCTTAAAAAAAATTACACATATATATTGTATTTTTACTAGAAATATTGATTAAAAAATGTTAATTGCATTGACATGAGAGAGAGTAGGGAGAGAAGTGAGTTCCATCGGGGCCGTGTTGGCTTATCTCAAATTCTCAGTATAGTCTGACGGGAGAGAGGGTGAATCAGTTTAGAAATTCACCGTATATGAATAACAAATCGTACAGCATGTATATTTTTGCACAAACAATTTTTTTTTTTAATTTTTTTGTTTAGTGATCCCATACCATAGGATCCAAATTTGAAATTCACCACTAAAAGGAAAGTGTGATTCGGATTTCATCTTCTAAAAACATTACGGGAGAAAATCCTGTAAAGCATTTGTGTAATGGTCCAAATTGTTTTAAAAAATATGATAATACACAAAAATTTATTAATATTTTAGATTATTTTTATACATAATGATATTTTATTAATGAAAAAAATAAATTATAAAATGTAAATAATATACTATAAATTTTTAGAACTTGTTCATATTTTTCTTTTTCTTAGAAATACCATCCTATATAAAATAAAAAAAATTTATGATATAAGAAACAAACTATAAATTATTAGAAATAATTTTTTTTTTCAACAAGATATAATTTTGTATAAAAAATCTAAAATATTAAAAAAAATCTCTATATATTATCATAAACTTTTTAAAAAAAATAATATTTATTAAAATAAAAAAAACTTAAAACAATTTCCAAATGCATTACATGCGGAAACCGGAATCCAACGAAAGCGTAAGAGTGTGTAACTATATGGGACAGTTGTAATGAGGTTGTACAAAATGTAGTTAATGTTGAAAGCGGGGAAGGGCTAATTCAGCCGTCATAGCCACTAACATGAGGGACATGACATCAACAGAAATGAATAGGAAAAAGCACAGACGATCGTAGCAACAGTCAATAATGGTGATTATTAACCTTTTTCTTGGTGCTTAAACCATTGCTTATTCATAATAATCACATCTCTTGACTGCGCCCATCATTTTACCTTTTTCTTCTGCGCATGTACCCAAATGCTCTACCAAATCATTCAATCCAGGTTTTCCCATTAATTACCCCCTCTTTAATTATATTAAAACGAAATTGAGAATCTAAATCAGTATAAGTAACACACAAATTAATAAGGGTCCGTGATAATGAGAATTTTCTAGGTTTTCAACGTCTGGCATGTTAAAGTTACTGTAGAAAGTCTATTGTTCATAGAGTAAGAATAATGTATGATTATAATTTGAAAAAAGTTGCTATGAAATCATGATAAATGATAGAGTACTGTTTGGTAATACTTTTCAAAAGTTACTATAATTGTATAGAAAGACAATAATAAATATCTGCTAGAACTTTTATCTTTTTTCAATTGATACTAAATCTAAAGAATTTGAGATCAAAATACCAAAATCTAAAGATTGAATTGAAATAATAATATAGAGACAAAAGTTTATGATTCATCAAGACCGGAGATATAGAATTATAAACAGAAATCAAGTAGTAATATATATATATATATATATATATATTATATTCATCGAAGAAATATTTGAGACTAGTTTTGTTTCTAAAATATGTTAAAGATAGCCATATATAATTTGGGTTTTGGAATAAAAAATAAAAAAGTAGTGAAAACATGAATATATATATATATATATATATATAGGTAATAATATAAATCATATTTGGTAATAATTTAAATTTGCAATAACTAAGAATGTATTTTGAGTTTAGTGAAAATAAAATGATCCTTTATACTAAATTTACAACAACCATAGGCTTTTAAAACATTCCCAAAGTAGTGTGATTCCCAAAGTTACGGTAACATTTAAAAAGCACTAGCTAGAAGAAGAGGCATTATATTATAAAAGAAATCAAAATATAAATTTGTATAGCTTCTGGTGATCCCAAAGTATCAAAGGCAAAAGTCACAACAATTTATTCAAACGTGTCTTAAATCTACTCAGCCATGTGGATTTAGTTCCAGTGGTTGGAGAGTTAGGATTTCAATAGACTTATTTAACTTCATATATATAATCTTAATAACAGCGTAGTTGAAGGGAGTAAAAAAATTGGATAGACTTGTTCACTTTTATGTAAACTTGTTTAGAAAAAATTATTTATCTTTAAGAGATAAACACAAACATTAAATTAATTTCTTTTATAAAATAGAAAGTTTAGAATTATGCCTAGGTTTTATAAACTTAACCGTTTTAGTACTAAATTTTCAAAATTTAATTAGAAACTGACTATTTGCAGTGTTGACGCTTCTGATCAAATCATATATGTAACTTTGATATAAACAACTCTTAGCATTTTGGAAGGGACCTGATAACTATATACGTTCTCTCTGAGAATACTTAAGTTTCAATATTTTGAAGGACTTGTGTGCAATCGTTGTTTGAGTCTGTGCATCAACAATTGCATTTGCAGCAGCAAAATATATATACCGTGAAACGATTCAATTAATTAATTAATGCATGACTTGTATTTTGCATCGGGATACATATATGTATATAAACAGCGTCAAATTCAATTTCAGATGAAATAAAATCATCTCGTTCAAGGACATGCTGTCAAATGTTGAATGTAGAAACGTATGGTATCTGTCATTTACGCATGACGAGGAGGAGGAGCAATAGTTATCAGAGGAAGGTGAAGTGTCAGCGTCCATAACTCCATATACACAGTCCATGTTTTACGCAGTTGAGATGCCACTTGTGACAACCCCAACTTCTAGCGATTGACACGTCAACAATGGGTATAAGGTGAACCACATGCTTGAGTTCTATAATGATAATCGCCTATATATATATAACCCCAGAAAGTTGTCGACGAGGCGATATAATATTCTTGTAATCGCTTGAGAATAGTAGGTTGGAATTAGGGTACCAGCGCCCTCCAATTCAATAGAGTAATAATCAATTCAGATTGACTAAGCCTTCCCACTTGCTCTCCTTTTCTTTACCAAACTAGACATGGTTTCCCCCCCTCTCTTTTATACTTAAAGAACCAAAGAGAGCCTCGCACAACAACGAAATCAAATCAATATTTTAGCGCAACTCTGTGTAAGTAAGGAATTGAAAACCACTCAAAGCAGAGTCAGACTATGAATTAGGGCCGTGTATATTTAAACAGACTTAAAAGGAACCGGGGCTAGATGCTGGATAGGGTGTGGCGACGTTTGATGTAACCCAGATGATAATTATTTAAGAGTTGTGGAGAAGTTGGATTCCTAGATTCTAGGGCTGCTGAAGATATATTCAAGAAAAATAATGTCTACCTGCAAGTCTGCTATGTCGGATCCGGAGATTAATATAAACCCAAACACTTCATTTCATTTACGCACTGCATGATATAGTAAGTAGAACTAGAATCATTATACAATGCAACAGCAGCAAACCTCCGAATAGTACAGTACTGTATATATAGAACAAGAAAATTGAAAAGCCAAAAGAGAAGACACACCACTCATACTAACTTTCCATTTCGTCATGTCAAAGCAAAGCTAGCTTTGATGTGAGAGTTCTCCCATAATTTATTACAGGTTAACTTTTTTTCTTTTTTCTTTTTTCCCTTTTTTCGTTGTTCCTTAATTGATAGCATTATATATATATATATATATATAGTCATGCAGTGTATACTATAAAGAAGGGTTTATGTGATGGGAGATTAGGGAAATTTCCAGAGGTTTTGATCATCATTACCAGCGGCATCGTCGTCCCCAGCAAAGTCCAAAGGAGGAGGGGTAAGCAGCATTCCTTGGGCCATATTGACGAGGACATTGGGTAAATCAAAGATCAAATCTTCATCCACATACCCAGCCACCCCTTGCTGCTGTCCCTCTGAAACACCACCAACACTGACATTCCTTTGTTCTCGGGTTCCTCCGGATAAAGCATCCCTGGCTGCTCCAGCAGCAGCAGCAGCACTGGCTGCAGCCACCTGAATATCACGGGCAGAGGAAGAAGCAGGAACGGGCAGGGAAGAAGCGGAGTCAGGGAAGTTGAGGTCGGCATCCCTACCTTTGAGGGCAAGGGCAGCCACGTCATAGGCAATCGCAGCCATTTCAGGGGTAGGGAATGTGCCTAACCATATCCTATTGGGCTTCCTGGGCTCTCGAATTTCTGACACCCATTTCCCGCTACTCCGACGCCTCACTCCCCGGTACACCGGGTGACGCCCAGTCGCTGCACCACCGTTGCTAGCTCCGGTGGCGGCGCTAGAGGAACTAGAATGAGTATTGGAACGCATCGTTTAATTGCTTGTTTGAGTGTGAGATTGGTGGGATTCGTTGGCGGTTGGAAGTTGAGGGAAGCCATCATTTATGGGGGTTTGGATTTGCGGGTAAAATCTGATTGAATAGGAACAAAGTTCAGAGAGGAAAGTGCAAACCAGTTGTTTATGAACTGCGGCGTGTGAAGATCGGGGTGTAAGCCAGCTTTGTGTTGGATATCTGGGTTGGAGACCGTGTTCCGCAGTAATACATACACGACGCTGTATGTTCCCCCACCCAAAAACCAAAAAGCTAAAAAAATGTCAGAAAGTGATGTATATTGCACTTTGTGAATATACATCAATAACCCATTTTCATTTTTTGACATAGATTTGATGTATTGGACAGAGAACATAGATTTCATCTTAATAGTGAGGAACATGACACATCAGTACAACTGCACAAAACAATACTGACGTGGTTTTTTTTTTCTTGGTTAAATTAAGAGGTCGGGTTTCTAACCTTGTTTTTTCCCTATCTACTCCGTTTTTCTGTTTTTTTCCCCTTAGGTAGGGTTTGTGTCACTGCCTGCTGCCCCAACATGAGAACAAGAAATGACTGAGACATCATCAGAGACAGTAGTTTACCTCGTCACTATATTGTTAGGCAACTTAAGAATACATACTCTTTTGGCCAAATTCTGCATAATATGTGGCATGCATCTAAACTCTGCACTGCGGTCACATGAACTGTTCAAGAGCATCCCTGTCCCACATATACTACATATTAATGTTATGATCACAGCCAAAGTCACAGCACTACGTATGTGTAATATGTGGTGTTTTGCTCATATGTTTGTTCAACCAGATTGGATCTGTTTTCTTTGTGTAGAAGTCAGTAAAACAGAGTTGGGGATGGGGGACACACAAAAGATTCTTTAATTTAATTAGCATTAGCCTCCCAATGGAACAGGGAGATAATACATCAAATAAGCACTCGCACCCACACCTACTGATCCTTTGAACCATTAGTTATGCAAGAAATCAGGAGTCGTAGAAGATCGTCATAGATAGAGCGTTGAGTTGTCATTGGTTAATTAATTGGGGTTAGAAATTCAGAGAGGTTTATTAAAAAATTGAAAGGCCTATAATAACTTGTTTGAACAATTAGGGGATGCTAACCTACCAACTTTCAATCAAAAAGCCAATTGTTTTTTAATTTCAATATAATATAGTATTTATATATAATAAGAAATGTGCCTTCTGATTCTGGATAGTGGGGTTTCAAAAAGCCAAGGGACTTTGAAACCGAACAGCTTGGACCCGGTTTGTTTTAAAATTCTCGGGTCTATAAGTTGTACGGAAACTTTATGTTGATTTTGTGCATATCCATATAATATTATATTCGGCCGTAACAAATTTTTAATTAACGTCATAATATCATTGTTCATTAGGTCCGTTTATTTCGTTGAAAATAATTTTACAATAAATTTTTGTGTCTACCAATTTGAATATTATTTCAATCTTAAGGAAAAAAATTTTATAAATAAGAAAATTATTTATTTTCTTGTTTTAACTCACTTTTATTAATTAGTTTGTCGTCCCTATATTTCGAAATTGAGTTAGACTTGAAGTTAGACCTAAATAATTTATTTGCACCTTAAATGAAATATTTCTTCTCAAAATAGATTAACTTCCCCGACATGGGTTTTTTATTTATTTAGGTTTGAATAAGAATTTTGAAATGAAACAAATTAACTTGAACTTAAAGCTTTAAGTTCAAAATTTTTTATTTAAATTGAGTGATATTAAATTTAAAATTTAACTTTAACTCGTGTAACTCTTATAAAAGTTTGAAACTGACCCCAGCTCGGGTCTCGACTCGAACTTTTTAGGCTCAAAGTGGAATTTTCAATGAAATTTTGTTTTTCTTTCTTGTTAATGGAATCTACGTATCTAACTACCGTAGCCATCGCCACTAGCATTTAACCCATATGCTCACATCATATGTCATTTTACCATTTTATTTTCTTTTTCCGTAATCTAAATATTGTACACATTTTTTGCGAAATATTCTTTTAATGAAAAGACAACAGGTCTGTTATAGATTTTTTTTAAAAAGAAATTTCAATGTTGAGAAAAAGAATCTAACGAAAAGATACAATATAGACAAATTAAACAACAGAACAAACTTAATTAGACCAAACGAAAACTATAATATAACCAAAACTTATAAATGAGATAAGAAGCGACAGAGAGACTAGGGATGACAAAGGTACTCATATTCGAATTTCTCGCGAGAACTCTTTTTGATTCGTATTTAGGAATTTATTTTTGTAGGACTGCAGAAAGAGAGAAAAAATCTGCTCGAAGTTAGTTTATTGATTGGAACATGGATCATGCTTCTCGTCCAGTGTGATTTTTATCCTTAACAATTTTATTTAAAGATTTTAAAATATATATATATATATATATATGTATTATTGACAATAATTTTGCTATATTTTAAAGTTTGACAAACACATATTATCTTGTAAAGACATAAAATTAAAAGTATAATTAATTTCAATATATAAAAAAAATTATTTGAACGAGTAATATCAAATCAAAATTAGATTGCAACTTTTTTTCTTGATATGTAAAAATTAGATTGCAATTTAAACGAATTTATCTTGATTGATACTTCAAATAGAAAAACTTTTGACCTATGAGGTTGTAGAAACAAAATAGATCATGACAACTTGAACTTGATTTTTTTTATTTGTTGAATTTTTTATTTCTTCGAATTTTTGGAGCCTTTAAAACTTGTCATCTGATTTTTATTTTTAGTTTTTTTTTTTATAATTTGATTAGAGTTTATTGGATAACATAAGTAGGGAATTTAAGTTTTAAATTTATTTTTTTAATTTATTAAAATTATTAATTTTTAAATTTTATTTTCAATAGTAAAGAGTGAGGATGAAGATGAGAATGGAAAATAGTAAGGACAAAAAGCCCACAAAATTGTCATTCCTAAGATAAACAAAAGTTTAGACCAAAGATCTATACCCCGATCAAAATGACAAAAACCTTTGGTTAATCATAATAGAGATTAAATCTAGAAACTTAAGACTATTACTTTCATTGGAAAGATGATATGAAGATTAGTTATAAAAATATGTTTATCATTAAATAAGAATGTTAATTTTGCAGGGTGGATGCGAGAAGTGTCTCCCTATTATCCGTACCATTATTTGTATACTCTATCATCATTCTCACTTCTATTGTGGTGGGAATTTTCCTCTATTTCCATTCTCCATGAGAATATAAATCCTTGCGAATCTTTACAGAGACATAAAATTTTTTAAAAGAAAATTATATAAAAAATAAAAAATATCAATAATATGAAAAATATATATATAAAAAACATAAATAAATTTAAATTTTAAACCCCTTATTTATATTATCCAGTAAACTCTAATCAAATTTAAAAAAAAAAAAATTTAAATGACAAATTCTAAAAATTTAAAAAACTTAAAGAAATAATAATTTCAACAAATTAAAAACATGAAATTCAAGTCGTTTGAACATCAAGACATCTTTTTTACCATATGTGAAACATTTATTATTGTTTCTTTTTTTATGTGCAAGTTAGATATTTCAATCTATTATGTTTTCCATCGTTCTAATATGTAAAAAACTTATGCATTAAAGTATCAATCAAGATATACTCGTATAAATAGCTATTTAACTCTGACTTAATATTACTAGTTAAAACAGTTTTTTTTATATATTGAAAATAGTTGCACTTCTAATTTTCTTCATCACAAAAGAATTCATATTTGTCAAATTTAAAGATGTAGTAAGATTATTACTAATAATACATGTATATACAAATTTTAAAATATTTAGATTAAATTGTTGAGGACGAAGACTTTATAGGCCAAGGAGCATAATCTTCATTCCCATCTTCAAACTATTTTTAGAAAAAAAATTTTCCCCCATCCTGGTCCCCGCAAAAAAGAAATCCTCAAATGGAGCAATCCTTACAAAAATTTTTAAATATGGAAACCTTTTATCATTCCAATCCTCAAATGTAACGAAAGAGCATGGCACGCATTAAAGAGTAAAACTTGCTGCTAATTAATATACATGTTTCTAAAATAAAAAAATTACCTCTCGTGACATATGGAATATATATATTTTTAATGAAACATTGTTGGGGTCTACTTGCATTCACCAAATTATTTTTATTGAAGGTGATTTACTCTAGTCAACTTAATCGTGGCTATCAAATCGGACTATAATTAAAATCTCTGGAATGATATTCTACTATAATATTTTTTATGAAACACTGTTGGAATATCGGTCAACTTGCATTCACCAAATATTATAATTTATTGAATGTGATTAATTTGCTCCAATCAACTTAATTCTTGGCCATCGAATTGGACTAAATTAAGATAGCTGGAATACATTCGAGGATATTGTGGTGGGTATATGTTAGATTATAGGTAAAGTAATCAACGTAGGAGATGAAAAAGAGAGAAGAGTGAAAGAATGACGAAAAGGGACGAAATGGTCGACCTGAATCATCCATGGAATGCGTTCAAAAACGTATCAAATCGAATATATGCAAAACTAGCTTGAGTAGACACATGAACCCCACCAATGGTGGTTTACACATTACACTTGCTTCTGAAAGAGACATAAGTGCAGACATGAGAGCAGTGAAGGAAAACGAGGTATTCACAGTTGCACTAGAAAATGGATAACGCTAGTTGGAGTTGATCTGTCTCACAATAATTCTAGAATTACGGTATCACTATATAAGTATTCATAATAATTGGGAAATGGACTTAATTAGTAAATTACTTAGGTCGTGACGATACGTCGGGTGGGGATTATGCAAAATAAGGGTTGTGCCGCGACCGCGTACGCTGTTCATTACTCTTACTCCGCTGTTAATTTGTCGACCAAATTACTCTCTTTATATTTTTGTTTTCTCCTCCTTCACCATCCTCCTCATCATCATGGTCTTTGAATTTTAACTACGCGGTCGCAATTTTAACGTAGGATTCGTACCCATTCATGTTGCTTATTTTATTTTGCACCTTTACTGAGCCCCACTACGTGATTCCCGGGGGGAATATGCCCGTTGTATTATAATGTTTATTTAAGGGATTCTGACTTTGGGTTTCATTTTCAGTGCTTTTCTTATGCTGATCATTATTTGATACTGTTCATGTTCATATCTTGTTTTATATATATATATATATATATATATATATATATGTAATATAACTTTTTTTTTTGTTACAATTGTGCGATCTAGTTTTGAAGTCGAATCTTAAATTTTAGGTGAAATTTGTTTATTTGTCAAAATATGAATGATGATGGATTTTTTTTTTTTAAAAAAATAATAATAATAATATAAGAGTACAATAAATGTTATGGTTAAGTGAAAAAATGGTAGCTATATATAAGTATAATCAGGTGGGTACAAAATATGGGTAAAATTGATGCATTTGGTTGATAAAGTTACAGTAACATTCTCTTTAGTGAAATCGAATTGATTCTTTTCACTTATTTGCCCTCATAATTACACTCCTGTTTTTGCTAATTATGAAAATTTCACTAAACCACATAAAGATTCCTCCTGGCAGAGAAAACTGCTAAGGTGTGGAAGATGTGAGGAGAGCGAAATTGTCCCCAAAGGATAAGGGTGGAAAAATGACTCAGCCCGTTTACGTAGATTATGGGCCTCAAGGTTCGCAATTTTGTTCAAATGAAACTGAATTGTATATGTTTGATGAAGTTGTCATAGTGCCAAAAAGTCCAGTCCTTGATGATGTTCCAAATCACCTTAATAGAGAGGAAAAGCTAGCTATAGAGAAACTTCTATGTTTGATTTCACTGTAAAATTTGGGAATGGTTATATAGCCTCTGATTAACAAAAGGTTGCATTACTAAGGCTTTCAACAGATGACATAAGGGACATTAAATAGACTGAGGCTCATTGACCTGAGGATAACAAAATTGGTGTCTGATTTGATAATGCAACTGCAAGTGATAGAACATTCAAGGTCTGTAGGAACAATGGAGTTGGTGCTCATGGTGTGAGATCCAAACTCCATGGTTGTGAGTAACATGAGAAATATTCAACGGCATTTTTGCGTTGCCCTATGATGGCAAACAATTAACCTTGGACTTCGGTTTCGTCCATCTTTCTCTTTTTTGGGAGTTGGACCGTCTTATGTTGGGCTTATTTCCAGAGGGCAGGCTGAGAGAGGCTACCACGTAAGTTGTTACTGTTGAATGTTGATGTCAACGACCCAAAAGATAGAAAGGTAATTGGTGATGTCTTGTAAACTGATCAGGTCGAACAGTGTTTTCCCCCTATAAAAAAAACTTAGACCAGTACACTTAGTGTAGAGGTGTTAAAATGGGTAAGTCCAAGTGACAAGTGGGTTAAGCAAGTAAGCATATTTAATTTTTATAAAAGTAGAGGTTGAAAATCTTAATTCAACTCATTTGGTGGATTAAGCAGACTAGTCTGTTTAACCTATAAAAAAAATTATAAAAATTTAAATGTTACTTTGTTTGAATATATGTCTTGTTTAATCAATCAATTTTTATATCAATATAAATAAAAGAAACAAATAAAAAAAATAAGCTTGAACGGATTAAAATAAGTAATCTAATAATTCAATGATTCATTAATAATAAGAATATAATTATGAGTAGAATATCCAATTTAGTAAACTACAAACCAATATCCAATCTAACATAAACATTGAAAGGTACCAAATAGCCAAATACATAATCATTTCAAATTTTCACTAAACATCAATAATAGCAATAGAGTAGAATATTAGCCTATGCCTCTAAACAACTTAAACACAAAAGAAGAAGAAGAAGAAGAAGGAAAAGAACAAGATGAAGAAGAAGAAGAGAAAGGACAAAAATAAAGTTATTCGAAACAGTGATCAAGAGTGAGGTCATCATCACTACCAAAATATATAAGTTAGTAAAGAAAAGACAAAAAAACATTCAAGCAAGAATGATAAAAGCCCACTATTTAATTATTGGCTGACCACCAAAATGAGAACCCTCCATCAGTGTTGAAAATGCGAGAACACAAAACAAAGAAATCAGATCAAGGTATGATATGAGAATAGAGAAACATATGCAAATTGCGACTGCGATTTTGCGAAGGCAAAAGAAAAATGAAGTGAAAAGACAAACCTGAGTTGTGAACTATGATTGCGATTCTGTGAAGGCTGAAGAAAGACAAATCGAGGCAATAACACAAAACAGAGAAACCAGATTGAGGAAGGATGCGAGAATAAAGAAACAGATGCAAACTACATCTGTGGATTTACGAAGGCTGAAGAAAGACAAAGTGTGAAGACAATCTAGAGAAGCGAATTGCAACTACAATTGTCGGATTGCATTAACATGTGTGTGACGAGCAGCGTTATCTAGTCTCCTATAGTTGAGTGAATGTGCGACAGAGACTGAGAGTTAGAGACAACAAAGTGCAAATATTAGGGTTTTTTTCTTCTAAGTAGGAAGAGTGTAATGGGTTGAAATATTGGGCTGAGTGAGTGGAAATTAAGATAACATTAAAAAAAAAGGTAGTTTATTTAACCTGCGAGCTGTTCGTTTAACTCGTGGTTAAACAAACCAAGCTAATAAGACTATACTAAATAGATTCTTAAAGGAACTCATTAACTCAACCCACTCCTTAGGTAGGAACAGGTTCGACTCAGTAGGTCGAACTCGTTTTAATCCTTCTAGGTTAGTGTGGTGAAATTAATGAATTTATTCAAAAAAGTATATGCTTGAAGCTGTATTTTTCAACTTGTACAACACCCCCTTTGTCTTTGTGGAGGCTAAGGGAGGGATACACTGCTCTAGGCAACGTATTGGATCTATTAATTTTTCCACAAAGGATTTGAATTGATAGTAAAAATGATGAATCATGCTTGATATTAATGTATATCATCTATCATGTTCCAAAGGAATGCCTCAGTGTGGTCGATTATTTAGCAGTAATAATACGAACATTTTAAATTTAAGTTATTGAGGGATCAAGAACGAGATTTATACAAAGTGAATGATTGCGTAACTCAAATTTCATTGGATCAAAAATAACTTCCATAAGCTGAAGAAGAGGGGGGGAGAGCCCTAATTATGTGATCTAATATGTGTTTTGCGCCTATGCCACCAAAATTCTGCAATAGAAATATTAGTTAAAAAAGTAATGTTAAGAATATAATGCAATTCAAATGACAAAATATATGCCAAAAAGAATATTGTTTGCAATGAAAGGACATGTCTTTTTTAACTGATCGATATATTGGCTATTTCTTTTTACATTTTTGTTTGTTGGGCATTAAGATTCTTAATCACTTTATTTTTCTCTTACGAATTTAAACATAAATAATCAACCACTAGAATATTTGTAACGAACATGCATAGTGAATGTTGTGTCAAGCTAATCGACCCCTATACTATTTGTGCCAATAATGTCAATGGTGATAAGATGGAGACGCATGTAAACCTGAATCACAATCCTAATCAAGTTGAAGATACAATAACCAAGAAAGAAACTTCTACAACATCAAATAGCTTCGCATTATTAAAGAATCGACTTTTATGCTTGAAACATATATATGGCCATTGAATCTTTAGAAGACAAATCAAGGGATATTTGGTTGTTGGTGTTGCCAAACTCAAGACCTAGTAGGGTAACAAATAGTGGTGTTTGAGAAGCCCGATGAACGGCGTCGATGGGCTATATAATATGCGAGACACCTGTGAGCATTTGGATGCGATATGATATGTTTTAAACACAAAGATACTTTATGCTGCTGGAAAGCTACTTCTTTAATTACACCTTCAAATCAATGCCCCCTCACTCTAACTTTCTTACTTCTCATCATTAATTAACCCCTTTTTCTTAAGCTTGACAACTCATTTGTCACTCCCATAATTAAACTCAATTTTAAATCCACTTTTTATACATATATTCTCTCTCCATTTCCCGCCTTCCTTCTGTGCCGGAATTTTTCTCCGGCTACCAATCAAACCCTTCTTTGACTCTTCACACTACTCTCATAATAATTCACTTTCGTTATATTATATTATGTCACACTCACTCACAAACTAATTAGACTTCTATACTTGATTAGTAGTGTTGTAATTTGATGCTTTGAATATTGTCGCTACAACTAGCTCTAGCCCTAACACACTCGGAGGAGGTTTCATTTTCATGCAAAGCCATCATGGCACGAAGGCCCCACATTGGATCTCCTTGAATCACTATCTCTTGTAGTGGCGACTGTCTATAAGTAGCAACTTTGAATTTGAGAACTGCTCTCTATTGGACAATGTAGTCTTTTTCAATCTGTTGATATTAATTGTATCCAAGGTGACCCCATCCATCCCCCAATCATACCTCGACACACTCCATTGCATGCCTTCATCAACCCTCAACGTCAGTCGTACGATGCATGTTGTGTTAACTTTTCATGTGTGCGGTGTGCCCTAGCTCTATACAATGTAATAGATCTGGCTTTTCAATATTTGTGGGATTTTCACAAACAGCCACTTTGGGTTGGTAACGCATATCACTTCATTCAATGAATTATGTTTAAAATTAAATGTATACACTTTGTAAAATATTATCCAACTATAGAGGTCAAATGGCCCCAAAAAAAAAATCATGGAGGTCAAACCTATCTTGTTCACAACTCGCATGAGGAAGAACGGAGGGAGATTAATATGTGAAAGGTTCACTAGATAGACGTGTTAATTCTCCAAGGAATCAGGGTACTGGGCGAGTTAAAGCTTCTGCAGGCAGACCAAAATTTTAACTTCCTAAATTCATTAAAAAAAAATTAAAGTAAAAAAGTAACATATTCTTTTTTTGAGAAATTTATGCGAGCATTGCAAAAGGAGATGGAGAAAAGGAAATTGACTTTCATCTCATGATAACGTGGTCCATCCCCTTTCTGAGATTACACTTTCCTTGTGGTCTGATCCGATGCTTCAAGGAAAAGAAAATGAGGAAAATGAGAAAAAGGAAAAGAAGAAACCAGGAACGTATTTTCTCTCTCTGTAGAAGTAGGAGTGAAATGTCAACTTCCGATCCATCAACTCAATCCTGTCCGTCCATCAAGAAACATTAGAAAGACGGGCGTGATGGCCAGCTATATAAAGTTGGGACCCACAACCACAGCTATCTGCCCGACAGAAGCCTCGGGTATCGGGTCCGCCTCAGCCTCAGAGATCCAATCATTCACTCTCTGAAATAGCCACGTCATCAGCCTGCAGGCACCTGATCAGCGAGGTTCATGGGAATGGCCACTCGTGCACATTTCTTCCTTTTTTTTTTAATTATTATTTTAATTAAATGGAAAATTGAGTGTAATAAATTAATTTATAAATGTAAATCTCTTAATAATTTGGGCAAGTATTGAATGCGTATGCATGGGCGGAACGTCCTACTTCAAAAGCAAGCTATCAGTTCTGTGGCACTGACCTGTCTTTCTCAGACACACAGAGATGAGAGGACTAAGGTATTCTTACTGACCTTTTTGACATGAATATTATTATTGTTAGAAAAGTAATAATTTTTTCAACTGTGCTTCATAAAAAAAACAACTACTGTAACATATTATTAGGTTTTTAATCAGAAAAACACTTAACCTTTTCCTGTCAGATCAATTTGGCCTATGGAATATAGAAAGTATTAAATTCTTCCTTCAAATATTGTACCATAATCATATATAGTTCTTTTATTATAATGGCTTTAAAATTAATTTGAGTTAGACTATTTTTTTTGACATAACATATTATCTATTAAAGTAGATTAATATCTTGGCTCTTTATTGAACAATTTAGTCTCTTATCTTGTTTCACTAAATTTATTTAGTCTCTTATCTTTAACAAATCGATTAACTTTGTCTCTCAGTTTTTGATATTAGATTAATTTGACATATTTTTTTACACTAAATTCATTTGATCTCTTATCTATCACCTATATCAATTTCGCCAATTATCTTTTGACATCGGATCCATTTGGTCTCTTGCCTGCGGTCACTAGATCAATTTGGTCTCCCTCATCTTTTGTTACTAAAACAATTTGTTATAAAAAAAAAATAATTATGGTATAACTTTCAAAATATTTTTTGCGTTGGCTACAATAAAATAAAAATACAAAAAGGATTTAACAACGACGAATAATAAATTATTTATTATATTAATACAAATTAACACATACACAAAACATTCAACTTATACTTGTTATAGAATCACAAAACACACATACCTCACCAAATTGATAGGCACATTAGTGCTTTTTTTCCTTGACCAACACAACATAATAATAATCTTTTTAACTTTTAAACATAAGATAACTCTTTTGGAAATCTTTAATAATTTTATAATTATTTCTATATGAAATAATTTTAGAAATATAGACATTCACATATCCCATTCATGTAACATAAAGAGTTAATTAATCACATAGAATTATCTAAAAGTATTTATTTTTTACAATATCATATGTTATTAAATATCATTATAATTATAATATAAGCTTATAAGTGGAATGTAATTTTAATAGTAGTATTCAATTGTTCGCATTATAATTATGTTTGCAAACATTAAAAGTTTTTTGAAAGTGACACCATAATTATTTTATTTTTATCGTTAAAAACCAACTTTGATTACGTTGAAATTCCTAAGAGACTAAATTGTTTGAGTGACAAAAGATGAAGAACCAAATTGATTTAGTGACGATAAGCGAGAGACTAAATAGATTTAGTCTCAAAAGATGAGAGACCAAATTGATTTAATGTTAAAAATTAAGGGACCATATTAATCTATTTGTCCAAGATAAGGGACTAAATCAATCTAGTGGTATAAGATGAGAAATCAAATTATTCAATGATAGAGCAAATTTTTAATTTACCTCAACAATTAACGTGTTATATTAGCAAAAAATGATCCAGTTCAGAATAATTTTAATGACCTAATGACGGAATGACCAAATGTGATTATGGTACAATCTTTGAGAAACAAATTTAGTATTTTTCATATTTTAGGGACCAAATTAATATAATGACAAAATGTAAGGAACCAAAAGTAAATTTTTCTCATTTTTTAATTCCCTTAACTCACTGTGTTAAAACACACTTTTATTTAAAACTTTTTATACAAATTTGAAAATTACCTCCGGGTCATTTGATATAATATGTTAACATAACAGCATCATTTGGGTAGTAAATTAAATCATTCATTACTACCAAATCCATTAAGATTCTTAAGGACGATCGCAGCATCATTTGGGTAGTAAATTAGTATGAGTTAAATCGTTGATGATTAAGCCGATGAAACTAAATACTATCCCCTTTTGTCTTACTTACATAATATATCAAATATTAAACTAAAAAATGTGCATTACCACAAAATCTATTTGGCACTTAAAGATTGTATCTATATTACTTGTAATTTATTACAAAAAACTATTTAAGTGATCGAAGTAAATAAAAGATTCGTAAAGGTATTAAATACTTATAATTAAAAAGCATAACATCACTCATAATTTTTATTTTTTTACCACTTCAAATAATACCGAGGTAATATTTAAAAGATCAAATAAGAGACTAGAAACCTGTTTAAGTAAAAAAAAAAAAATTATGAGTAAATGTCGCTGTAAGTAAATACACAAATATGAAAAATTCTAATTAAAAGGGTGTCTCAGATCACAATGATACTAGAATAATCTTTGATAAATCATATAGATTTGTGGGTACTACATATTCTAGTTTAATGCTTCTTACATTATGTGAATAAGAGTATGATGAACAATTTATTTGGGTCACTAGAAAAAATTGTATTAGCTTACTATCCAGAAGATATTGAAATAATTTTTAAGGACCAATTGAATTTTGTGGTAATACATAATCTAGTTTACTACTTATTATATTATATAAGTAATTAGGTCAGGTGAAAGTAATTAGTTAATTGAACCACTCAAATCATTGTTCTTATTAATATACTATTATTGTTTAACGGGGACCAAATGCATTTTCTGGTGATGCCTTATTTTTATTGACTTTCTTCAATAAATTGTTATTGAAAATAACACTTAATTAATTTTTAGAAATTAAATAAAAGACTAATTTGGAAAGTTGGTATCTCAATTAACCGCTACTAAAATAATTATAAATGAGTTTGAGTGAGAATTATCTCAATTTATGGTAAACCGAATGGCAATATACAACAAATAGTACAATATATTTTGATGGTACGTACAAAAAAAAAATTTGTACTAGTCATGCCAAAAAGTCATGCCAAAAAGCCTGGTGTTACCACTAGCATCACTTCAAAGTTCTGTCTTGCTTTTTCTATTATTTCCTTCTCATTAGCTCGCAGCTCAAAAAACATATAAGAAAATTGCCATTGATACTCGTGAGACTTTATAAAAAGAAAAAATCACATATATTGAATTATACATTACAGAAAACTGTTAAAACTGTACAGTGATTTCTATCCGATCTGGTTATGCTAAAGAATAGTACAGATAATTCCAGGTAAATTTAGTTCATATCAAATCATAGATTAATATTTGTTAAACATGATTTAACATTTTTTGATCATGTTAATATAAATTTTATAATTTTTTTAATTCATACTCGTTTATAAATAACACATGATAAACTAAGCCTAACGATAAGCTACTTCCTCGTGTAGTTATAGTGGAAACCAAAATTATAACAACTCTGAGATGTGATAAAATGAATGGTAAACTCTATTATTCTGATTGTCATATATGTACGACATAGGGACCAAGTTTTTGAAATGAAGAAAGACTGTTGTGGAAAATTCAAATCATTTTTTAAGAAAAACTTTCATCGCTGTGTAGCATTATTCTTATTATAAAAATATCGTACAATATAGAGTAAAATTGGTTGCAATTCCATTTTTAATAACTAAAAGATTAGATGTTTCATAAACTCACTCCTAAATTTTAAGGCGGTCTCTTGCAAGAGAGGTGGTCTGTATATAAGTGAATATTGTATGATCTTATATTTTTAGACATACAAAGTTTGTTAGTTAATCCAATTAATTTTAAATAATATTTTTTTGGAAATGAGTTTAATAATAATCAATTAAAATAAAAAAAATACATTTTTCAATATTTAATAATTAAATATGTTATAATTACTGAACATATATAGTGTTCTCAATAATATATGATCAATACTTAATTAATATAATATTGTCCGACCTTCTTGTAGACTTCAAATATATACTAAATTACATAACTATGTTTTCAGAGAGATAATAGAAAACAGAGAAAATAGAGATAACTGAAAGAAGGAAAAGGTCAAAGCCCTAACTATAGACGTACTGAATAGCGAAATATTTATATTTTTGGTGAATTGAGGGTGCTTATTAGAATTAGGAATAGTCCCAAAAAAAAAAAAAAAAGAATTCATTAAGCAGCCGAGTATAGTTCGTCGCACTAATCACCATTGCACGCTTGAATATTAGTTGTGGTTTGCAAGAATAGGTACACTAGCGATCGAAGCAGTCTCAGTATAATTAGCGTTCCAAAGAAGTTGAGGGGTTGAAAGTTGAGTTCAATCTATTTTACACAGTAAGAAAGCTTCCCTCTAATATGAAAGTCTGGATCAGCATTATGTAGAATCAAATGTATAGGTATGTATGCACAATTATGGAGGGCAATAAAATTTTTTTAAAAAAAAAAAAAAGGAAAAGGAAAAGAAAAAGGTGGGAGATTGAGAGGGAGAGGGAGAGGGAGCAGTGGGTATTAAATGGGAAGGGAGGAATGGAGTACAAAAATGGGCAGAGAGAGTGTTGGTATATGAACATAGGTCACCATCACCTGCTTCTCTTCACATGGCCTTTGTAGTTTGTCATCATTTTACAAGTTACCAACTGACAAAACCCCTCAAGGGCCCCACCTCTCCTTTATTCTTGTTCATTAATATTGAATTACTCATACTTGTCTAATTTACAGAATTTAATAGCACTCAAAAGCTGCCTTATCCCACTTCTCCATCCCAAATTCACTCATTTCATGATTATCTTGGAGGCCCGTGAAAGTTAAAACATAGTTTGGATGATTTCTTTCAGTTTTGACCGCCTTGTTGGGTATTAAGAAACTGTGCTTGATTCGGTTTTGATCTTTAAACAATTGACAAATTTGTTCATATAGTAAATACGTGGATTTGTTTTTCCAAATAATATTGTTTGGTTTTGTGTTAGGTTGATTATACCTTCCAAACAACATTTATTTATTTAAATACATGTTTTCATAAAAGTTGAAAAATTTATTTTTACATTTGATGAATTATATTGATGACAAATTTTATTCTTTAAATAAAAAAAATTTTAAACATAAATTATAGTCATTATTTAAACTCACTTTCAACCCATACCAATGCATCATAATGCTTGTCATATTTAGTATGATTTGTTTTTTTTTTTTCTCCCGAAAAGATGTGTGCTTGGAGGGACATAAATAGAATGTTATCATAAACTTTTTGGCGAGAAAAAATATTACAATAATTGCGCTACTCAATCATTCCAATTCAACCCAAATTCCCAAATATATATGGACATAAAAGATAAAATCTTTTATGATGAGAAATTTCTCTTTCGCTATTCTATTCTATCATTAATTAAAAAACATTTTAAATATTGGTATACTCCAAATTAGTTATTACATTCCATATCATTCAACTTCATAATTTTATTGATTAATAAATTAAATCAAATTTAAGAAAAATTAGTATAATAGACTATTGTTGTTAAACTAAAATTAAATATTGTAGAGATCCTGAACTTTGAAGTTTATGAGTTATATATCTATAAATTGCTATAATTGGCTTTTATTGGAAATAATTGACACTTAACATTACCGGTACATAGAGCATTAATTTTAATTCAAGATATACAGAGCGGATAGTTCATAGTTGGTATTTTTTTTAATTAAAAGATAGTTAGGAATTGTTGAAAGCAGATGAATTAGATACGATGAGTAAGAAAAATGAAGAATATATGCGGCAGCAAAGTTAGGTTGGAATTACATAATAAAATAATTTATTTTGTTTTAATTTCCTGAACATCTCTACGTATAGTTTTATTATTTTCAACGAAGATTGGTTAATAACAGTGATCATTAATATTGGTAACAAATAAAATATTAATGAATCAACAGGGGCAAAAGTGGGAAGATAACTGAAATTCTTCAATGACTTCAAATCTTCCAACCACACACTAAAATATTGTACAAGGAAAGTGATGACTTTTCGACTATTATGCACAGTGTATAGCCTTTAATACGATGAAAGTGTTATATTTACTGCAAGATTCTCAGCCCCGGCAAAATATATATACATATATAGTACAAGGTTAAACTAATGTATAAAGTAATTGAACTAGAACCCTTTATGGCATATTGTGAAAATAAATTCTGAAAATTTAATCCAATGATTTACACTAATCAACAAAGTTTTTAATCCAACAGTAATTAGAAGTTCCATGAGAGAACTTAGCACTGATTGCAAGTTTGGTTAGCCGTCATCGGTTTCTAATTAATTACAATGTGTTTCATAAGCGGATCACTTGCAATTGAACTACTTGATTCCTCCCTATATAAACTAATTTTTCTTTGTTTAGGTACATGTGAAGTGAGACTAAGCAAGAGACGTAAATTCTGCTGAGGTGAACCTCGCCATTTGGATGTATGGCTTTGCATATTCTTTTTCCTTCTCCCTCGCTTTACTCTCCGAAAGTGGAATTCTAGTGAATGGAATTCAAAACACAGAAATCCAATGAGTTCAAGTGTATATCGCGGAACTGTACTCTACTTGGGCCTTGTTTCAATAGTTAAACTCTTTTATTTTCATGCAACTTGCCAACATGTTGTCCTAAGTGGGAATTGGTATGCTTGAAAAGCTTTTTGACAATTTTTTTGTTCCTTCCAATTAGCACACGTTGAACGGGCGCGTTAAACGTGATAAAGCTCTGTTTTAACAAACGGTGATTAGTAGACTTCACATAAAAGTATACATTCTGGAACATTTTGAAAAAATTCATCTATAAAACACCAAGTGAGATGGATTGGTTGCAAATTGCATTTTATAATTATCATATAATATCTTTAACTTTTTAATTTCATTACATATTAGTGAAAGTACACAATAAAATTTTACTTTCACAAACTAAATATGTACAGATAATTTTTCAGCAACTAAAGTTAAAGGGATTAATAATTTAATGTCCAGATTAATAATTACAATTGACTTGTATATAACTGGATTATACAATCTGATATAATGTGATTTACAATTTATTAGGTGTTTGATGAGCATAATAGGAATAGTTTAATGGATAGATTCTTCGCGCCCATTCGAATAATTTTAGGTTTGAATTTTAGTGAGAGCAGGTGTCATGAATTAAAACTTAATAGTAAGTAAAAAAAATTATTAAGTGTTTGATGTATACTCTATAATATATATTATACAATCAAATTTAATTAGATCTACTTAATACAATTTATTATTATATTATTAACCAAACTTTCTTTATCTGAATTGTACTTGATTACATAAAAATAAATGAAATACATATTTTAATTAAACATCATATTATTTTTTTCTCTTTCAAATCCATGTAAAAAATTAGATCAAATTTTATCTCATATACCATATAAAACGAGTTTTAGAATTCAGCAGGATGATGTTGACGTAGTGAATAATTGCCAAAAGTCAAAAAGGTGGCGTCCAAGGCACTATACACGCGTCAGCAAGACAAAACTCTGCTGTCTCGCATTCGTCGTCTCACTCTTGTGCACGTGTCGGTCTATGATTAGTAGCCTCCAACTTCTATTTATTATTATATAATTTTCTTTGTTTCTCTTGTGCTTAGGGCTTAGGCCCCCTTTCCTACTCCCCCGAACACTCCAAGCCCACCTCACCTCCACTGTACTGAACGAAGCCACAGAAGGAGCAGCATTCTAATTCTTCACTGAAAAAGCGAACGAGATGGGTAATAATCCTAATACTCGTACTAATACTAATATATACAGTGAGTGTGTGTGTGTGAGAGAGAGAGGCATGTATGATATAACATACACACAATAGACATATACACACTTGCACACAGACATGGGACCATTGTCCTTCGCTTAAAATTTGAGCTTTTTCGTGGACGACACGATCCGACTCTGCCGCTTCTTCCCTCTCCTTCTTCTTCACTCTTTCTCACTGTCTTCTTGGCCTCAGGCCTCAGTCTCACCTTAGCTTCCTCTTCTCAACTTCCCCAGAGTCTCATGGAAATGGAGGATCATCACAACAATCACCATCTTCCGCAGCAGTATGGCATGGCGGATCTCAGGCAGCTCATGAATGGAGGACCCAGGTCGACGGCGACACATTTCCCCTCAATACCACCGCAGCCCACGGCGGAGCTCTTCCAGGCTCACCGGAATCTGACGCCCACCCACCATCCACACTACGACATGATGATGTTTGGTCGTCATGTGGCTGATGTAATGCCTCGTGCCCTCCACGACTTTGCCTCCGATTCCCCCACCACCGCCGCTCCACCCACCAATAATATTACTGTGGCCACTCCCGCTACCACAGCCAGCGCTTCCACTCCTCCGGTAAGTGGCTTAGAAGCTGAGACCCCAGGCTGCCTCGCTGGGGATGCCTCCACCGGAAGATGGCCCAGGCAGGAAACACTCACTCTCCTTGAGATCAGATCTCGTCTCGACCCTAAATTCAAAGAGGCCAATCAGAAGGGCCCCTTATGGGATGAAGTCTCCAGGTACTCAATTTCTTCTTCCTAATTCTTCCTCTTCATTACTTCTACTCGCTTCTTCTGTTTTCAATTTCTTCAACTTGAATCTTCGAAAATCATAAATTCTTCTTATTTTGTTAATTTGTGCTACAAAATTAATTTAGGAGAACCGACTAATTAAATTAATTCCCGTACATACGCATTTCTGTAACTCCGTGACAATTAATGACTAGCAACTAAGATGACTGCACTTTCTTTTAATTAATTCGGTGGCTTTGATTTCTGGAAACTGGGATAGCGGGTTATGCAATATTGTCAATGTTGTTTCCGCTGGAAAATGACAACACTAGCTTCAGTGGTATACCAGGTTTCGTTTCGCTACTCAATTTGCAATTGTTGATCGCGTGGTACTTGAAGCATTTAAATTGATATGCCAAGACTAGTACGGTACTAGCACTGACCCGTTTTCCATTTTGAAAATTTGTACCCCTCCTTTAAGTGCAAGTTTTTCCATTTTTCATAAGTTTTCACTGACGTAGAATTGATTGACCCTTTCCATGCCTTTATGCACCCGTATTCTTATTTTATATCAGGTGAAATGACATCAACCTGAGGCTCTTGCTTCAAAATCATATTTCTATAGCAAGTTGAACGGTCATATGCTTGGTTGTATTTGCTATAACTAGGTAGCAAGAACGAACCTTAAAAACGTCGGTGCATGGCAGTGTATAATTATTAATTAATTACCTATGATCATCGTCACATGGGCCAGCATGATAGGGAATTTTCGCTCACACCTCTAACTTGCTAGGGTTCTATTTCCTTATAGAATGTCACTTCTTGGGCTATTGCAGTTTTCCTTCCGTTACCCATTTGGTTTCACTTCTGTTTGATGATGACCAGGATCATGTCGGAAGAACACGGATACCAAAGGAGTGGGAAAAAATGCAGGGAAAAATTCGAGAACTTATACAAATACTACAAGAAGACAAAGGAAGGGAAGGCGAGGAGACAGGATGGGAAGCATTATAGGTTCTTCCGTCAACTGGAAGCCTTATGTGGAGGAAATGGCAACTCAACCTCAGTACCAGAAACCAATTATGGAAGCTGCGGAATTCGTTTTCAGACACCCTCCCAAACAAATCAAGACATGTTTCAGTCTCACAATCACAAGAACTGTGATAGCCTCAGCCTTACAAACTCCTCCGATTTTGACACGTCATCCTCGGATGACAACAATCTCTGCAGCATGGAGAATGAGTCCACGGAGAAGGGGAGGAAGAGGAGGAGTGGAAGCAGCTGGAAGGCAAAAATAAGCGAGTTCATTGACTCACAGATGAGGAAGCTGATTGAGAAGCAAGAAGCTTGGATGGATAGGCTCGTGAAGACGCTTGAACAGAAGGAGAAGGAGAGGGTTTTAAGAGAGGAAGAATGGAGAAAACAAGAGGCAGCAAGATTGGAAAGGGAGCACAAGTTTTGGGCTAAAGAGAGAGCGTGGATTGAAGCAAGGGATGCTGCTCTAATGGACGCCTTGCAGAAACTAACAGGAAGAGAGGTAAAGGTTCAGTCTCCTGAAGATCAAGCTCTAGTTATGGCTAATGAAATTCAGAATCATGGAGAGAACCAGAATGAAGATGGAAGTGAGATACTCAATGGCAGTGTTAGAGGTGGTGACAACTGGGCTAAGAGTGAGATTACGAGGCTTGTAGAATTGAGGGCTGAGATGGAGTCCGGGTTTCAGCAAGGCGGGTGCTCGGAAGAGGTTATGTGGGAGGAAATAGCAAACAAAATGGCTTGTTTTGGCTACGAAAGGACTGCTTTGATGTGCAAACACAAGTGGGAAAGCATAACCAACTATTCAAGTGCCAAGGAAGGAAACAAGAAGCGCAAGGAAAAGTCTAGAAGCTGTTTTTACTTCGACAACAACATTAATGACCAATCTTCCTTGTATAATCAAGGAACTGCTCCCTATTGTGATATCAGCGATCAACGGCATGACACTGAGAGGCTACAAACAAACGATGGCTCTTCACCTTCAAATTCCAATGCTGTTGCCGCTGACGTCAGCTGCTTTCCCTTCTTTATTAGCACCGAGGGAGAAAATTTGTGGGATAACTACGGCTTGAAGATCAACAAAGGAAACCAAAACCAGTGAGTGAAAGCAGCTTGAGTCCTTAGAGGGACGGAGATTTGACTCCTTTTTTCTGATATGTATGCAAGAGCTAACTGAGGGTTTATATATATAGATCGATGACAAATAGGTGGTCTATCCAGCTTAATGTATTTATGGGCATTTAGCGGAAAAATAATGAGTTCAACTGTTCAAGTGTTGTATGTTTTATATGAAGGAGATGAAGTGGCAAAGTTCCCTTAAATGTGTTGACAAATGACACCAATTCAGGTGAGTTTCTTTCGTCCCAGATTTTTTTTTCTTTAGGCGCGGGAGTGGAGTTACATTTTGTGATACTTCACATATATATATATATATATATATATATATGTTGCACCTTCAATAATGTCAATATCAGTTAGTCTTTGCACCTTCCTTCCCTTTCTTTTCTTCCTTCTGTGTAATTTTGGGACAGATATATAAACTGTGCATATCTGCAGCCTGTGTACTGAATGAAGGCGTGTAGTTCGGTACCAATTTACTTATATTTTTTCATCATTTCTATGCGTGATAGATATTAACGCTTTCATATATAAGATTGTTCAAAAATCAAATCGGGGTGTATTTTTCTATGAAATTGCTTTTGTTTCAGGAGTAGACTTAGACTTCTTTAATTGTTTATCATCAGCTTCTTCAATTAAAATATAACATATGGATAATTTTTTAAAAAATATTCAATTATGTCATGCTGAATTGTAAAAAGAATATTTTATAAAAGAATTTGATGGAAATTCCTAAACACTCTACCTTAAGCGTTCTTTCATCTCTTGTTAACCTTTTCTTTGCAATTGAATAAGGATTAGGGAGCCATGTAGTTGCCGCGCTCTGAAGAACACGTTAGTGTAGTTTTTAGTTGTTAGTGAGTTATTCATGGTACATTGTGTCTAGCTAACGTTGACCTCGCGAATCCAAGTGAAGCTGGCGTCTAATTATATATCTCATTCCAGGGTCGAAGAACAAACTATGAGAGAGTGTAGTACAGTAAAAAGGTGGCCAGATCTGGATAAAGTGTGCTCGATACTTGACTAATTGAACATGATGCTAACGTATTTTTGCAAGTAAACAAACAAGATATATTAATATATGCTCACAAGTAAAGTAGTTACGCTTACGTTGCACAGGGTAAGACTATTTTTATTTTTTTATTTTACCAGGAATGGAATCGAAGGCTTGTACCCTAATTACTCCAGGCGAACTTGAGTGGTTATTATGGGAGCAAGTGAAAGTTTTCCAGTGGTAGATGGATCAGCAAATTTGAAGACTGGGAGTCAAACAAGTAGAAGTGTTTGGTGTAGTAATTACTTAACTTTAAGCGCACAACAGCAACTGACATCAAACTTAAGGTATAGATATAGCTTAAAATGGGTTCGATCGGTCTACCTAATTAGGAACATGGATAGGTCTCTAGTAGTTGACTGTATATATACTATGAGCAGTAAGGATTATTTAATATCATACTGCAAATTATTGTAACATTGCAGTATAGGAATTCTCCAGTGATACAGTCGACAGATATATTATTATGCGGTCCTTGCTGACCATTGACCTGCATTTGTTTAGGATTCCTGCTATCATTAAAATATTCAGATATATAATATGAAGAAAAATTTGTTTAAATTGGCTCAAGGCGCACGAATTTTCTTCAGAGCCTACTTGAACCTTTTAAATCTGTCACGAAAATTATAGAGAAAGAAACATTTTTCACAAAACTCCTTGATTCTTAGATGTATCTTGGAGAGTAAAGGAGTTTATTATTATTATTTTTTCTTCAGAAGAATTTCTGCGGGACTCAAAACCCTACCCAGAACGAGCCGTATTTGCCTTAACAGAAAAAGGTGAATCCATGAATGATGGAAGTAGTCCTCCATGCCCATCAGATCAATAACTCATGAATGATAGAGAGGTGATATATATGAACAGTGATAATAGTAGGAGGACAGAGGGCCTTTCTGTGCAGTCTAATCTTGGTGTTGCATCATAAGGCTGGTGGTACCTCACGTACACATACGCATACACGAACAGGCAGTGTCCGTACTGGGGAAAGTGTAAAGAAGTTTCCTGCTAAAAGTGTTGGATTACACTGTGTTTGGGGAGACATGGCAGTCAATATGGTCACAGCCTTGGTGGGTGGCTTCAGCTTTTCTTTTGCTCCACTGGAACCCAGTTTGCTTGTCCCAACGCCTAAAGGCAGTTATGTAATTGGCAGTCAAAGCATACGAAATTGGGTTTGCAATAATGGAAGGGGATCAGAAGATTAGATGAAGTGAAATTCAAAGTAAAACGTGCTTTTCTCTCTGATGTTGCTGACGTGACTATTTACTGAGCCACTGCTACCCCCAAAAATCAAAAGAAAGTGTACCGTAATACCAATAATTTTTCTCTTACTGAACCACCGCTTTATGTTTTTTTGGTCGTAAAAAGGCAATGGTCAGTTAATCTGCTTCTGTTCTGACTTCTGACTGGCACTTCTTTAAATTGTATTTACGAAAAGCTTACGCCACCTCTTGCCCCAATTGTTTTTTACTAATATACATTTTTTTTGGGCAATCAACTAATTTCTAAAAAAAAAAAAAAGAAGAAATCCCGCGTGACTCTGTGACACTTTTAGTGCGTTTGATCACTGTTGAAAAAGTATAAAAGCTTATTTATATCTCAAAATAAAAATTTATTTTATAAATATTATCATTTAATTTAACATTTAATTTTTTAAAATTAATTTTATGGTTTAAATTTTTATTTATACAAAAATAAAAAATATTTATTTTTATATTAAATAAATGATGAAAATTAATTTTAAAATATAAAATTTTAAACATAAATTATGATAATATAAAATTATATTTAATTAAAATTAATTTAAGAAATTAAATTAACTCAAAATTACATTAACCCTATCTGAAAAAAAAAATCTTAAAATTAGCCGGATCATAAATTCATACTGAGTTTCATGTCTGGTACAAATTCATATTGTCGAGTCCCAAACGGCCGAAAACGTAGCCCATAAAACTACCCGTTTCCTATTCAGCCATCTTAGAAAGGCTGTAGGTCTGTTCAGGGCTATGGATACAATGACGCAAGCTAAATAAGGGGCAATGTGGCCCACGAACAATGACTATGGGTCAAGATATGGAGTTCTAGCCCTCTAAACGGGTCCTATGAGAAATAGACTAAAACATTTTCTTCCTACAAGATAATAAAATGAAGTGTGAAAGCCTATTACTTATACCTGTAAATAAATCTCTACAAAGTTTTTTTCTCCAAAATTTTTTATATTTCATTTAAAAATAATATTTCACTATTATATTTGTTAAATAAAATTCTTTGCTTTAAACTCTTGAACTATATAAAATGAGATTAATTTAGTACTAATATCTTAACTTTCTCCTTCTTAAATTTGAAAATAAGTTTAAATTCAAATAAGTATTGTATCAAATGTTTTTTTTTATATATTAATATTAAATTTGTTATCCAAATACTTTTGAGGACCTTTGTATAGCCACTATTCATATATATAACAAAAATACACCCAAAAAAAATAGCATCATCTTATAACATTGCATCAATTTATAAATAAATAGCTCAAAAGGGAATTTTAAGGGACAAATGATTCATTTGATCAAGCATAAAAAATTATAAATATTAAATTATGACAAATCTTCCATATTAATTTTGTTGTTGTTTAAAATTTTATTCATAAAGTTTAAATGATCATCATAACTCTAGTTTATGCATATGTCAGCAGTAATAATGAATTCACAATTTTAGTAACCTCTAGAGTCAAATCATATTCATAAAAATATACAAATGAAATGAAAAATAGAAAAAAAAAATGGAAGAGAAACTTAGCGTGGTTTAGAATTTCTAACTAAGCAGTAACAAAGAGTGAAAAATGAAAATATGAGATAAAGTAATAAGATAAAAAGATGATGATGAGTTTATTAAAAATAAAAATAAAAATAGAGAAGCATGGTGATTTGAGGGAGAGAGACTAGATCCAACTCATCTTGTATAGAAGGGAATCCTAGGACCAAAAATCTTTTAACTGGTACTCTTAAGTGGATAGTAGGTACAAGGGAACACGTCCCCATCATTCACCATCTATGGCCTAAACCAAAAGATGAAGCTGATTATAGAAACATGATAGTGTCAAACTTTATCAGAACATACAAAAATCAGTACGACAAGTTGAAGTTAAGACAACTTTTTAGTAATGAAAATAGAACAATTATTGAAAAAATGGAAATCTCCATTTTTAGACTTCTAGATAAACTCCTTTAGAAGGGTTACATCAAAGGTTCTTACAATGTCAGAGATTGTTACATCCTGCTAATACAGGATTCCCAATATCAAGACTGATTCATGAATTGGAAGGAACTATAAAGCCTCAAATTGCCTCATAGAATCATACATTTTGCATGGAAGCTCTGGAAGAGAGTCATGCCTATTTGCGAAGTTCTCAGGGAATACTATGTGCCTAGCAGGTCTCAATGCATCTTCTGTGGTCACGAGAATGAATCCATAAACCACTTATTCATCTAGTGCCATTTCGCAAGGGCCATCTAGTTTGCTTCGTGCCTAAGCTTAAGATTTGAAAATCCAAATGAATAAGACATGCTATCAAGACTCAATGATTGGTTTTTGAATGATCATATAATTCTCAAGTCTCGAGAAGACATTTCCAATTTCCTTATAGTAACGATTCATGCCATTTGGTGAGCTGGAAATGCAGCCATTCACTCCAGGACTAAGCCAGAACCTCTAGTGACCCTAAGGCAAATGCACCACGTGCCAATTTTGCTTATTATATTTTGATACCATTACTTGTTAAAGGTGGAGGACGTGGGAAATTGAGTAACACGTGTGAGTAGATTATATAAATATAATTCTATATAAGGTTTAGTCAACTAGTAATGCAGCATTAGAACTCTAAAAATTTTCTTTATCCCACTATTTGTATAATTTTTCATTCTCAATGGATCATATGTGATGATTAGTTACATAAATGTTCGCTTTTGCATATATTAGTGTGTTGATGTTAAGAGTTTGAAACTTAAATCATCTCAGCAAAAATGATGGGATTTACAATTTTCAGTGATGGGTAACATTGCTAATCTTTTCAATCACCATATTTCTCTTAGTTAAATTGTTTCTTGTAATTGTATCCACTTTTCTTGTTCTCACGAGCTCTAAGGGGAGTTCTAAGGGCAAAGTACAATCCTATTAAATCCTTTGCCTCTTTGTTGCTCGTTACTTTATTCTTGTAGCTTAAGGACGTAACTTGGGACTATGGATTGCATTATAAACAACTTGCTAATTTATGTGAGTTTGTGCACTTTTTGTCAAATAACCATTTTTATAGTTGTATTAGTTTGAAGGGTCAACTGAAACGAAACAGATTCCCCAATCTCGTTATTTTGCAAATAAGCCATGTAATAGAGGTAATAAAGTATTTAGATAAATATACAGGTTGTGGTCAAGGTTAAATTTTCATTTTTTTTTTTCCAGAGATTCCTTTTAAAAGTTTGATCTTGGACATATTTGGCCTGACATGGAAAGGATTATTCGATCAAGCAAGCCTTTTAGAAGAATTCTCTCTTCTATCAACTATTTCTTAAAAGAAAATGATATTACATGAGCAGAAAAGCTAAGTTACAAGCAACAACATGATTACGCCTTCTGATTCAAATTTTCACTTATAACAATAAAGGGAAAAAAAAAAAAAAAGAGCTCCTCTGTATTCCAAGGGATATGAAAAGAAGGGTAAAAAAAATCAAAGTCAATACAGCCGAAGCTATTATTCTCATGTTATTATAACCATCTTATGACAAAAAACGAGAAGTAAAACGGTTACGTATAAACCTATAAATAAGCAATTAAGCCCTAATGCAAATAGAGCTAAGGGCTCAAAAAACATGTGCAAAGTATAACCTCAAAACTACTTAATATTTGTAGTCCTTAACATGGAGTGACTCTGAGGCACCCTCTCCTAGTTTAGCATCACCTTTGTAAGTTCCCAGAGTTGCTTCTGAGTTTGCCTTACACCTGACCAACAAAGCAGCTTGGGCCTTGGGAATATTCTCTGCTTTCCCTGCCCATGCTTTGATAGTGCTTTGCTGAAGCGCCCTTCCGAAAGAGAAGGAAAGAGACCATGGCTTCTTCCCTTTAAGCTTGTTCATGGCATTGAGGTTCACAGTTGCCTCCTCCTCACTTTGTCCACCAGACAAGAAAACCACAGCAGGAACAGCAGCTGGGACAGTTCGCAGCAGAGCTCTAACTGTGTGCTCCGCAATCACCTCAGGGGCAACCCTTGGAGAATCTGATCCAGGGGTCACCATGTTTGGCTTCAAAAGGGTACCCTCTAACAGGACATGGTGATCGTTCAAGGCCTTGTAGCAAGCAGCAAGGACACGCTCTGTGACATCGGCACACTTGTGGATGTCATGTGGTCCATCCACAAGGATCTCAGGCTCAACAATGGGGACTAGCCCATTCTCTTGGCATAGGATTGCATAGCGTGCCAAGCCATAGGCATTTTCATGGATGGATAGAGGAGATGGCTCATTTGGCCCAATTTTGAGCACGGCACGCCATTTGGCAAATCGAGCACCGGCTTCGTAATACTTCTTGCAACGTTGACCAAGGTCATCTAGACCCTGCGTTGTTGTTTCTCCAGTAGTTCCTGCAAGCTCAATGGTTCCTTTGTCTACCTTGATACCAGGAAGGACATTACGTTCCTTCAACACCTCCACAAAAGGTTTTCCTACAAAAACCAATCCAGAATGTTTATGATCATGATCTACGAAAATGCAATAAATTCATGGTACATTTGATACATGCATATCAAAGCTATGAAAAAATGACGAATAACACAATATGTATACATATAGCATATATTTGCACAATAGGATTACCTGCGGCTGTCTTTTGGTAAAGGGTTTCTTCAAACAATATGACACCACTGATGTAGTCTAGAGCACCAGGGGCGGTGAAGAGGAGCTCACGAAGATCACGCCTATTTGTTTCAACATTCTCAACGTTGATGCTGGCTAAACGCTTGCCGATTGTACCAGTAGACTCATCAGCAGCAAGGATACCCTTTCCTGGGGTGCCAATGTATGCAGCATTGGCGATGAGCTCATCTGCAATTTGTGCTAAATTGATTAGAACATTAACCAGAAGCGGTACAGAGGACTGTAAAGAACAAAAAACCAATAGCATGGATGTGCCACATTACAATCATTGCAATCTCCATTTAGTTTACAATAAGGTAACAACCAATACACGTGTTTGCATTATTAGAACACAGATTTAGGATATAGGTATTGAAAAAAAAAATATTTCCCTTCTTCGATTATTAAAATACGGAGGCCATGACTAAGAATACATAAAGCATGATTCAGAAGGCTAAACTTGAGGGAGCTAGCGCAATGTGATCATTAAGCACAACTAAATTAAAAAGAGACAGAATCAAACAACATATGCCTAATGAAAAAATAG
Organism: Delonix regia; assembly: GCA_037074485.1. Classification (NCBI taxonomy): domain Eukaryota; kingdom Viridiplantae; phylum Streptophyta; class Magnoliopsida; order Fabales; family Fabaceae; genus Delonix; species Delonix regia. The sequence goes on from CM073449.1 coordinate 42,164,470, forward strand.
TTCTTTTAAAAAAATTAGATCAGAAGAAACAAAGTAAGGCGTAGAATCTGAAGTGCCAAACCAATGATGAAGGCATGAAATGAAGAAATGAGAGTGATATACCCTGGTATTTGCTCTTAATGCAAGACATGGTTGATCGTAAGACAAAATGCAAAGGAGAGAAAAAGGCTTTTGCTTAGAGAAGAGAAGAAATGTGAAGGAGAAGTCGTTAGATGGCCTTCCAACAACAGCTTTGGGGATTTATTTTCACAAGCCAAGAGGGTGTGTGTGGAGTGCTAGTAATTAGGTTGCCATGTCAGTTCCTCACTCGTTTTACCTTTTTACCCTTGTTGTTTCGGTGGGCTTTCAACTTCTCTCCATCCTTTATTACTCCATAAATTATATTGAAATTCGTCTTGATTTAAATATTCTAATATTATATTGTATAAATTTAAAATAATTAATGTTATTACTTTTAAGCGTATAAAAAATTGTAAATTGACTAAAAGAAGAGTGTAAATGAAAATCAAAGGGAGAAGAGCCACTTAAGCAAGCCGTTAGAAAAGGTCCAAAGACGACATGAAATAAGGAAAAAAGAAAGTAAATTTATAAATTATTACTTTATAATTTTCGGAAAGGAAGAGAGAGGGAAACAAAAAAGGCAGAAGGGAATGGGTATTTGTGGATGGACGTGATACAATGGGAGAGCGACAGCTATTCCGGTGGGTGAGGTTTTGAGGTGTTGGTTTTCTTCAGTTTTAATTGACTTTCCAATCTGCCAACTTATTCTCGTCTCCCTACTCCTTCCTTGACTTTCTTCTCTTCTGCAATAACGCATCACCCCCTCATTATTCTCTTCTTACTTTTTTATTTTAGAAAAAAAAAAATCTTCTACTTTTTTAATTAGCCTTCTGTATTTCGCTCTGGTGTATCTTTCCTCCGATCTTTTATCTTTCTGACACTGAATTTCTGATCACACTAAAAAAAAAAAAGTGGTTTCAGCATACAGAGCCCTTTGCTTTTTTAAAGGATGGAAATTGCATATATATCCAGAAATAAGCATGAATAATTCAAAGCCATGTTTTACATCAATGTCAATTTGGTTGTCCAAATATTATCGTGACAAATGACACCGCCAACGTAGTCACAATTAAATTATATTAAATTAAGACAACTGGCATTCGCGGGACAGAAAACTTCTGATAAATTTTGTATGGCATACTTTTGTTTAGAATATGAGGACTGCATTAATTCAATTTGAAAATAAAATTATTAAAAATGGCTATGAATATGATCAAGGTCAGGCACGCCTAATGTATCAGGATTCGGGAGCTCTAAAGTAATGAATAGTTTAATATATTAAAAATAGTCAGCTTCATAATTTTCATGAATTCAATTCGTCTGTATCTAAATAAAACAACTGTTTGTCCGGTTCTCAATGCATGGGGCTATAAGGTCTCCTTCATTCTTCTTTCTTTTAACATTATTTCTCAGCTTTCCATTCTAATCACTGAATATGACCATAACCCATCATCGTAAACCTGTTCTCGACATTAACCTCTGATGGAAAAGCAGCCGTTATTATATAAAGATAAATATGAAGCCACAATCAAATATTCTGACCTACCTCAAGTTGGTAGGATATTTGATTACCTTCAATTGCCTTAACATTTTCGAAGCAACTAATATGACAGTTAACCAAAATTGTACCCACTGTAATAAAATCTCTTCCTCAATATAAGTTTTCTTCCTTTTGTAAACGATTGGGGGTGCAATAATATATATTTTTAAACATAAATAAATCTTGATGCTTTGTTATAAAGACGTGGGAGTAAATTTTTTTCAGCTGCATTTATAAATATATACACACACACACACACACAAACTATAATAGAAGTGGCGAATGACACACAAACTGATAACAGAAAAAGTGATCCGCGATAATTGCTAAATATGAATTTAATTTTCTTCTTTTTTTAAAAAAATTCAATTTAGATCTTTTTAGAAAAAGCAAGTTGGTTATTTTCTTAATGGAGCGTGCCAAAAGAAATGATGGAAGGGGAGCCGATGAGACACATCATTGCGACGTAGGTTAGTCGGATTAACTATGACCATATTTGCAATTGCTTCAATCCAAATAACTTTTAGTGGGCTTTAAGTTTAAACTTAAATCAGTATATATAGGGGGCCAAGGCCCATTTTCATGTTGATATTGGGTTGGGTTGGGCTGGATTTAAAAGCCCATGCAGCTCTCCAGTTTGTGAGGAATTCCTCTAGTCCCCAATTACCTGGGGCCCAATCAACTTGTCACTTGGCAGTTTCTCGTCCTCCTGTCTTCCTTGATCCCTATCAACACGCCAGAAAGGAAGCAAAAAATAAAAAGAGAAAAAGGCGGAGTCGCCCAAAACAGAAGATATTCCCATATTCGTTGCAGTTGCATAAAGGTATACCAACAAAGCAAGCCGACGTTTAGTATATTTTTAGTAATTGAAACGAATTGGTCCCTTCCAATCCTGTATTTGTCTTATGTTCAGCTCATAAAACCAGCATGCAACGACTTTATAATTATGACTAAATGGGGATCATAAAAAATAATGCAACAGACAAAACTGGATCGTTCTAGCATCTCTGGAACTGGAATTATTCTATTTTGTCCCTGTATGAGGAAATAGTGGTTTCTGTCTGCTTGGAATTTAGTTGAAGATTGTAGAATAGAGTTATTTTTCCGTATAAAATTTTTAAAAATCACCCTGTGTAATGCAATTTCCATTTTGCAGAGCAAGTATGCCCTGAACTGAATCAATTAACTGAACTTCGGAGAGGAGAAAATTCGAGCCACAATCATAAGTAAAGTTCAAATATAATCAGATTGCACAGCTACACAAGAAAGAACTCTAGAAGTGAAGGATGGAAGACAATGATAGATGTAGAGAGAGTACATTGATGAGTCTTGTGTGTAATTTAACCCATGTTACATATAAGCAATACAAAACCCAGAGTTCTATACCCCAGGCAACAAGGCCATGAGGGCCCCGAGTCCCATGACCCTGAAACTACCATCCATTCTTTAAATTTGAATGGACAGGACCACCAGAAAAATCATATCATTGAAATATATAAAAAAGATGAAAAATAAGAAAGAAGAAGCAGATGTCCCTTTTGTTTCTTCAAAGCCAGCCAATTACATTAAAAAAGAAAAGCGAAAGGACAAGAGATGGAAAGAGAAAAGAAAGGTTGAAATGCAGAATGATGAATGTCGTTGGTTCAGTCAGGGTTGTTAGAGGCACATATGAGCAAAGAGAATCCAACTCTGCCCTGATCCTTCTGTACCCCCAAAGTCTTCTCCTCCAACCATAGCCTGCTGTCCGTGCCACTCCTGGTTCTGAACATGAACACAGCGCACCCTTTGGTGGGTTTGAAGAACCAATCATGAACATCCCACAACATATCCACCAGCAACCCATCGACGAATAATGCTTGGTTCCCTCTGAAATTCCACTTCAATCTCTTCACTTCAAATATTGTCTTCTTATCTATACACACACTCAACACATGACCCTTGCTCTTGAACCTAGACTTGGACCCATCATCCTCAGCAACACATGTTATCAATATGTCGTGAGCAACTCCGGTTTCGCAGAATTGTACCTTTGTGGAATAAACACAACTCCCAGAGAATCGCTCGCTCCGAGAAACCATCAACATATTTGCCCCCGCCGTACTTGCTTTGACTTCCTCCAACGATTCCTCATCCTTGTCTCCGAGACGTAGACCCAATTCCGAGTCCACCAAAACGATGACGTAGAACCCACTTACTGGCTCTGGTCCTGAGTCGTACTTAGCATTAGAGAGATCCCACAGGACCTGGATTTTGAAGTTGCAGAGTTGGAATGTTTCGTTGCCTTTGTTCTTCTGGAGTTGCCGAGAATTTGCATTGAATTCAGAGGGAGAGGTGGAGGTGGTGTTAGTGATGGTTATGCCCAAGCCTTGGCCTACGAGTTTCTTAGTCCAATTGAGTGTAATCAGAAGCTGTTTCTGCGAGGAGAGGTTGACTTTGTACATGCAGGTAATTGAATCCCTGACGGAAGGGCTTTCTTTTGGACGGAGGTAGGCCTGGTTGGAAGGCCCCGAACAGTATGAATCGGATATTCGAATGGCATGTTCGTTGTAACAAGATGTTATACTTCTCATTATGAAAAATTTGATTTCTCTCTCTCTCTCTCTCTCTCTCTTTCTGAATCAGAAATAAACCGACATGAAAAGGCCAAGACTGTTCGTGATATCAGCTTGAAAGTTGAAAGGCAGAGTAAAAAGGTCGGAGAATGGGTGGGATAAATGGGTTGATCTTGCTTGCCTAAGCCAGAAGTAAGAATGAGCTAGCACCGAGAGAGAGAGAGATTAATTGAAGGTGACAAGAAGACAGGGCCCTTCTTTCTGAGAATTTCCATGTGTGAATGTCCTTTCTGTCTGGCAGCGTACCTGTTAAGAGAAACATCAGTTTGAGACAAAATAAAAGGAAGAAAACGAAATCCATGTTGCTCTAATAAAATATAATTAAATCATTCATTAATGAAAATTCAAATACATGACTAAACTGAAACTACTCGAGCTTCCTCTGCCAGTTCACACAAGAAAAAGAAAAACTAATTAAGTCGCCTTAAATCTGGGTTTGACCCTATCTAAGTTGTGTTATAATAATATTGTCAGTTACTTGTGTGGATTAACTATAGTTTTCAACACAAAAAATAATAGATTATTTCATAGAAACTGATTAATGTATCAGAGTAGTGGGTTTGTGTAATAAGCAAGCTCTTGTAGTAGGGTGAAGGAGGGGGTTTGATGGATACCCAGGCTCAAAATTTATTGGGATGACCCAGACAGATATTTTATTGGGATAGCGAAGGTAACAGTGAACTGATCATGATGGAGGGATAAGAGTGATATTTGGACCCACGAATTAAAGCCAGGCTCAAAATTTACCTACTTCGACCAAAGACAACTATGCAATCCCTCTTTTATTATTGTTTATGTTTGTCATCACAAGGTTTTAAGTTACAAGAGCTGATCCATTTCCCTTCGTTAAAATAAGGACAAAAGAAACAGAGGTGGCATGGCCGGTTCCACCTTTTCAGATCCTGCGATTCATAATGCTTCTTTAAAGTGATTATTCAGTTACGTGGGAAGCACAAATCAAGTTGCCAAATAAGGAAGAGGATTTTAAAGGTCCAACTATAGTGATACTAATCAGCAATTTTATTGGTCGTCACTAAAAATAAAAAGTCACAAACTTTGCAGGTGCCGTTAGATTTATGAGTCTCAAATCAGTTCTCTGTGCGTATTAAATTGATTCTTTCTGTTACAAATTTCTTTAACACTACCTAGCTATATATCTCTTGATGAAAAAATGGTTAAAACTTTGTGTTTAATGCCCTTAAAAAAAAAAGAAAAAGAAAACTAGAATGAAAGGATATATTTACTTTTACCAGTTAATCTTCTATACTCCTATCAGTCACTATAGTGCTCTAAAAAGCTTCAAAATTCTCTATCAACATGCCATGGAATGTAGCTGAAAATTGATTTGATTTGATGTGATTTGATTCAAAGTAATTGCCCAAATTGATATATTCTTTCCACAAGTTGTCTGGATAACGTAGGCTTTTGTTATCAATAAAGAGTGGTGGGTTGGGCTCCGGACAGCAGCATACAGAAAGAGAGACAAAGCTCATTTAAAGGGTATATAGCTAACGGATAACTGGTTAAGCTAGCCAATCACATAATTCATAGGAAGAATTTGAACTGTGGACATTATAATATTGTCACTTACGTTTGGTGGAAGCGAATCATTGAGACATCCAATCAAAACGCCAATGCCATTATACTTGCTTTGCTTGTTGAGTTAACCAGTAGCAGCAAGAATGATCCAAACTACCACTTGCCACGTTCTACACTGAACCTTGTTACTACTTCCAATTGTATCAGTCGTACCCTTCTTCACAGTACATAGAATTGGAAGCTAATGTTTCAGAGTCTAGTTTTGCAGTTGAAAAGGCTGATACATTTTATTAAGAAAGCGTATTGGAGGCTGAGCAACCCCACACAAATTAGCTCGTTGGAATCGTGGGACCAATGTCATATAAAGAAGGGAAAGTCACCCGTTGAACTTGTCTCAAACAGAGAAAGCTGGAGTATTATAATTGATTAGATTAAAAGAATCAAAACCCTTCTTTCTAATCGTTGTCATTATTCGTTATCTTTCTCTACAGAATTCGCAAATATATAATAGGATTGTGGATGCATCGTGATGGTATTATCATAAAGTTATTAATAATAATAATTAAAAAAAACATTGCGTAATTGAAAAAATCAAAAGAATATTCGTTTCTTATCATAACAGTCGCTTCTTGCGGTTACAGGAAGCAGGGAGTTACATTTATTCTTTACAGAAGGTCTAGGTTTTATATTGCTTCAAAGGATGATATACTTAGATATATGATATATCCCAAATACGAGCACGAAAGATTCCAGCAACCTGCTCAACATGTAGGCATCCATGTTTCAATTTCTCAATGCCACAACTCACCATCCTTTGCATAAAGTCGAATACTTTAATATCCCCACAGAAAAGTATACAAAATTTATTTATAGGAAAATGATGGCTAACTCTTATATGTCTCCGAATTAAATAAAAAGAAATAATTAAACTGTGAAAGTTACTAATAATTTTTTAAAAAATATTAAAATAGTCTTAAAAATATTTAAACCATAGATTTTGGGTCTTGTAATCTGATTGGGGCCGATTTGGAACCAGAAATCAACATGTTTTGGTATTGTTTTTGTAATTTTTTTAATTTATTAATATTTTTAGTATATATTATTTTTCTTAGGTTTATGAAAATTGTTTATCACTGCCGTATAAATAAGTGCGCGTCTTCTTTTGTAAAAATTAATGAATGATATCATAATAAACTTTTTAAAATTTTAAATTCAATTTTCCATATTCAAAACTTAATTTATTTTCAGGCTTATAAAAGTCTGAATAGAACCATTTTTTTAAAAGAAAAAAATTATAAACGTTTTTCAGTCACGGTGTGATTCTTGGAAAGCACTAGCAGGATGGTGACGATGCGCGCCCCTCGCTGATCATGCCTCATGTTGAGGCCGGAAGCCAAAACGAGGGCTTCGGTCGTCGTTATAGTTAGGGGCCCAACCTTAAAACGGCCCAAGTTCTTTAATCTTCGTGGTGTTTTTGTTTTCCATTTGTCTATTCTCAATTGAAGAAATGCCCACAAATATTTTGAAATGCATTTTTCTTTCTTTCGGTTACATTTTAAAATTGTATCAAAAGCAACTAGATAGAAACAAGTTCTAGATAGAAACAAGTTTTAAAATAGAACTTGAAATTAAATTATCAAAAGTACATTGATATAGACATCTCATCTAGGTCTAATTATGGGCCAGACTCATTTAAAACAAGATGGACTTTAGTATAAAAAAAGAGAGTGGAGCTTATTTCTAAATTGGACTTTTTTATTTCAATTTTTTTTATGAGATATCAAGTAAAATTTTTCCATGATAATTAAATTTATTTGCAACTAAGTATTTAAGATAACCAATGAATTTTTTTTTGATAAAAAAGATAAACTGTATATTAATAATTAGTATTGCTTGTATGATTATATATATAAAAAATTATAAATACAAATTGATTGTTGTGGATTTTTCTACTGGGTTGAATTTCTCATGTTTCCAGATGGGGACTGAAAGCAGTACTACAAAGAGAGAAATTTTCCATGATTTGAAGAGAAGACCCATCTCGCTCTCAGTATGGGATACCATGTACCCGCACCTGGTGAATCACTCACTGTGTGTGCAACTTGAAATTTACCAGCAACAAAGACAAGTCATACACTGTTAAGCAAGAAACGCAATTTGAGCTGGGTTCCTCTTTGCTTATTGATTCATTTATCTTTCTTTATAGCAGATTCAGTAAACAAAAATCAAAAGCGATGTTACTGCGTAAGTGGTTGTGAGTTATACAGGCTAAAAAGAGGGTAACATACGCCGTCAAATCAATCCATGCATGGTCAGCTCTCCCAGCCCCACCCACCGCAAAGCAAAGATTATATGGGGCCCCCCCACCACTCACGGCCTACCTGCTTACTTAGTTCATATTCATTGGGAGCCATAGTTCAACCCCTATTGTTTGTGCTTGCGTCACCCCTTGCGTCATTCCAAATTCCATTATTGGCTGTTGCTCATCTCTATGCACCTAAAACTTGCGGAATCCAGATTCTTATACGGGCCGGGTAATACCCCACCCTCCTGCTCCGCTATCCCTTTGTTCTTTCTCAATCTCAGTACGTAAGTTGCTACCCCAATCATCCCTACAATAAGAACGACCCCACCCACCATGCCCCCCACCAGTCCTGCACCCACACGATTCCTTCCCCCTGCACCTTTCCTCACCTTAAAATAACCCACTTTGGACTCATCCCCTGTCCCCAACATCGTCTGGATCGGATACTCCACCCTGTAACAATACCCCGTTGCATTGTAGTACAACGCTCCCCAACACTTGCAATCCTTCTCGCACCAATCCTCGCACTCCCCCACCGACGACGCCGTTTCCTGCTTCATTAGCTCTTTGTGCGCCGCCTCTACCCCTCTCCTCCTCAGAACCCAGTACTTGTCTTTTGCTATCCCTTCCCCGCATAAGTCTCCATAACCTTCCTCCATACACCCGCCCGATGATGAGTAGCTCGTCCTGTTATCCAAACATGAGCATCCCGACACACCAGGGGTGCACAAACCGTACGAACCGCAAGGATTTGGCAGCTCGCAGATATCATCGATGGCCTGGTAGTTCAACATCCATTTCGATCCATCCCAGTAATACCCTTTCAAATTCCCGTCCGGTTCCATGCGTACCAGTAGTAAGGAAGAGTAAGGGCGTTGAAAGCTGTTGAACTTCTGCATGTCCACTGGTTTTGTGCCTGTCTGGTACATGGCGAGATAGCCGTCGGGGTTGACTTGGGCGTAAATGGGTCCCTTCCCTTCCACTATTTCAGCCTTAGCTTCCAATGCAGTGTGCTTCCAATACAACTGCTCCGATTCTCCTCCGTACTTGGCATATAGACCCATGAAGTCGCTCCCCATCCGTAGCGAATAGAGGCCGTTGGACGAGATCAATGCCATGTCAGCTGTGAAATTTTGATCCTGGACGAGGGTATTTGTAGGGAAGTCAAAACTTTGCCAGATTACCGAGGTAGACTCTCCATCCTTCTGAACTTGCAAGTTGGAGGTGTTGAGAATCACGACGCGGTCACCACTTGTGGCAGTTGACCACAAAAAGTCGGTTTTAGGATCCGAAATGACGAGACTGCCATTGAAGAAGAGTTGAGTGTTTTGGGACCAGGAAGCCAAGCGAGTGGGGTTGGCAAGCCAGAGAGGCTCGGAGGAAGGGACGTGAAGGACAGCGAGGGCGAGCTGGTTACGGTTTAGACGGAGGAAACCCAGGGAGAAGTTGCCGAATTGATCGCTGAGAATTGGTTGAAAGGATGTCACTGAAGAGAGTGGAATTGCAGAGAAGCCTTTGAGAAGCTCTTGGCTGGAGGTGGCTGCAAGACATGGCCGCGTTGTTTCCAAGGAGAGAAGAAGAAGAAGGAGGATCAGTGCAAATTGGAGCTGAGTCGTGACCATGTTGATGTAGAAAACAGATATGAAGCAAGTTGAGAGTGATGTTTTGGAGATTTATAAGGCAAAGCCAGCGGCCGGAACAAGTACGGTGTCATAATAATTGCCGACTCTATTGTTAGCTTATAGCAAAATTATGTGGGAATATATCAAATCTTAATTTAATGTGTCGATTAAAGATTTAAAAGATTAAGTCTGATGTACGAAATCAAAAGAAGCATGTGGATCAGGGGCCAACCTTTTTGATTTTAAGGTCGTCTAAGAGTTATTTTGTGAAGTCTCGGCTGATTATGGAGATGAAAAATCAAAATTATATGCTGATAACCTTTTTATTTTATTTTAAAAATCAAACTCTCCCCGATTTAAGCTGCAATTTGACGCTCAATAAATATTGAATGATTGGGATTTATTTATTTTTCCTAACCTTTGATGACCGGGATTTGAAAACAACTAAAACCTAAACAAATTAACCAGTTTTGGAACTATATAATATTTAAATGTATATATATCACTATCGGTTGCTGTTCAAAAGGTTCACATGGTTTCTCAATTGTTTATTGTGATGATAAATAATTGCTATTAGTGGGTAGTTAAAAAGATTAAAGAGAAATGAATGGATCAGTGGGTTTTGGGGTTGACCTTATATCACAGCAGATGAACTAACTTATTCAGACGGTGGGAACTCGTAGAATTTAATGTTGGTTGGGGTTTGGTTCATTAGATAGCTAGCTTTGCTCTTTTACAGTTCTTAGAGAATATGGAGCCAGACAACATGTAAGTCAAATATTAATAATAATTTGTGCATCCCGAACTAAAAGTCTAAGTTTTAACAACCAGACGACACCGTTAACATTTGGGCATTGCATGTGGTGTTCGATCTCTCTCTGTCTGCACTGCACGTGCTTTAGATTATATATTCCAAAATAATGATCTTTGATCGGATTGGGAACTTTGTGCCTTTTTTCCAATGTAGTCACTGATTGCCTGTTAGGACGAAAAGGTTGACGATTGACATGCCTTAATTAGAAGTCAAAAATATATAATATCATATATACAATTACCGACTAATCTTGAAGAAATCAGAGTCAAAACACTTGTGAAATAAGTGGAGTGTTCAAAGATTAAAGCCTCCCATTAATTTCTAAGAAGATTGAAGGGTTAATACGAAAAGGCGAAGTAATGGAATGCCAAACAATATTGTAATATATAAGCAGATAGAAAATATTTTTCGGCATGTCAATGACTCACTCTGTAACCTTCATTAATGTGAAAGTCCAATTGCCCATATATACATGGGTGCATGTCTTTTAAACTTATATGGTATTATGACGCGACTTTTCTTGTCACTTTACTTCAAAATTGACTTTCCCAGTTCAGAAACATATTATTTTACTTCAAAGTATGACCATTCCTTCATGTGAAAGTGCGCATGCACGGTCACGTGCCAACTTAGCTCCCAAAAATGCCTAATTTGACGAGCAGAGAGCTGAAGCCCATCGTGGGTATATGAAGTCCCGTAGTGCATACAACATTGAAATCTGAAAACAAGTGAGTTAGAATATTTCTAAATAGAGACAGAGAAGCAAGCATAATCCCGAGCCATGATGTCTGATATATATACATAAATACTTAACGAGAAAAAGGACTTGACGGAGAAAGTTATAATTGCAGATAGATCCAAGTTGTATTAAGGGGTAGTTCAGACAAGAAACAGCCATGGAATCCCGGCATTGCTGCTTCCTTAGCCTCAGGTGTTGTTGTTTTCATTCTGCCTGCTGGATGTTCAAATTATAATATATTTAAAAAAATATTATGTTTTTCTCTTAAAATAAAAGATAAATAAAATATAAGTTATATAAGTATTTTTATCAAAATACTCTTATATAAATTTTTATTACACATATAAATATCATAATTATTAAATGTCTATTTTCCCTATATAAAATAATCATTTTAAAAATTTTGCAATATATTGAATTTACGATTTTTAACATAAAATATAGAACATTTAAGAGAAATCAATGAATTGACTTCCAGAGAAATTCATGTAAATATTTATTATAAAAAGAAGTGTAATTAATGTGGAAGTAATGTACTTTATAAAAAACTATCACTAATCTTCTTTACCTTTTTTCTTTTTTGGAAAATTGCGAGAAAAAAAAATTCCGTGAATGTTTGGGTCATGAACACTCGCGAATGATATCCCATTGCAGCCTCCGCGGTTAGACGCCCGGAGTCTCCAGACTACACCCATTAGGTTCCTTTTTGGACGTATTATTTTGAAGGGTCTCAGGGTCTTCCAATCATACCTACAAATGCACATTTAATGTCATATTGACATTGGCGTCGAACGACTCTTACCTTTGAGTTGCCGTTAGTGGGACCGGTTGAGTGAGCGCCGGCATACTGGACCTCACTTTGGCATTGAGCTGCTTGTTCGTGAGCGACTTCATTTTCGTATTCGCCAAACTCCAACGGAACAATCCGGCAAAGCTGTCATCAACGTCAGACCTGCTCGCCACTGCCTCACGGCGGAGCTGGAATACTCGGCGTCCAGTTCTGCCGGCTCTTGCATTGGTTTTTCCGGCGAGCTCTGTGTAACCGCAAGGGTCTCTGCTTTAGCCAACTGTTGGAGCTGACCGGAGCATCCTGTGGCCTTCTGTTGAATCTTCTCCGGTGATGGTTGAATTCTTGGTGAGGAAGAGTTGGTTCGGGTCACTGTGTTTCTGGTTCCTTGTTTGCTTGAGATAGCTGGTTCCAGTGGCTTGCTCTGTTTCTCTTGATGTGCTTTGGTTTGTTTTCCCTTGTTTAATAGATAGCTGTGTTCTTCGGCATCCTCTAGGGAGGTATCTGCCTCTAATTTTTGCTCATTTTATTTATTTATTTATTTTTTGCTTGCTTGGTTATTATTCATCTAGATTTTCTCTTAAAGGAAACGTTGAAGGTTACATTTAGTTTGTGATTTGTAGGAGCATTCATAGTAAACCTTATTACTGTTTTGAGTTAAACTTTGATTTGTATGGACTTGTTGGAGGGTACTCCAACGATTGAAGATTGAAGAGCAGGACTTTAGCAAGAAATAACAAAAAAACAAAGATAACAGAGACTATGTGTAAAGAGTTAGATGATGTACTTAATGTTGTTCACATGATAGATATAGATAATGAAGGACCCTTATTAAAGTAGAGATGGAAGGAGAATATAAGAAGGAGATTGATGAACTTACGACCCGTTTGATTGCTAGAATGAAGGCGAGAGAATGGAAGATACTCTCATTCATTCCCATGTTTGATTGACAGATTATTTTCTTTTTCTCATTTCTTATAAAACCTGCTCTCTTTCATATAATGAAAAGTTTTTTCTCTAGTTAAAGCTATGGAATGTGATTAGTCTCTTAAGAATGAAAATATGCTTGACAAAAGTACCTCCACTTATAATAATTTTTGGACAAAAATACTTATATGATACATCAAAACCCTAATTTATTATTATTTATTATATATTTAATTATTAATTAAATATATATTGATATATAATTATATTATTAATTAATAATTTGAAGAGATGTCTGCATTTTTCTTTTGTTTTATGATAAGGGATAATATAGTAAAATATGTACACTGCCTCATTGATTCTCATGTGTAATCTACTAACAAAATGAAGTAAAAGGAAGTATGCCCATTCTCATTCCTTCTTAATCAAATAACATTTTAATATTCTCATTCTCACTCCTACTCATTCCCATTGTATCAATTCTAACAACCAAACGGGCCCCTAATCTTCCAAGGAAATCCACGTACAATGATATGGTGATGAACAAAGATGGAAACGATGATATGTCCCTAGAGGAGATTGTCTAGATGCTGACAGAGGATTAAGTTGTAGAGGAAATAAATTCTTTCAAAGAATTTGCTTAACCTTTTGATTTGAATCTTGTGGTGAGGGTTACTCTGGAGGAGTACGAACAATGGTGTCACCCATGGAAGCTATCTTTGTATATCAAGCTTTAGGGAAAGAAAGTTAGTTTCAAAACCATGGAATCTTAGGTTCAGAGAAGATGGACTCGAAATGGAGTAGTTAAAGTTATGGATTTAACAGAAGATTTTTTTCTTGCTCATTTTGTTGAGAAAACGGACTATAATTATGCTCTATATGAGGGTCCATGGCTTATAGTTGACCACTATCTTATGGTATAACGTTGGATACCTTTATTTCAACCTTCCTAAATGAAAATAAAAAAGATAGCAGTTTGGGTTCATTTTTTTAGGTTATCAATAGAATTATGTAATAAAGAGTTCCTTTGGAGGGTAGGTTTAAAATTGGGTATTATGTTGAAAATTGATGAACTGACCTCTATCTAATATAGGGATAAATATGCACGCTTGTGCGTGGAGATCAATCTTAACAAACAATTGGTTCCCATTATTATTACGCTTGGTAAGGCCTACTTAGTGGAATATGAAGGTTTGCATCTAATTTGTTTTACTTGTGGTACTTACAGTCATAAGGAGGAGAATTGCCTCATAACTAAACCAAACTAGACACTTGGACAACCTTGAAAGGTGGGTTATAGTGTATCCCTATAGGTGTGGACTGTGTAATAAAAACTATTGTTACCTCGGATCAAGGGCGAAATCCCTTAAAAAACAATGATATAAACTATGCGATATGTAAAATAACGTTGGAGGAAGAGCATAATTCCCTTTCAAATAATCATTTTGGACCTTGGATGTCAGTTAAGCGACCCTAAACCAATAAGGTGAACCCTAGTTTTAATAATTTGCCTTATTCTTTGTTGAAGCATGATTCTGAGGTTGATATGTCTAATAAGGAAGAAGAGATTGTTTTTGACATGAGGGTTATTAATGATTTAGAAACTAGTGAAAATATTCCAAAGAAAGATATTGCCAATAGAACAATGGCTAGACATCAACAATGAATCACTTAACAAGTAGAGTCGAAATCGTCTCTTGGCCTGAAAACCCATAATAGGCAGTCAGCTGGTACAAGTAAGCATATGACAAACCCCCAAAAGCAAAACCATGTAAAGAATCTCCTTGTCTAAGCTTTCAAGGAGCTAGCTCATAAAAAGAAAGGAGTAGTTATTTACTAGGGTAATCCCATGAGGGAAAGTGTTTATTGGTAGGATAAAATTAGTCAGAAGGATGTTCAAGATCTAGGTAAGAAAACTCTGGAGATTACTCAAAGATGACAAACTCTTTCAAGAAATAAATCTAGTGCTTCTAATCCCCTAGAACCTGGTTCAAATTTTGAGAGAATAATGGAAATAATTGAAGAAGATGTCTGGGGAATGGTGATGGAGATTGATAACACTGTTAAAGCCCAAGCTGATTCTATTTCAGATGGTTTAGAGCATGCCTATTCTTCTAAGCAAGATTAGCACTTGATATGCTTCATTTATTTCTATCTGATTTTCCAAATGAATATTTTAATTTGGAATTGTATAGGTGTTTCAGGAAAAGGTTTCACTACTATGATTAGTGATTTGATGAATAGATATCGTGTTAATTTTTAATGTTTGTTGGAGACACAAGTGAGTTGAGAGAAAGCCAAGAAGATTGTTAAAAAATTAAATTTGATGGTTACCATATTCAAGATGGTGTAGGCTTTTCAGGTGGTATTTGGTGTTTGTGGAAACTCAATTGCTAGTAGATGCAAGTTCTTCATTCTCATCATTAATTTGTCCATATGGAAGTTGCCGTCGAGAATGCTAGTTGTGGTTTCTTATTGTTGTTTATGGTAGTCCCCAGCCTGCATCTCGAAGGGATCTTTGGGTTGGCCTTTAGGAGATCTCTAGCCAAACTACAGGTTCCTAGTATGTAGGAGGTGATCTTAATTCTGTTTTATCGATTGATGATACCAGTGTCTTTCTTAATATGTCATGTGACTCTATCAATTTTCGGGATACTCTACTTGATTGTGGTCTTCATGACATTAATTTCCAAGGACAACATTTTTACCTGGCAACAAAATAATATAAAAAGAAGACATGATCGTTTTGTTGCTAATAGCCTTTGGTCTATTTTCTTTGACAATGTCATGGTTAAGCACCTCTCTAAGCTCAAGTCTGATCAAATTTCGATCCTTCTTGATTTTGAGGGCAATGATTTAACTAATAATGCTGGAAAACCTTTTTGATTTCTAGCTTCTTGGCTGGCTCATAATAATTTTCAAGACTTTTTACAAAGGTCATGGTTTAAAAATGGGGACCTTGAATCACATATTATTTCTTTCATTAAAGTGGCTAAAGATTGAGATAAAAATGTCATTGGTAATATAATCAAGAAAAAGAATCAAATCCTGTTGAGACTCGAAGGTATAAGTCGTTCTCTGAAGTTTCAAACTAATGTTTACTTGGAGAAACTTTGAAGTCAGTTATGGAAGGTGTATGAGGTTTTAGCCACCAAAGAGGAAATTTATTGGAAAAAACTTTCCAAATGTAAATGGCTTTCCTATGGGGATCATAACATTACATATTTTCATGGTATGACTTTTGCTTGGAAAAAGAAGAAAAGAATTATTATGTTAAAAGATGAAAATGGGTTATAGGTTGAAGGCCAATGTAATTGGGATCATGTAAAGGACTTTATAATTGATTGGGTGACCAAGGTATTCTCCGAGCCAGTTATTATTCAATCTATGAATCACACCTTCATTTCTCTTATCCTAAAAGTTCATAACCCTAAGATGATGAATCATTATAGACCTATTGGGTTGTGTAATGTGGTGTACAAATTGATCACTAAAATTCTTGCCACTAGAGTTAAAGAGGTTATGCCTAAAATTATTGGCCAAAATCAGGTAGTTTTATTCCAGGGAAACAAAGCGCTGATAATATTATTATTGCTTAAGAAATTATTCATAGGTCATGTTGGTTCATAGCCCTTAAAGTGGACATTGAGAAAGCTTATGATAGGCTTTTTTGGGATTTTATAAAGGAGACCTTAAATGATATTGACTTTTGTTGATATTATTTGGTAGAGTATAACATCTGTTGACATACAACTGCTTTGGAATGATTATGCTACTGACCCTTTCATACCCTCAAGGGGGATCTGTCAAGGGGACCCTATTTCTCTTTATCTATATGTCCTTTATATCGAGAGACTTTCTCATTCTATCTCTTTAGATGTTGAGCAGAAATGTTGGGGTTCCATTATTTTGAATAGAAGGGGACCTACCTTTTCTCTCCCTTTTTTCGCTAATGATATTATTTTGTTCAATACGGTCTCTTCTCAACAAGCACATATTATTAAGGAAACCTTGGAGGCTTTTTGTAGAAGCTCGGGTCATAAGGTTAACAACTTAAAATCTAGCACTTATTTCTCTGCTAATTTCTTGTAGGATAAAAGACATAGAGATTAGTTAGGTTATAAGTGTGAATATAACTGATAATATGATAAAGTATTTAGTGTTCCCTTGGTTCATGATAAATATTCATTCAGAGATTTTTAGTACCTCATTGATAAAATGATGAATCATTTTATTAGCTGGAAAGCTAATACTCTTTCCTTGCTAAGTGAATCACTTTGGCTTAGTCAGCTCTTGCTTCCATTCCTATTTATGTAATGCAAACTAGTAAAATCTCTTTTTAGGTGTGTGATTGCATGGATTAAATTTGAGGGGATTTTATTTGGAATGATTCTGCTGATAAAAAAAAATTTCATTTGATCAACTAGGATAATATTTGAAAACCCAAGTTTGGTGGTTTGGGATTCTAAAAAGCGCATGATTTCAACCGAACTTTTATTATGAAGCAAGAGTGGAATCTTATTCATAAGAAAGAGGATTTATGGGTAAAGGTGATATGTAGTAAATATAGTTGTTCTGAAACTATTATTCCAATTGTTCGTCAGCGTAATGTTACTTTTAATTTGTGGTAGGTTATTATTTAGATCTGGGCACCATTTTATAGGAATCTTATTTGGCATTTGGGAAATGGTAAATTAATCCATGTTTGGACTGACCATTAGGTGCCAGATGTGCAATGGCTTAAAGATGTTGCGATAATAGATATCGATGATAGTATTCAGGATGAGCTTATGGCAGATTATGTCTTTGTTAACGGAGATTGGAATGTTATTAAGCTTCAACATGTCCTTCTTGCTGATTGTGTGGACATTATCATTCCTTTAAAAGTCTTCCCCTTAGTTAAAGATGTGGACTCGGTAGCCTGGCTTCTTAATTCTTCTGGTATGTTTTCTTGTAAATTTGCTTTTGTTTCTTGTTTTGGTACTGACTAGAATTTTTAGAATGATCTCTTTGATAATATTTGAAAGCTAGGTGTTCCTCAGCATATCTGAGCTTTCATGTGGTTTGTTGTTAATGAAACTCTTATCACAAATAGTACTTAACATCGTCGATCTTTGGTTGCATCTCCTAGTTGTTCGCTTTGTGACTCTTATAATGAAACAGTGCTCTATGTTATTCGTGATTATAATATCGTTAGTTTAGTGTGGAAGAGCGTTGTGCCTAGCTCCCATCATGTGATTTTTTTCCAATGAGACCTCATCCAGTGGTTGAATTTAAACCTGAATAAGGGAGCTTGTTTCTTTAATAGGGTGAGTCGGCTCCACACCTTTCTGACTATTTATACTGAAATTTGGTACATGAGGAATAAAAGAATCTTTGAAGGAGTTAACATTGAGCCTACCAGTTTCTTGAAGTATATAGCTGCTTTGGTTCTTAATTATTATCGTCTCTTTTCTCTTTTCCAACAAACTAAACAGACCATCAAGGAATTCTCTACTCAGCACATTCATTGGATTCCTCTTCCTATTCACGTCATTAAGCTTAATAGTGATGGCTTTGTTTCTGATCAAAGATATGCAACTTGTGATGGTCTGCTAAGGGACAACATGGGAACTTTTATAAAGGGATTTAGTGTTAAGCTTTCAAATTGCATGATCACTAATGCTAAACTTTGGAGCCTTCTTTATGACTTAAAAATTTGTTTCGAAGTTGGCTATAGATTTATTCTTGTGGAACTTGATTATCTGATAGAGGTTCGAATGATCCATAATCTACAAGAAATTTTACATGAAAGTTTTAACTTGGTTTGTATTATAAGGTATTGGTTAAATTTGAACTAGTCTGTCTAAATTTCTCATATTTTTCGAGATGCTAACTTTGCTTTTAATACTTTTGCCATGCACGGTTTTAGTCAATCTTTTTCCTTCAAATGTTTTGATACTATTCTTAATTTTACTTTTCTAATTATTGTTGTTGATTTACAGAGTATTTATTACCTTAAATTTGTTACTTCCTAATTTAATTTTGTTAGGCGTTCACCGCATTGTTTATATAAAAAATGTCATATTGACCAAAAGCAAAAATTATGCGTCATCTGACACATAACATGCACGCGAAATTTTCTGGCTAATCTGCCAAACAGCGTATAAGTTGTTTTTGTTAAGATATTGGAGAAATCAAATGACATATGGTTCGTCCGTTGTCTGCATCATTGCCTAGATCGTTGGTGGGCCTGACTTGGATTTCACGGTCTTTTAGACAGAAAGTTGAAAAGAAATTTATTGTTTTTTTTCTTCTGTTTAGGGTTATTAGAATATCATAACTACGCCAAGTGGAAATGAAGAAAAACAAATTTTTAATATTGATAAACAATAAGTATTATAGTTTAATGTATCTATATAATTAATAGGGAGACGACGTGTGATTTATAGATAGAAATAAATCAAAATAGGATAGAATGTATCTGAGAAATTTAAAATTAAAAAAATTACCATTGGACATCAAAGCACAAAAGTGTATCGAAATGAAGAATATACAATCTATATATGTTTAAATTTTAACTTGCCAACGCCAAATTTCATATTCATCTTTGCGAATTATAAAATCTTGAGTGCCCAATCGATTTATGATTAAATGGTGGGTATATTTGTCTGGTCTCTTCCTCTTTATGCAGTTTATGTTGAGTTTCCCATGGTCTTATCGTTATGGGTTAGGCTCTAGTGCACTTAAGAATATTGATTTCTCACGTCTTGTATTATTGCGGCGTTTTTCAGTTCTAATCAATGAAAAAAAAATCTGTTTTCATGCTAGACTGACGTAATTAACAAATTAATTATTACATGTTATTATTAAATATATAGTATAATTTATTAAATTAGAAATATCAGTGGGCAGTCCACAGTAAGAACTTCGATGATGACTGAACATCTACTACATGCACAATGGATGGCTCATGCGTGATCTTTTTCCTTTTGGAACACTCAAGAGTTCTCATTGAAGTACCAAGAAAAAGGATAAGAGCATATTTATGTAAGTTTTTTCATATTGACTATCCTCACTTTAATTGGTTTTTGTTTCGTAGCACCTTATTGGACCACCATGAAAATGACAATCCCTCTTTTCTCTGTCTTCTTCCTCAGAGAAACGCTTCTCTCTGCATGAGATGATGCCATGTTTCCTGTTGTATTGACCAAAGGAGACGTTAAATTGGGTAGGCCCCGCGGGAACTTTAACTGCTATTGTTGATCAGGGTCTGCTCGTGACTCTCAAGTTTTGCTATTATATTTATTCCCTTTCTTCCACCTTCTTAGACTCATACTTTGCTACTTTCTATCACTTTCTCTCTGCCTGAAAGAGCCAATGAAGCAACAACATATTCATGTGTTCTTCGGCGTACTTTTCTCTCTTCTCCTTCTCTCTTATTTCTCAGCATCTGCTCGTCTTGTTCTACCAAAACAAGGTAACTGTAAAACATAATGTTTGTTTTCTCGGTATTTGTTGTTTCGCTCCCTCTCGTTGCCTGCTATTTTCTATGCTTGAACTTGATACAGATGAAAAGGAAGTGAAGGCCACCGACACCGCTCATGCTCGTTCATCCACTGAGTTCAATTACGTCATCGAAGTAAGAAAAACTCTTTCTTTCTGTCTCTCTCATTACCCGAGGAAGGAAAGCAGCAAAAAGAAAAGTTACCATCTTTACCCGAATTAGTTTATTTGGGCTAGCTTTTATTATTCTAATTGAATGCAATTTGATGCAGCTAATGGGTTCAGAAGAGTGTGAAGAGAAGGATGAAGAGTGCCGTAAGAGAAGGATGATTGCGGAGGCCCACCTGGACTACATTTACACCCAGAACCATAAACCCGAACCTTAGTTCCAATTCACAGCTTCTATAAATAAGAGTCCCCATGAGTTTGAAATATCGAAGTAGCTGTTTCCATGATCTGTCAGTTTCCAAGCTTCGGATTGCTGGGAACAATAACTTAGAGTGGTTTCCGGCAGACAAATCATTGTCTCTAACTAGATACCAAGTCATTCCATAGTGCGATTACTGCGGTTTTAATCAGGAGCTCTATGACACAGAGCAGACATGTTAAATTTCACAAAGAAGTAACCGATTTTAGCATAAGCTCAGAACTAAATAAAACTAGATTTTATAACACTGAAACTTGATATCTTGTGAAACCAAAGTCTGATAGATTAATTGGAATAATTAATTCTTAACAAAATAAAAGACAACTTTGCATCGCAGTGACCGCACAAGTATGATTATTCTAAATGAAACTACATAAGAAGAAGGAATAATATTTGAAGAATAGCAATCCGTCCAATGCTCTCTTTTCGTAGTCGTTTGGTTCTCTACTCTGGAGAATCACAGAACTAGTCTCGTAATTCACAGGACCAAACAGGAGATAAGGATAGAGAACATAAATAATGAAGGATTTTTTTTTTTGGGGTGAAAATCGGGGCTATAGTGAAGGGATTTATTTAATCCCGCTAAATCTACATGTGAAAGAATGACGACAAAACGAGTGGCATTGAGGTTCTCAAGATCATAATACGAACTACGAAGTTTAACATCAATTTTTTTTTTTTTCCCAAATGGAACGGTTCTAAAATGTGGTACGCCTTCAAGCGAAGATACGGCAGATTGCCCCCAAAGTCTTAAAAATGTAAAAGGAAACATAAAAAGCAGCCAAATTTAAGCATAAAGGATGCTCTCATCTAAAAGATGCTTCCACTCGTTAGAGGCCAAGCGCAATTTTCCTCCCAAAAAAAAAAATGCATGCATAACTGTATACATTGAACAAAGGCGCACAGAGATCCAAAGTAGAAAATGTACTTCAGAGCAGCCGATTTTACAATCAACAATCTCACCGCGTAGTAAGAAAAATCACCACGATCCAATTAACCATGACCAACTATTTCAGGCTAAGTAACAAGTACTGCTATTATTCTATTCCAGCACATTATCAACGCCCCGGTCCCCCCTTTAGCCCCTAAAAGTAAGCGAGCGAGAGACAGAAAACAGAAAAGGCAAAAGGAAATAAGAGGCAGGGAGCAGCGTTGTCGCTAGAGCAATACAAAGAACGCCATCTGGCATTTGTGATAAACGTGGCCGTAAGTGCTCTGGCTTGTATTAGCACCAGCTGCTAAAGTGCAAATCCACCACGCCATAGTAAAATAAAGGAACACAACCATGTCAATGAGCAAGTGCGCTGCAAAACTTTCTGCCATTTATATATAGAATACTATGGATTTTTTTCCCCTGGACTACAAGACAAAAAAGGAAAAAGCACAAAATTTGTTTGACGGCTCTAAAAGCCAGTTAGAGGTAGTCATTAATCAATGTGGCATGAAAGGGCCATGAAAATCAAGTAAATGCAAAGTAAACCTGAGTACCCTTTGAAACCTTACGACATAACACCTGTTGCTCAGATGATCTAAATGAAAGCGTCAATCCTGTTCCTGCCAAAATACAAACAGGTTGAACAAGTTACCTTAAAGGCAACAAAACATAGCATTCAATAAATTTTTATTTCCTACTATAAGTCAAGACAAACGTTATGGTAATAAACAGGATAATAATTTCCAAATTCCAATATTCATCTTCTAACCTAAAACAAATCAGCTCCTAGCGCAAACAATATTTTAGGCACAACCAGTAATGGTGGGACAGAGCTTAGCACCTCAACATCGAACTTAAAAAGATGACCGTTCTATCCACTAACATCAGAAAATATGTTTTACCTTTGTAGTGGCATTGGATATGGAGCTCTCTGATAAGCACCTTGCATGAACTATGGGACCCCTTGCAGTATTGACATTAATACACATCTCACCATCACTATCCGATAAAGACATGTAGACAGCCCCTTTGAACATCCACTCATCCCTTTCTAGGCAGTAAACATCTTCAAATAGCTCACCACACAACACGCACAAGCACTGGTCTTCGTCTGATGGAATCATAATATTCACTTCACCATTGTCTGATTTATTGCTATGTGAATCTACAGAATCAATATACTCACACTCACATGAAACTTCATCCTTGCCAACAATCCAGTCAGTTGACCTTAAATACCATCTTCTCGAGGCCTTCATTACATCCTTTTTTACTCTTTCTCTTGTAGCATGCCACTCTGAGTGTCTATTAAACTGTTCTTGATGTTTAAGCCTAAGGCCACAAATGCTGCAATGATGTGGAAAATCATCCAATAGTTCTCTGATCACAGGTATATGCAATTCTCGGATTACATTGGGCTTAAACTCAAAGCCAATAATATTTTTTATTTCTGTGGTTTTTGCATGTTGATCATCTCTGGTAGATGGTACAGGGACAGCTGCAGCACCAGAAACTGAAGCAACTGGCAAAGTGCTATTGGTGGTAATGCTTTGGCTTTCATCTTCTGATCGGATCAGCACCCCAGCTGGCACCTTAGCCGGTGAATCTGTTTTTGCCGAAATCAAACCCTTTGCAACTAATGAACTTAAAAGGTTTGAAACTGGATTAGGTTTATTATTGGTGGCATTCTCAGTATTGGCTGAGGCACTACTCACAGGAGAGGAAGCTGGTGGCAGAGCAGGGACCCTTGGTGGAGTTTTAACCTTTCCTTCAGATGCTTTTGGCAGAGAAGATGAGTCATCATTGGGAGAAGGACCTAATGAAGATGGTGATGCAACCCCAGGCCCTGAAGAAATTGATGTGGTAGGAGAATATCCACTTGGCTGACAAGGCTGAACCCCCAATTTTGATGGCAGGTTCCTTCTATCCAAGAAACTTGCAATAGGCCGACTATTGGATAATGAATTGTTGGTGAAAATTCCACTCTTCATAACTGCAGCAAACAAATTACTTGTGGTTGACTGCTCTGAAGCTATAGATAATTTAGAGTGAGGTGTCTTTTCAGCCAAATCAGAGGCTTCAGTCTGAGAAGAACCAAGTTGATGCTGCTGTGATGCTGCATTATGATGTCTTGGCTGAAAAGTAGACCCAGAAGATGATGAACCTCGCAAGTCATTTTGCTGTGATCTTCGTGGGTTACCAAACTGAATGGTATGTGGAAGGACAGGCGAAGAATCTTGAATATCTTGGCTCTGTACAACTGAGAATTGAGACATTTTCGGAGTCTGTGAACAGTCTAGCTCAGCCAAATTTCGCAATTGATGAGGAGGATGACGCACATTAACTGGTTGTGATGGCGACTGTTGTCGCAGAGGTGATTGCATTGGAGACTCTGCTCCTACAGACTGAAACTGCTGTTGTCGCACCATTCCTACTGATCCTGTTGTTGCTTTTGACAGGAAAGGTTGATTTCCCATCTTGACAGCAGAAGAATTTGCACTGGTTGGTAACTTACCAAGAGCAGATGCAAAACCTTCTGAAGGACGTGGTTTACGATTCAGCTCATCAAATGAGTGCTGCTCCTGCAATTGCCATGATAATGATGGCCGATGACCCAAAGCAGGTAGCTGTTTCATTTCAGTGGATACTTCCCTATCTACAGGAAACGTGATTTGAAGGTGATCTTCAACTGCCTGCATGTAGAGAGGGATAATGTCAACTAAACCAGCCAAGATCTATAAAATATCATTCATCAATAGTATGTCACAGGGTAAATCCTGATGTAACAACATCAACAATCCAAATTGAAACAAAGCAGTTTGAATTAGTAAAGGCTAGCCTATTTCGCAGACATGTTGGATGAAAAACTGCTAATATATGCCAATCAAATAGTCATTCAATAAAGTGGGAAGGTCTTCTCCTTGAAACATCCTTCATTATAGTTAAAGGTTGTAATGGTTTACATCATTACTCCAGGACATAGCCATAAAAAGTTGCTCATAGCGATATTTTCTACAAGTAATAGCCTACAGAAAGACTAGCCTAAGTTAAGCTAAATATTGGACCAACCTATAATACAATCCACTGACTCACTTCACAAAATTCAAAACAACACGATCATCTGCTGGCAAGACATTAATGACTAACCAAATGATAAACAGGCATTCAATTAAACTTGTGGCTATTAGAGAATTGACCTTCAATACACATGACTATGAAACATATAAACCAGCCCCGCATTTGATTTCTAGAAGGCCTTTCCAGATCCTAAAGACGTTGCGTGTAAAAGGGCATCCGTGGTCCATTGACCACTGCATCTCCAACAATGATATCAGATACATCAGTAACTGGAATTAATTAAAAGGCAATTCCTACATTCTATGACATAAACCAAAGAAGACATTCAGGTGAAAAACCTCCGGTATATTATCTGCATCCAATAAAACTCTCTCAACATATCCTGAATGAAGACTAAAAAACCCAAACAAATTATTAATACCAATATATGAACACTTTGATGCCAAAGTTTTTTTAACTTTTGCAAGCTTACCAAATTGTCATCATCACCAGTCCACTGATCTTTGTTCAAGTTATTAGAGGTATTGGATGCACCACGCTCAGTCAGTCCAGCATTCACCTCATCCCACATGTACTCCTCTTCCTCAGAATTTTTCCAGCTACTTGACAACACACTGCTTTTTATGCTAGTTAAGCTCTGTGTTGATGGGTTGCGTTCATCTAAATTCATAGACTTCGGTGGTTCATGATTTGATAAAACACGCTTGAGACTGAAACCATTTCTTTGGCCCGACATCATCTCAGCAGCACTACTGCCTGCTTTAAACCAAGCTTTGTCACGTGCTACCTCGGAGACCCTACCACCAGTTCTTCCAATACCCAAGCCTGAATTCTTTGAAAGATCAGAACTGTATTCATTGCCTCCATAGGATGTGCCAATGCCCTTTTCAGGAACAGAATTGTTGTATGCATCTATATTAGAGCGCTGAATGTTCTGCAGTACACATTATTACACTAAAAACAACAAAGACAAATAAATAGCATAATGGAGGAAAATAAAAAATTATTTGTCGACATACTTGCATGTTAACACTGGAATCCACCCATGGACGTGCAGCACTCAATGCTCTATCTGGCCTTTCTGCACTGTCAGTTGAGTTTGCAATAGCTCCAGCCATATCATTAGCTGTTCCTTTGGTCTTCATAACACAAAATGAAAGACAAAACAAAAGAATCAATCACCAGAGATGTGATATTAAAACAGGTATATATGTAAACAAATTCAAAAAAAGTAAAATGATAGCACATTCATTGCTATAACCTATCATAAGTCTTTATGCCTGCACAGTACAGATAAAATCTTTAGAACAGTGAAAGTTATAAGATTTTTACTTTCTGAAACCTCAGTCCTAAGTTCCCAGCAGCGGAAAGGAAAAAGAGGTTCCCAAGTGTATATTACAAGTTCATGTTGCTTGACAGATTGGATTTCTAGACAGTCAAGACTCAAAAACCCTGGTTCTCTTGTATTCTTAGACCTCCAATAACCAAATAAAACAATTAAAACCATAGAAGCAGGATATTTCATCATTTTTTTAAGGCCAGAACAGGATATTTATAAGTAGTCAACTTAAAAGGTGCAATTTGTAATATTCATCAAGAATATCTAATATGTCCCAACAAAAAACAAAAAAGATGAGGACATGATGCTAAATATTCCACTTTCCACATATGAGGAGTGCATGACTTCGTATTTCCTATTCACTAAGAACCTAAATGATATTCAATCTTGGCCTATCCCAAAGATATTCAATAACCTAAACTAAGAGGATAATTTTTTGTGGGGCTTCACCCACCCTGCCAGACTGCTGAAGACGCTGCCTCTCTAAATATTTAGGATTCACATGGATACTATGCTGCGGTCGGTGTGACTGTGAATCACTCCTGAGTGTAGAAGATGAACCATTGACAGCGGGGGTGAAGCTGAGTTCTTTCTCAATCATCTGGAGGGTCTGAAGAGGAAAAACTCCTTTCCAAGTTCCAAAAAGATGCCTCATACTGGAATGAACAGAAGGATCAACCTGTCTATATGCCTTGCAGAATACCTAAAATGTAAAGGAGTAATTGGCAAGTACCTAGTTAAGAGTAGGCATGTAAAATCAGAAAGATATCTTTGAAAAATGTAAAATAAAATCATTGCCAATTCCTAATATTAAGATAATTCATTGTTCATTGTAAATGGAAACATAAGGGTTCTAGCAAAATCGTTACCACTGTAAGTAAGCCAAATTGAAATAGTTCAGAATATAAATTATATAACTCCACGATCTGGAGAATTCCTTTTAAAGTGTTTTATATATATTAATAAGTATATTAAAACAAAGGCTTGTAGGTTAATGTAAGGTTAAGTGAAGAATAGTTATCTGACCTCAGGTAGTCTAGCAGCAAAGTATTTTATATAGTCCCGCCCAATATTCTTAACAATACTGTCCAAAAGATAAAGAGATGGCAGCTTTTGTTCAGTAGGAACCTGGAAAATTTAACATAAGTAGATGCAACATTAGTTTTCATGTCAAACACAAGAGTTTAACTAAGGTAGAAATACAACTGCTCTGACAGATAACGGAATCAATTGAACCAATAATGTATAAGCCACCTAGAAGTTAGCAGCAAATTACAACAAAATCGCAGCAATGGCAGATTGACAGTTATTAGCTCAGAACTATGAAAAAGATAAGCATGAGTCATGTCTATTCAAAATTAAATGTAATACCATTCCTTATTCCAAACCACCTCTAACAGACTATGTCTCATATAAGGAGGCTTAGAACACATTTAAAAGACAAAAAAATCACTGATGGTTAGGATGAGATGTTTCACTCCTTGGAATATTTAGATTACTATATCTCTTCAAGGACCCAAGGTAAGATGACATTTCTAATCAAGTTGCAGATTCCTTATTCCTTAATAAGTGCATTCACTTATGTCTAAGTTAATATGTTAATCATTATTAATCAGTTCATTCTTTCTTTTTCACTTTTATGAGCACAAAGTAGACCTTTAGCATAACTTCTTTACTTTGCATGGAGAGATGCACAGGCTTTCTAGCCAATTCTATGCTGTTAATCATAGTGAGGCTGCTTTTCCATCTTTTCTAGCATGTTGCATCTAAGAGCACAGAATTGACCTGCTCGTCTCTTTTTTTCTTATAATATAGAGTTGGATTGCCTCTCTAGCCGTTCTATTCATGCAATTGCAAAAATTTATACAATTCTCTAGAAGACAAGGAAACAGCTGCAGCACATATAAGAAATGGAAAAATAAATGAAGTTGCAAAGAGGATTAACACCAAACATCTAAAAGCAATATGCCATTATGGCTTCTACATCACAGATTTTCTTGCTCAACAAGCATGGCACCTCTCAGTCACAATCTTGATGCCCAAAAAATAAATCTTGTCTGATCTTCCTTACGATAATAATTAGCTCATTAGTTCCAACAGTTCTTTGGCCCCAAAAAAGTGTAAATCTCTTATCTTTTTAACATGTTTTAATTCACTCCATAAGTCAAAGCAAGACACCAGCACATAATTGAATTTTTACCAGTTTAATGCCTCTATACAGCTTGGCTATGTAAATTCTATCTCTTCCAGTGAGTAATTTGATTCCCAAAATAATAATACTAGTTACCTTCTAATTCTCCAAATAAACAGAAACTAAAACATGAAAGGTAGACAAACGATCACACACTCTCTTTAGAAAAATGAGGCAGTCCTACCTTTCACAAGTGCCATGTACAAAACAAAATAAAATGAGAGGACTGCAACACTAATTGGGATTGCCAAATATGGAGGGAGCATGTAAATTACACGGAACTCAATAGTCTCAAAAATTGTTGTTCATGTTTGCAAACAAACTTAAGAAAACACCAAGGGGGCTTCTGGAATACTCTTCTCTAATAATGCTGCTTATCAGATGGATATAAAATCATCTGTATACTCTAATCCCATTAAGTTGACCAAACTGCCATCAGCAGGCAGAAGGGTAGCTTCCATAATTTTTTTTCTTTTATTGTAACTAGATATACTTATTTTCTTTCTAAAGTGGAAAATTATACAACTTGAGAACCTCAACCATAGCTGATCTACAGCTAAAAGCCTCGACCAGACCCATGGAAGGAAACTAAATGAATTATAATAGCCTCTTTCTAACTAGTGGAATAAACATTATGATCACTTCACTTGACAACTGCAACTTCTCCCACTGATCACTATTATCGTACAAGCTTCCATAACCAGATACTTAAGTTGATAATATTAATTTCAAGAGAAACTCGTACTTTAAAACCATTAAATTCCACTAGTTTCAAGCTTGTAATACACAAAAAATTCCTTTATAGTAATTTCTGAATTATAGTAATTTCCGGAAGATCAAGAATTCAAAAGAATGGCCCTTTTTATTCCAAATGTCTTACAATTCAATTCAATCAGTAATTGGACACAAACAGTTACACAGTGTAAACTGGGTTCACCTCTAGAATGTTAGCACAAACAGTGGCAGCAATTGCCTTAGCAGCATGAAGACTCTCGCCTGCAATTATAGTCAAGTTGGTAATTATCGGTTTAGAATTGAAAGTCAGCTCAGCAAGCGCGGTTTTATACTGAGTTACAAGCTCATGGTGGAGCGGTTGAGGCTGGTATCCACCGCGACCCGAGTCACTGCTTTCCGAATCTCTGTCGTTTGTCCGAAACCTTGCAGAGGCCAACGAATTAACCCCAGGAGCCACTTGTCGCTGAGACGGTCGGACACTGGAATTTGAGCCGCGCTCGAGCTCGTCGGTCAGTCGGGGTTTCTTGATACCTGGCTCTCTCGATCTTTCGAACGATCTACTTGAGCTATCCATGTCCATCACCGTATAACAAATCTAAACCCTAATATTAACCCTAGTACAATGCCAATCCCATGCCTAATTCAGACAATATAAGTAAATAAATGACATCAAAATATTACTAGTCACATGAATTCTTTTGACAAAATCAAAGGGAACAATTTATAGACTATTTCTAAGTTGTACAATGAGAATTGAATTAAGATAAAACCCTAATCCCAATACCAAAAATAAAATGATTATAAAATAAATTAGAAAAAGAGGGATGAAGGCAGAGTCTTGAAGGTTCTTGATTCTGGGGTTACATATATGGCTAAAACGCTTCGCCAGGGATCGAGTGAACAAACGCTGAAAGTGTAGTGAAGCTCGCACCCTTAAGACAACGAGATTTCATGAGAGCAAAATCAGGTATACACTCATGTAAAGTAGGTATATATATATATATATATATATATATATATATTCGTTTTGATGTCAATCAAGTTGTTTATTTTGCGGGGTCGGTGGTTTTTTTTTTTAAAAAAATAAATTTGGCCAAGATAAACTTCTGAAAAGACAAATGTAAAAATAGAAATGCTGATATTTCAAATATTGTATATATATATATATATATTCGTTTTGATGTCAATCAAGTTGTTTATTTTGCGGGGTCGGTGGTTTTTTTTTTAAAAAAAATAAATTTGGCCAAGATAAACTTCTGAAAAGACAAATGTAAAAATAGAAATGCTGATATTTCAAATATTGTACGGCATACATTGGCCATAAAGAAGAAACATAGGCAGTATGACCCTGGTGCAAAATTCGCGTTAGAACAAGTTTTCTTCCATTTGGTAGACTAAACGAAAACGATGGTATTTTGACCAAAAAAAACGAAAAAGGATGTTAAATTGTTAAAATATGTCAATTAGATGTTGGTTTGAAATAATTTATTATATTCGTTTTTTATATTAATATTTTTTAAATTTTATTTATGAATTTAAATTTTTTTGTTTTTGAATTTATGAAATTTATTCTTTTTATTTTTTATTTTGTTAATAATCTAAAAAATATCAATTTATAATTTTGAGTTAAATATTTATACTTGTATGTGCTAAGTTATATTTTTTAAGGGAAAATTCACCAATTGGTACTTATAGTTTACATCAATTTTCAAATTGGTCCCTATATTTTATTTTATTTTTCAAGTAACTCCATATACTTTCCAGAAGTTATATCATTGGTCCTCACTGTTACATACACCTTTAACTCCGTTAGAAATTTGGTGATGTGGCACATAAAATCTGACGTGTATTGCTATTGTTAAAAATTTGGAAAAACCTTGCATAGCTATGTATGTAGGGAGAAAGTGAATGAGAGAATTATAGAGCATAGTTATAATTGAGCAGTTACCGTCCAAAGGCGCATTGAAGTCGCCAACATTGTGGTAATTCTAGTAGGCAGCAAAGCCGATCTCCGCCACTTGCAGGTGATTTCTGCAAGGACGCCACCGCTTCTGTCGAGGGAGAGAACACATTCTTCACGGAGACATCTGTCTTAGAGTCCATGAACGTCGATAAAGCCTTCACAGAACAAATGTTCACTGTATGAGGACGGCCGATGAAAGCCTATGGGTGGGTTTGGAGATGATGCTCACGGAACAGATGTCTTCCCAACAGCACCGAGCAGTCACATATTTGATGAACTTTGAGGAACTCATCCACTAAAAACGTTAAGTGTCGTTGATCAGGTTAATATCTTTGAAGGCTTCTACATAATTGTTGTTAATACAAAAAGACCCTCCAAAAGTTGAGACTTGAAACCCAAAAGTGAAAAAGAAAATGGTGAAAGACGATAGTGCCTACTGCTTAGAATGAGTAGATTATGGTCTTGGGTCGTATTTAAAGTAACAGCGAAATGATAAAGAGGCGTCTCTCTCCTTACTAATTTTTAAGAATTAAATTTCAAAAAATGAGTGAGGGAGCAATTTTATGTGTATTCAGTCAAATGGTATAAATTCCACTTTTCGTCCCTCTTAATGAATTTCAAATCTAATGGATACTTTTCTCAATTATATAGCCGGCCCCCTACTTCCAAAAAGTTCTTATAACATCATTTCATTTGTTCCCAACTAGGCAACTATGAGCCGCTAATGTCTTCTACTGAATTACCAATATTAAACAGTTTATAAACAAATTTTCTTTTGCTCTTGATAGATCAATGCTGTTAAATTTGTAAATGGCCCTTTAATGGAGCATTTTGGCTTTATTTGTTTTTAATGTTTCTCTTAAAATTTTTACACTTAACATCTTGATTTGTGACAATAAGTAATATCCCTCAGGCTAAACATGGCTAAGAGAAACTATAAGAAAATAAAATTCCATCCCTGACCTTTTGGTGTAGTTGATCTTAAAAATTAAAAAGTGATATCATAGTTATAACTTAAGTTTGAATCCTCAAAGGGAGAAATTGGTGAGTTTATTACACAAGTATCTTTTAATTTATAATATTAACAATTCTTTTACCTATAATAAGTGCAACCCTTTTGGGCTCTCAAGCTTTTGTTACATTCTTAGCGTAATTGTGCTCATATGTTACGTGGATTTCCCCTTGATATAAAAGACCAAGATTAGGATAATAATGGTGTAATATTTCATTATCAATATCCTAACAAAGGGTTTTAGACCTTACTTAGGTTTGAGAAAGCAAGTTTTCCTAGGCAAACATCCTACAAATACATAAATGTACCAAACCATTAGTAGAAAATGGTAATGCACATGGAGAAGAATGGGATGGATGGACCTAATGGACCCATGCGTTAGGCTTTGAGTCCATCATAACTCCCAGTTATGATGCAAAACTTGCATCCTAAGCAGATTCAAATGTACCAAGCCTTTGAAGCTTTGTCTGAATTTGTAATCTACACTCTTCCTCTTGTGAACATATGCTCCAGACCGACCTATAGGCATTCATCAGTCGTCCTCGTAAAGTGAACATATATATGTTTTGTGAAGGCATTCTCAATGTTCATGTATGTTGGCCCAAAATATGAAATGACCTAAAACCCATATTTGATGAATGACAAATCAAATGAAGAAGGAAGGCTCAGCCCAAATCAGAAAAGCAATTATGGAGCATTTAAAAACTTAGTCCATCTCAGCTTATAAGTGGAAGACAACTTATCTAAGTACAAAAGTTGCTGGGCAGTGAAAATTATTAGAGTTTTCTCTAAATCTCCTCTGCCACACTTTTCCTGCGCCTCCTTCTTGTCTTCTAGAAGTGTTGTCAGCAGCAACCATTAATGGCACCTCAGCAAAACTCGAATCAACCATGCCATTGGAGCCAAAACTGTACATCATGGCAATCAAAGAAGCAACAAAATCTCTTTCTCTTCATCAATATCTTCTACAATAAATGTTCTCCAATGTCTCTTTCTGAGAAAGCTATAAATACCGTAAAGCTACTGCCTTCGAATACAAAGGAATAGTGAGACAAAAACGAGAAAGAACTGAAGAGAAAGAAGCATTCTATAACATTGTTTAAAATTTTGCTTTCTTAGAGCTTAGTCTCTAGTTTATCTGCTTTTTAGAAGCATATTTGAGTTGTTAAAGA
This sequence comes from Delonix regia, assembly GCA_037074485.1. Taxonomy (NCBI): domain Eukaryota; kingdom Viridiplantae; phylum Streptophyta; class Magnoliopsida; order Fabales; family Fabaceae; genus Delonix; species Delonix regia. Next base: position 42,197,751 of record CM073449.1, read on the forward strand.
AAACTCAGTTGTGTAGGGTTTATAAAACTTTTTCTTACTTATTAGTATACCTCTGTCTCAAGTGGAGAAGAGGGTTGTTGTAATTGTAAAGTTTGAGATTAAGTTAGAAAAACCTTGTGTTTGGAGTTAGCACATGAAAACTCCTTGTGAAAGTGTAAGAAAACTTTTCTTAGTGGAAAATCCCTTGGTGAAGACAAGGGGACTAGAAGTAGGCATTGTGATTGGCCGAATCAGGATAAACTTATGTGTTTGATTCTCTTTCCCTGATCTTTGTCTGTCAGTAGATTTTTCAGTCAACTTGAAATTTTACAGTTAACTGCATTCCGCTTTCGTCTGTTTTTTTCAATAAATACAATTCACTGAAACATTTATTGTTAACTATCTTTTCTTCTGTCACAGCACACTCACTGCTGAAAGGTTCAATCAACTTTAATTTATTATAGTTAGCTGTTTATTGCATTTTGTAATTGTCTTAACATATTTTCAGTTAACTCTCTTCTCCTTTCTTCTCTTATGGTAAAGTGAACGTCTTACTGAAAAATACAGTCGACTGTATTTTATTTCAGTCAACTGTTTATTGTGAATTATAGTTAACTGTAAATTTTTCAGTTAACTAAAATTTTCAAAACAGAGCTTTATTTTTAAATATTAAAGTGCACGTATTCACCCCTCCCCTCTACGTGCACTATCAACGTATTCCAAGGCAGATGTCTCCATAAAGGATATGTTCTCTAGCTCAACCAAAGTGGTGGTGTCCTCAACAAAAATCGCCCTTTAATGGCAAAGATTGGCTTCGTTGCCTACGAACATCACCCCGTCGACATATGTGAGACTAGAGTGTAGGTCCTCATATTAAACACATATTAACTGTTCATTTACAACTATGCTGTCTCTCTCATTCACTTTGCTCCTATCAGACGTAGTGGCAATTCCACCTTAGCCATTATATGCCATGTCATTAGATTTTGACTAGTGTAAAAAGTGGGTGTTATGGTAAGGGCCAATAATGTAACTTTTATAAAGTATAAGGAGTTATTTGAAAAAAAAAAATTAAAGTATAGGGATCAATTTAAAAATTGATGTGAACTATAAGGACTAATTGATTAATTTTTTTTTTTCTAACAATAATTGAGAAGTTACATATTCTAAAAAGAAAAAATTATTATTAATCCTTATAGTTTTGCTCAACTTTTAATTTAATCTTTATATTGCAATAGTTTATAATTAAGTTCTTATAATTTAAATGATTTATAATTTAATCCCTATTACTATATTTCTGTCAATATTTTATTATACATGTGAGTTAATTACTTAATTTTACCTTATTGTTTATTTTTGTCTTTTTCTTAATATAAATATTCATAACATCAAAATGGTATATAATTAATTACATCAAAAAAATTTAATAAAATACTTACATAATTTTAATTGTGTGGACTAACTCTAAATATTTGTAAACTTATAAGGACTTTGCAAAATTTTAAATTATACAAACTAAACTAAAAATTGACTAAAACTATAAGACCAAAAATATAAATTTTCTTTCTAAAAATAAAAGAGTACAACATATTTTGGTCTCTCACTTATTAATGAAGTCTTAATTTGGTCCTTTGTTAATATTCACTATAAATTTGATCGCTTATTATTTATAGGGTTGTCAAAATGTGCTAAGTAGATTAAACAAATAGGCTCATGTGGGTTAATGGGTTAAATAGGTACCTGTTTAATCCACCTTAGTTTAATGGGTGAAGGTTCTCCAACCCACCAAGTACTAACAAAATTTAAGAAAAAAATTTGTTAAAATAAGTATCTAAAACATAAAAAATTTCAATCATCAAGCAAAATTTCTAATTATAATGCCAAATATTCATTCATTTTGTCCATTATTGATCAACTATTAAATATTTAAAGACAAAAGAAGAAAAAAACTACTTGAAACTATAAAATATTAAACCTTCTATCAAAGATACTCCATAAAAACTCTTAAGTGGGTCAACCCATCAAGTTGGCCCAGCTAACTCGCGAGTTAAGTGGGCTAGGTTAGTTTAACCCTCCTACATTAAATGAGCAAAAAATTTCAACCTAACCCCAAGGGTGTTCATGGACCTAGTTAGCTTGGCAACCTAGTCCAACTTAGTCATATCAAATTAGATTAGACTAGGTCAAAATAAAAAAAATGCAATTTTTACTAGGTCGAGCTAGGTCACATAAGACCAAGCTTGGCCCCTTCCGGGATCATATTTTTATTTTTTTCAAAATTTATTTTATTTTATTTATAATAACTTTTATTTAAACTAAAATTTTAAAATATTAATTCTTTTTAAACTTTAATCACTTTTTCTTCCAAATCTTTTTTTTTCCTCTCATTCCATTTTTATATATTTCAAATCTTAATTTTTTCATTTTTCTTTTAAAATATTATTTTTTTATTAATAAAAAACGTTTTTTATAAAATAATATATAAACTTGGTATGGACCTTGTGTAACCCGACTCGACCCAGTCACTTAATGGGCTAAACTATCACCAAGCTGGGTCTTGGATTTGCAAGAACCCAACATGTGTTCTCCCCTACCTAACCCCACTAAATTTGTGTGTTAAACGAGGCTGAACTTGATAGGCTGAATCTGTTTTAACAGCTTTAATTAGTCCATTCTTTTAAAAATAAAAGAGTACAACATAATCTCGGTCTCTCAATGGAGTCATAATTTGGCCATTTGTCGATTTTCAATATAAATCTAATCTCTCATTTAATAATTTATTCTTAATTTGATATTTCACTAATTTGAATATTAATACATTTGGTCCAATTTTAGTCAAGACTAATAGGCCATATGTGGAGTAAAAAATAATTTTGGTCCTTTATTTATTAATTAATTCTCAATTTAGTGCCTTATTGATTCTTATTTATAATTTAGTCCTTCATTGATTTCCCTTCTCATTTTGGTTCCTCATCAATGTAAAAGTTAGTACATTTAGTCTTGTAGTCTTAACTAAAGGGAACAAATTAAGAACAAAAATTAATAAGGGATTAAATTGAGAATAGGTTGATAATTAAGGACAAACATCAATGAGGGACCAAAATGAGAAATAACATCAATGAGGGACTAAATTGAAAATTAACTAATAAGTGTGGGACCAAAATATTGTTTCACTCTCTGAATGTGCTAATATGTAGATTAGTAAGGAACAAAATTGAGAATAAATTGATAAGTGTGGAACTAAATTAAGAATGGATTGATATGTGATCACCATAATGAGAATAAAAATCAATGAATGACTAAATTAATAATCAATTGACAAGTGAACTACAAAAAATGGTATTTTACTAAATAAATAAAATATGAAAAAGTTCCTACATCTAGTTTTATTTTTTTCAGAGAAAAAGTTATGGTACTTATAGGATGTATATGATTTTTATTTGTAATTTTTTTCCTTAAAAGAGAAAGTGATGGTAGCTATTCATATTTTTTACTAAAATTTTAGATCACTTTCAAAAACATGATAGTTTTTGTATAGGATATAATATATGTGTATATTATATTAGAATTCTTTTGAAATAAAATTTGAAGATAAAAAGCATTTGTCATGCTCTTTATTTTTGGGATTAGTTGTTACTTATTTTGTTTTAATATTGTTAATACTTAATTATTTTTGTAAATCTTTATTATAATATTTTTCTTAAATTATTTTTTATATTTTTGAATGCGTTGAAAAAAATTAATGAACTAATTTAAAATTAAATAGTAAAAAGAATTAAATCTACGAATTCAAAAAAAAAAAAAAAGACTAACCAAAATGTAAAAGGAATTCAATATAAAGAAAATTATAATAAATAATTAATCATTTATTAGTTATTTCTTATCTCTTGGATTAAAAAAGAGAGAGAGAGAGAGAAAAAAAAAATTATCATTTGGACCTCCACTTTCATTTAGCTTTCAATTTGGTCCTCATGATTTTTTTCTTTAAACAGCCTTTCTTACTTTGTCACCATTTAAGAAACCATCCCTTGCATGTGTCTCCGTCATCATGCCATGAGGAATTTGCTGAGTGGGAAGACGAAGTTAAGGTGGAGGTTTGGGTTAGAAGGTGATCTGGCTGATGGGTCAATTACAACTGGAGCTGCTAGTGGGACTAGTACTTTCATTCAACCTTGAAACCACCACAACAAATAAAGAACTAGGAACAGTGGCCATTGTAAAAGAACTAAGCCAACCGCAACCCCAATGAGGTGAATATGTTGAGGAATAATAGCTTAAGCAAAGCTTTAACATTATAAAGCTTCAGGAATATGATGAATTTATAGGTAGCGGATTTGAGTTACAATAAACTTAGTGGCTTTATTCATTCATTTATATTTAAGCTTTCGGGTTGTAGCAATTGAGTCTCTTAACTTCTCTCCTTTTAGTCGAGTATCTTCACTCCTTAAAACTTACTCCATCGGCAACAGCTAGCTAGGCAGATGAGTTCATAAGATTTCAACATGCATAGCATACAACGATAAATGTGATTATTTTTGGCAATTGTCATCTTTTCCAGTTTTTCCCTCTGCCCTTCTCACCACTTCATTTTCCCACTCATTTCTCTCTCATATTAAATTCCCAACCTTCTTCTTCCATTTTGGATACTTCCATGTAGTTTACTGCAAAATCACTATTGATTCCAAGAGCTTCGTGATCCCAGTCACCACGTTCCATAATTTTAAATCCTCTAAAATGTTTTGTAGATTTGGATTATATATACCCCCTTAATTATGCCATTCTCCTTCCTTTATTTGTGTGTATCGCTCTTCAATTTTCTAACATCAAATTCTTGAGAACTTTAAAGAATTTGAGTCTTATGTTTTATGATGAAGTTAAGTCATCCCTACCCGTTACACCATTTTATGTTCCTTTTTTACCGTAATTTCACTTGTTTATTTTTAGCACTTGTTAGACAAGAGATATCTTGTGTCTTCCATTAATCATGTTATATATAAATCTAATAAATTTCTTCCTTTTTGTGCTGGGTTGTTGTTACTTTTTCTTTATAGGAAGAGAAAAGAAGCAACAAGGAAGGAGTTTAGGAGGATTTGTGTGAGAAAGTCGAGCAAATTCTTATAGAGAAGAAGAACCCTATTTTAGTCACCAAGTAACAACGAATTAAAGAAGGGAGCAAAATAGAAATAGAGTAATGTAAACACTATAATTTGTCTAAGTAACTTTTAAAAATAGCAATAATTAAACGAATCTTAAGCAATTTAATTCACAAAAATAGCTAAATAAATAAGTAAAATAGAAAAAGAAAAGTTGATTGAAAATTTGAAAAAAAAAAGAAATTGGAAGAAAAAAAAAGGTATTGGGCCTAAAATAAACTAAGGAGATACAAAAGGGGTTTAAAAAAATAAAAATGAAATTATGTTTCTCTAAAAAAAAAAAGACACAATCAATTCATTTGGGAATTGGGCCAAAAGAAAAATAAAAATGTATGAATGGTCTTAAAGAATTAAAGAAATTGAGATTTAAAATATAAAGGACACATAGAGAGCTAAAATCGCATTTAAAAAATCAAATAAAAAAATGTAAATAAGAAAAAGGAAACAAATGGGAGAATCCTTTCTTGAAAACCAAGACATAATGGAAAAAGGAAACTATTAAAAAGGAAAATTGGAAAGGGTTAATGAGTAATTTGAATTTTCTTAACTAAATCCTAGTTTTTTTACTATAAAAGATAAAAGGGGCCTAGAAGACCAAAAAAATGACTGGAGGTGAGGTTTTTGAAAGCCTGGAGGCATTAGAGTGGAAAAAGGAAGGAGAGGAGAAAGACATTGGAAAAAAAAAAGCAGAGAACGAAAAGAAGGTAACCATCTTACACTAAACTTTTTTGTTTTGGTTGACCTACGTACTCCTATTTTAGCTGACCATTTATGTTGAGATCTACTGATGCATTGGCCATCAAAATGGTGTTGACATTTAGCATTCATACTCCTCCATCTGTGCTAAAAAATTATGGTATTGTTCTTCTCATTGGTTAATAGTTTTTTTATTGAGTTTATTGTAAATTCTCACTGAGTTTTTTGTCGTGCATATTCAAACATTTCTGCTATCAAATGGGTGATAAAATTTGATATGTTTTGCCACTTTACTTGCTGTAATTTGATAAAGACTTCACTGTCAATTGTTGTGAGAAATCTGATGCACATCTCTAATATGTTCATCCCCTATATGCTCTGGTTTTGCTGTTAAAATGGCATTCAATTGGGTGTTGTATTTTAGCTTTATTTGGGTGCTAAAATGGTGCTTGAAATTTGCTCAAAGTTTGCTTTATTTGCTATCAAAAGAACTTGTCACATAACACACTTTTTACTTAGGGTGGTTGTCCAATTTCTGTTGAGAAATTATTTAGAGTTTTGCTTCTAATAGGGTGTTTTGGTTTGTTTTTTGTATTAAAAAAAAAAAAAGCTAGAGTATCATGATTTCTTTTCTTCAAAATATCTTTAATAATGGCGTGTTAGGAATACTATCTTATGTTGAAAATTGGTTTCTAATTGTAATGTAACTTAGAGTCCATTTTGGTATTCAAAAAGCATTAAAAATTGACATTTGCTTTTGCTTCCAATGGAAATTTACTTTGCTTCATTGGCTACCCTATTGATATATTAAAGGTTTGTCACCCAATTAATTTCCTTGATTACTCAAATTTTAGTGATATTATTAACCTTCTCTATGTCCAAATTTGATTTGGAAAATATGTTGGGTTTGCCTATTATTATTGCTTGAATTTAGGTGGGAATTTATTTGTTAGAAAGCCTATTGAGCAAAGAAAAAAGATGAGAAGCAAGATGTAAGTGAGTGAAGATAGGAACTCAAGTTGACGATGGGGAAGCGGGTAAGAAAAAAATCTCGAGTTAAATGAGGCCACCCTTATTTGCATTTGATTAAATTCTTGTAACTAATATGTAATAATAATACCTAATTAAACACCAACACACGCAAACACTTATGCATGTTTGATTAAACACCCATACACAAACATCAATGCGTGGTTTTATTAGTGGTGTAATGTGAGGTCCAATGCCTCCATAGACATCTTTATTCCAATATTGTCATGTGTGGACTAACTTCCATAGGCAACCTATGTAAATAATTTCAACCTTCATTTTGTTATTTTCATATGAGGTCTAACGCCTCTGTTGGCATCTTTGGTTTCTTGCCATGTGAGGCTAACGTCTCCAAAGGCACTTTGTTGAAAAAATAATTATTACTTTTTTGCACGATTATGCCATGTGTGGTCCAACACCTCCATAGGTACATTTTACAGTTTTTATTTCTAACATTAGTGTTGTTGTGTAAGACTAACGTTTTCATGATCATCTAATGATTTACCAGTGCGGTCATATGAGATCCAATGACTTTATAGACATATTCCAATATTGGTTGCACGCATTTAAAAAAAAAATTTAGAGTTCCAACGACCTATATCTTATTATATGTGTCTTCTAAAATAAAGTTGGGCTTTAATAGCCTATGTTTATTAAATGCCTTTTTTTCCTTACAAAATTAAATCCAAATTATATCAACATAAATAAAATCATTTGCTGAAAATTCTTTTTGTCAATTTCTTATTTCATTTTGAAAATTCTTTTTGTCAATTTCTTATTTCATTCCTTTGTCATTTTGAAATTTAAGCTAAACAATTTTAAAATAAAATAATAATAAAAATAAATAAAAACTTCTTTTTCTTTTCAAATAAAATACTTATGCTTTATTGGAAATATTAAAAATGGAAAAACAAGTGTTTATATTTTTCACATATATTTCAATGTAAATACCAATAAATTTTTTTAATTTAAGAAAAATTCACATGAGGAGAACAAAGAGGTGAGTTTAAGCTAACTTCGTAAATTAAAACACACCAACCCAAATTCCAATCATTTTGTTTATGAAAATTTGTTTAATTTCAACTATTTTGTTCTTTTCACAAAATAAAAAATATTAACCTATTGACATGCCTTTCTATACGAACTACATGAACATTGATCCATCTCGTAGGGTACATAAGCCATAGACTATCATCCTAGGTCAAGTCTAACAATTATAAATATTCATCTTTTTCTCTTTACGTTAACTTCATTTCTTTTTTTATTCGTCATTATTTTCGTGCGTATCAAATATGGGTAAATTTTAAATAAATTAAAAGTCATATCTTTTAATTTGCTTAACTAAGTTAGGGTAACCATTCTCATGAATGAGTGTTGTGGGGTGTCTAACACCTTTTCCACACTTAAATAGACTCCCAAACTTATTTCCAGTAGACCATCCTTTGCTTTATTTGGTTTTCCAAAATTTTTTCATTTAAATTTTGATGACGACTCTAGTGAATTGATTTTCAAAATTCGTTTTAAATATCAATTTGCATATATTTCTTACATCTGTTTTCTACCATCCCTTGCAATGCCAATTATGAAAGTTTGGTGAATCTGTTAGGGATAGTTCGAGAGTCAAACTTGTTTGGGTAATTAAGCGAGTGATATGGCTTTACATTTATCTTTGTATTATACATTTCTTTTTCTTTTTATAATTCTTTTTGTATATTAATTTATTTTTTTCTGTTATTGTAGGTTGTATGATATGTGCTTGTTCATTTAATTTCCTCATTTGCTCATGTAACATATGCTTTTGTTTATTATTTATTCATGTTCATATTTATTTGTTATTTCTCTTATATCTATATTAGGGTAGATAAGATGTGGAATAAAACCCTAGGGTAGATGACTTTTATCTATTGTTATTTGCTCTTAATATCTTGTTTCAGCTAATCTGCTTGGCAAATGAGGGTTGGGTAGAATTTAGGATATCAGGTTTGTATGCTCTCCTCATACACAATCACAGACACATCTAACCTCACACACTTATTTGGGCTCTATACCTGAGTCTTCATTTGCCTTAAGTTAGTAGAGGTTTATATTAGTCTCCTAGTGAAGCTAACGTTTTCTAAGGTTTCCATAAAGGCCTCACTTAGATTGTACCTCCCTATGTGTGCTTGATTTAGGTAGAGCTTATCCCTCTTGTAATCAAGTATATATATTGAGATCTTCACTATATGGTGGAGGCAATCTAAGGGCCTTTGTTCCATTAGGAGAACAAGAATAAACTTGAATACCTTGCACATTGTTAGGAAGCCTTAGTAACCAACCCTAGTGGAGCTTTATCCCTTAAGAGTCTTACCTTCACCTAAGATCTACCTAGATAATAAGCTAGTGGTGAGCATATCTTTTTCTTTAATGCATTATTAAACTCTTCATGGCAAAAACATTCATTTCAAAGACAAAAAAGGAAGCTTTTAAATCAAATGTTTCATTCAAAGTTTTGTTTCATTAATGTCATTAGGCTACTTAAGTCTTCTTCTTTTTATATTAAATAATTTTTTAACAAGTATTTTCGAAAGAAAAAGTCACTTATGTAAGCCTAATGATGTATCAAAATGGTGATTAATGAATTACCGTTTAACACGAATAAATAAATATTTTAAGCATCGCTAGAATAGGGGTTACTCCCTCTTGAAGTTGATTGTTAAGTTCTTCATTACCAATGGATCAATAAGGTTTTTGGTATATGATGAATACAAATATGCCAATACTAGTAATTCATTAGTCAAGCTTTATGAAATTACTCGTCTATAATCTTTACTATATACTAACCACGTTTTCTTTTACCACTAAAGGTAAATTCTAATTATCGTTTATTGGCATAGTAAACCTAATGGAACAAAAAGGTAACACGTGCTTTCTAGAATCACATCTTACTAGGGTTGTACTGAGTGGTAAGAGAATTAATATAAGGGTGGAAGTTAAAGCAATCGAAAGTTTGGTTGCCCTAAGTAAAAAACTTAAAAGAGGTTAACTTAGAGATTTCAAGAGAGATTATGGAGATATATTGGATTTGTTGTCAATTCTAGTGCAAACAAGTTGTCTCATAGCCCTAGTATAATATTAAGACGATCCTTTGAGGTGTTTCACATTCCCAAACTTTTAGATTACACTTTGGAAGGATATAAAGGTTGTTGAATATGCCTGTGAACAAAAACATGTTAGCATATTCTTATCCAAGACACTTACCATCAAAGTGGGTTATAGCCCAAATTCTAGGAGAAAAGCCCGATAAGGTCCAATTGTCTCACTTAAGAAAGACAGAAGGGGTATTGAGGAAATACATAGAGGCTTTACTGTAAAAGTTAGCTAAAAGGGGAAGTTGGAGCGTGTTTAGAGAAATGCTTGCCTTTCTATATATGGGTTAGTGATGTTCCTATCAAGCATATTTTGGATGGTTGAAAATCATGATATCAATCTAGTCCCAGTGATATTGGCTAACACATTCCTGACCTTGGGTTTTTGCCACCAAGAGAAGAAAGCAAAGTTAAAGTGTTGTAAAATTGCATGACAATGAGATTTGGTGGAAGTTAACTTGGTAGGATTCTGAAGAAGTTATATGTTATTGTGGGAAATTTTTAAATGTATCCCTCATAAGCTCTCGTGAATGCATTAACTACAACCCGGTTATATCCCATATGTAGTTCACATATAACAAGACATCCCAACTAAGAACATGACAAAGTAAATTTGCTTTTACCATGATGATGCATTAACAAAAGAAATAAGTCAAGAAATCAAAAGTGCTTGAGACATGATCATGTGTAAAAGCAAAGCTAAATTAGGGATACGAGTTATTATAACCATTAAAACCTATTATGATTGGCTGAAAGAAGGGGTAAATAGGGCTAATCAACCTTTTGCACCACCTAACCCACTACTAAGTAATGATATTCGTGAAGTCAATGAAAGCTTGGCGAAACAGTTAAAAAAATAAAAAGTAGGGTTGAAGGGTTTAGAAGAAACGAAAAAAACATTTAAAAGACTTGACTTGAATGAGAGAAGAAGATAGAGCTCCAAAGCAAAATGAGATTGAATAAAAAATTGAAATGGAGAGGATAAAAAAATTGAATGTTTGATTAAAGAATATCACCAAAGAAGCCTGAGAATAAGCACAGGAGAATGAGAGGATGGTATACACCTATCAAACGTGATTATTGAAAGTGACCAAAGAAAAAGACCAGTTAAAAAAATAAATGTCAAAGAACATTAGTAAACTTGCTCAAAAACTTAAAGATATGAACAAAAAATTAATTACTGTTAGGAGCGATAATGCAAGGAAGGTGCAACCACTCAGAACACCAATGCTTGAACTTGTCTAAATCTCCAACTCGAGTTTATAACACCCATGCTTAAGCAAGAACCATGGCAGCTAAGAATAATTAAGCTAGAACTGAACCAAAATTGGAATATGAGGTGGCAACACTAAAGGACTAAATGGGGCTTGTGTAATCTCAAATGGCTAAAATGTTGAAATTATTGCAAAAATATGAATACAATTATTGTTGCTATTGCCCCCCAAGTTGTTTATTCACCCTGTGGATGCTAAGTAGGGTAATCAGGTCCTACATGCTCAGTTAATTATTGCAGTTGCCAATAATCCACCTATTAGAAGAGTTGTGGAGCTTAATTTAAGGTCAACTACAATCCTAACAATGGATGGCCAAGGGTGCCAAGAATGAAACCAATGGGGAGTTTATACATATGATCCCCCAAAGGCTAACAATACTATGGTGTTCACTAGTCCTATAGTGCATAACATTGTACTTCCTAAGGCGAATGAAAGCAGTGAGCAAAAGGAATGGGAAGAGGAAATGTCTAAAATGAAAGACAGAATTCATAATCTGCAAGGATTATAAAAGTCAGTTAAGCTAAATGAGTTGTGTTTAGCTCTTGAGATATTGATCCTAAAGAAATTCAAGGTTCCTAAGTTCACCTGATACGATGGAAGTGGAGATCCAAGCTACCATCCAAAGTCTTACTATACCAAGATGTTAGTATGGTCTAAGGATAAAAGGTTCCTTATTAAGTTTTCCCATAGAATTTTGATTGAACCAACTTTGCATTGGTTCATGAAGCTAGATCATTCTAAACTGAAAAGATGGAAAGACCTTATTAAAGTATTTATAAGGCAATACAAATTTAATCTAAGCACTGCCCCTACTTGTGAACAATTAAAGACCTTGAAGAAGAAAGGAATTAAGTCATTTAGAGAATATGCGCAATGATGGAGGGCAATTGTAGCTGAAGTTCAGCCCCCTGAGTTGTGTTCATACTTTATCCAGACTCTAATGGATCCTCATCGCAAATACATGCTCAGCACATATGCGCATGACTTTGCTAATTTGATTGAAGTAGGGGAGAAGTGGATGTCAATGTGCTAAAAGGGTAGCTGGAGGCTAACCCTCAAGACAAGAAAAGAAACATGGGAAATAAGAAAAAAGGATGGAGAAGTGAATAATATAAATGCCATGAATTCCTAATATCATGGCACGCATCAACAGTTTTGCTAAACTCCATTCAATAATCCTAAAACATGTTTATTACTAGATGAAAAGGCAAGCCCTAAGTAATTATGCTAATTATCATGCATCGCCTCTATCTTAACAACATTATATGGATGCATAAGCTAATTTTCAAATGGGTCATACATAATACATAAACGTATAAGGTAGAGGACTCTGACCTACACAGCTAATGCATGATGATAAGCCTTTACCAAATTTTAATGTTACTATGTCTGAGCTATTTCACAACCTAGTGGCTAAAAAGCTTATGGGTCCCAAGTTTACAAAACCAATTCAACCACCATTCCCCTGGTATAATCCAAATGTGAGTTATGAATATCATATAGCGGTAGCTGGACATAGTATCAAAAAATGTGATGCGTTCAGAAGACATGTGCTAATATTGTTAAATAATAATCATATTGGCATTAAAGCAAATGCAGATCCCAATATAATAAATAATCTATTACCAGTACACAATAAAGGAAAGCAGGTTGCAATGAAAGAAAATGATATGTTTTTTTCAAAATGATTGGGTGATATACCATGCACTATGAGGCAGTTATATAAGATCTAATGGTTGTTGGTTATATGCCATATGCAAGAAAAAGTACATAAGGAGTTAAAGAGTCGTCAGATGGCTATTGTAAATTTCACTAAAGGAATGTAAGGCATGGCATTGAATATTGTGTTCAGTTCAAAGAGTTGGTACAGAAGGTAATGATGTTTGAGGTTAGAAATATTGAAATAGGAAAATATCAAGCCTAAAAACATGTGTGTGCCTTAAAGGGAGAAGGCTCTAAACTCATAATGAATACATCATCGAGCCAAGTGAGAAAAAAAAAAGTCCTTACTAGTAGTCAATTGACCAGTTTATGAGGTACGAGGGCTTGTGTTTAATGAAAATAATGGTTTGCAAAATACAATGGGGTCGTCATTGCTTGTTGTCAATCAGCTGACTTCATAACCCAGTCAGCCAACTACTATCATCCAAATACTGGGGCTTTTCCTTTATTAAAGTAATCATGTGGTACCATGAAACTATGGTTTAAAAATAGAATATACCTCAACTAACAATACCAAAATAGAAAATTATGTTTTAAAGGATAGTAATTTAGAAATTGTTGGTGAAATTACTCGAAGTGGTAAGGTCTATGTTAAAGAAATAAGTAAGCCGAAATAAGTGAATTTAGAAGTTGAAAAGAGCTCAAAGACAAAGGTGGTTGAGAAAGCAAAACAAGATGATGATGATGATGAACTTCTAAAGATTATGAAGCAAAGCGAATATGAAGTGGTGGATCAGTTATGGAAAACGCCAACAAAAATATTCATTCTTTCCTTGATTGTGAGCTTAGAAGCTCATCGAAAAATGCTACAAGGTGTATAAGCAGGAGCTTATGTTTGACCTGATATAACTCCTAAGAAACTGGTAAATATGGTCAACGTAAAGAGAAATGCCATGTGATCACATTTTCAGAAAATGAAGTTTATCCCATAGTGGCTAGAAAACCTAAAGCTTTGCATATAATATTGAAATGTCATGGCTATATAGTAGCCAAAGTACTTATTGATGAAGGATAGACACTTAATGTCCTATAGATGTCGACATGAGGGTACTTACCAGTCAAAATGTCTTGCATTAACCAAAGTGACTTGGTTGTAAGGGCCTTTGATGGAACACAAAGAGAGGTGGTTGGAAATATTTATCTCCCACTCGAGATTGGTCCAAGTATTTTTACCTAGAATTCTAGGTTATGGATATTGATGATGTGTATACAATGCTCCTAGGGCAACCATGGATACATACGGCTCGTGTTGTCTAATCTACCTTGCACTAAAGGGTCAAATACATTGAAGAAAAAAGGCTTATCACAACTAAAGGCAAAGAAGAATTACTTATTAGTAAGCCAAGCATTATGCCATATATCGAGAACACTGAGCAGGTTATAGGAAGCTCATATTAAAGCTTCGATCTCATTGTGATACATATCAAGGATGTGAATCATATAGTAGCGAAGATTATGGAAAATAATGACTTTAAAATGGGAAAGAAGCTAGACGCGAGGCACCAAGGAACAAAGAAACTAATCAAACTACTTGAGAATCCAGGTCATCAAGGGCTTAGATATGAGTCTTCTCTAGAGACCTTTATGTTGAAACAATTGAAACGGAAGATGGGCAAGACTTGAGCATTAACCAAAATTCCATATATTCGCGAGACTTTCTTATCTTCATCCGAAGTGCTTAATTCACCTAACTTTGTGGCCATGATGTAAGAGGAGGATGGAGGATTAAAGAAATGATTTTGGATCTAGTCTGACATCACAAGGGGAAAACTCAACAGCTAAGAGTGCAAGATAATTCCAGATGTCATGTCTTTAGAGTAAAATTTCAAAGTGTTATTTAAAGATAATGTTTTATGAATGAATTCTATTTTATTTATTGAATGAATGTTGTTTTCTTTTATCAAATTCATGTCCTTTCTATTCTATCATCATTGTTCTCTTTTATTTCTATATTTTTTTTTTTCATTTTACACTACTTTCCAAGGAATTAGAATTCTTATAACTCTTGTCCAACGTAGCAGTTCTTAAGCATCACTTGAATGACCCCTATATTGCAATTGATATAAATTATTATGAGATTGATGGTGATGATGAAAAGGTGTCTTGAACCTTTGACAAAAAATTGAATCTTTTGAAAAAGTATCATTACTCATGAAGAAGTTACAAAATTGGTCAATATAGGAACTAGGAGAATAAAAAAGAACTAAAAATAATTGATAACCCTGAAATGGAAGAGATGCTTAGTTTATTTTAGGAATATATGGATGATTTTACTTGGTCATATCAAGACATGCCACGTCTTGATATGACCATTACTGCCCATAAAATAGCATTATATCCTAATATCACACTTAAAAAGCAAAAATTAATGAGATTGAGTTTGAAAATGTCATTAAAAATTAAAGAATAGGTGGTTAAACAATAAGAGGCTAGTTTTCTAGAAGTTGACAAGTATCTACAATAGGTTGCTAATATAGTCTTGGTACCTAAAAAGGACGAATGTGTCAGAATGTATGTGGATTATTGCGATTTAAATTGTGCAAGCTCAAAAGATGATTTTCTGTCACCACATATTGACATGCTTATTGATAATACTACAAGAAGCCATCGGTATTCTTTCATGGATAGGTATTCTGAGTATAATCAAATTCCTATGCATCTTGAGGATAAGGAAATACTACTTTCATTATTCAATGAAGAACATTTTGTTACAAAGTGATACCTTTCGGGCTAAAAAATGCAAGGGCAACCTATCAACGTGCTATGGTAGTTTTATTTCATGATATTATGCACAAAGAGATAGAAGTGTATGTCAATGACATGGTAGCCAAGTCAACTGAAGGGGAAAGCCATGTTGTGCTCCAAAAGTTATTTGAACGATTACGAAATTATAAGTTACGATTAAATCCCAATAAGTGTCTATTTGGAGCTTCATTGGGAAAGTTGATAGGGTTTGTTGTTAGTAAAAAGGGCATCAAGGTGAACCTTAATAAAATCAAAGCAATTAGTGAACTGATATTCAAGCTACTACAAAAAAATCATCTTAAGGGGTGGAATAAAGGTTGCCAGCAAGCATTTGACAAGATTAAATAGTACTTTTTGAATCCTTGACTTTGGTACCACCCACACCAGGATGACCTCTTATTTAAATCAAACAATTCAATTAAAATTAATGGGTACAGTATTAGGGCAACTTGATGAGTCAGGCTTAAAAGAGGAAGCTTTTTATTACTTGAGTAAGAAATTTAATGATTGCAAAGCACAATACTTACTAATTGAGAAGACATACTGTGGATTGATATGGACCATAAAAAGATTGAGGCAATATATGTTATATCATGTCACATGACTAATCTCCAGAATGGACTCAACAAAGTATATTTTCGAGAATCCCTATGTATCGGGTCAAGTCTCAAGGTGGCAAGTGATACTTTCCAAATATGACATAAAGTTTATAACTCAAAAGTTAGTTAAATGGAGTGTCATAGCTGACCACCTAGCTGCATGTCCTCTAGAGGATTATTTACCTCTAAATTTCTAATTCCCTGATGAAGACATTCTTACAATAGATGAAGAAAAGTGAGAAGAAACTTAATGGATGATGTATTTTGATGGGGCAGCAAATATGTATGAAAATGGTTTGGGAGTTGTTATAATATCTCTGTAAGGGAAGCAATATCCGATATCAATCAAATTATATTTTGAGTGCACAAATAATATTGTAGAATACGGAGCTTAAGTCAATGGCCTACAAGCCACATTAGCATTAGGCATAAAAGACCTTAACATTTTCAAAGATTTTACTCCCATAATTTATCAGGTAAAAGGGGAGTGGTAGACTGGAGACCTAAAGTTAGTCTTATATTAAAAATATTTGATCGAGTTAATTGAAAATTTTGAAACAATGTCTTTCATGCATATGCACATGACAAAAACCAGTTTGCAAATGCTCTGGCTACTTTAGTAGTAATGGTGAAGTTAAATTGTTATGTTAATATGTTCCCAATACAAATTAAAACTCGGAGCACCCTTATGTATTGCATGAATGTGACTAAAGATATTAATGATAAGCCATGGTTTCATGATATAAAGACTTACATGCAAAGTAGACTATATCCAAGTAGGGCAACTAAAAGCGATAAAAAAACCATTCAATGCTTAACAATAAATTTCTTCCTAAGTGGATAAGTGTTATATAAACGATCGTAGAGAGGAACATTACTTAGATGCATTGATTTAATCGAAACTTAAATGATCATGTTAGAAGTACATAAAGGAATTTGTGGGACACATGCAAATAGGCATACCATGACCAGGCAAATTCAACGGTGTGGCTATTTTGAGCTGACTATAGGGAAAGATTGTATAGATTATGTTAGGAAATGGCATAAATGTTAGATATACATTGATAAGATTAATGTTCCACCGTATTCATTGTACAACCTAGCATCACCATGCTCGTTCAATATGTGGGGAATTGATGTGATAGGTCCAATCAATCTAAAAGCATTAAATTAACATCACTTCATTCTTGTTACTATGGACTACTTTACAAAGTAGGTAGAAACTAGCTCATTTTCCATTAGTACTCAAAAGACCTTCCTTCAATTCTTGAGGACAAACATTGTTTTTTAATATGGTCTTCTAGAAAGAATCATCACAGATAATGTCGATAATTTAAATAGTGTTGAAATCAAACAATTTTGTGAACAATTTAAGATTAAACATCATAATCAGCCTTTACTGACCACAAATGAATGGTGTAGTCGAAGCTGTTAATAAAAAAACATCAAGAGGATCATTGGGAAAATGACCATTATATACAAAAATTGGCATGAGATGCTCCTATATGCTCTTTATGTGTATAATACAACAATACGCACATCAACTAGGGCACCACCATACTTTTTGGTGCATGGAACGGAAGTAGTGATACCAATAGAGGTTGAAATACCATATTTCCAAGTTTTGATAAAATCCAACTTGGATAAAGGAGAATGGATTAAAGCTCAATATGAATAATTGAATATGGTTGATGAAAGACGATTAGTGGCTATATGTCATGGGCAATTGTAACAAGGAAGAATGGTAAAAGCTTTCAATCATAGGATTCGCTCAAGGGAGTTTAAACTAAGGGAATTAGTGTTGAAGAATATTCTTATAAATCAAGAGGATATTAAGGGCAAATGGCCACCTTCTTATGAATGGCTAAATGTAATAAAGCAAGCATTTTTAATAGGTGCACTCATTCTAGTCGATATAGATGAAAAGGAGTTGGGAAAGCCAATTAACAAGAGCATGTAGGCCTAGCACTTGAAAAATCCCCAAAGAAAGGATCAGTTCAAGACAAGTTTATTAGTCAATTCTTATAAAAATGCATATCCATGATAATAAAAAGGTCTATCAAACATGCTCACTGGAAACCAAAGTTGAAGACAACCCTCAACCAAGTTTCATCTTATTCCATTTTGGCTTCTCCACTCTAATGTTACTTGCTTGTCTTAAGCTTTGTATTAATTTCCCTCCAATAAATGAAGTGGTTTATTTATCTGATGAACTCTCTTTTCTCTTACATTGTGTTCATTAGTTCATTTTTCTTCATGTATTCATTCCATATGAAAAAGAATCTCTCATTGAATAAGACACTTTGAATTATTATCTATTGACATGTATTTTGAATTATTGATAACACTTAGTTTAGTGCTTTCAACATTTGTGATTACAAGATGACATGAATTTCGTTAGCTAAACTTCAGCTATCAGTAAATACATAATCATTCTACTATATACTAAATCAATAACAACCATATCAAGCTAAAGAATTAACACTTCATCTTAATTATTTGTAGTGCACTAAAATGGAAAATGCCAAAAAGGGATAATTGCTCAAATGCTAGCTAAGTAAATGATTAGACAACTTTCGTCACATAGGGCAATGCAACTTTTTCCGAAGAAGGAAATCAACAATGATTCAATATCAAGGAAGATACCTCTCAACTAAATAGCCAAAAAATGATGATAAAAATAAAAATGTATATATCAAATAAATAAACAAGTAAACAAAAGAATTGAGGCAATATCCCTACAGATTAAGAACTTTACATTTGGAATAAATTTACTTTTTAGCATCTACTTCATGTATCTCATATGTGTGCACATATTATTGCATTTTTCCATACCCCATTCATATAAAATTTGAATTTTTTTTCTTTTTTCTCTCAAAAACTAAAAAATAGACTAAGTATCTGCATCATGCATTTCATATGTGTACATACATTGCATTACATGATAGCATACATTATGTATAGTGAATTTGAATTTCCCAAAGAAAAATCAAACATTGAATCAATACATCTCACTCCACTAACCTGCAACATATTGCATTGCATATGTTTCAAGGGTTATGCTAGGGCTGCACAACCCTTAGGCTGGGCCAAACACAAGCCCGAGGCTCAGCCCAAGGAAGTTTCTGAGGTCAATTTTTCGGCCCTACCCCAGTGAACACACCGGGCTAGGTAAATGCAATCCAGGTCAGGCCTGGCCAATCTTAAACTACTAAAAAAAACTTCATTGTATGTGGACCAGCATCGCTAGAAGCACCTCGAGATCCCTTAGCTTTCAAAATCCTCCATTATTTTCATCACCACATCATCATGATCCAAGTCAATCTCTTTAAATTGAATTACAACAACTAGCCCTTTTAATTCACTATAAGAAAATTGTCCATCATTATTCTTGTCAATTTTTGAAAACTGCCTGTATGAATAACCATTAAGAAGTCACTGACTACTAAAAGCATTAATAGATGGAAAGAAGACAACAAAATGCTTCAGAAAGTAATGTGTTAATTCAAAGCAAAAAGGAGAAAAAATCTTATGTTGTAACAATTTCTTTGACAGGTTCACCATCTTCTCCCAACAACCTTCCTAATGAACGCTGCTTTAAATGTCTCAGAAGACCCAAAATTACATACTTGTGTTTCACATAAGTAAGTTTTCTCCTCTATATCTAAGGTTAGAAAATTTGCATAATTTTTAACCCTCAATTTCTTAGGAAACAATTTCCAAATGTTCATAGTAATAGACAAACCCTCACCTAGCATATAGAAATCATAGAAATTTGAAAGTGCTAATATTGACATATAAGAAAAATTCAATATAATAATTTCATCAGACTTGGACAAGGTTATTATGGTATTAATTTATATTCTTTCCTTATTTAGGTCCTATCACAAGTTAAACAACCTAAAATCTATTATCAATACGTGTAACACAAGCTTCCTTTTAACAAGGCTTTCCAAAGAGTTCTATCCATTTCTTTCATAGTATGATGCTGCTTAAATCTAAACAATTGCTATTACATTGAGTTAGAATAAATTATAAGTTAACCTATTATCATACAATCAAAAAACAAAATTTCTTTCTTAGTTGTTCAATTATACAAAAAAAAGATTTTAAAGATTACTAGCAATATTGGGTCAATGAAAGACGAAGTAAATACCTAATTTAAAGCATAAGAAACATAACAATGTTGGAAGTTGTAACAACCAATTTACCTGGTCAAGGCAATAAGTAGCCAATAAATAAAGAAAGACAATAAATCCAATGAAAATAGCCAAATGCCTTGTAACACTTGCTAAAGTTAATGCAAAATTTTTTCTTTTAGCAAGAATGAAGGTATAAATATTTGTAGTGTGTAATACTAATTAAATGTGAGCTTTGGCTCAATGGTAAGGCAAGTCATCCAGAATCAAAAGGGTGTGGGTTCAAGATGCAACTCCCTTCTCCCTTAGAATTTTATTGGTGTTGGCACGTGTCACCCCCAAGCAAAATTACCATTTTACCCTTCACTTTCCTTCTTCTTTCCCGCAACTCTCCTTCCTTTGCATAACGCAAATTTTCTTCCCTCTCAGTTTTTGGTCTCTACTCCATCCACCCCCACGTTTGACCTTTGGCCAGCTTCCTCGTTAACTGGCGATGCTTTCTGGATAGCCACCACCTGCCGTTGGCCAGCGATAGTAGCTTTTTTAGCGGGTCTTCGTCACGGCTAAGAACAACGAGTTTTGCAGTGATTTTGGTGAGTTTTAATCAATTTTTTCATGAGAATGATGTTAGGAGAAGTATTTTCGGCCTTTTCCCATTGGATTTCAGCTTTGGAAGCATATTTTAGGCAAGTTTTTTTAGAGTTGTTCTGATAGGGACCAAACTAAAAAGTTTTGAAATTTTGGAGTTTTCAAAAAATGGTGAAATTCTACAGTTTAATGGGTTTAAATTAGTCTTATAAGAACACTTTTAAGGTGTATGACATGAAACCCTATTGTTCTTCATAGTTTTACTTAGGTTAAAGGTCAAAGTATGAAATTTGGGACTAAAGTAAAAATTTAAAAAGTTTTTAAGGCAGTGAGTGTAAATTGACAAAAATTCTAGGAAAGGTTAAGTGATGGAATTAGGGAATCTGAGCTAGGACTTGTGTTTAGTAATGATAATGAAGTGGCATATGAAGTTTGTAATGGAAATATGAAGAATTAAAGAAAAATGAAAAAATATGTGATGAATTAATGATATAGGATTATGGTTGCTTTATGACTTTGTTAAGTCATTATAATGAATTTAAATTGATATGTTTAGTGATGGGAATTGAGGGAAGTATTTTTATGATATAGGAATTATGGGTGAATTAGGTTGTGAGGAGACAAGGTTATTTTGGTGTACATCATCCACCAAGTAAACGGTAGCTCTTCCAACTGAATGCTTACCATTGGATTGTTTTATGGTAGCATAATTGTTAAACTTGTTAGTCTTTCATATAAATATTGGTTTATGATTGGTATGTGATTTCCATGAAAACGATAAAAAGAGAAGATTGAATAGAAAGGGATAATGTTTGATTAGAGATTATGATAACATCGATATTGAAAAAGGAAACTCATGTTTGGCAGTTCCTTAGATTTAGGGAGGACACTATAAGACGGATGCTTTAGCGTGAGCTTGCGACTCATGACCGTATGGGTGATTTACCCCGAGATGCTGTGTGCTCTCGACTAAGATAAATAA
The DNA here is from genome assembly GCA_037074485.1 of Delonix regia. NCBI lineage: Eukaryota > Viridiplantae > Streptophyta > Magnoliopsida > Fabales > Fabaceae > Delonix > Delonix regia. The sequence goes on from CM073449.1 coordinate 42,219,782, forward strand.
CTGGAGGGATACATACCCTCTACCGTATGGGTGATTTACCCCGAGATGCTATGGGTTCTCGACAGATGATTAAACTGCATGGGCCACAAGTCTATGACCGATGCTTATTGTCTTGATAGTCCTCCTTAGAATCTAAGTCCTGAGCTAACCGTATTTTGAATAAAAATGAAGGTTTTTACATGTCTTTAATAAAAACTCAAGGGCTAAGTTCCCTTAACTATTTGATAAAAGTATACAAGGGTAAAGTACCCTTGACCAATGAGAAAGATTTTTTTGAGGGTTGTGGATCCTCGACCATGAAAATGTGATTTTCAAGGGTTATATACCCTTGACTGATTTAAATTTTCCATGGAATGAATGTTATCGCATGTTTATGGCTTAAAGTGTTAAAGGTTTAAATCATGATTTATCAAAAATTGATCAGTTTAAAAGGTATTATTGATTTATTATTGGAATGTTACCCATTTATATTTTACTGAATTTTAAGCAATCATTCTGAGCAATTTGCAGATCAAGAGGGCTAGAGGGGCCCTATTATCACTATTGACATTCTAGTTTCCCTATTTCATTGAGATTTTTTTATTGTATTTAGTATGTAAATGGTAAAGATGTAAATAGATGTAAATGATATGTATGACCACAGGTAGAATCCTCATTCTCCCTGTGTTGTAGTTGTCTTTAGATTGAATTGAGAGCTGAGCTCTCTTTTATGTATATTATTGTTTTGGCAAATGTTTGTTGAAACTTCGATAGGTCTCAGTTACAGAGGAGACTCTGCTGAAATTTCTACAAATTTGATATGAATGCTAATCTACTTGGTAATGAATGTCTATTATGTATAATTGCAACCCAGTTAAAAAACAACTTGTTAGGCTTACAGAGGCGAGCTAGTCTCATTATCTATGCCGATCACACTCTAGAAATTTGGGGTGTGACATCCCTTCTCAATATTGAATTGAGTAATTGCATTAACTAAATGATCAGAAATGGAATGACAGATATAACCATAATTCTTGCAACATAACTTGTCTAAATATTTGTACTAACAACAAAATCTGCATATGGAAATTATATTGGACTAATTAATAAAGTAATTATACTGATTAAATATATGACACTAGAATGAAATGATGTTTTAGAAAAATAGATAAACTTAATTTACTCCATTCTTCCTTCTATAATTTGAATAGTTATGCCTTAATTTGGTACAGAAAAACCCTGACATAAAAAAATAGACATCTTGGATGATCACTAGGAGAAAACATTTTATTTTTCAATGCTTTGGGCAAGAAAAGGGTACTAAGCTCACTATTAAAATTTTCTAAGATAACTATTGAAGAAGAACATTAAAAGACTTACCAATTAAGCTAAATTGAGTTCAAGTGCATAACTCTAAATGCCAAAAAATTTAAAACTGTGGCAGAAATTATTACTTCATCATGACTAGGTAAAAAAATGCCTATGAATTTAATTAAGAAACAAGGCAAGAAGCTGAATGCTTCCACATCAATACTTCAATTTCAAAAAGACTTGGTCATAATATCAATCCTTCCACAAGTCCATAACCATAACAATAAAACCAAAGGTAATTTATGCAGAAGTTTAGCAATTCACTAATATAATTCAGTAAGATAGTCAAATAAAAAAGATAAACATATCACGATTGACACCGAAATAGCCAACACATCACGTGCAATTTAGGATAACACCTTATACTTTGCAGCATTATCTCTCCACTATGCCAGGATATCAAAAGAGGCACCATCACCAACCAACTCTTACTCCAAATACCTTTCTAACTCAAACTTATATTCTGAGGAAACTTTTCTCTGCTTCAATACCTCCCATTTATACTTGCGATTTGATAAACAACCCACAATTGTACCATCAAATGTTCCATTCTCTGAAGTGGTTTCAATTTATTCCTGAACAACTCCTTCAAAGTAATGTTCATACAAGCGGTGCAATGCATCTTTAATTCTATGCTTCGTGGCTTTGCACACATTAGGATCAGGGTATATATCATCAAATACTAGCCTTATCATGAGCAAAGGGTTCATATTTTCATATATCCCCTAACACTTTTCATACTTAGCCCACTTATTCATTACCATATCTTTTACAATAAGATCATTATGTGTAGAGTTCGACAACAACATATCTTGTTCATCTACGATGTGATCAAAGCAAGTATTTGAGGTCATATACAATGATCCTGATAATCTTAAAGTTATGTTATATAAGGTCTTTAAAAACTTAGCAAAAACAGATGCTTTGCTCTAATCTATGGTATTTGGTGGCCTAGCTTAACAAGAATCATCAGTAAAATATGCAACATACCCATCATCCTCATCCTTTATCCTCTCAAACACCTACTAAAACTTAATAGCACTGTCTAACAAGAGGTAGGTGGAATTCCACCTAGTTGCAACATCCAAACATAGAAGACTATTCAACTTTATTTTTTCTTTGTCCATAAAACTTTTGAATCATTGCAATTGTGCAAGGGAAGAACAAACATACCTCACCGCATTCCAAATAGAGGAGATAGAACTATTCATCACCTTCAAACCGTCATTCACTACTAAGTTTAGAATATGTGTACAACAAAGCATGTGTAAGAAATCCCCATTATAAACTAACCCACCCCAATTTTTAAGTCGTTTCTTTAGATAAGTCACAGTTGTGTCATTTGAGGTTGTATTGTCTACCACCACGGTGAATACCTTATCAATCCCTCACTTTAGCAAACACCTTCAATTGTCTTTCCTCTTGTGTCACTACTATAATTTTTGATAGGACAAAAGTTCAAGATTCATTTTTGCAACTTCCAATTATCATTAATATAATGAGCTATGAGACACATATAATTAAGATTTTGCATTGATGTACAAGTAAGAATTACACAGAGGCCTAACTTCCTAAAAGAATCTTTCAATATCTTTCCCTTTTCAAGATACAGCCTATAACAATCCTTAGTAACTATTGTTCTAGATGGAACTAGAAATTGCGGTTCCAACTAATTGCATAATTCTCGAAATCCATCCTTTTCGACTGATCAAAATGGTACCTCATCCTGAATAACATACTTTGCTAAGGCTTTGCAACAACCATCTAAATTGTAGCTATGAGGGACTAAGGTTTCAAGTTGACTTCCTCTACTGGCTTCTAGAAATGCTAACATAGATTGTTTGCTCTCTTTAGCCCTACCTTGATGCTTCTTACATCTTACCAAATGTTTTTTCAATGAATTGGTACCATGTTTGTTTGGATCACAAGCATAAGATACACCACAGTAATTATAAGCAGCTCTTATATCCCCCCTAGTTTCCTCTAAAAGGAGTTTCACAAAATGATCCCACACATTTGATTTCCTTAGGGGTAACTTTCTTTTTTTACCTATTCCTACTACTATGGAATCTGTAGCAAGTGTAGAGCCAAAAGCAGCCACAACAGAGGCAATGGCACTATTACCAATGTATAGAAAGGTAGGGGTCGAGTTGGACGACGTCTAATTAATAACTAAAACTAATTAACACCTACACTATCTAGTATCTACATTCTACACCATCACATTATTAATTATACTTTCTCAATTAATAACACAAACATGGAATCAAATAAGAAAGGAGTGCCATTTATATCATAAAAAACATCTTCATATCAATAAATTTAAATTTGATAACAGGCAACATTAATTGCATTACTAAATAGCTAAGTATTAATACCCATCAATGTATATGAGCTACTTTATTTCATCACTAGAATATGATGGATTTGGAGATTTATTTTACATAAAAATTTTATTAAACATCATATTGATACTCTACAAAAACTAATTCAATAAAAAAATGTCACCTTAACAAAAAATGTAGAAACCCTCATCAAGAATTGAATCAAGAGAACAAACAGGAAAGTTCATTTAACAATACATGCATGATAAGCAATACACTCACTATCCATGAAGCTATATTTCACAATGCCAGCAAGGATCATTGTTAAACCAACAATGACAGTACCATAATTAAGCATGAAAAAAATGCTTCTAATATGTGAAAAAATCACACAGAAAGCAGGAAGTTTAATTCCCTAAAATTATTAATGTTGTTGAAATGGCTATAGGCTAGCTCATGTTGAAGCGAAACAATGGAGAACATCGGAACAAATCCTAGCAGGCCAGCACCATAAAGAGCAGATACGCATCATACTTCAAAATTCAAATACACTAACAATAATCGTAGAGAAGCACAAAAGGAGGGGGATCACACCTTAAATTGTCTTAAATTTCTTTATAAATGAATAGCAAAGTTGATGCAAATGCTTTGGAGGCCAGCGCTATCAAACCGATGTGATTAAGAACTCAGACGACTTCCTAGGAGGCAGATGAACAGCAAGGTAATGCGGAGACTAACTGAAGAGGCTTCGAGCTTTGACATAAAGAAAGGGGGCTTCGAATAGAGAAAGAGACAAAAGCAGAAAATCCCCCTTTTGCACAGAAGAATGAGTGACAGAGGTCGGAAGGCTTCAACAATCGATGCAGAAGAAGGAGAGAAAGACTGAAGATGAGCTCGACGAACTAAACAGTGGACACTAGAATACCAAAACCAGAGTGCGATGGCAATGATGCAATTAAGAGAAGTTTGAATCAATGGAAGTATGAAACACGAACATAGGATCATTTAAGGTTTTTTTCACTTATTTTGAAATTTTGAAAAAAAATATAAAAAAATATGTTTACCTCTAGGCCAAGCCAGGTAAATCATATTTTTCCCATCACCTGAACCCAGCCCGGCCCAACCCAGAGATGATACCTACAATTCCTATTTCCTATTAGCCCTGTCAGTAGCCTCTCACCCTACTCGACCTTACCGAGCCAGGTTCACCAGGCCATCGGTATCCTACCCAGCCCTAGGTCATGCACCTTATTATTACTTAGCGAAAACACTTTTTACTTGGTGTCTCTGATACCATCCTTTTCATTTCAAAGCCATAACCAGCTTCAAGCACCTTTCTTGTTTTAAAGCATTGGCCAACATCAGGCACCTTTCTTGTTTCAAAGCCCTAGACAACGTCAGATGCCCTTTTAATTTCAAAGTCCTATCCAGCATCAGACACCTTTTTCATTTCAAAACCCTTGCCAGTATTAAACACCCTTTTCTTTTCCAAGCCTTGACTAGCGTCAGATACCCTTTTTATTTCAAAGCCCTGACCAGTGTCAAACACCCTTTTTATTTCAAAGCTCTGGCTAGCATCAGACACCATTTTTCTTTTTAATGTTTTGGCCAATGTTAGACACCTTTTTTTCTTTTACAAGCCCTAGTCAGCATTAAGTACCTTTTTCATTTCAAAGTTTTGACCAGCATCAGACACCCTTTTTGTTTCAAAGTCCTAGCTAGTGTCAGGCACCCTTCTTATTTCAAAGCCCTGGCCAGTGTTAGGCACCCTTTTCTTTTCAAAGCCTTAGCTAACGTCATGCTCCCTTCTCTTTTCAAAGCCCTAGCCAGCGTCAAATACCATTTTCATTTCAAAGCCCTGAACAGCATCAAATACCCTTTTTATTTCAAAGTCCTGGCCAATGTTAGGCACCTTTTTTCATTTCAAAGCCTTGGCTAATGTCAAGCACTCTTTTCTTTTCAAAGCCCTAGCCAACGTCAGGCACCCTTTTTGTTTAAAAGTCTTGGCTAGCATCAAGCACCCTTTTCTCTTTTAAGCCCTAGCCAACGTTAGGCACCTTTTTCTTTTCAAATCCCTAGCCAACGTTAGGTATTCTTTTCATTTCAAATCCTTAGCTAGCTTTAGGCACCCTTTCATTTCTTAAAATCCTATACAGGACTCCTTGTTTGTTGTCATGATTGGTATCTCTATAGTGCATGGGCATCGAAGTTTTCACCTACCGTTACTGGTGCGCATAGGTTTTCTAGTTTATCCAATAAATGAGGTGCTTATCTTTACTCATTTCCTTCACTGAAAATACCTAAACTTTCATTTGGATTCATTTTCAACTAAAAAACAAATAAAAAAAGGCCACTCCACTTTAGCTAAGCTCACACCAAATCACAAATCAGAGGACTTGCCCTAACCTATTTAATTTATAGCTTGTATATTATCTTAAATGGTGTCATAATGATGATTTATGATTATGTGTCATGAAGAATCTAAGGGCAATGAAAAGAAGATAATATTAATTTAAGAACCAAAAGTCAGAACATATGACATAAAGTATTTAGTTATTTAAGCTTATTTAAACCAGTTCAAGCAAAGGGCATAGGGCACAAAGAGATAGGTTACATTACATTAACTATAATAATCCTTATTATGACATGCTAATGGTGATCGCTCTTAGAAAGATTCCACATAATTCTTATGAGCTTTGTCCAAACCATGAAAGTTACATACATTAAGGGGTATCATATCCAATAAAAAGAAGTAGTTTTGAAATACTCTAAAGTGTAACAGTAACATTGAGAAGAAAAGAAAAGGAATGTAAATTTTTGATTTACGAAAAAGACAAGAGATTAATAAGTCTACAGATTTATGTTAAAAGGTCAAAAGTTACTGTTCAACTTTTAATGAATGGCTATGAGTATTGTAAGGAAAGAAAGTCAAAAAAAGAACAAACCTTATCTATGGGAGGAACTCTACCATATGGAGTTGATCTTTCAAAATATTGAAAATAAAGATAACCCAATCTATTGTTCAAATGCTAGAGATTGTCTTGCTCAAACCTTCCATCTGAGGAGGAAACATTTAATCTCCATTGCTTATCACTCTTACTTTCAGTCTCTCTTATTTTCTACTTCAGCTTCATCTTCCTACTCCTCATGGCATGATGATCGAGGCACATGGCTGGGAAGTGTGAGGAGGTATTTGGGGAAAAAATAAAAAAAAAGGCACAGGGACCAAATTAAAAATTGAGTGCAAGTATGAGGACCAAATGATGAATTTTCCCAACAATAAAAGTTGATAATATTTGTCAATGGGAGACCCAGGAAAAGAATGAATTTTTTGTAGAAAACCCTAGGCTTTCAAAAGTGGACGTCCACCGTCGGGGGCAGTATATATTCGAAGGCTGGGTCGACCTTGGTTGGAAGGAAGCCATGACGGAGATTAAGACGGCTAAGACACACAAGGGTAAACGGGAGCTTGAGAAACGTGCTCCGAAACTCGTGAGTACCACATAACTTCTTCTTCCTCTTCCTCTTCGGCTCCCCAGAATATGGTTTTTGGCATGAACTTTTCCTGAAAAATTTTGAACTAACTGCTTTCTCGCAAGACATATAATTTCGATTATGACGAAATTTGGTAGCGCTTGTTATCACTGATTGTGTTTTGCAGGTCGAATCGGGGAAGAAGACACTTATCCTACATGGTACAAAGACGAGCAGCGTATTAAATTCTGTGCTTAAAGAGATCTATCACCTTAAGAAGGATAGTGCTGTAAAGTATAGCCGTAAGAACGAGAACATTAAGCCATTTGAAAGTGGTGGGGAAACTTCCTTGGAATTCTTTTCTCTTAAAACGGATTGTAGCATTTTCGTGGTATGCATAAAAATCTCATCTTTCTACTTACTATGTCTCGTTATTTATTTTCCCATTGTAAATTTATTCTAGTCCCTTGTTATATGGTTCTGTTGTTATATTATTTGTGTACAGAAGAATATTGAGCTAACTAGAAGCATATTTTTAGTTTTGACTGACAGTTCCGTTTCTTGTGCTATTCTGTATTGACAAAGACGCTAATCAACTAAAGAATTTAGTATGCACTTATTTTTGACAAGAGAAAGCAAAGTAGAACTGGCATTTTTTGTTAATCTTTAAATGTTTCGTCATTGGTGTTTGATTCTACCCTTTGATTCTGTGTACTATTTTTTTCCAAGTAATTTGTATTTTAAAATGTTGTCAGGATTTTTTTTATTGGCAATTCAGTAAGCGAAGCATTTTCTTACTGGTTGTTTGTATTTTGCAGTATGGATCTCACTCAAAGAAGCGACCCGATAACCTTACTATAGGGAGAACTTATGATCACCATATCTATGATCTAGTAGAAGTTGGAGTTGAAAATTTTAAACCCATGGAATCATTCTCTTATGATAAGAAATTAGCTCCCAGGGAGGCGTCAAAGCCTTTCATTACTTTCATTGGAGAAGGATTTGAGAATGTGGAAGTACTTAAACATTTGAAGGAAGTTTTACTTGATCTTCTGCGTGGAGAGGTGAGGCTTTGCTTCCCGTAGTCCTACTGGTCTTACTGTTTTAGGTGGATTTTTAATAATGGAGTGGTCATCTTGATTTATCCAGGTAATAGAGAATTTAAATCTTGCTGGACTGGATCGTGCATATGTATGTACTGCCTTATCTTCAAATAAGGTATTCCTTACACACTGTGCATTGAGGCTGAAAAAGTCGGGCACTATTGTTCCAAGAATGGAATTGGTGGAAGTTGGCCCATCCATGGATTTGGTAATTCGTCGGCATCGTCCTCCAAATGAAAGTCTTAGGAAGGAAGCCATGAAAACTACAAGGGAGAAACCAAAGAAAAAGGTTGGCCTGATGATTTAATTCTTTCTGTTTAATTGGTTAATGTAATGTGAAGTTCCATGTCTATAATTCTATGTACTTACTCTGTTGCTTGCAGGAGAAAAATGTTAAGAAGGATGCAATACAGGGCAAGATTGGTAACATATACATTCCAGATCAGAAGGTAAGAAGAATTGTTTACTTATGTTTTGTTCATTACATCAATTATGAATTCTCGCTGTCTTCTATTATTGAACTACTTGTCTTGCAAATATCAATTTTTTTGGGTAAACATCCTTGTTAAAAAAAAAAAAAAAAATTTTGTTCTTTTCACCTTGCTTGCTTGGAACCATTTGAAATGGACAAAGTGGTGAAGTTTATTTTCCTACCATTGGCAGCTGAATTTTTTTTTTTATAATTATTTCTCTATTATTGTTCCATGAACTAAATGATCAGTTATTCACAATTTATTATTGTTCAGATTGGAGAAATGGCTTTACCAAATAAAGCAAAAGGAGTGAAGAGGGAACGTCGTGAAGCCAAACTGAAAAATGAGAGTGGCGAACATGCTTCTAAAAGGAAGAGGGATGATTCTTAAATCTTAAGCTACTACTCTAATGTAGGTAGTGGTGTAAGGTGGTGGTGGTTGCATTTTTTTGGGGCATTGTGGGCTATACCCTGCCAACAATCATGCTGTAGGCTACCAAAGGATTTATTATGGATCAATTTCTGAACAATATATAGCAATTCCAGGTAATATGAATTTTGTTGATTCCCCAGTTTGATCATTTTATGGATTTTTTTTTTTTTTTTTGAAGGGGGGAGTAACATTTTTGTTCAACTTTGTCGAGTAAACTGATTCATACGCGGCCTTCATTTAAGAGAACCACATTCTTGTTTGTTTACGTTCAAATAGATATATCTTTTGTGTTTAATGGATGGTACTAAATTGACATTAGTCATTAGAGAATACTTTGTACGCTTGTCTGCCCGAGAGATTAAGGAAGTCCTCTAGTTGTTTCTCCTTTTCTGACTCTTGGTGGAACAAATTCTCTATTTGCACTTCAAGTTACGAACGTCATTGGTGCCAATACTAATGGTTTTTAGGCTCCTGATGGTACGTTTCAAGGGAAGGTGCTTGGACTATAGGATCTTTCTTGGGTACGGCGTCTATCATGAATTCCAAGTTGGTTAATTCTTTTCTCGCACATTGTTTCTCAAACTAATTAGAGGCGCCCCTTTTGCATGCTTAGGATTTGTTTGATGTTTAAATTCAAACATTATAATTATCAATTCACACTGCTATAAAACAATCGTAGATGATATATAACAAACTCCTATGATATTTGAATAGTGACTTCAAAATCACAATAAGATTACCAGTGTATCACTGCAGGATTGTAATAAAAAAAATTTACAAGATGAATATTTGAAATACGTTTGTTGAACACATTTCCTGAAGATTAGAAGTATTCTGAGGCGGAGTCAAGTTGATTTTAACTTTTTTTCCTTTTTTGGGATAAATAAGCAGAGTTTTAACAAACAACATTGTTAGAGGTAGTCACGTTCTTTTTGTTTGAAGAGATTCTCGCAATGCATTGCCTGAGATTCCTTTAAGATTCCAAACCTGGCATGCTTGAATCTTGCACAGAGACACTTTATACCTGCCCCCATCATCCTAAGTTTGTAGTCATTAACGTATGAGTGCTCCACAATATGGTACGCTGAGGGTTGAACAAAAAGAAGCTGGAAAGCAGGGTACTGCGGATCTGACCGTTGATCATCAACACTTATCCAACTTAGCAAATTCCGAACAGCTTTAACTACTAAACTGGATTTATCAATTGAACCATAAGAAACCCATCCCCAATCCAACATGTTGAGCATTTAGGTGTCTGTCCACGATTGTAAATATAAGGATTACACGGTTTAGTGATTTTTCTAAACCAAAAGATTCGTGATTCGGGCAAGTCAAGTTGATTTTAACTAGATCCGAGACCTAGTTGGATTAATGACTAGGACTAGAGTTCTAAATTTAAGACCTAATTTAGCCTAATAAGTGATTGAGGTAAGTCAAGTCTCTTTTTAAAATGAAAAATTTTAATTTATAAAAATGAAAAAAAATTTAGAGTTTGAAATGAAAAATAAAAATAAAAAAATTAATATTTAAAATGAAAAATAAATAAGATTTGAAAAGAATTGTTATTATAATAAGTAATAAAAAATAAATTATTAAATTAATATTTAAAATAAAAATAAAACCAAACTAAACTTTAAATGAATTCATGATCCAATTCAACTTGAATAAAATGTAATTATTTTTTTATTTTAACTCAACTCAACTGAACTCAAATAAATATGATCAAATTGGCGAGGTTTGAGGAGTTAATGTTGAGAGTGGATTGTCTACTGTCTATGATCTGACCGTAGAGTAAATTTTTAAACAAAATTTTAAATTTCTGAATCCCAAAAAAATATATTGAAATTAAAAGAAATATCTAAAATAATTTTTTTTTGTATGTATTGCACTCTAGAACCAATTAATTTCACTGCAGAGAATCTTCTCCCTAAAACATGCCTGATCTTGAACTATAAAGAAGCATCTATTGGTCTCCAAGTCAAGAGGAGTATAATAACCCCCCGCGCAGCACCCCGCCCCCCCCCCCCCCCCCCCCCACCCAACACACACACATCAATTACACGTGGCTTTAGCCCTTAGTTATTGCCGCTTTTTTTTTATAGCATGACTAAGTTTTTCAATGATCTAATCCTGCCAAACGTCAAATAACTAGAATAAATGAAACTAAGATTATTAACTTGACAGAAACATAAATCATTAATCACTTGAATTGAACAAGCAGCTATGCAACAGACAAGGGAGCGAATAACAAGAAATTAACCAACTCTCATCTGAATAGCATACCTTTTAGGATTATGTTATTTTTTGTGCCAAGAAGGGCAGAACAAAAGACAAGCCAGTCAAAACTCAATGAGAGACTGAGAGGCTTGCTTATTCAAGGGTTATATACCGGCACTTTATTCACTTTAATCATTCATCAGGTGAGAAACCTATTCTGTACTAGCTGGTAAGATGATATGATCGACTAACGAAACAAAAGTAGCCAAGAAGTAAATTTCCAAAAAGAAGCATGAACAATTATACCATTAATAAAAATAGATAAATATGGGAAATAAGAATTAAAGCTGGTGAATTGAATACTCTTTATAAATCAAATAGTTCAATTATAGGAACCCTAGGAACCAAGCATATAAAGAATCATAAGGCAACAAGTGCAGAAGCAAACAATGCTCTATGGGTTGACATTCTTAGATCCATCATCTTTTGGACGATCAGCTTGACTTTCTACTTCATTTGGAGGGAATTCATCAGTTGGCCACATATCAATACCCAAATTTCCTGTTTCTTGCATATAGCTTAAATCCCAGAGGTCTGACATACCACCAGTCACTCCAAACTCTGGCACTTCATAATTGATTGGATTGCCCCACATTTCATTCCCAGAGCTAGAAGTAGCAACATTAACATTAAAGCCAGGGTTCCATATATCTTCTTGTTTAATTATGCTTTCAGTTTCAGGAGGGTAAAAAATGGAAAAGCTTTTCTCCTTGGTCAGATCCTCTGGGAAAGAGACAAAGTACTCTGGGGCAACTTCTCGATCTGGGCTCATGACGTTTTTCCCTTTGAAAAGGGGGTTTTCAAGTCCTAAGCTTGATAATCCCTTTCCTATGTTCTCTGGAGTTGCCATAATATCATGCGCAGCCGCTAAATCATTCGATACGGCATCCTCCACATGCAAATTCAGATTTTCTGCTACTGAACTAAGTTCTCCTGCCAAACCCTGGGAAAGGTAGTCAGGAGACTGTTCAATAGAAATTGGATTTAGTCCCGATGTTTCAGAAGGGTTGGTAATGTTTCTCCAATCAGGTTGGTATTTTACAATCTGTTCTTCCTTCAAAGGGTCTGATGTTCCTGTTTCACGTTGGTGCTGCTTGACAAACTTTCTTCTCACTCTTGGGGAATCTATACCAGTCTGTTCCTTCTTTTGCTTAAGGCGGACTAAAAAGGCTGGGTTTTGAAATAACTTAGCCAAGAAAGAGACCATTTGTTTCTGTCTCTGCTCCGCAGACTGAAGCCTCTGGTTCACTTGTCCAGCATGATGAACAGTCCTACGCTGTTGTTGCTGCAAATCAACCACATCTTGGATTAACACGCTTCTCTCCTTTCTCAGTCTTTCAATCTCAACCTCAACTCCAGACTTTCCTGCTTCAGTAGATGGCCCAAAATAGCTACCAACATGCTGGGATTGAAGTGACCTGCGCCTTTGTATGTTCTTCAATAGATGTCTTTTCCCTTGCTTGAAACCTTCATTGGCAAACTCCCACTTATCAGTGTCAATCTTGCGGAACCCCTGGATAAAAATGCCAAAGTGACTTGAGAATGAATGAAGAAGAAGTGGAACTGACCTCAAGGCAAGGAGGACAAGAGAGGCTATTGGGGGGCGGGGGGGTTTAAGGGAAAAACAAACAAACGAAGAAATAATTAAAAACTGTTTAGTCACCAAAATATAAGGCATCATGAGCAGAAGGAGCTGTGTTTAAGTATGCAATCTGTGAGTGAAAACAAGCTTACGCAAACAGAAGGTTTATCACGATGATAGCATGCAGTGGAAATCTAATTCTAACAGAATTGGAAATTCCCCAAAGAAACCTGGGACACAAGATGCGGAAGATAAAATCCTCACCACAGTAGGAACTCAGCAGGCCAAATATTCCTTCAATTGCCAATCTCTCAACCCTAGCTACAATCCAATTAGAAATCGTCTGAACGAAGCTTCTATTATTCAGTTCCATCAGTAAGAAAGATATTACTAACAAAAGTTAAAACTTGAAAATGTAGGCCACCATAACAATTACAAAGAGAAGGCCAATATTATTCTGCTTTTAACGAATGACATAAAACAAATGTTTCTGGAAAAAAAAAAAAAAAGCAAATTTGCCTCACTCTACCTGCGTAAACACAGATATCAAGAACACATCCAACCATTCCAAAGCCGTATTTATACAGAAAATTCATTCAGAGGAGTTCCTAAGCAACCGAAGAGAATATGGACACACCAGCAAGATGCCTCCAAATTTTTACATTGCCAGTTGATACAATATAGTCAAATATACATAGTCAATCTTCAATTAATCAATGCTAGTTACAAAATAAACATCAAACACAGGGAAGAACTACTACAACAAATACAAGGAAAGGAGAAATAATACATCACAAAAAAAAAAAAAAAAAAAAAAACAGTAAACAATATTTACATACAGATCACAGCAGCCTTTCCAGGCTGTGTAACTGCAATACCCACATAAGTATTTAGCTGGCGGACAAAACTGGAGAAATTGTTATGCTTGAAATTCCTTGGCAAGATGTTCCTCGCAAATTCCACAGGGTCCCATACCACGAAGCTAGCACCGGTCGAGCCCCACGATATGATCGGATCCAGCGATGGATCATCCACCAGATCGTAAGTTTTCCATAGAAATGGCGGAACTGGATTCCCGTGCAAACAGTCAAGCGGCTGTGGCATATCAACGTCCTCCAAATCACCGCTTGTCCCTATTAATCCAGTCTCCTCCCCAGTAGATGGTGGTAACGAAGGAGCTCTGTCATCACGAACAGTGGGAGGAGAAGAAGCCAGAGACGTCGGGTTCATAGTTGCAAATGCTTCAAACTCCATGAAAGGAGAATCATATAGAGACGAAGGAAGAGGGCCAGAGAGGCCAATGTCCGCCATGGAAGGACTAGCCGAGGTATCTCCGAATGCTTCAGGACCCAATTCGATAGGAGAGAACCCACATGCTCCCTGATCCAAACGGTCCGAAGAAGACGTTTCGGCTGGAGCTTTACCCTTCGACTCCGTAGCCAAAGCAGAAGACCTTGTCGGAGATTTTGGTTGATCTTCGTCTTTTGGGTTCATGTTACTAGTGGGGGCCAAACACTGTAGTGCTTCACGAGACAAGAAAAATATAGAAGAGTAATAATAAGTCTGGTCGGCAACGTAAATGATTTACGAAGGCTTTTATATGTTTGGGAAGGTAAGAGGAGTATGTTGCCGACAAGGTGTTCGATAAAAATCTTAAAAGGGTAGAAAGGCGGTGAAGGATCGTCGTCGACCCTTCTTGTTCCAGTAGGAGTACAGTAATAGGCCATTGAAGATTGGGTTGGAGGGTGGGGTTAGCCTGGGTTCTATCTGATTCACTGAGCAGCGCCGACCTTTGAGGTAGTTTCCTGGTAGTTACGTTCGTTTGCCGATGATACGTTCAAGGCTACAAGGCTTGCTTGGTTCCTCACACGGGAGAGCGGGGTCCACATATGGGCTAGATATTTCAGTTCTTGGCTCCGGGTCCTACCTTGGTCAGATATTATCGGTCAAAATGAGGTTTTGAGCGTTGGTATGCATTACTTAAAGGCAAGCTAACTGTTGTTAGCTTGTAGCCAATCACCGAGCAGCAAACTTGATTTTGGATTTTGAGACTCATGATTGTGATTTCTTCTGTCCCAATGTCTGTGTCCGAAGATTGCCTTTTCCTGCTTGTTCAGACAAATGTCACACATAATCATGTACCGCGTATCAGTTTGTGAGAATAGGATAAGTGTTTTTATCAATCGGCGTCTTAAGAGCATTAGTTAAGGAAGTATTTTTCAGATTTCAATTTATAGATTAAGTATTATTTCAATGAAAATTAAAGTTTCGCTGACAGTGCCATTAGACAAATACAACTCTTTATTTTTCTTATTGTTCAGCTGACTTTGTATTTGTTAATTAAATACTGAAATATCTTCGGGCGACAAAAATTTATGATGAATTGAAGAACACGTTAGCATGAATTTTGTAAGTTTGTCTATTATGATTCTCTTATTTAAAAAAATATATTACGTAACTCACAGTCTACGACTGTTTTTTTTTTTTCCTTTTTTCATAGTAAAATACAGTTGTCTGTATTTAAATGAAGTTTTAGATTCTGGAGTCCAGATAGATAGTAATAATTTAATTGTCCAGAACTTATTCCAAGGAAAGTTTGATAAGTTCAGTATAAATAATCCCGAATTAGACTAGAGATTTCTACAAGCTTCAGCCACTTATTACTCCACCTTTCACCGATTGACCCAAAACTAGCTTATTAGATATTGAGACCCCAAGATATTCATGAAGTGATATCTTCAATATACATTTTTTTAAAATTTTCTAAAAGTTCCATCCCTTGAGTGAATTATCCTACAAGTCAGCTACTGTTTGAACATTATCAAGATTATTAATTGCAGCCTCCAAAGTCAATTATTAATACCAATTATGCCGCTTCTGCTAATGAGCCAACTAAAATTATTAAACAAAAAATAATATCATCATTTTTTATTAAACTCTGCCCTACCAAGAGCTTGAGAAGAGTTTTTGACCAATAATTCTGGCCTACTTACAATTCCCCATTTATGCATACTTAATAAAGCCTTGTTGATTCGTATTTCTAATCCTTTGCCAGAATTTGCTTATTACGCACAAGAGGCATTCTAAGCTTATCTCCCTTATAACTCCAAAGATATTAGCATTAATGCATTATTTTGAAAAATGTACCTCTTAATGGATTTGGACTAGATATTAGACTAATTTCACTTTATTAATAGATTATTTGTAAACAAATAAGCTAATCTAAAATGTGAAATATATTAGAACAAACTTCAAGAGTAACTTTGAACAAAAAAATGGTATCATTCGTACATATTAAATGTGAGATCACTCGCCCTCATTTTGGAAAATTGAATTTATTGAAAATTCCTGCTATTTTCTTTATTCAGAGACATATGAGATAAAATATTAGAACACAAGATAAGTGGATACAGCGACGATGGATCCCCCTAATGTAACCCCCACTGAATAACAACGTGATTGACTTAATGTTTAAGAAGCAAATCGTAAGAAATTATGGTTATACATAGATAGTTATTTTTCTAATGATAAAAAATGTTTATCTAGATTGCTGCTTCAAGAAAATTTCAATAAAGTTTGTCATCAGCTTTGTGAATTTCTTTTCACTGCACACAATCTATTTTAGCCCTTTTTTTTCCCTCTGCATAGTCCTTAAATGTGAAAAATCCTTTAGTAAAAGATGAATAATCCTTTACTACCAAGATGTGTAAGACCGTATTTGTTCCTGTCAACTTAATTTAATTCAATTTTGTCGGTCTGGGTTTCAAGCGCACCGAGGCAAAGGGTTGAGTCAAGCTGGGCCCTCAGTTAATATTGGACTCAATCTGGCTCAATCTTATACTTTTATTTTTTAAATTTTTTTAAAAAATTTTTCTTTGATAAAAGTTATTCTTAAAAAATTGCTTTTCCAATTTTTTAAATTAAATATGGAACTTTTGCTAATTAGGATATCTCATTTTTTAAATGTAGATCATTTTATTTTTTTCTCTCAAAATTTCAAATTAAAATTCATAAAAAATCGTTTTTGAAAAATATTAAAAAAATAAAAAAAAAGTGACTCGATTGACCCGTCCTAGTCAAGAATCAAGTCTCAACCTGGCTAGGTCACGAGACTGGGCCAAAGAATTAGCATTGAGCCAAATCTATGGTTGTTCACCCCTATTAAATAAAATCCAAATTTGACTCAGTATATGTTAGGGATGATAAAAGGCCCTTATATTTAGGATATCTGTGGGAACTGTCCCATTTAGGAACTCACGTTTAAAATTTTTTTTTCTCTGTAAGGATGGGGGTGAGAAAAAATCTCCTTGAAATTGGTTTGAGAATAGGGACAGGGATCATGCTCCCTACCTTGTGGAGTCCTCCTTTTCGACAATTTGACTTAAATATTTTAATATATATATATATATATATATTAGTAGTAATTTTACTACATATTTAAGTTTAACAAACATGAATTCTCTTGCAAAGACAAAAAATTAGAAGTGCAACTATTTTCAATATATAAAAAAAAAATTGTTTCAACCAATAATATTAAGTCAAAGTTAAACTATTACTTAGACGAGTATGTCTTGATTGATACTTCAAATACACAAACTTTTTATATATTAAAATGGTGGAAACAAAATAGATTGAAATATCTAACTTGTACATAAAGAAGAAACAATAATAAAGATTTCACACATGATGAAAATGACGTATTAATATTAATACAACTTGAACTTGATATTTTTAATTTGTTGATATTATTACTTATTTAAGTTTTTGAAATTTTTAGGACTCATTTAAAACTTATCATTTGAATTCTTTTTAGTTTTTTTTTTTTAAAATTAAGATCTTTTTGGAGATCTACATCCCCATGGAGAATGTGAATAGAAAAAAAAAATTCCTACAGAAGAAAGTGAAGATAGAAATGAAAGACAAGAATAATGATAAGGACGAAAAGCAAGAAGACACTCACTGTCCTTACCTGACAAAATTACCATCCCTCGTATATGTTCACCCTTATTCAGTAAAATCATTCTAGTTTTGCATTATTAATTCATTCGTGACCTTATGCAATCTATTTATCAATACTCTAGAAATAATTTTAAAGACCACATTACACGAGCCAGTTAGTCTACAATCTTTACATTAAACACGACATGGAATATTGAGATCGCATACATTATAGTCTAAATTCTTTCAAAAGAGACCTTTTCTTTATATATATATATACTAAATATGTTAACGTTAGAAGAAATAGAAGATATAGATCAAGAAGAAATAGAAAATAGAATGGGCAGTGAATAAGGATTAAAAGCCATTAGAAAAGAATGGGAAAATTCCTTAAATATAAAAGAAGAATATCAAGATTCAAATATATCATTTGAATTAATATGAATCAAAACCAACAACAATAAATAGAACGAAGTCTAGTACAAAGTAATGTAACACAACAACAACAACAAACATCATTTAGACCACCAGACCTAACTTGACCTGTTTATATGCAAACCGATCCAGAAACTAGTCTTAAAGAAGGAAAAGAAGAAAAGGCAAGTAGGGATACACTAAGACATAGAGAATCAATTAGGACTAAAAACTCAGAAATAGGATTTATCTTTGAAACAACTTATGGACCATCAAGAAATCAAAATAACCCAACCAGATTAGAACAATTTGAAACAAAATCAATACCAAATGCAGGAATATAGTTAGATTAAGACTATAAAAAAAGACGATCAAAGAAAATTAGAAGAATGGGCAAAAACCCAGTTTATAGCTTTAGCCAATAGAGAAGTTGACACACAATCATCTAGTTTAATTGTAGAATCAAGCTTTGCAGGAAACGTACATGATTGGTGGAAAAGTTGAAATCAGGAATTTAGAGAATAGACTAGACATGTTGCATCGTATAACACTAGAAAAGAATTTTATGCTACTCTAGTAAGGCAATATGAACAAGTGTTAAGAGCAGAGTTTTTAGGCAAAAGTGTAGGAGCAGAAGAAACAACTAGACAAGAAAGAGCAATCCAATATCTATACCAAATAGGAATATGTACTTTAGACCCTAAAGATATAGATGGATATATATATGTGAATTTAGTAAATATTATTACCAAGCAAGATTAAAAACATACAGTGACAGTAAAGTATTTTTAGATCTATTTTATAGAAAATTACCAAGAATTTTAGGTGATAAAATTATAAAAGAATATTATAATGCTTTAGCAGACAGACCAAATTTAATTCCATATGTAAACACCTTAAGAAAAAGAAAAGATTATCTCAGAGAATATTTATCAAATAAATGCAAAGAAGCATGGGAAATACACAAATATTATAAAACCAACAAATTAGTCCTAAAATGTGAAAAATTAGAAACACCACATCAATGGGGCTGCAAGCCACCAAAAGCATATAAATCTCAAAAGAAAAATAAATATCTAAAAACCTATTCAAAACCTTATAAGATACATAGAAGATATAAATTTAGAAAATATCCAAAGAAAATTTTATTAGAAAATATAGACCAAAGAAATATTTTAATAAAGGAAGAAAATTTAATTATAAAAAATATCCAAAGAAATGTCAATGCTATAATTGCAGAAAACTAGGACATATATCCACATAATGCAAAAGACCAAGACAAAAGAAAACTATAAATACTATGGAAGCAGCATAATTAGAACAATTAGAACCCATAGAATTTAACCATTTCCCAGTATAAGAAGCATATGAAAGTGATATAGAAATTTACAAAATAGAAAGAATATCTTATTCAAAAGAAAGTAGTACAGATGTAGAAACAGAATATAAATCATTAGAAGAAGAAATTGAAATAAATATGATGCAAGGAGAATTATCATCATCAAATCAACTAGAAGAATTACAAGAATATGACTAATATGAAGAATTTCGAAACCGTGAAGAAGGCATAATAGAAAGAAGAATAAAATTCAAAAAAGAACAATATGATAAAATTAGAAATAAAGAATTAGATATGTTAACAGATGATTTATCAAAACAAAGTATAATATCTAAAATAGGAAAAATACTTAAGACGAAACAAAAAGAAAAATATGTTTGTGTAGTCTTACAAAAAAAATACCCTATAGAGGCAACACTGACTGAATGAGTCTTAAGAATCCCATTAATTAGCAAATCCATAATAGATCATGAAATAGAGAAATTAGACATAAAAGATGATATTACCGAAATTTATATTCCAGGAATACAATTAATGATAAAAGCTTATTTCCAATCAGGAATAGACACGCCTATAGAATTATTAATAACAAATAATAGAATTATCAACAATATACCTAACCATATGTTATGAGCCCTAAATGGAAATTTAATATACCAAAAATTAAAGTTTACATTAAATACAAATTTTGCTATCTATGGAGCCTAAATGAATATGAACAACATTTTAATGGTGTACCACAAATTAAGAGGAATAAAAATGCCTCCAGGAACTAAAATCATTAGTATTACTGGAATGGTAGGACTAGTATTTTCAAACGAACATAAGATATATAAGAAAAACCAAGGAAAAATAACAATAGAAAAAAAATTTATGTCAGTTTTAGAAGAATTAAGATTAGATCCTATAAAAATCACTATACCTAGACAACTACAACTGGAATTAGATAATTCCAGAGAAATGAAAGATGATTATGAATGAAGAAGAATTCAATACGATAACAGTATAGGAGGGAGAAGTATCAGAATTAATACACCAACTGATATAAATATAAACATTAACCCAAGAAACTTGAGAAGTTTAAATTATCAAGAATCATAACCAACATCTAGGAGAAGTTTTAGAACCTCTAGTACAGAAAGAAATAGATTAGCAAAAATATCATTAACAACAAATCTAACTGTAATCCGGACTAATACTCCTACTATAGATTTGACAGAATCATTAAAAGAAAATTATGTATTAGTAGAAATACAAAGAGAAGAAATATGGTTAGAAATAATAGCAATTATAGATCCAGAACAAGAAACAAGCCTAATCCAACTAGAATATACTAATAATTATATATAAATAACTAAACAAGGAACGAAAGCCAATATGGCACTCATATTTGAAAAAAGAGAAATAATTAAACTCAAAATTTGGGTAGACGAAGAAATAAAAGAAACAGAAAGCCATAAATTAATTTTAGGACAAGATTTTCTTAACCTAATAGCTCCATATAGAATCCAAAAAGATAGAATTCTTTTAAACAATAATCAAGTAGTAGTAATTTTAGGAAAAATAAAATTAGTTTAAAATGAGATTCTACTATATCTTACTTAAATTCAATTATGCCAAATATCAATCAAGAAAGTATCATGTCATGGTAGATACAGAAGCAAATATGACAACAGCTAAATATAACGTATTACCCCCAGAACAATGGAAAAAAGGAAGAACCACTAAAATGACTAGTGCAGGTAAAGAAGTTCACTTCTTAGAATTATCTGTAGAAAATGTATTAGTACAAATAGGAGATTATGAATTAAAATACCTTTAGTATACCAATATAATGAAGCCACATCAGACATAATTTTAGGGATGGATTTTCTAGAACGATATATGCCTTTACATTTTACTCCAAAAGCTTTAGTCTTTACTACCCCCTATAAGCATCAACCATGGGCAATAAGAATTTTAGATCCCCAGAAAAGAATCGATATAATCTTTAGAAGAAAGAAATCAACCAAGAATGAAGTCCAATTTGTGCCAAATAAGGAACCTATAAAAGAAGAAAGGAAGAAAATTCATAATATTAATGCTAAAACAATTGAACAAAGATTATAAGATAATCATAGTAATAATCCCTTAGTTCATTGGGAAAAATCCAAACCTTTAGCAAAAATAGAACTTTTGGACTATAGTAAAGAAATTAATAGCAAACCCTATCTTTGGACAGAAGAAAATAGAAAAGAATTTATAATACATATTAATGAAATAAAACAATATGATTAATTCGAGAAAGTAAATCAAGATATTCTTCACTAGTAATGATTTTTAGGTCATTATATCTCTAAAAACGGTATAGAATTACAAGAACACATAAGTAAAAAAGTATTAGAGTTTCCAGAAATAACCATAAAAAAATAATTAAGATCATTTTTAGGATTAGTAAATCAAGCCAGGAACTATATTCCAAATTTATCCAAATACGCTTCTAAAATAACAAAATTAGCAGGTGAAACCACTGAATGGAAATGGGAAGATAATAGTAAATATATTATAGAAAAAATAAAACATTTATGCAAAACTTTGCCAAAATTAAGCATCCCTACAACTTAGAATATAAAATGGATTATATATACTAATGCATCATAAAATTATTAAGGAGCAGCACTATATCATGAAAATGAAGAAGGAAAATAAATAATTACAAGATATACCAGTGGAAAATTTAACCCAAGCCAAACAAAATACCATTCTAATTGGAAAGAATTTTTAACCATAGTAAAAGCAGTAGAAAATTTTGAATTACTTATAGTTAATTCTAAATTTATAATTAGAACAGATAATACACAGGTAAAACATTGGATAGACAAAGGAATAAGATCCACTAAATTATCTGATAAAATGCTCATTAAATGGCAAAGTGATTTAGTTTATTATAATTATTCTATTGAATATATCAAAGGCAAAAATAACTTGGTTGCTGATTATCTTAGTAGAGATGGAGCTAATGAATAGTGAGACAAATAAGGCCAATAAGCCTAACAAAGGAGTCCTCTAATCCAACAATAGAACAATTAGCTCTTAAACTTTCCATGCTTGAAGTAAGCGTGGGAATAGAGAAAAATGAAAATTCTAGCTCCTTCACGAATATATCAAGCACTCTAAAATCAATTATTGTTCATTAAACCTTTATGGTAAAAGGATCAATCGATTTAAAAACAATTAGCATCTGGTTCATTTAACCAGGCCGGCTCTTCTAGCCAACCAACTATGCCAGTCATTCAAAGCCCAACACCTCCTAACTAACAAACTCCTCCATCTAGCCCAAGTTCAATACCTCCTCAAAAAGAGTCTTTTTTATACAAAATCAAAAAAGGAAAAGAAATTGAGAGCTCTGACCCAAAAGCCGACCCAACAAGAAAAACTTTAGCCTTAAGCCCTTTAACACCCACCAAAGAAGTCCAAGTCCAAAATCCAAGACCATCAAAAACTCCAAACCCAAATCCAAGAACATTTCAATTACTTTCTTATGCTAATAAACTATCTAAATAATTTGAATTAAAACCTTTTAACATCATCCTCTACCATCAAATTGATTTCACATTATGCTATCAACAAGACCATTATCTTTCTTGGAACCAAACCCAAATTAGTCAGAACTTTATTTAGTTACGGCCTAATCCAATCCATCTATCCATCACTAGACATGAAAGAAATTTCCTTATTACCAAAATCATTAATTGAGAACTCTAAACACTATTTCGGTATAGTAACCCAATATTAAGTCTATATAAGATGCTATTCCACTATTGTGGAATTTGCACAAGACAAATTTTACCCTCTTATAAACCTGATTAGATTCGAAACTATTAAATAGCCATTTAAATTCCAATAAGAAAAAACAGAAGCCATTCTTGACAACCAAATATTCTCAACACTATCCGATTTACGAGCTCAAGAAATGCACATTATCATGAATGAATTAACCCGCACTTTAACAAAAGATGAAGCCCAATGGACCTACTTCACTAGCCCAACAACTTGTATCTACTCTACTGGACGTAATAGCAAGCAGTATCAACCATTCAAGAATTGGTACAACCGAGTAAGGACAAATAATATGGATCATTCAGAGTCAACAAAGAGAAGAATATGTGAAAAACTCTTAAAATTCCAAGAACACAACTGCAAATATTGTCAAGAACAAAACAAATGAAGAATACACACAACTCTCAAGCTCTATTGATCTGAGTAATTGAATTAAAAAAAGAAAAAGAAAAGGATTTGCCAATAGCCGACAAGGCCATCAAGGAAAAGAAGCCAAGGACAATCAAAAGAAGTATACCAGCATAAGTAACAAGAAGAAAAGAAGTTGCCAACACTAAAAAGGACTACGTGAAGAACATTACTGAGTCATGTAAGGACAATCATGAAGATTAAAGCAACACGGCAAAAATGACAGCACGCAACCATGACTCCAACTATAATACGAAGAAATGAAGACCGAAGAATAAACATCTTGTATAGTAGTTTCAGTGTCTATTTAAGTTTACTAATTTATTGTAACAATCATCACAGCCTTTGGAACTTGAACTCTCTTAAGCTTTTAGAGAATTCAACATTCCAGCGCCCAATCCTTTCCTTATATTTCAACCTTTAATATATATTTTCCTCCATTATCAATAAAATTATATATTTCCACTACAATTTTGTTCAAAGTCCATCTTCTGTGTTCTATAGTCCTTCATTAGTACTCGAAGAATATTTGCAAAAATCTAAGGTATGATGAACTAAACTCTTGTAGGGAAACTAAGGCGAAATTTATTTTCCAGAATTCATAAAAATTATTTGATCCTAGTGTTTGATTACCGGTAAGATTATTGTTCATCAAAAACATGTTTTTAAGTTATAATCTTAGTACACCCTACGTAGGAAACAAAATAGGGTTGTGTTAGTTTAAGGTTGAAGGATGAAGGTCTATACATTGAGTACTGTAAAAGACCCTTGTATGAAGAGGACAAGGTTCATTCAAACTTGACTTTAGACTGGTCAAAAATTAGGTTATGATTAAATCATGCTTTCGCTAAACAGTAGTTTTACTGTTGTCGCATGATGGTATCAGAGCATGGTTATGATGAAAGAATTTAAATGGATCTTTAGTTTCCCTTAATCTCATTAATTGTACTTGTTTGAATTTAACTGCTTTATTTGTTTAAGTTTGCTAATATGTATTTTTTGAACAAAATAGAACAAAAAATGTATTGTATAGATGAAAAGAATATTCCAAAATATTCTTATTTCCCAACTCAAAATAACCAATCTGTAGTGTTTGCCACTCCATTCATTTTGGATGGAGAAGGATATGAGACATTTAATCATAATAACTGGACTAACATATATTTAATAAAACAATTAGGTTGTTATATTAATATGAATATTTCTGAAGATCTAGAAGTAGATGATTTAGAAAAAACATTTAAAAGGTTACCCAAAGAAGTTAGAAAAATTCTAGAATCTGTACCCCTGACCTAATCATAAAACGATTAGAAGAATTAGCAAAGCCTATCGAACAAAAGGTTTATGAATTAAAGTTAGATATTAATTTAGTAAAACAAGAAATCAAATATATGAAATTAGAAATGGAAGAGTTAACAGGCCTAGTAAAAAGAGCACTAAGAATTAAAGAGAAAGCAAATGATCAAGTAATAAAAATTAAACAAGAAAATGAAATAAATACTATGGCAGCAATGAGAGAAGTTTTATTTGGCCAAAAAACCCGAAGAAGAAATTAGAGAACAACCATTAAATGCAAATATGCAAGAAACTAGAATTATAGTAGGACAATTATAGAAAGGACAGAAAGTTCTGAATAAAAATTTATGGTCAATATATGAAGAAATAAAAAGAAGAAATACATCACCAATAACAGAAACCCAAATACTAGAAAGAAATAAAGAAAAAACATATTATGATGAAGAAGTAGAAGAGAATATTAATTTAACAAAAGATGATTATAAAGTAATAGAATTTGCATGTCAACTAAGAACAGATATACCAGGATTTATAGAAAGATTTCTCCCAAAAAGAAAATATCAAAGAAAAGAAATAAATATGATAACGTTAGAAGAAATAGAAGACATGGAACAAGAAGAAATAGAAAATAGAATGGGCAGCGAAGAAGGATTAGAAGCCATTAGAAAAGAATGGGAAAATTCCTTAAATATAAAAGAAGAATATCAAGATTCAAATATATCATTTGAAATTAATATGAATCAAAACCAACAACAATAAATAGAACGAAGTCTAGTACAAAGTAATGTAACACAACAACAACAACAAACATCATTTAGACCACCAGACCTAACTTGACCTGTTTATATGCAGACCGATCCAGAAACTAGTCTTAAAGAAGGAAAAGAAGAAGAGGCAAGTAGGGATACACTAAGACATAGAGAATCAATTAGGACTAATAACTCAGAAATAGGATTTATCTTTGAAACAACTTATGGACCATCAGGAAATCAAAATAACCCAACTAGATTAGAACAATTTGAAACAAAATCAATACCAAATGCAGGAATATAGTTAGATTTAGACTGTAAGAAAGACGACAAAAGAAAATTAGAAGAATGGGCAAAAGCCCAGTTTATAGCTTTAGCCAATAGAGGAGTTGACACACAATCATCTAGTTTAATTGTAGAATTAAGCTTTGCAGGAAACATACATGATTGATGGAAAAGTTGAAATCAGGAATTTAGAGAATAGACTAGACATGTTGCATCGTATAACACTAGAAAAGAATTTTATGCTACTCTAGTAAGACAATACGAACAAGTGTTAAGAGCAGAGTTTTTAGGCAAAAGTGTAGGAGCAAAAGAAACTAGACAAGAAAGAGCAATCCAATATCTATACCAAATAGGAATATGTACTTTAGACCCTAAAGATATAGATGGATATATATGTGAATTTAGTAAATATTATTACCAAGCAAGATTAAAAACATACGGTGACAGTAAAGTATTTTTAGATCTATTTTATAGAAAATTACCAAGAATTTTAGTTGATAAAATTATAAGAGAATATTATAATGCTTTAGCAGACAGACCAGATTTAATTCCATATATAGACACGTTAGGAAGAAGAAAAGATTATCTCAAAGAATATCTATCAAATAAATGCAAAGAAGCATGGGAAATACACAAATATTATAAAACCAACAAATTAGTCCTAAAATGTGAAAAATTAGAAACACCACATCAATGGCACTGCAAGCCACCAAAAACATATAAATCTTAAAAGAAAAACAAATATCTAATATATATATATATATATATATATATACCTAGATGCCATTCTATTTATATCAGTCTTTATAGTAAATATGTAAATGAAATGTTTTGAGTAATATTATCATACTCACAAGTTTAGACAAAATCATAAAGGGGTATAGATTCGTAACATAAAATTATAATATATAATCGTAAGAATTTACTTTTATTAATAAATAGCTATTAAATATAAATAAATTTAAAAAATACAAATAAAAATGCATACATATATACAAAATACTATTATAATAACCCAAATTATAGAACTAAGAAATGATAAAAAAAAATTATTAAGAAAATATACTTGAATCATAGAACTTTTAATTATAATTACTTAGGTAGAGATTGAGTTTAAAATTTTTTTGGAAAGTGTTGAGATTAAATTTATTAAAAGAAAATTAAAGGTATACTTTGTCATTATAATACTTACTAATATAGAAATTCAAAGAAATTAAAATTTAAAATAATAGTGATTTTAATAGTAATAATAACGTAAACAAGTTAGAGTAAATATTAAATACATACATATATATATATATATATTAATTAATTTTAAGCAATGCAATTAAAAAAAATTTTAAATTTTTAAAGTAGAGTTAACTATTTAATCTCAATGTAATACATTATTTGCTATTAATTTCAAGTAAAATGTATTAGAGTCATAATAATGTAATTATATTTGTAATATAATTTATTTATGTTTAATAGTTGAAATAATTGAGTTGAACTTAAAGTTAGTTAATTTAAAAAAAAAATTGATTGGAATGTTGGATTATTCATATTTGGACGAAAAACTTGAAAAAAAAAATATTTTAGTTAACTTTAGTCAAACTTAGCGAGTCTATCCAAATTTGACTGAATCTACACCAATTTCGATTTTATGACTAAGTTAAATCAATTTCCTCATCTAAAAATATAAAATCAACGAATTTAACAAGTTGACTCATGATTTTAATAACTATGAGCATAAGGGTAAAATTGAATACCATTATAGTCCAATTGCACATAACTAGCAAACATAGCTTCATTAATTTTTACTTGAAAAATTAATTTGCATGCATGAAGCTATGTCTGCGGGTTGCTTGCAAATGTGACAACATTATGTAAGCAGCATTTTTAAATTGCACAAGTAACTCCAACTTTACAGGCAATTGAAAACCATCACGAATTATTTAAACCATTAAATCGTTTAAGATACTCAGTCTCTTCCAAATTAAAAAAAATATTAATAATGTCAGTATTACTTGATATAAAGTCAAAATTCAACGAAGTTTGAGAATTCCCTAACTGTGTTATTTTTTAAAAAACAAAAGGTCAATTTAAGCTGAATTGAACTTTGAAACCAATTCAATGCCACCGGGAAAATTGAGACTGAATGTTAACGGAAGCCCTACAGGACATTTAATGCTTTCTCAACGGGTGAAAGCACAAAGGATTGATTTCTGCGTCTGATTTATCCTTTTCAACCATTATCTGTTCAGAGCCCAGAGTAACAAATTTGGCTTCTAACACAATCATTCTTTTTATGGTAGCGCGGTTCCCACAGCAGGGGAATGATTATCCAATTCGGATCATCTCCAGTCAAATAAAAACTGTTTGATTGAAATTTAATAACTCAGATTTTTTATGATTAGTTGCATGCAGTTATATTAATTAATATAACCACATGTTATCATATTTTTATCCATAAATCTAGACCGTCCTATTTTCATCCAATAACTTATTTTACTGGAGAATTTCTATTAGTGGTGCACTGCTGGAGGTGATCTATTTTGGATGACAATCATTATATGCTACACCGACTACCTTCAACCATGACGAGAGCCCATGCAAGAGAAAATGTTCCAAAATGCAAGCAAAGCTGCTTATCATTAACTGAATCTAATTACAATGGAGAATTTACATACAAAATTATGGAAGAAAAAACTATACAACATTTCTTCATGAAATTACAGTGTCACCTAGTCAAACAATATTCTGTTGGAAGGAAGATGGAGTACTCGTGCTTTGCATTGAATATCAGATTTCTCAATTTCAATTAGAACACAGATATACAACTGACTCTGTAACCAAGAAAACAAGAACAGGCATTAGTTTTACTTCTTACTTTTTTTTTAAATTAAATAAGCATAGTGCGGTCACAAGAAGTAAGACATGCAAAAAGTTTACAGGCCAATATCATCAGGAACAAAGAAATTTGACAACCTCACACTCAAAAAGCAAAATTGATTAACTTGTAGCTGCATTTTGATGCGATTATGGCTTATTTTGAACATAGCTTGCATGCACTAAATTTTTTATGGTACGAAGAAGAACGTGCGTCCATTAAAAAATTGATAACCATTCCCCTTACCCACAACAAAACACTACCCAGAGAGAAGAGACGCACTATGTCCAAGCCTAGTGCTATACAAGGCCAAAATAGATATGGGTACGCACCTGGGACTCCTAAAAAGCAAATCAGTATTCCTGTTAGACACCAAATCTAATAAAATCCCGTAGCATGTGCATGAATAACAATTCCATTCCACCCATTCACGAAAGTAATGGCAGGTTTGGACGATCAGGTCGAGGTGTAGGGGGTTTGATCAATGGCCTCAAAGAATCCATGATACTTTCAAAAGAAGGACGTTTCCAGGGCTCACTGCAGTAAATCATGAGTATCAATAAAATCCACGACGTTATCTTAAAGCAGGATAACCAGCGGCAGATGTATATGAACTCACTTGGCCCAGCAAGCCTCAATTATTGCAGCTACTTGGGGATTCAAATCACGTGGGATCTCAGGCCTTTTGCCCTTAAAGCCAACAGCTGCCACAACCTGCAAGACAATATGCCATAATGAAGATTTAAGTACTACAAATTCCTCTGCATCTAATAAATTAATAATTGGCCGAAAAGAGAAATAGATATGCATGCAAGTCAAGTCAAAGTAGCCATGTATGCAAATGATAAACCATTCACAAGACAACACAATGAAAACAATACTCAAATGCACCACAAAAAAACCATCCTATACAATAAACTCGCCATCCTTGGTATGTTTTATACACAATTGATACTCATTCTTCCAACCATTTATATATTCCTATCACCAACAACACCCTATTCGTCATTGAACGCCATTTTCTTATATGCATCAGATCCTAAGAAAGTCTAAGCATATGCATTGTTTAATTTCAAGTATCCAGGGATACAACTGACCTGTGCTGGATTCAAATTACCCCAGGGTTGTTGCAATGTTGCTAGCTCCCACAAGATTACACCAAAGCTGTAAACATCTGACTTCTCATTTGATGGCTCATCACGAAGAACTTCTGGAGCCATCCACTCGGGCTAAGGGATCAAAGCAGATAAATTGTATGTATCACGCTCAAGATGATCTCTGGGAACTTAAAATATTAAAAAATACATGAGAGCAAAGTAAACTTACAGTCCCAGCAGCTGACTTAGATGAAAGAAATGTATTTGCCTTTAGACGGGAAAGCCCAAAATCACAAACCTTAAAAGAGAGGAGCAAGAAAACATGTTTGATAAGCATTTCATAAGCACACCCCATTAATGCTCTTCAAAATAGACACTTGGTTAACAATAAGAAGAGAAAAAATTAAATGAAGTCCATGTTGCTAAGACACTGCACATATAGTTAGATTAATAGGCTTATACCAAATTCACATCAAAACAAGTCCAGTGATGAACTTCCATGGATTTCATGAAGGTGAACCAATCTTCCACCAGTTAACATATAGTTCTAGTTTAAATCATAAGAATGCACCAGGAAAAAGTAGCATCAATTACTATGAGAAGAATAATCAATCAAACAGATTGTTTGCTTATTTGGATTCATGTTTTCAGATAAGCCGGCAAGAGTCATCCTATAATCTAAATGGAACAAACAGTGGTGTCATTTAACATGTACTGTATTGGAACTTTCATCCTTGGCTAGAGAGATAAAGAATGTGAATTGGTGATCAAATATAGACTTGCATTGGTAAGATCTCAGAAGAGAATCTGAGAAAGTTGGCAACAGAAAAATAAAGTAGCTTTTTTCCCAGCCAAAAAAAAAAGACTTCAATCGAAAGACAAAAAAGAACCAACAAAATGGAATCCAATCAAAGGCTTAGATGAAAATCTAAAATTCATTATATTTGAGAAATCTTCAATTTTACCTTCACGGTATATTTCTTGTCAACAAGAAGATTTGGAGACTTCAAATCTCTATGAACAATGGGAGGGTTACGTTTATGAAGATAATTCATTCCCTTTGCCTGCACAAGAAAAGACTAATTTAACCAAGGAATATAAAATAACAGCATTGCTGCTATCAAAGATAAAGCAGACTAGAAAAAAATAATGATTATTTCTAGTATGCATACCACATCATAAGCCATGCTAAGCCTACGCCTCTCATCTAACATCTCTTTGGCACCGGGTTTATGCAACAGTCTGTACAAGCTACCCCTGCATTTAGTTCAATCAAAATCTCTTAGGCTTGCCAGTGTTAGATATCATATAACCATATAATTTTCATTCTTTCTGGTTAAGAGTGACTGGTATAGGAGGTTTTGTAAAACCTTGATAAATATTCTGTGACAATTGATAAGTGTGAAGGCTGGGTGACTGCACCCATAAATAAAACAATGTTTGGATGCCTCAATCGCTTCATAATTGCAACCTAGCAAAGTGAAAACACAGCTCACATCAACACCGAATATGCAACTGATGTTTCCTCAGCAGAAAACAAGTTAAGAACTTTAGAGCATACCTCCCTCAGAAATTCCTTGAAACGTTCAGCATGAATATCCTGTTCCATCAGAATTTTAACAGCAACATCCTGCAAGCCATAATGTTTTCAAGGTTGTAAGAAAAACAAGTTGAAGATATGACAAGAAGGATGTAGGGATATGGAGAGTATAATTAGGCATGAAATTGTTCAAAACATAAACACGAACTCTGCTTTAAACTTCAATGTTGAAATCCTTAAAAAAATGTAATACAATTTTACAGGGATAATACATGAGACCCTGACAAATACGGAGTCCAAAATGAAACACCAATAACATTCAAATAGATGAAAATAGAGAGATGGAGAAGCCAGAGGACAGAACCAAGACTTTCCCTCAAAGCACCTAAATTATAAGATCAAGAGTTTTGCAGCATTGAAGCTCTACTTATCTCTAGAAATCAAACTATTGGGCAATATAGTTCCACCACAAACTTTCATTTGATGTGCAACAAATTATTAAAACCTCTGGGAATAAGGATTAGGCTTCAGTTGTAATCATTGAGGTGCTGGAAAATAAATTGGCAAGGACAATTGGGCCAATTGACAACCTACAGGATACAAACCGGTTTTGTTGGTAGTGGGTAAGAACCAACAAACAGTAAGCAGTTGTACCTTGAAGGTCAACAGCTTTTAGGCAGAAGCAGTGAATAACAATTTACATATGATTGGTTGCTACAAGGCAATCTTTCTTTGAAAGAAATAAATTAAGCGCCATACAATTTGTCTCAGACAATTATTCTCAATTGACTACAAGCATAAAAATAATTTAAACAAAAAATTTAGCAGTAAAACCAATAGAACGTATTCAAAGTCGCCAACACAATTACAAAAAGGAAATGCATCAATACATTAAGTACTTATGTTATCATATTATATGTCAAGAAATAAGGCACTTTTTGGCCAATAATAAACAAGACAATTGCAGGTTATGTGTTTATTTTGACCTTTTAACATTAGATCCAGCTAGGAAGGATGCTGCTCGTTTTCAAAATATCCATTACTCAAAACCTTAATTAAGAACTTTCAATCACATAAGAATGTCAACGTCAAAGCATTAGTGACTATTGCAGACATGCAAATTTGTTAATTACAAATGCATATACTAAGTACATAATGTTCAGACTGTTTAGTATCTACCAGATCCAAAAACTGCAATGATGCAATTTTAACGAAAATAAAGGTGTCATGTAACAATTATGCAGTTGATGGATTCTACATGGTGTCAGTGTCGATAACAAATAAATAAATAAGCTGCTTACAGAGCCATTCCACTCAGCACGATGTACAGTTCCAAAAGAACCTGAAAAACACAGGACATTTTCAGTTAATGACTGCTAATACTGATTGCACAAAACATGCTGCAGGAAAGAGCATCAGATGTTTCAAATTCTTCACTTAATTACAAATGCAAGACACGAAAAAATGTTCCTTCGATAAAGAAGGAGATATACCTGATCCTATTCGCTCTTTTAAAACAAGATCGCTCCATGGTATGTCCAAATCCTCCATATCAAGGCCAAGATCTCTGTTTGGTTTGCTAGGAACAAGTTGGCTTCCATCAACAAACCGCCTACCCTCCATACCATCCACATGTGGATTTCTAAGTACTAAAGGCTTTGGAAAATCTCTAAGGCCAACAGGTCGGTTATGATTTATAGGTAGCAGATCCTTGCCCAAATTTGAAGAGTCAGCAATGTTCTGGGGAGGGTTACATGAATTAAATGCTTCAGAACCTTTATCTTCTATTCTGTTGCTCTCCTTTGAAATTGACCTAGGGTTATTTCTGTCCCTGCACTTCCCATCAAACTGTTCTGAAATAGTGAAATGTAGCATCCATAGTTGCCATCAGCAACAGCTCCCGAATATAAAATTTATGGTATTGTACACTTGCTACAAGTTCAAAGCTCAAACTAATAATAATAGTCACACAAATAATTGCATACCAGTTTACATAACTGCATACATACTATATCTAATTTCAAACTCACGTTTTCTCCTCATTCTTCCCAACGTTGCTAGCTTTCAATTTTGTCTACTATCAACTCAACCACCCCTTAGGTAGTAAGTATTTCAACAACATGATTCTAATGCATCTCTACTCAATTTCCATCTTGTAAAGACACTAAATGACATTTTTGGCCACTTCATAAATTTATGAAAAATTAGGAATTTAATAATGATATTCAACAGAGACTTGGCAATTAACTTGAGTTGATATCATGGCTGAAAGGAGAAAGACAAGTCATAGGAAGCATACTGAGGGAAGCATTATGGAAACACACACACATGCATACACACACCAAAGCAAAACTTAAGGATGTCAATATTTTGACTATCATACTGCCAGCTCCTCTCTAAGAGTCACATGTTCTCCCAATTTTACAATGCAGAACCTAAATATCACAGTGCAAAGTGCAAATGCCCACTCCTTTCTCTGACTAATAGTAGCAGGTAGTGGATTACACCCCTATATAATTAAACAAATTCCTATGACTTATAAGTTCAAAAAGGAAATGAAATAGTCAAATAGTTACAATAAACATAAGATTGAAATTAAAGTACCATCAGGAGATATGTAGCGGCTTAGTACAAATGAATGACAAAAACACAAAAAAGAAAATAAAAGAAAGATCAAAATAACAGATAAATAGAATCCAGATTTAAAAAAAAAAAAAAAAGGTTATAATCAACTACCACCTTATTTAGTAGATCCATGATAAGTTTGAATAGAAGACAAGTTCTTCATAGAGAATTAGCTTCAAGCACAAGGATAAAATAAACAAATCTTGGACATAGATCTTATTAAAGAAAAAATAAGCAGATCCTCCAAAAACTTGACAGCATAAACATCCCAAGCCCAGATTTAGAGTATCAAACTCTAGCTTAGAAATATAATTTTTCACCTGTGGAATTATTGTCAAAAGCAAGCTCAAGAGACAGTTGATCTGAGAAATACTGTTTGGCCAGTGACCTGAAATCAATGGTAGGTTCAGCTGGTTTAAGTCTTGGAAAGCACAATGGTGAAGGAAATGAGACGGAAAATGGACCATTGAGCAAAGAATCTGGCTCAAACAAGCAACCTGGCTTCCCAATTAAATCAACCAGATATTCCCTGTAATTATATGGAGTTGGTTTAGATAATAGTAATATTCCTGGCATAAAATTGATTTGAATGTCAATACACTTGAATGTTCACAGAATGCTAACCACTGTTCTAATGTCCTTCCATATATTTTGCATTTCCATGTTTACAAACAAAACAAACCAATTCTTAAAATTGCATTACAACTTATAAACATTAATGCATATGCTATAATGTGAATCATATACCTATTAATTCCAAATCGGACAAGACAAGAGGATGCATCATCTCTTGAGCAATATTTACAGCCCTTTGCAATCCGACACGGTAAATCAATGGTGTCAGCTAGTACCTATAGAATGTAAATATTGTCGATAAACCATGTCATCTCAAAAATATCATAAATATGGTCACTTGTATAAGATAAGTGAACAAAAACGTGTCAACTTAGTCAGGATGCATAACCACAGCCTACAATCACGGAGAAGTACAAACTTACTTTGAATAATATGGCACGATGCCTGCAGAGGCCAACAGAAAGACTACCTATTGGAAGAACAACAGATCCTATAGAATCTTTAAGATCATTGATGCACTCCCTCCAGATAGAAACAAAGTCATCTTCCCCAACAGATGCTGAACCCCTTGTTATATCAATGAAACATGGTTAGAATAAAATAATCAAGAAACTTATCTTATAGTTAATGCAGAGAATGCCAAGGAGACTCACCCCATCCAGTTGCAAACCAACTTGCCAAGCTGGTCTACAACCTCTTTTGAGGTTATACAACTACATGAAATACTATGTACTCTATTTTGCAATTCCTTTAAGTTGGGATCACTACGTCGATCAACCAAAACTACTTCGAGTGACAAGTCGGTGCAGGGGTTCACAGACTTTAGTGATTCAATTGATGGAATTCGGCCATTTTCCTGCAGATCAGTGCACACAGTCCACACAAAGGGATCCATCCCATGAACTAAGTAAAAGCCATCAGGAATTTTGTTGGAGTATGATAGGCAGCCATTAACCTGGAGCTCATTATTAATTAGACACAATATCATCAAATTGCATGTCTACCAATAAGAGAAGTAAATCTATCAATGTGAAACTACATCCATATTCCTCGCTAAATTTCTGGAAAATAACAGGCAGTAAGAAAATTAAAATAGAAGAAAGAATGGAAGGGGCCTTTTCACTTTGAATTTAATTCATACAGCAAATGAAACAACCACATTTAAGTTTTTGTCTCAAAAAATTGGTACAAATAATCAAGCCTCTACACCGTCTTTATGATCTCCTGGTGGCAATTTCATCTGAAACCAAGCAGATTTTGCTAACCCAGCAAGACAGGGTGGATAAATTTTACAATATTGAAGTTCTATGCAGCCCAAAAGTGGAAAAAGTGTTTATTTAGGACCAAGCAAAACAGGTATTGACAGGAGAATGAATCAATCAATATGGTCACAGAAACATTGTGTAAGAAGCAGGTTAACAGTCAAATAATATTAAGTGTCACTTCGTGTCTAACAAGAGTGTCTAACTTGAGTTAGACACAGACGCAACTCCTTTTTTGAATTGACCATGCTCCATATTCCAGAATTCAATACATATACGTATTATGCCCAAAGTAAAATTGAAAAGATACAGCCTAGAAAGGTAATTTTCCTCTTGTTACAGCTATGACAAAGGGAAGTAGTTGATTAGTTATCTCCAAAAGCCAACTCACCACGTGGGGAAAATAAAGAAAAGTAGCTATGTAGCCCAAATCTTAATTACTTCTTCTAGTCGACTTGAACATTGTAATTTAAGTTTCAACTCTGCATTTTGCAATTAACAAAACACAATTTAATAGGGTTTTGTACTCAGGCAACCACCTTAAATTCAAGAGCAACTTTAGCTCCTCCCATCACTGATTGCAAAGGATTAAGGATTTTGAAAAAAATTCTAATAGTTTGTCCTCTAAATTTGTCTTAGTCAGTAGTCAACATTATTTAATCTTCACGTTGATGCAGCCAACAAAGACTCATGAACTCGTACAAAATCATCACTTTACGAAATCATATTAATCATAGAACCACTGCACCTTCATATGACAAGGGTACATTGTATATGATTTGTCTTATAAATAACATAAAGATAGAAACTTTCAACTGCCGGTCAATAGTCATGATACCCATAGCCAAAGTATAACTACATCCATCCATACTTTAATTTTCTAAGGCTTACAATCACAATATCGCATACGAAGCCCCTAAATGCACAATCTCTTGCACCAGCTATTACCAGGATTTGCAACCACGAATCAAATAGCACAATATCTAGACCAGAGAAAAATGACATAATCAACATACCCAGTATCTATGTGACATTGTCTCTGGAGAACTTGAGGATGACGACCTTAAAGCAGATTCATCTGGAGCTGGATCCATGAAATTGGGATCATCAGCACAGGTTGCCTCAGATGAAAGACGAAGTGCCAAAGCTAACTGTAATTGATAACTCTCCTCCGTCTGCTGCGCCCAACTTTTTCCTGATGACGACCCACCTGTTCTCACCGCAGTTTCTGTCAACTTCGTTCTTAACTCGCCTCCACCAATCCTGAGTCCATCATCATGCACGTACCCAAAGCCATCGATCTCATTCACAGCTGCTGTAGACAGTG
Organism: Delonix regia; assembly: GCA_037074485.1. NCBI lineage: Eukaryota > Viridiplantae > Streptophyta > Magnoliopsida > Fabales > Fabaceae > Delonix > Delonix regia. The sequence continues at coordinate 42,257,341 of CM073449.1, forward strand.
TTGGAGCATAATACTCACCTGATAGCGAGCTTTCACCAAAACTGCTCTCACTAGACTGCCTCTGCAACCCGATCGATGAATACAAATTTCCGATCCGGTTCCCCGGCTGAGTCACTCTATGATCAGCACCCAAGTCCCAATCAAACCCTCTGTCCAACTTGCCTTTATTGTTCTTTCCGTCCCCAGATGAAGAATCAAACAACGAAGAGGGAGCAGCTGTTCCGGACAAGGTGGCTCCGCCAACGTACTGGTCATCAGGAATTTGACTCAAAAGTGTGTAGTTGGATCTTCTACCGGGCATTTCCATAGGGCTTGCTCGTATCCGTTGCTCAAAGAACCCTAAAACCCGCCATTACTAAGGAGCGGGTTGTCTCCCTAGAACCAGGTGATTCTGAACTTTCTCTATCCCCTCGCTCTAGAAGTCTAATTGTCGGAGAAAACCGACCGAAAGCGGCGAAGCTTTTTGATACGGTGGCGCAATCGTAATATTCCTTTCTAATTATTTTTGGAGTAGTTTGGTAAATTCCGGCGCGTGGCCAAACCCGTAATTTCGTTCACACGCTGGCTCAACCGGTTCCGCACTTCTTAACTCCCCACCCCCCCCCCCCCTCTCTGTACTCCACGCACACCCGCTTTTGGCTAACGGAAGGCGCCATCATTTGAAATTCTTTTGGACAAATGCCCAAAAATAAAAAAATAAAATTAAAACTAATAGAAATTTTCTAATTAAATTATAATAAGCAAGCTTTTTTATGATTCAGCATTTATCTTTGTATTAAAAAGTTAGATAATAAATATATTAAAAATTATTATTGAGTCTAATTCAAATATAAATAGTTGCTAATACTTTAATTTTTCTTATATTTATTAAGAGAAAAGTCTAAATAATTTTTCCAGTGGCCAACTAATTCTATGATATGTGGATTGATTGTCCAATTAGTCATGGATTATAAACGATGACTCAGCTAGTCAAAAGTGAACATTTTTCATTATAAAGTCTTATTATAGAAAGAAAGTTCTATCTATCGTAGATGGACGTATATTTAATTATTTAGATTTGATTTGTATATAAATCAAATCTTAACCATTAAACATACAAAAAAAAAATACCTTGCAAATTCACAATACTTATTACTTGGATAGCTTGTATATAACGATAATTATGATACGTTTGATAAATTTAAAATTGTGTGTACAAGTTTTGTGACTATTGATAAAAGATGTAACTAGTTTATAATACAATAACCATTTAATTTTTGTGTTGTTATACGTTAAAGAAAAATCCAAACCATTCATCTATTACAAGTATGAGCTTATTTTATCATCAATTTGTTTTTATCCTGTAATTATGCCCGGAAATCGTGAAACATGAGCTGATGCAAGGTCAATCAGTATGGGGTTGAAGTATAATAAATTATAGATATATCCCACTTCTTATAATAATTCAAAAAGCCATTGAGAAGCCTTGACCCTAACAAAAACATGCTAGTTGCAGCGTAGTTTAAACAATATTTGGTTAGTGTATGTATTATATTAAAATAATAATAATGGAGGCAAGTGGGAACAGTATAATCCAAGGATTGGGAGCCCCCCCCACACCCTTTGTTTTTTTGGCCGATCCATCACAGCCTTTTCGATTTACGGGAAAGCTGTTGACAAACAGTTCGATCTCAGACACCTACTAACGTAGATTTGAGGGTATTAAAAAAACCACCAGAAGTAAGGTGTTCAATGAATCTAACGCTGTATCCATCAACAAATGATAATTTTCTTTTTCGTCATGAATTTTTTTTATTAATTAAATTAATATTTAATTTCCCAACGAAAACGACGGAAAAGATTACACATTAATTAGAGAAAAATATATTTATAATTTTTTATCTATTATATTAATTTTGTCTTTAAAATATAAAAATTATTAAATTAATCTCTTAAAAATTATATTGTGACTATATTTTGTCCTTTCATCATAAAATTATATAAATTAATATGATTTGACCTATTTTCTCTATTAATACAATACATGATGTGTTAAGGTGAATTAGCACTTTGTTTCATTGTTGAATAATTTGATATTTTACCTTACATCACTAAATTAATTTATTCTATTATTTATTATAAATAAATCAGTTTAGTCTCTTAAATTTTGACATAAAATCAATTTAACTCCTTATTTTTTGACGCTATTTAGCCTCTTACGTATTGCTATTAGATCAATTTAATTTATCATCTTTTGTCATTAAAATAATTTGATCCCTCAAAGATTTTAGCATGATTAAAACTGATTATTAACGATAAAAATAAAATAATTATGATGTCATTTTCAACAAATTTTATATGTCAGCTAAAATAAAATAAAAATAAAAATAAGATTTAGTAACAATACATAATAAAGTATCTATTACATTAACACAAATATACACATATAAACATAGCATTCAACTTGCACTTGTACTAAAACCACATAACATGCATACTTCATCAATATCAAAATTGATGAGTCATTTATTAGTAATTTTTTTCTTAATCAACACAATATAATTATTTTCAATTATTTATTAATATTTTACTTCTTTGATTAAATTTTATTAAACATTACTCTTTTTAATTTATATATTTCAACTTATTATCATAAATATATATATATATATATATATTCATTTTCCATTACCTTCTTCATATTATATAATATTAAAAAATTTATAAAGGCATCAACTTTTCAACAACTAATACTATAAAATATAATTCTTTTTAATTTATATATTTCAACTTATTATTATATATATTTATATTTTCAATAATCTTCCGTAATTTCCTTTTCCATTATTTTCTTCATATTATATAATATTAAAATTTTATATAGACATCAATTTTTCAAAAACTAATATAATCTCCTTCTACTTATATGATTAACATAATTATTATTCAGATTTCTCTTCTATCTTTAATAAACTTTCAAGTATAACAAAATTTATTTTCAATCAATAGTAATCTTTTTAATTTTTAAACATAAGATGACATTTTTTGAAATCTTCAATAATTTTTCAATTATTTGTATATAATATAATTTTAAAAATATAAACATTCACATAGATCTTATTTTTGTAACGTAAAGAGTTTTTTAATTACATAGAATTATTAAAAATATTTATTTTTTACAATATTGTATGCTTTTCAAATTTTATTAATAATAGGATTTAAATTTTATAAGTGAAATGTAATTTTAATAATAGCGTTTATTGGGAATGATAAATCTAATTTACTTAACTGAAAATAATTATAAAATTTAATAATAGATGAAAAATATTAATAAGTAATTGGCAATAATTATATTTATATTCTTATTTTATACTAAATCATATTTATATTCTTATTTTATTTTAGCCAATATTAAAAAAATTTTGAAAGTGGTATCATAATTATTATTATTTTTATCGTTGAAAACTAACTTTGATTATGCTAAAATCTTTGAGGGACTAAATTGTTTTAGCAGTGATGACGGATTAAATCGATATAGTGATGATAATTGAGGGACCAAATGAACTTAGTGTCAAAAGATGAGGGACCAAATTAATTTAATTTCAAAGATTAAAGAACCAAATCGATTTAATGTCGAAGAGAGAGACCAAATTAATCTAATATCAAAGATTGATGGATCAAATTGATATATTTGTGAAATATAATGGACCAAATCGATCAAATAGCGTAAGATGAAGGACCAAATTAGTTAATGATAAGACAAACTATTAATTCACCTCAGCAAATAACATGTTATACTATAATCTAACTAAGATTAATTTTAACGGTCTCATGACATAATGACCAAGTGTTATCACAATGTAATCTTTGAGGGATCAATTTAGTATTTTCCATCTTTCAGGGATCAAATTAATCTAATAGCAATAGGTGAGAGACCAAAAGCATATTTTTATGTACTAATTAAATATAAAACAAAGACAAATTGAAAAAGTGAGAAAGCCAAGCAAGAATGGTGAGGCGAGCTCTCATAAAACACAATTAGCAATAAAGTAGTCAATTTTGTTTGCAATCTAAAGGTATATGGTTCATCGATTTGCGAGATTTGTGCTCCACATATTATTAAATGAGCCAATGATCAGGCCAACGTGACTAACAATAAAGAAAAATGTAAATTTAAATTTATAAGTTTAGTACATTAATACTGATTAATTTTAAAATTTAAATTTATTTTTAATGATCTTGAGACTAATTTTTATTTATTCAAAATAATCATGGCTTATAAGGGTACACACAGGTTTAGTCAGGCTAGGTTTTTACTTGACCAGGCCTGACTCGATTTCAAACCAAGTAACTTTTTTTCTAGACTAAGCCCAGCTCGATTTTGGCCCAATAAGTGACCTAATTTTGATTCCTTGCATTTAAATTCTCAGCATTTGAGATATGAAGCATTGAATTTTCATCTAATTATTTATATTTTCATAAATATTAAACAACTTTTACTAACTTTTTAAAATGCTAACCATTAGATTTTTTATCCAACGATTCAAATTTTATCAACTTTACTTGTATTGAGATTTTCCAAATATAGGAAATCCACTTTATAAGTGACCAAATTAGGTTAATTAATTATTTTTTATATTTTTATTTTATTAGAACAAATTTTTATTAATAAAAATGAATTTTTAATGAAACCAATAAAGATTTGAAATGAAAAATAAAATTAAGATTTATAATAAAAATTATTAAAATTTGAACAAAATTAATATTATAAATATCTATAATAAATAAAAGTTATTATAAATAAAATAAAAAATTTTGGAAAAAAATAAAAATAATCCCTATTGCAGGTCTTATGTGAACCTGATACTTGGTGCAACCCAGTTTTAGTTTGCAAATTTTTATTTTAACTAGCTTTATATAACTAAGATGGGCCAAGTTAACTAAGCCTTTATGTTAAATGTTCACCCATGATGGCTAAGAACCTTAAAACTTAGTGTGCAAACATATAATGAATATGTCTTAAGTCAAAGTTCCAAAACGTTAAGTCAATGTCATTTAAAGTGTTAGTTCTATAAGAGTCCAGCAACAATGACTTAAATTTTTACTAATTTTGGAGTTTGAAAAAATATATAAAAAAAGTAAGCTTCCTATAAGTTTTTTTAAGAACACTTTCTTAAAAGTAATGTCACTTAGTGGAATATAAAATCCTTTTGGCTTGAAGTTCCTTCAAAGCATGCATATAAAAATAAGATAACATAATCATATTTACAGTTGATTGGATTAAAGTGTACCTACATTTGCTTCCCAAATCCAATGTAAAAGATTTATGTTATCCTAATACAATAAAGTAACTCAATTTTCTTTTCTAATGCTCAACTATATGATTTTTATTACTAAGTTACAAGGTAATATCTAAAGCTTAATACATAAGAAATGTTTTATGTAAGTTATAAGTAACCTTCCCACACTTCGGCTTACCTTGTAAACTTTTACATCTAATTACATGTTAGGATATGAGCCTATAAAGTGTATCATGCATGTAATTGTATGTAATATTATGTATAGGCTAGCATGTCGTTCATTCTTTCATGTTGTCATTATTCTATATGACATGTGTCATATAGGGATAAGATTATGATTGACTGAATTTTGTATATTAGCATTGTATTAGCTATTGCTAATAATCAAGGCAATCTTTATTTTCCCTGAGTTTTTATTAGGTTTGTCTTGGTATCAAAGCCTCTCTGGCTATTCTTAGCCATGTCGTCCATACCAGCTTTTGCCTATTTCACTCCTCCCGTCACTTCTGCCTATTCCACACTTCCCATCTCTATTTTGTCTCAACAACTTTTTGTACCTTTCACTAATGCCTTTGCTCAGGGTTATCTATCAAGCTAGACAAAACCAATTACCTTTTATAAAAGTTTATTACTCGACCCATCATCAAAGGCAACCTGCTTGAGGGGTTTATTTTTAGCACAAAGCCTTGCCTACCCCCTTCCTTCCTATCGATGTAAAAAGGAAACCAAATCCATAGTTTATTAAATAGAATACCACTGATCAACTTTTACTCAGGTGGCTTTATACACCATGGTCATCAAAGTAGCATCTTAGATGTTGCATTGCAAGACTTCTTATGAATTGTGGCAAATAGATGTGTCATTATGTTTCAATGAGAGTTATAGTGCCAAAGAAAGGGTCCACGAAATAAGCAAGTATTTAAACAAGATGAAGAATATTTCTGACAACCTTGAGTTTGACAGGTAGTCCCATTTTTATTAATGATCTTGTTACCTATACTCTGGCTAATTTAGATGTTAATTATAATCCCATCTTCGTTCAGCTTACAGAGAAACTTAGATTGACATGGATTGAGCTGTAAGTCATGTTACTTATACTAGAAAGTCATTTAGAACATCTCAATAGTATCATGACTCAAACCTTGTAACAATCTTTTGCTTACTTGGCCATCAGTTAGGATTTATATAAGTGATTTGATAATGCAGATAAGCATTTTGATAGTTCATACAGATCTTGGAGGAGTTTTAGTCAAAAGGGTAATTGGGTTGGTCGTAATCATGATCATGGTAGATAGAATTCCATGAACCAACTTGTGTGTCAAATTTATGGTCGTTTTAGTCATTCAGGTAGAACATGCTTCTATATATTTGACAAAAAGTTACATGAATTATACTTATTCGGATCATATCAAGACTAATGAGTCTTATTCAACAATCTTAATTAATAATCCATCCACTATACATGATGCCTCTTGGTATATTGATAGTGGGGAGACTATCACATGACTCATGGTTCCTCTTTTTTGTATAACTTAGTTTCGTATACTTGTAAGACCATTCTTTTTGTTGGGAATGGTAATCAACTACCTATTCATGTTATAGGTAATAATGTTTACTTCTTCTTACATAAATCTTTAATAATGAAACATGTTTTACATGTCTCATTTTACTAAGAATTGTCTTAACATATTAAAATTGACTTATGACAATGATGTCTTTAAGGAATTTCATCAACCTTGATGCTTTATCAAGGACAAATAGACAAGGAAGGTGATACTACAAAGGCCCTTAAAGACGGACTTTATCAACTACATATTAGACCTAGTCATTGCTCTTCCCCTTATGTTTTTGTTGCAATAACTGCAAAGGAAATTTGGCATAGAAATTTTGGGCATCCTTTGCTCAAAATACTGTCTCAATTATTAAAAGTTTATATTATACAACTTAAACCTAATGACAGAGTTGAGTTTTGTGATTTATGTTTGTGTAGGGAGTCTCAGTTTCTCCCTTTTTCGATTTCTCATTCTCATGCAAAGCTTCCATTGGACTTAATACATACAAATGCAAAGGGTTTTTTTCCTATTGTCTCTACTTCTAGTTTTCTTTTTTATGTCCATTTCATGGATGATTATGATAGATGTACATAAGTGTATCCATTAAAAACAAAAGAGGAAGTATACATAACTTTTGTCCAGTTTAAAGCCACGGTTGTGAATTTCTTTGATTGAAAATAAAAATATTACAAAGTGATAGTGGTGGTGAATATAAGAGTTTGGACTTTGTTTTAAAACAAATCAGTATCATATTTCAATAGTCATGTCCCATATATATTAGCCTATAATTGGAGAGCTGAATTCAAACATCGTCATCAACTAAAAAGGGATTAACACTTTTAGCTTAAGCACATATGCCCTTCAATTACTGGTGAGAAGCATTTCATACTTTAATTTTTTGGATAAACAAATTACTTACACTAGTGTTCTAAGGCGATAGTCCTTATTTTTGTGTTCATAATACTTATCTTGATTATAAGAGTTTCATTTTGGAAATGCCAGTTTTCCTTATTTAAAGCCTTTTAATTGACATAAAATTCAATTTCACATTACGAAATGTGTATTTCTTGGATACAGTAGTTCTCACAAGGGTCAATGTTACCTTGGCCCAACTAGGAAAATTTTTTATATCTCAACATATTATTTTTAATGGCATTGATTTTCATTGTGCCTCAGGGTTTATTTCAACAAGGCAACCTACGGATATGCCATAAGAAAAGATAGTTATGTTTTCCTTTTTTAATACAAATGACATGAGTTCAGAAGCTCCACTTGCTCGTGCTCGATAGTCTCTTTTGACAAGCACAAACTCAAACTCTTTAGATTATGATTAAAGGCACTTCAACCATGCAAGTCCTAAAGATGATCTAAGTCAGTATAATTATGATAACTCTCCAATAGTCAATGTTAATGTACAATTACAATCATGTGATGAATCTGATCAATAACATATTAAGCACCAGTGTCATGGCTCAAGTCACATCTTATGGTTGCACGAAACAAGTTTGGGATTTTTAAACTAAAGGCTCCCTTTAATGAATAGCTTAACAGAGATACAACACCAACCTCTATCAAGGAAGGTCTCACACTACCCCATTGGAAACGAGCCATGGCACAAGAGTTTGAAGCATTACAAAAGGATACGTAGGTCCTTGTACTATATGATGGGCATAGTAATGTTATTGACTGCAAATGGGTACTCGAGACCAAATTTAACATTGATGGTACACTCCAACAACATAAAGCGTGACTGGTGGTAAAGGGTTTCCAACAAGATGAAGGCATGGATTTTGGTGAGACTTTTAGCCCTATAGTCAAAGCTAAGTTAGGATTATGTTGATAATTATTGTATTTTTCAAATGGGATATCAAACAATTAGACGTATATAATGTGTTCCTAAATGGCATATTGAATGAAACAGTTTGGTTGCATCAACATAAGGGATTTGTGGATAATTTGAAGTCTCACCATGTATGCAAGTTAGCTAAAACTCTTTATGGACTTTAACAAGCACCTCGTGCTTGGTATGATCAGCTTCACAAAACTTTGGTTAGCTGGGGTTTTAAAAATGCAAAGTTTGATAACTCCTTGTTTGCCATCAAAGATCATAAAGTAGTTCTTTTGGTCTTAGGCATATGTTGATGATATTCTGGTGACAAGTAATAACAAGCTTATATTGCAAGGCTTTGTATAAAGGCTAAATTGTCTATTTTCTTTGAAAGACCTTGGACCATTCCATTATTCCATATGACACTTGTCATATAGTGATAGGATTATAATCTATAGAATTCTGTATATAAGCATTGCATTGGTTGCTGTTCAATGCAATATTTATTTTCCTCCAGCATCCATAAGGTCTTTCTTCACATAGGTCACCTAAAACCCTTGGACTTAATTTACAAGTTTTTATACTACTATGAGGTAACCTAATATGCCAAAAGTTCAGTCATACAACTTTTACCCGTTCATACAAACACTAAGGCTCTCAGGTTTTATAAACCTAAACTGATACAATATCAAAGGTAGAGTACAAAAAGCTCACTAAGAGCACAAAAATGTGACCGGTTAAGTATAGTACGCAAGGGATGAAATAACTTAATAAATGCAACATGTTATCTTTTTATAATGTATTATTTTATTTTTTACCCAGTTTTTTACATCAATTATGCCTTAAATATTAACAACTTAAGTTAACCATTTATCCTATCAAATAATTTTCACTTTATAATGTCTAAACTTCACCACAAGTGCCAATAAGTATGGTTCTTCACTATAAAATCCATGGGCATTTCTCTCTCTCTCCCACGCACGCACACACATGTAAAGCTGACATTGTAAATGGAAAAAAGACATAGAGAAGCAAAAAAATTGCTGCATTTTAGAAGCAAAGAACCACCTTTTCTCTTTACCGTATTTTGAACGAGAAGCTATACCCAAAAAAAAAAAAAAATTATGGTCTTTCACTCATTTTGCACGACATATAACCTTACCTTCACGTGTCTTCTCATATTTGATAGTCAATAAGATATATATGCCAAGTTAGCATCCAACTGCGTTGCCATGTAGATTCTTTTAGCCATATTAGAATCAAAGTAACAACGTCTTAATAGTTATGGACGGTCATATTTGTTCATAATGTTTTGCAATTATAGGGAACTGTTTGAAAAAAATATTATTGGGGCAAAATAATTATATCTTCCCAAAATTTATATGCAAGTCTTTACGAATTCAATATATTTGCTATTATTTTTTTAATTAAAACACAAGTATATGGTATTTTAATGATACAATAATAAGTTTATAATTTTAGCATGTAATTGTATAATTCTCCAATGATATTATGAAACTGTCATATCATTATTAAAACTATACAAAATATTTTAAGTGAAAATTTTGATAGCAAAAATATAAAAAATTATGCTTGAGTCCATTCTAATTAGCAATTTTACAAAACAAAACGCAAGTGAATCAAAAAATGGCAATGGGCTTTGGCCTGTTTTTGTACTCAAAACGGCCAGAGCCCTACCAGCCAAGTTAACCGCGGAAGGGTCCATTTCAGGAAACCACGAAATTGAAAACCGATGTCAAGGACCGAAAAAATATCGGGAGGGAAAAGCATATGAAATTGGAGTTTAGGCGGCAAAAAGTAGCTATGTCCTCGGCACCTTCCTTTTTGCCTCCCCAACTCTAATTCTCGCTATGATCTCATACTCCTCTTGCTTCTTCTTCACAGCTATTGAGAATATACATCATTTCTGCGAGTGAACACGAAAGGTACGCTTTTTGTCTGTGCCCCCTGTATGTTTCTGTTAAGATGTAAGCCGATATTTGTCTGGCAAAGGATGACGATCACTTCGAATGGTTATAATACACACAAACTCTTACTTCACTTGGATTGATTTGAAGTTTCTATCCATAGTTTGGTTCACCTTGCCTCTTACGAGTGCGTCGATACTTCTTGTTTTCGTCGCTAATTCATAGGCTAGTGTTTTTCTTTCTGGGCTCCTATCTCATGTATTATTAGGCCGCAGGCGGTTCCGAACTTTTTCTCCCCGCGGCAAGGTTGCGGGAGGCCATCTTCGTAGGAATATGTTTTATTTTATTTTTCTTTTATTTTTTAATTGACGAGGCCGACTATTAGTCATGACCAGGCAAAATATTGGGCTTGGAGACCAAATTTTGCAGACATTTTTACTCTACTTTGGCAAGCCTACAGGGTCATCTAATAAACTTACAGGATATACGGGCTTTAGTGGATATTAAGTTGGGTATTTAACTCTCCCATCAAGGGTCCAGTTCTTTCATGTCTGTTGCTCATATTTTAGATGGGATGCTTCATCATCACTTTCTGAAGCTTTTGTTAACTAAATTGATTGCGTAGGGATGGAATCATTTAGGCAACAGATCTTACAGTAACTTCTAGTCAGATACTAAAGCTTTTGTTAATTATATTGTTTGCATAGGGATGGAATAATTTACGCAACAGATCTTACAGTAACTGCTAGTCAGATAGCATATGCTGATTTTGAACTTCTATCATTACGTGAATGAAGATGGCTTACCTGTTGTGAAGTATTCTGTGTTTGTATTTCGTACTTGATTTTGTCATGGTTTTATTGCTATTATCTGGAAAGGTGAGAAGTCCTGCTATAAAATCTTCGTTAACATAAAGCGAACGCTGAGAAAATTTGATCATGCTGAAGCAACTGACCAAGTATTATGCTTTTATTTTAGTCATCAACATCTATGTATACATCCTCTTCTTCTATTTGAGGAACATAGAGTCAACCTAATATAGTCGCTAAGTGTATCTCTGCAAGAGTTGTAGAGACTCGATATACTCTGCTGTCTGGAAGCAGTACTAAGTCTCTTATCCTTGCCCTGGATGTTCATTCAATTTCATGTGATCATTTTCGGCATAAGAAGCTGAAGCCTATGTTAATTATCGTGATTCATGACACATTCTTGGTCTTAGCATGGAAAAACTGCACAATCTTTGAGCTTGACGATAAAAAGAAGATATAAATTAATAATAACTCTGTTATTATATACATGTTTGTGGAGCAACGTAGTATGGGATGATAAACTTTGCCCATGTCTTCCGTACGGTCTCTGGTTTCGGTTTCAATTATTGTGTTTGTCAACCTCTACTTACTGCTTGTCTTTTCTTTGGTCTTGGTCAACTTGCTAGCTGGGAAATGTAATCTAGCCATCAGGGGACGGGGGGCTCGTGTTACTCGGTCAAATCCCCGCACACAGACATATCCTGCAAAGCAATATCACCATCCCTTTAGATAGTTTAGGTTTCCATATAAACCTTATCGAGATACTTACCTTTCTACTACATTGTTATCTATTTCCTCCTATAAGGGAAGAGCGTTTCTTCATCATTTCACCGTTGCTGTCCTTTTCTTTCTTACACAAAGAACCCATTAAAAGATCCAAAAAGTGTTTCTGACATCTATATAATGCCTTGGATTGGGTAGTGCGTGACTTTCGACTTGATTTGCAATTGCACTTTAAAGTAGCTACTCATACTAAAATATGCAATAGTACAAGTACCTAAGCAAGAGATCTTACTATATAGCAAGGAGCAGACATAGTCTAATACGAAAAGGCGACATTATTAGTGGATATATGCTATATATCATTGGGCGAGAAGAAAATAGATATCAAAACTAATTTAATATATGATATGTAACAAAATTTCACTCGGAGAAGAGAACGTTGACAATAAAATGGGCCAAATTGATATTGAGAAATTCTGTTCTCCAGAATTAGTTGACAGTGGTCCTAGATGGGACTAAAATAGTAAGAGGGGATTGCTGTTAAGGGTTTCGGTTCTTATATAGGAGTGTTGGTTGCGGCTGTAAAATATATGGTTTTAAGGCTTTAGTAGTAACTGTTCTAGTCATACAGACTTCACTAGGCGATACACTGCGTGAGATAAGGACATTAAAGAGTTGATGCCTCTTATGTTGCACATTAATTAGTTAAGCATTTAGAAATTTTGATGTATTCCATATGCTTCTCAAGCATCATGAAAGTGTAAAGGAATTAACGTTGAGATTAAATTGCACTGAAATAGTTGTCCGTCACTTAATAGCATACCTCTTTCATTTTTGGAATTCTTTTTTAATGTGCTTAATTATTACCTTTTCTATTTTTGGGTCTGTGCCTTAATTATCATTTTCATTGCTGGCTTCACTGTATGATTGCTCAACTTTTCCTTTCCCCCCCTTTTCATGCTCTCATCTAAATATTCGTAATGCATCAAATGTCAATGTAGTTCTCAATTCATATCTTTTAATATAAACATTCTTCAAAGAACGAAAACGTTTTTCTATACTGTTATTTTGATTTTTGTCGCTGGAAGAAGGCTGAGGCTTTATTTTGGGTTAAGCATAAGACAGTTCTGATTCTGGTGGGTTTGACAGATGACGTCTTTGGTCTTGTTTGCTTAGCTGTTGACTTTTCGCATGCAAAGGAAGCAGGTTTGGATAGCATTTTATAAGGGTTTAGCAACACGCCCCCAATGTTTTCACTGTAATACATCACCAAATGCTCTAGCAGTGAAGGTGGAGCTCATGTTTTTATCTCCAGGAATTAAACTCCTGCTGTTTTGCTCAGCAACTGCCACGTCAAAGCCTCTATACTTGTTTTTTTCGCTTCAGCTGTGTATTAATATTTTGAAAAATTCTAACCTAAGAGCCGTGGATGGGACATATCACATTATGGTGGCACGTATGATATTTCTACTTTCTAGCAGATAGAGTTGTACTACAAGTCTATTATTCTTTAGTAATCGACCCCTTACTATATCAGAAAATAGTCCACAAACTAGTGTTGCTTTTTAGTTTTCAAGCCTATGAAAATAGATATATTTCAAGAAGCAGGATAACATCTGAAAACTAAATCTTACCTCTCCAAAAGCATTGCTGAATTTCTTGTGTTGATAATCCTAGGGGACAAAACGTATTTGATCAATTCCACTTCTTGATAGATAGTAATTCCTAAGTTGTTGTATAGTGATATTTTGGAAGCCCTTACCTTTAAATATTGATGGAATGGATGTTCCAAAATACACTGTTCGCCTGTTAAGATTCCAGATCCAACTCCGGGGAACATTAATTGGGTTAAGACTTGAATCATGGTCAGCGAATAGCTGCATTAAATGATATGTTTAGTATTGTTTACGAAGATACAAGTAAAAGAAAAAGACTTTTAAAATTTGAGTTTTCACACTACTCTACCTCGTTGACTTGAAAATAGGTGCCATTTAGTGGAAAGCTCCCTTGCATGGCTGTTCGACATGGTATCTGTCAATAATTAATCATCAGCCTATTATAGATGAATAAGCATATATTGATCTTATTGATTTAATGAGCATCCAGACCAGAATTGTCCCTCGCACTATCTGTGAATTTGCTTCGCGAATACTGTTGCATGAGAAACATTCCTTCTCATTACAAAGTTGCCCATATTCTTGGGAGCTACATCTGCTTTCAGGTGGCTGTATAGAAGTTGCTGTCTCACCTGATGTGAAAAATAATGCAAATGGCAAAATGAATCAGAAAACACCAGAAACCTGAAACAAATAAGATGTTTATAAACTTTCCCAACTCATTATGCTACATACTGCAGACAAAAACCTCAACCTATGTAAAGTACTACATCAGAAAAGGGCATGGTAATTAAGTAGTTATGTTGTCTACCTGGAGTCCATATAGCAAGAAGGTATTTGCATGGATCATCAGGTTCTCGCTTGTCCCACTGCATGACAGAAGTAAAACAATTGGATATACATGGTAGAATAGAGAAACTGATAAACATACTTAACAATAACTAACCCCTTCCAGAAGAGGATGCATATCTGGGAGTTCATAACTGCAAGGTGAACAAGCAATCAGAATATATTGCTAGAACTTTTCAATATTGTAATATAGTGGATATGATGTTTGTTGAAATTAATGTTAGGTACTGCAACTTCGATAAATGCCAGATTTCCATTATCATTTCTTTTTTAAGCAACTCTCCTCATCTTTGCATGTTATAGGATCTACCACACCTAGTGGACCAAAATAAATTCACACATCTCATTGATTTTGGATAAATGCAAGTCTTACAATGATTGAATAGCCTTTATTTGGTAGTGCTAATTCCTCTCTTACCCTTGCATTTTGTTAGTTTACCTTTTCTAATGTCACAGCTGTGCATCCCATGTTCATAATACAGGTTAGTTATTTTGCTCAGTCTTAGTATAGCAAAACTTACACACAGTGCTCTGTTCGTAGTCGGCTCACATTCTTTAGCTTGGGTGTAGGAATGGAAGCAGCCTCTGGAGTCAGAGCAACCAAGGCCTTTGACATTTCTTCTTGAAGTTCCATGTTCTCTTGCATATAATTTTGTAAATTTAAAGTGAATTCTTCAATGTTGAGTTTGATGGTAGGAATTTCACAAGTGTCCTCATAGATTGCATCCTCTATATCATTTTCTAATGCTTGCGTGCATTCTGCCTCTGGTGTTGCTGGCTCTTCAATAATGGGTTGGCAGGTACTAATTTCAGATTTTGCTTCCAATTGCTTTTGTTGAGTTTCTTCTGCTTGAGTTGTGTGCTCAGGAAGAGGCAAGGGTAACTGACCAATGATCACAGATGGATTCTGATGAGACCCATTGTTTCCAGCTGTGCTAACTATACCCCTTTGATCTGGTCCTGGCAGGGCAAGCCTAGCACTGCATACAAATGTTTATCTGTAATTTGTTTTATCATAACTAAATAGATGTGTGCCATTGGATTTTCTGAGTGGTTTTCCCAGCACAAGACAACATCTGACTTTTACAATACAGTTCTGCAACTGACACCTAATTGCCTTCCTTAGGCAGTAACTCAAATTACAGACAATAACTAACACATTACAGTCAACAACATAATTTAGACATAAAATATTTAACACATAACAATTATATAACAATTAAATTATTAGTCCAGCAACCAAGAAATAACTTCCGTGCTTATATGCTGCCCATCAGATTTCTTATTCTTCCAAAAATAAGTCTTTAAAGGTGGAGTCATATAATTTTGTTACTGATATTGTCAACAATAGTAGCTGCGGTGCCTTTTAAAGTACATGAAAAAAGTTCTGGATAGTGGTAGTGGATAACAATGGATTCACTGTGTTTATTTATGAATAATATAAAAGGTAATATAATCTTAAAAATACCTTGCAAATGCACTCGCAAAATGTCTACATTCTCCTCTCATTGGGCATGCATTGCAATTTGGTTTGCTTTTTGTACAGAAGACCTACATCAGTTTGGGATTTTGCCCCAATCAATGTCAACTGGTTAAATATGGTCAATCTCTAATGTATTTTATAAATATAATTTACCTTTCCAAAGGTAATCATCTGGTAATGCAGCTCATACCTGTAATATAATGCAAATAACAACTGATCAATAGATAAATTGCACTCACTAAACTTACAGGGTGTAAGAAAAAAATACTTGTATCTGTTCATGTACTAATGCAAATTCAGAAGAACTCTTTACAGTGTTCTTTGATCTAGCTTGCATAGTCGGGGCCAGAGATATTTTTGTATGGATTCCAACACTGGGTACCTATACAGGACAATATATTAGTGTTCTTATCCGAGTGATTTATGAGCTTTAGAACATATATTCCAGCAACACTCACAATTCTAGCAGATGCAACTGTAATGACTCTGGCAGTGGCTGGAGGGGTACCCATCCAAGCCTTACTGCTATACGCCCCACATTTGTATCCACCTATTATGTAGGAAGAATTGTTCAGAATTTTCAGTTCTATTTCATCTTCTAGTATTTGCATAATCTGAATCTGTTCTCAACTTACTGGGAAGGCAAGATGGTGCAGTGTCAAAAGTCGCACACACTCCACACTTTTCAACCCCAGTCCTCTTATGCTTAGCAAGTATTCTCTGCATGCATGAATTAGATTCTCAATATGCATAATGCATGTATTTTGCTTGTGTAAACCAGGACTAAGTATTGATTAGAGTGTGTTTGTAAATGCATACTGCTAGTGAATTGAGAGTTCAAGATGTTGTTTACAGTACTAGAAAATCAGGACATGCTAACATCATTTGTATGGGAATTAGAATATCATTTAAATAGTTGAATTAACCTTTGATACTTACTTTGCTTTATCAGGTGGAACATCCCTCAACCACTCAAGATCAATGCCTCCATGTTCTTCAACCAATCGATTTAGGAAATTCTGCAGAGCATATCATGTAAAATAGGTTACAAAGGATTTATATTTCTATGAAGTGCATTGATAAATAATTTCTCAAGGATGTTTCATTGTACCTTTATACGTTCTGCAAGCATGTTGTTCATTCCTCGTTCTTTAATGGCATTGGCAATTTCATTGACATCTGCACATCTTACAGCATCCCAGTCTAAAGAATCCATGGTGTTTGCTGTTTTTTCTCTTTTCCCTGCATTGACTTGCGCTTGTATCCGTAAATTATCCCAGTTTACTTGCTCCTTTTTCTCCTTTCTGGGCTTTCTGCCCTTTGGTTTTATAGGAGCAGCATTCATCTCTGTGGTCTCATTCCTCGCAGCATAGTTTTGATCTCCAGGATTCAACTCTGTTGCTTTCTGCATGAGATCTTGAGTTTGTTCCAAAAACATTTGCTGCATAATATTGCTTTGTTGCTGAAGATGGAGCTGAGGTGACATACTTTCAGATTGGGAAATTGCAGCTTGACTTCCAGGTTCTCTTGTTTGTGAACTTGATCTGTTCATATTGTTCTCATCTTTATTATTTGAGAAGCCACTTGATGGTGCTTCAGCTTTGAAAGGATCAAAGCAGTGAACTTCAAGTACTCCTGAGTTGGGGGTCAATTTCACAGTAGGCTCATTTGAAGGAGTGACGGATTCTTCTAAGGAGCCTTGACTAACATCTGATTTTTCCAAGTCTTCTGGTTGGTTGTCATGCTTCATGCCAATAGATAGATCAAATGCCTTCTCATGTGACTTGTTACTTTGGTTGTTAACTTCATGTAACTTGCTTGAGCTTGCCATTTCTAAAAGCTTGCAGAAACAAGTGCTGTTATTATAAATATTGTACTTGGCTATGCTTGAGAGGTCCTCAACTTCTGAGTTGCTATCTGAGCACGATCCTATTTTCTCAGAATTTTGATGAATTGAAAAATCTCCTGATATTTGAGATGAAAGGACAGAGCATTGTGATGAAACTATGTCAATTGACCCTTTCTTAGTTCCCCCATAACATGGTTTTTCTTGCCCTTCCTGGGTGATGATGGTACCAGTGCGTCTGCTCATTGAACTCTGGTGTTCCATAATGTTGCCTTCATTTGATTTCAACAGCTTGCAGTTTGATTCATCTGCTAAGCTAATTGTGCTACTGGTATTTTTTGGGGAATCATTGCTGCTGTCACCTTTTTCTTCAGAATGCTCAGTGATGTCCGTTGTCACAGAACTCCAGTAACAAACAGGTTGATTCAATATCTTGTCATCCCATGTTGAATTCCCTTTTGGTTCCACCATGAGAACTTGTGGCTCATCGACTACCAAGCTTGTGCCTTCCTCATGGTCTGTTTTGCATTGATTGCTTGTTTTTGGAGGAAATCGAGCAGCAAGTGACATGAATGCAGAACTGTCATAAAAGAAACTTGTAAAATTTACATTGCCTTGACATCTGAGTTATAAATTTTGCAGTTACTACACTAGCATTATACCTGGAAAGATGGTCTGAGACATTTTGAGTAAGGAAAACTCCAATCACTGAATCCACAACTGATCCTTTCCATTGGGAAAAGCGTCTGTCTCCTGTTGAATTTGCTTTATATAAATATATGAACTTTGTGGCCAAGGTCAATGAATGCAATGGGAACTAAGCTTCTTATCAATTGATTTTTCTTGTGGCCCCAATGGTGTTGCTAAACTGATTGTTCTACATTTTGCACGGTGTAGAGCTTTTACACTTGGTTGCTTGTCTTGAATTCAGATCTTGAAAAGTATGAACTTGCAGGTATAGTTATTTTCTTTATGAGTAGTACAAGTAAAATATGAGGATATCAATAGGCTTTCATTTTACTGGTTCAGCCACTGGTTTATGGTTATTAAAATTAGACTGAGGTAAATAAATACATTAATTTCAGCTGCTAACGTAATTTTTGATGATTTTGTTGCTTTATAGCACACTTTGAAGTCTATGTATAAAGGGTTAGATATAGTATGCTATTATATTTGTCGTGGTGTTCATATGTGTAGGTCCTCACATATCTTTAACATTATTTGTGACAATACCTTCTTCTCAATGCTTTTGGTGCATTTATTGTTAGGCAGGAGAACAAATAAACAATATCTTCATAAAGGGCAGTGTTTTTCTTATTTACTTAATTTTCTCACTTCATTTCCTTCCTTGAGCATAAGGTGCAGGTGCATGTGTTGTTAGATATGTATGTCAAAGGTAAATATTCTATATTCTTGAAGCATTGCAATGATACCTTGTACAAGATGTTAGATATGTATGTCAAAGGTAAATATTCTATATTCTTGAAAGCATTGCAATGATACCTTGTACAAGATGCATTCGTGCAATAAATGAGTCTGCTCGTCCACGGAATACTCTACGTTCTTCTTCCCACCATTTGACCTTGTCTTCATCTGTTCCATCAATCCCATGATTATTTATATCTAACATCAAAAGCTTCCACACTTTGTCAGTCTCCTCATCAAGATCAACTTTAGGCCGTGGCCATCGTTTTCTGATGGGATCAAATGAACCCTCGTAGGGAATGATGGTACCATCTCCTTTGACATTGGTCTTGGCCTTTGGATTTTGCTGATTATAAGGGACTACTGCATTCTGCTCATGAGATGAAATGTCTCTGACTTCACAGTTTATGTCTAGGCATCTAAATTTCTCTGTTAATGCATCCATTATATGCATGTTTTTCCATGGTACTTGTTGAGCAGCATCTGCATCAATGGCATATGGCTATCAGGACAACATGAGTAAACAACTATCATATAGATGACCAAAAAAAAAAAGGTTTAGTTCAAGTACCTAATGACTTGGCCAAAGATGGGTCGTAACTACCCAACAAAAATTTATGGTGCAGTTGAATTTGATTTGTGCTAGAATAGGCTGAACTGAGAAGAGCACTTTTGTTCTTCTTTGTAGTTCGCTTCTTTTTTGTGAGTGATGCACGTGTCTCTGCAACTAAAGCATCAATAATTGTTACTGGTCCTTCTGCATCTTTAGATGTTTGCTCGTCAAGATTGCTTAGATTTGTGAAAAGATTTGGTAGCATTTTACAGTTTCTCATTGTTAGTGGAGCAAAATCAAGAAAACTTGTTGGGGCTTTAGATCTTTTAGTTGGCCTTGTGTGACTCAAATGTAAGATGCCTTCAAGTGCTTGAGATTTATCATGAGAATCTTTATCTGTTGCTCCAAATATGACTGGAGCTTTTACTACATTATATTCACTAGAAATCAAGCACTTGGAACTTGATGCATATAGATGTGCACTAGCATCTTCTCGAGGGTATGTCGCAAACTGTACATCCTTTGCAGGACTCAATAAAGATGTAGTTGTATTAGGACTTGACCCCTTCTCGCTTCTCCTTCTCTTCTGAACGTTTGGAAATTGAACCCAACACCTTTGATATGCATGCAATCCATTATAATGCACTCCAATCAGATTCATGTGGCTGGTATCTGCATATTCGGTAGTAGTGGAATGTTTTTTCTTGGTAACACCTTTGTGTAATCCTGTGGTCAAACTTCCACGGTTACTGCTGTTGGAATCATTGTGACTTAATCGCGTTTCAGTTTTTTCTTGTCCGTCCTGGTTAGTCACCATATCCTTTCTTTTGCTCTTCATAGAGTTGGTGTTTGGCTTTGCCCTAGTAGGATTGATTTTTAATAGAGGCACACTTGGGGCTGCACGTGTTTCCTCTACTACTTGAATCCCTTTGCCTTGCTGCACGGTCACATCTTCTCTAGGTGCAAGATCTTCATCTCTTGGTTTCTCTCTTGTTTCAAAATTTAAGGACCTTTTACAAGACTTTTTGGTAGGTTCAGGCATAATTGGCTCAGTCAAATTGCCAATCACTTCTGTTGGAGGCGTCGTATGAGTCTTGTTTAATCCTTTTCTTCTTACATACTTCCTCTTAGGGGTTGGGTTATCTTTTGATTGAACAGGCTTTGTGGTATTTGGCTTTCTAGTTCTTTTGGGTTTGCCTTCTGTGATGACCTTGGGTCGGTGTTTTTTTCTCCTTCGTTTTGATGGTGATGGGTGATTGAGATCAATGCCATGGCTGCTTCCCTTGTCAGGATTGTGATTCTCCTTCAATGGTGTAGAAACAGCAGCCAATGATGATTCCATGACAGGTTCAGAGAGTTCTCGGTTGTCTGGTGTTTCTTTGTTGTCAAGCTTAGTGCTGGAGATATTTTTCTCCATTTCAACATAAATCTGTAATCCAGCAACTTGTCGGCTTTCTCCTCTGATTGCCTTGTCTGGAGTAGGAGGTGCAAACTGTGAAATGGTTTTCTTACAGCAACCAGTGTATGCACCTGACTGATACGCAAACAATGTGCCTGTGTGGCAAAAAGTTTGTGATTAGCCTAGAGAATTCAGCAAGAGAAAAGTGTAATGCCACTTAGTACATGGTCTCAGGTTGGCCAAATATATGTACAGTGGGATTCTGATATGCATGTTATTACAGCTGAGTACTTGTTCTATAAATTATTTTAACAAGGGAGTAAATAAGATTTGGCTTTTTAGTTGAGATGCCCTAGAGTCAATATAAGACATGCCCTTTGCTTTGAAGGAGGTAGAAAATGCCAGATCATCCATTTGAATGTCTCATTGAGATTTCTATGTTCTCCCCACTATAGCTGTTTCTCACTGCTTTATTCCTACTTGCATATGAACCTCTCTCGCTTTTTTATTTTAAAAAAAAAAATTCAAGTTCTATTTAATCCTCAATGTTTACATTTCAATCTTGTCGTTGGTTTTCTACTGATCACTAATTGGAATCCCTATAAACTCGGCTATATGGATGGGGTCTTAAAGAGCTATTTTGGCTAAAATTATGAAAATTAACACTTACCCTGAGGTTTTTGCGGATTGTCACCGATGACAACGATGGGGGTTTGTTCAAAAGAAGCATCGTGGTTGCTCAGTAACGTACAGGCAGGGTTTGATAGCGGGTGGCTCTGTGACTTGTAAATAGGAATGAATGTATTCTCCACTCCATTATTATAACTGCCTGGATGGGTCGCTGTGAAGTGTTCAGATGCAGCATCTGCCAGAGCCAAAAGATCGGCAAAGCGCATATTTTCAAAGCCAGAAACGGTACCAACACTTGGATGTCTCCCAATGCTCGTTACTGTAGTGGCAGATTCTACCCTCTCCTGCATCTTCATGTGTAGTACTTCACCAGATGATGACTGAGCACATGCAACTACTCTATTAGCATAACAATCATGAGGTGAAACACATAAACTCGTTCCCAATAAATTTGTTTGCCTCAGCTGGTCTCCCTCCTCAGCACCACAGATCGGCTCTGGTCTTGGAAGAACGGGCTTCAGAGGGGTGGTGGGGATCCAAGAACTCTCCTTGCTGCTTGATTCTCTGACCTCCATTCTTCTGCTTCAGACCCAGAAACTCTTCGCTGCTCCAAATAATTTTAAAGGGAACAAAATTGCTCAGTGTAACTGCTCCAGGATGCTCAGCGAAGCTCAATTTTTCGTTGTGTTGGTCCAATCTTGATCTTTGTTTTCCTGGAAGACGCCAATTGTCAGGCCCATTTTATAGAATGAAGCTGCAAGAGGAAAATGGAAGACATTTGACAAACCAGCATCAACATTCAGTGAGAAAATCTTGTTTGATGAGACAAAATTAAGAACAGAAGAGAAGCATAGACACAGTTGAAGGTAAAACATTTGATAGAGGTGGGTTTCTGATTCACCTTTCTACGGTAACCGGTGACTGACACAGATGGTAACTACACAGACAGTAATTACAGCGAAGACCGATGAGGAAGAAATTATGTCATTAAATTAATTGTAAATCAGTTTGTTTGGAAGGCAGCAAACCAGAAACAAAATCGGATGCTCTTTGAAACCTCCGCTTCTTCAACGCGCTAAATCAAAACCAATATAAAACCGAATAGCCGAGAAATTCATGGAGTGTTAGTTAAGGTAGATTCTGAGTCAATGCCAGAGATCCGAGTTAACATATCTGACAAATTTCCGGAGCCAAAAAAAACAAAAATCTTTCACACAGAAAGTGAGAGCACATGAAAAGAGAGCAAACACAAACTCCTATAACCATTTCAATGCGCTAATCAGAATTATTATTCTTTTCCCGGGAATGAAATCTGTTTTTCCATTTTATATAATATTCTTTTGATGGATTAATTTTTTCATTGAATAGGGAATGCTTCATCATTTCCTTCGTATACATTAATGTAGGATTTTTCGTATTTTTATGCAAATACTATTTATTTACACATTTAATGTAAGATTCCATGTTTTGAGCATTTACTAAAGTAGATGTGAAATGGATGTAGCCAAAAAAATGGGTACATGGGAAATGGAGCACCAAGAAGTACCAGTACCGGGACATTCATTTATTCACCCACTTTACCAGGAATTTGACATGTTTTACATATTTACATAAACTTTTTAACATAAAAAAAATTAACTATTTAATGTCAGATTTTTTAGAAAGTATGATATAATATGATTTATATTCTAAATAATCATAAAGTAATATTAAATTATAAGATATTTTCCTGTTATATATGTAATAATAAATATTAAAGTTCTTCCTACATATGCTGTAATATGTTTCCAGGTTTTGCACTTTTATATTAATTTACTTTATTTAAAAAAATCAGTGAAAGACGATTGGATCAGAAGTAAAGTCAATCCGATGAATGGAATGATAGTACCAGAGAAAGATGCTATAAAGGGTATAATTGTGAAATCGCAGATGGCCAACGACAACGGCGTGTGAAACGTCGGAGGATTGAAACACGTGACAGAACTCAATACAACGATGGATAGCGTGGAAGCATAGCCTTGACCCTTAGCACGCGAGAGAGACCATGCGAAAAGTCAATTATGGGTTTCGTTTGACGTCATCTTTACGCCGTTACAATTGGCAATGGGAGTTTCAGGTTTTTTTATTTATAGAAAAGGTATAGAATCTGTATTGTTATTAAATTTTTTTTATGAAAATACAATATTTTTGTGATTCAGAATCATGTTATTTAATATTTTAAAATAAAAATATATTTTTATCTTTTGTTTATTATAAAATTATTATTTTAATTATTTATTTATTAAAATGTTTAAAATAATTTTTAACTTTTTAGAGAATGTTATATTTTTTTACCAAATTTTAAATTTTAAATATAAGAGATTAAAGGTTTTTTTTTTAAATTAAAGACTAAATTTAATATCTTTTAATAAATTAAAAATTATTTTAATAAGTAAAAATTAAAAATAATATTTTACTGGTCTTTTAAATTATTTTTAGCACTTATTATATTGCTTGGCCTCGCTCATGTGATTCTTCTTCTATTTGCTTTTATCTCCAATGGTAAAGGAAGACTAGCTAGAAAGAGAATTGGTTACTTCCTATCTTCGATCCTGTAATGTGCCTATCGAGAAGCGATTGATTTTATTCATCTGCAGCTTTCCTTCATGTCCACGCTTTGGAGGGCTATGAGCAATGGCCGAGGGAGGGGATCAGTGGGGCTCATGTTCCCTCAGTCCTATTTTAAAAAATTAAAATTAACATTTTTTAAACAAAAAAAAAAAATTGAGCATAGCAATAATAGCCTAGTGATATAACTCATCTTGTTTACTCGCGTGATTTTAAACTTGAGTCATTCTTAGAATAGAAAATTAAGATGTAATGGTATTAAAAAAATAGTATAATTAATAATATGTTATTTTTTTAATAATAAAATTATTAATTGCTACTTGATGTGCATGAATAATTGATAGCTTTAATAATTTAACAAGAATTCATGAATAATAAAATTAAAGACAACAAATTTCTAATACAATGTCTTATTAAATTTTTTTTAAAAAGTAAAAAGGCATTTATTTACTTTTTTATGTTAGTAAATAAAAATTTGAAAGAGTACATATTACCATTTTCTCTTAATTTTTTATTTGTTTTATGTTTATTTCCTCACTCTTTCATTTTAAGTGATATTTACTCTTTTCTAATTTTTATAATAATATTTATATTTTTATAATTTTTTGTCTTTATTTTTATATTTGTATTATCTCTAATTTTTTAGACTCTTTGACTTATAGGTTTTATTGATTATTATTATTATAATTATCATCATTATAATCATCATCATCATCA
This sequence comes from Delonix regia, assembly GCA_037074485.1. Lineage (NCBI taxonomy): Eukaryota > Viridiplantae > Streptophyta > Magnoliopsida > Fabales > Fabaceae > Delonix > Delonix regia. The sequence goes on from CM073449.1 coordinate 42,282,586, forward strand.
TCAATAGGCCTAATTTATTTATAAATATTGAACTGTGTTTATATTTCATAAAAAGTTACATTGTATAAAATAAGACTATTTCAGAATTCATACCCTTTTCATCCATATTTTATATTATTGATTGCACAAGTAATTGTAACAACAAGTTATAATGCGTTGTTCACTTTTAATTTTAATATAATATACTAATTATATATATATTTATATCTAAAAATATATCAAATAAATATAATTTTTTCTTATAAAACATATAATATACTATACTTTATTACTTGGTCACCTAAAAGAATTTTTCTCCCTCCGTCACCGGCTATGAGATAGATTTACAATAAGCGCAGCTCTTGCTTATCCCCACTTGCCTATTGCATACTTAAGAAATAAATGAACCATAGCCTAATTTTTTTTTAAAAGATATTGATCACTTTTAATATATTTATGTGATAATTGATTTAGTATATTAATTTTAATCAAATTATTAAGGGAGAAGAATAAGGTCATTAAGAAAATAATTTAATTAGAACTAACATATCAAATCAACTATTACATAAATATATTAATATTAATATTGACTAATTTTTTTTAGTGCCTTCCTTGCCTATTAGGCCTATGGACACTATTAGGATATTCCACTCGTAAAATTGTGAAAATAAAATAAAAAAACTCTTTTTTTACAATTGAATCTCGTTAATATATGTGTAAAATATTATTTTATTACTATTATTATTACATACATAAGTTTAGAATTGATTTATGGAAAAAATTAATTACATAATTGATACATAAATTTTAAAATGAAAGAAAATCTTTTTTAAACTTTGTAACGAAATATAAGTATTATTGTAAAATGATTTTAAAAATTGAACATTAAAAAAATTTGAAGTCCAATATTAAGTATTATAATCAAAATTGTTTGTCGTTTAGTTATTTGTTTTAATTGAATTATTAAGTTTTAAGTCGGATTCTGTTACATTTTAACACTAACATGTTAATTTTTATATTAGAGCTTAGTTAAAGAAAATATAGTATTTTTATAAAAAATTTCATTATATTAAATTTTAAAAACAATTATATGTTATATTACTATTAAAGAATCTAATAATAAATACTTAAAACTGTACTTAAGAATAATTTTATGTATTGATAAAATTTTTAATAAAAACAGTGCATGTCTAAATGTTTACAGTTTTACAACCTATTAAAAACAATTCAACATGTGATTAAACTTTGCGTAAAAATATGATATCATATTTTTATTAACAAAAGATAACATTAATATTTGCAAGCTTTATCTAATTGTCCACATCTGACAGTTCTCGAGTGATAACGGGGTCATTGAACGGCGTTAGTGGTCCCCTTCAACGGAAAATAGATGCCCTCTCTCAGTTGGGCGTTGTGAAAATGATAACTCATTAGGTGGGCTTGACCTTATTCATTGGAGAAATTAATTTTAATTATGATACACGTACCGCGTTGCTCAAGATACACAATGAAAAAAAAATTACCATGTAAATGGTATGTGGTAATACATTATATACTTTTATATATATATATATATATATATATATATATATATTTACTTCCTAAAGCCACCTCAAATAGTACTTTATCCGTTTTTCCCACCCAGATTTTACCATTGGCAGTTATGCTTTCGTTCTTTTGGCCAACAAACAAAACTTTACACAAATTACTAACATATCTCTTAAAAGACATTATTCTTATTATATAAGAATGTTATATATAATTTATATTTATTGTATTTTTAAAATCTATATCTATCTATTTTATATATATATATGTAAAGCAATCTTTATTTAATTTAAGAGTTTCATTTGATCGATAATAAGTTTTGTTTGATCAAACTCTCAGTTTATTGTGCGATAATTCATCATTTTTCTCGTATATATATCAAGAATTTTTTGAAATATGTAAACTCTTTAAAGTCAACAAGAAAAAATAATTAAGCAATTAATTAATATTTATTTCTCAAATCGAAAATTCTTTGATATATGAGAATTCTTTAAAGTAAACAAAAAAATTAATGAATTAATTATCTTTTAATCAGAAATTCTTTGAAGTTTGAACATTTTTTAGACTCAATAAGAATAACAATGAACTAATTTATTAATTGCCTATTAAATTTCTTAATAAGATACTAAAAATATAACGTGACATGATCCAAAATTAAAATAAGAAAAAATAATATATAGTTTATTCAATGATTTAGGTTGTCTATCGTCATACAGTACCTAAAGTCAAAGGCAAAATCCAATATGATTTCATCAGTTTCTAAAATTCCATAGTTCTTCATAAGAACAATAATCAGAGCTACTTTGTACGACAAAGAAGATCCCTTAGTAGTGCCCTTCCAATGAACTTATTATCGTAATTTCTCTTTCATTAATTTCACAAAACTAATTTTATGTACTTCCTATAATTTACTATGCTTTCCTTATATTCCCGTACATTACTAAATTCAATTTTTTGCTAATACTTACAAACACCGTTGATTTAAAAAGTATCTACATATAACAAAATAGACTAATTTTCTCTCACACTTGTGTAACACGCAGACAAATAAACTATTTAATTTATTAACATGAGTTTTGCTTTAATTAGTTTTGGCATTTTTTTTTGTATTGTATAAGTTATGTCCTAATGTCAATGTATATATTATAATGATAATTGAGAATAATATTATTTTAGTCGCTCATTATTTATCTAAGTGTCAAAGTGGTCATCCACGAATTTGTAGTGCCAAAATAATCACTTAAAAATTTAATAAAAATCAAAAGTTGTCCCTTATTAAGCTTAAGGCAAGTCACATATAATCACTTTAACGGGCCATTTTTTTAATTATTTTTAAATTTTTGATGAACTATTTTGTTGTTATAAATTAGTAAAGATTCAAATTAACATCGAAACAAAAAGTAGAGGACCAAATTGATCATTTTCTCAATGATAATTTGATATGTATTTTTTTAAATATCTAATAAACAACATTTTTTAACTAAAAAATGGAGAAACTAAAATGAATTAACATAGTCTTGTTTGGCATGGTTTGGTGATTAATATTATTATTATCGTTAGATTTATTTTAAACATTGTTATAACACAAATTAGTCGAAAGAATTATGCAGGAATCTTTCACCCATTCATATTACACAAGTTCAAATTTATTTAACATCTATTATGCACAACTTTTAAAGTTTATGTTAGTACTCAATTATATTAAAAAAAATGTGGTAGATTACTTTTTCATCTGTGTCATTGCTTTTGTTCAATAGGTTTTAGTTATTTGTGTATCGTTACGCTAATAAGTCAAAAATAAATTTTGCATATACCACTAATATCACGATTAGTAGTAATATAAAAAAATAAAAAAAAAACTCATTCTCATTGTCACTTTAATTAATAAAGAGATATCTTTCACAATTACTTCTTAAAAAGTACAAAATAAGCATAATTAAACTATACACAATAATTTAATCAAATTTAACAAATTATTTATCATACAAATTTAGGGTCCAAACTATGTAACAATCTTAGTAGTGGGAAAACCTTTCTGCTTCAGTGTGAGAGTGAAACCTCTCTTCGGTGAGAGACTTCTCATGTATGCTTTTTTGTGTTGCCATGGGTTATTTTGTAGTTCTTCTACACGTTTTTTTTTAGATAACGAAGTTTTAAGTTTGGCGTTATTTTGTCTGGAGGGTGGGTTTTATTGTTTGGGGAGTGGTATTGTAGTAGTTTATGCAAAGATGGAAATGGATACTAACGTTGAAGAGGGGTTGGTGCTAAACTGGGAATAAGAGGATCTAGGTGGGATTGGAGATTGCACACTTATAGGGAAGCTGATTACAGCAAAGAATATGAATAGAGGGGTAATGAAATCCTTGCTTAAAAGCTGGAATCCCAAACGCAAGGTCATCATTATAAAGATGGCGATAATTGTTATATTTTCAATTTTGAAGGTAAGGAGGACGTTGAGAGAATCTTAAGGGATGGTCCTTGGACAATAATGGGGATTATCTTGAATGTCAGAACATGGAATCCCTTTCTTGCTTTCCAAGAGCCTAATTTGTATTTGTGCTTGTTTTGGGTTCAGTTCCACGGAATACCCAAGTAAGGGATGACAATGAAAAATATGGATAAGTCAGGAAATAAGGTGGGTCGAGTGGTTGCAGTAGAGAAACTAAGGATTAATGATGGTGTCATATGAAGCTTTGTTAGAGTCAAAATTGAAGTAAATACTAATAATCCTCTTGTGGTTGGTTTTTAGATTAATAGACTAAGTTTACTTAAAATATGGGTTGATGTTTGCTATGAAAAGCTTCAAAACTTTTGTTATCAATGTGGGAGTTTGGGACATGACTTAAGGACATGTAGTGCCGAAATGGAAAAGTCAATAAATAATTATAGGGAGATGAAATTTAATGCTAATGTTGGAATGGCACCAGTCAAAGCTTTAGTAGTGATAAAGATGATTAGAAAGGAAGCGGTCAACATCTAGGAAAACTGAAATGGTCACAAGGTCACTGGAAAAGAATATGCATGTGATGTTTAAATGAGAGTAGAGCGTGAAAAGGGTACGGGAGAAAATCTGGTAAAGGGGAATGATTGAGGTAGTTTGTTAGGAGGTAACAATTTTGGCATGGATAGCTTTGGAAACAATAGCACGAAGGATGTCTCAATGAAGGAGTTATTAGAAGTGAAAAATGTGTATAAAGGAAGCAAGAAAGTAAGATCCATATGCCAAAGTGGGATGGGCTTTAATTTGCTAAAAAATATGGAGATCTCTGATAATAATTCGGATAAGGGAATTGGGCTTAATGAGGGAAAGAATAGAGCAACTGACTCTTCTTTGAGCCAATCTCATAAAACTGAAGATGGGTCATTTTATATTGTGGAGCTTTATTTTGAAGGGGAGGAAAGTTCTCCGTGTAAGGAGATTGTTCCGATAAACAATTCAACATATGAAGTAGAGCTTGTTAAGGTTATGAGGAGAATCAACCTAAAGCAGAATTTTGATTAGGAATAGGAATGTTCGCAATCGAAGAAACTGAAATATGTAATTGCCATAATCAATTAAAACAAGGTGAAGACTAAGATTTCTTAATAAAAACCCCTTCTAAGTAGGTCTAAAGGTTTATGTCGGAACTCGCTGAGATAGAGTAGTAGTAGGAGAAAAGGTAAGAGTCTGAGTTTAAAAGATAGATCTTTAGAGAATTTGTTTGACTTTCCGGTATTGGTAACCTCTTTGGAATTCTTGAGAACACAATTTAATGGAACTAAGGATTTTGTATTCTCTACTAGTATGGGTGATAATGGGCATGGTGACTTGCCTCAAAAAGCCACCTTGGCACCATGAATCTCTTAGCGTGGAACTGTTAGGGGTTAGGGGCGACCTTGACAGGCAAATAATTGAGAATGATTTGCAAAAATTTCAAGTCCACTCTAGTTTTGCTCTCTAAGACTAGGATAAAAAATAGGAAATTCAAAGAATTTAGAGAATATTAGCTTTTAGTAATGCTTTATATGTCAACCCAGTTGGTTTATCAGGTGGTCTGACTTATTGGTGGATAAAAGGGTAGATTTAAAGGTTTTAGTCTTTGCTAAAAATACTTTTCATGTTTATATTAAGGGGGTTTCTAGAATTTGAAGGGTTTTATTACTTTTGTTTATAGCCCCCTTGAAGAGAGGTTGAAGAAGAAATAGTGGAGAGAATTATCAAAGCTTAATCCTAGTGATGAATTTCCTTGGCTTATAGTTGGTGATTTCAATGAGTTATTGACTAATTTGGAGAAGAGGGGTGGTCGTGTAAGGGAGTTTACAAGTTTTTTTTATTCATTTTTAGGACTTTATATGGAAAAGAAATATGATGGATATGGGTTTCAAAGGAGTGGTCTAATAAGAGATTTAGTGGAGCTTATATATTGGAGAGATTGGACAGAGTTGTTTGCAATCCAAATTGGTACAGGATTTTCCCAAGATCCCAAATTAATTCATCTGGAGCCTCTAAGCTCTGACCATTCTCCTCTTGTGGTTTTTCTTGACTGTAAGGATTCTTTAACTCCTCAGGTTGAGTTAATATAGGTGGACCATAACAATTACAAGGAGGTTGTGAAGAGTAATTATGGTCTTGATCCTAGAGTGAGGCAAAATCCCCTATCGAGCTAGTGTTACATCTTAATAAATTGCACAAGGTTTTATCTTGCTGGAGAAAAAAGCTTTTCCAAATAACTTGAAGTGCATTAAGCGGCTAATGTGGGATTTTCAGCAATATTGTTTAAGGGATTAGTGTGAGGAAAAACTTAAAAGTGCTAGTGAAATAATAAAAAAAAAAAATTAAAGAGTTTTGGGACAGAGAATAAATGTACTGGGCTTAAAGGTCACGAATCTAGTGGCTACGATATGGAGATAAGAATTCTTGGTTTTTCCATGCTTCTACTATTAAAAGAAGGCAAGCTAATAAGATCCTAAGGTTGAGAAATGATGATGGGATTTGGGTGGATAAGGAGGAGGAAATTGCTTATTGCTTTAAGAATTTCTTTGTAGAGTTATTCAATCACAGTGGGGAATGAGATTTCTCTGAAGTTTTAAGTTCCATTGAACCTTGTATTTCTGCAGATGATAACACTCTCCTGCTGTGTCTTTTTGGCAACGAAGAGATTAAGAAAGCAGAGTTTGATTTAGGAGGCCTTAAAGCTCTAGGACCTCACATATTCTTTGGGATTTTCTTTCAAAAGTCCTGGGATACAGTAGGAAAGCATGTCTGTAGCATGGTATAGAGCTTCTTTGACAATAATCTCTCTCTAGCAAAGGTAAATTCTACTAATTTAGTCATGATTCCTAAAATTTTTGCCCTAGAATTTATGAGTCAATTCAAGCCTATTAGTTTATGCAATTTTGTTTATAATTATTGCTAGTAGGCTTAGGGCAATTCTCCCAAATTTTATCTCAAAAAATCAAAGGGCGTTTGTTAAGAATAAATTGATTTTTGACAATATTCTAGTGGTTCATGAGGCTTTTCATCATATAAAATCTAAAAGAGGGGGTTGTAAAGAAATGACTTTGAAAATTGATATGATTAAGGTGCTTGATAAAGTGGAATGAGACTTTCTTCAACAGGTTTTATTAAAATTTTGTTTCAATAATGGATGGGTTCAAAAGGTTATGGAATGTGTGTCCTCTGTATAATTTAACCTTACTCTTTTAGGACAAAAATATTATGAATTTTGTTCCCCAAAAGGGATTAAGAAAAGGGGACCCATTATCTCCTTACTTATTCATAATAATGGCATATATGCTGTCTAAAATGGCTTTTTCGTATGCTAATATAGGGAGGATTAAGGGAATTAAATTGGTTAGAGGCTACCCACCTCTTACCTATTGTTTTTTTGCTGATGATTAAGTATTTTTTCTAAATACCTCTCGTGAATCTATTGAAGGGTTAAAGGATGTGTTGAATAAATATTGTGAGGCTTCTGGATGATGTATAAATCTTAAGAAATCATATGTTTTTTTCTCTAAGAACACTCAGCAAAAGTTGAGAGATGAACTGGATGCTATGTTAGGGATCCAAGGGGAGAGGTCACCTAGGAAATATCTTAAGTTGCCAATCTTATAGGGGAGATCAAAAGTAAAAGCCTTGGCTTTCGTAAGAGATAGGGTGGCTTAAAAGGTCTAGGGATGGAAATGTGGAATGCTTTCTAATAGGGGTAAAGATGTTTTGATAAAAGCTGTTGTGAATGCAATATCCATTTTTCCAATGTCTTGCTTTCTTTTTCCAAAGAAAACTTGCCAAGAATTACATGGAATTATTGCTAAATTTTGGTGGGGACAAAAAAAGAAGAAAAGGTTAGAATTCATTGGATTGGTTGGCATAAGTTGGCTATAGCTAAGGATAAAGGTAGACTTGGTTTCCATGATTTCTGTAATTTTAACATTGCCCTTTTAGCAAAACAATGCTAAAGAATCCTCAATTCTCTGAATGATCTTTGGGTCAAAATCCTTAAAGGACTGTATTTCCCAAATACAGATTTTCTTAATGCTGGAAGGTGTATGAGGCCTTCTTAGGCTTGGTTTAGTTTGCTATAAGAAAGGAAACTGCTTTGTGAAAATCTTTGTTGGAGATTGGGGAATGGGAGGAGTATTAATTTTTGGAATGACCTTTGGATTCCCTCACTACCCAATTATAAAATTAAGTCTGATATCCCATTAAAGATTTTAGAGGATTGTAAAGCAGTTGAATTTGTGATGAATGGCAAATGGGAGTTAAGCACAATGGATAGTTTTTTATCTTTGGATGAAATTAAAGTAATCAAAAGTATACTTATTCCCTTATCAATGATGGAGGATCGTTTGATTTGGGCTAGGAACAATGATGGATCCTATTATGGCATATAGCATGTGATAGGAATGTTGTATCTTTAGCTGATAATGGGTCTTCCTCTTCTCAAGCTCCTGGGAAGGTCTAGAAAAAGCTTTGGAAATTAAAGGTCCCATTAAAGGTTAAGCATTTTATTTGGAAAATGTGTAAAATGGCATTACCTACTAATGAGGCTTTATGGAAAAAGAAGTGCAAGAAGACTCTTATTTATGAATGTTATAGGAAAGAAGTTGAAACAATGGAACATATGATTTTTTTACTGTGATTGGGCTAGTAGGGTATGGTTTAGGAGTTGTTTTACTTCCAACTTGAGTAAGGCAAATTTTAGAAGATTTGATATGGCTTGGTTGGATTCTAAACTCTTTGGATCTTAGTGACTTTGATATGGCCCATGTTGCAATTCTCTATTGGAAAATCTAGAAGGCTAGATGTCGATGGGTTTTTGAAGAACTCTCCTTAGACCTTAATTAGACAATTCAACATGTCTTTAATACTATTTCCAATTACTGGAAAAGCAATGGGCAGTTAATCCCTTCACAAAATCAAAGTTTGGATATTGATTTGACTTGTACGCATAACTCTCCTTTTTAGACCCCTCCCATTCCAGATTAGGTCAAGATTAATGTAGATGGTAATGTTGCCCCCCAAAGAGCCAATATAGGGGTTATTTGTAGGGATTCCAAAGGGGATGTTCTGTCCCTTTGTAATTTAATGGTTGTGGCTTATAATCCCTTTATGGCTGAAGTTCTAGCTCTTAGGAAAGGCTTATTGTTTATTGGTGATTTGCAATTTAGCTCTGTCTTATTTGAATCTGATAACAAGGATTTGGTTGACTCTGTTTTGTTCCCTTATATGGCCAAAGGTTTGTGTTATTCTATGGTGGTGGACGATATTCATGTCTTACTGAATTCTAACTCAATTTTTTTCTTGCAGTGGATTCTTAGGGAGTCAAATAGGGTAGCGGATTGGTTGGCTTCTCACTGTAGCAAAGGGATGAGTTCATGGTTGTGGGAGCCATCCCCTCTTTCCCTCTTTTTAAACATTTTGCTTGAGGATTCTATTAGTTGCAAACAGGGAATTGGTTGACTATTCTTTCTATCGGTTACTTTAGTTTCTTTTGGCAAAAAAAAATATATATATATATATATTTGGTGTCCAAACTAGCTCTAAAATCAAACAAAGTAACTAAAAGGTGTTTATAATACAATGATGGTGAATGATATAGGCTTAGAAACAATTAAAGTTGTCATAGTAAGTCAACTTGACTAACCCAAAAATTAAAATAAAAAAATTGAAAGCATATGTGTGTGCAAGAATGGCAGTAAGATAACTTCAAAGAAAGTGAATTAAAACGAAAGCGTGTGAGTGTGACCAACAATAAAGAGACAAATGTGCAATGCACGATTCAACAAATGGCAGCAAAGAAGAAAAAGGGCTTAACGATGCTGACAATCACATGATTCAATTTTAGCAAGGATTTTCGGCTCGGCCTGATGAATCAAATCCGTTTTGAGCTATTCTTTCATTAGTATTATTATTATTTGAAATGACTAAGCCAAATATCTTAAAAATTAACAAATAGATGAAAAAAATTAAAATAAACAAGCGAGCTTGGCAAGATACTACTAAAGAGGCTCTCCAAGTGAGCCCCCAATCCAATCTATCTCTTTAATTAGTTAGTTAAATAAGGTCGACTCGGTGACTCAAATCCATCTTGACACCTTTACAATCAACAACCTAATTAAGTGCTTCTTCGGTTGTTGCAATGATTCTATTAGAATAGAAATGGAATCAACATTTGATGGAATGTTATCCTATTGTCCATAATTATACTTAGTTTGATATAGAAATGAATGAAAGGACAAGTTGAACAAATAATTATAGTAACCTTGATGCAAAAAAAATAATATTTTTATTTTATTTAGTAAAAATACATTTATAAAATTCATAATTAAAATATTAAAAATATTTCTTTATAATTTTAAATTTTTATAAATATTTCTTTATAAAATTACTTTTTTTACTTATCATTGTTATATGGAAAAGAAGAAAAAAGTTAAGGAAATATTTGGTGAAGTTTAATCTCGATTTAAATCGTAATATGTTAAGAGATGGCATCTAAAATGTATATATTTGGAATATTCATAATTGACGTATTTTAAGGGCATTTGAAATATTAAAACACATAGTGGTCTCAAAAAAAGAAATATTGAAACACATAATCATAGAATTCAAATAGTATCATATATCACAGGAAGTTCATAAAAATGTTACAGCTCATTGTTTTGTTTGGAATGATATTAAATGGAAAGATATGAATGGGAAATATAGTTAACTAAATGATTATGTTGCCTTTTTATTAAAAAAAAAAATATTCATTTTTTATGTTTAATTTTTTTCAAATCATTTTTTAAAAAATTTTATAATAAAGAGAGATTAATTAATTTATTTTTTTATAGTCTTAAGAATGAAAAAAAGAACATGACTTCAATGAAAATAAATTATATAGAACATGAATCAGAATGGAAAAAAGATCAACCCTAAGTCTCTTCCTTTTTTGCAACATAATTGAATTAGAAAATAGTGGTAAGACTAAACCTTTGAATCAGAACATGGCTGATATAGGAAGATTCAATCCCCATGATTAAAAATGAACCATTTATAACAGCAAGATCAAGATGAAGATGAATAAATCAGGCCGATTTGGATGCTTTTCCTTTGTCTTTCACTTTTGTCGGAAAATATGAAGAAACCAATATTGTGAGAAAATCACTACAACAATTTTCTTTTGTGCTTTTGCGAGGGATTTACAAAGGAATCCTACAATGGTCGATGAAAAGCACAAAAACGACCTTCATAAAAGAAACTACAACGTTGTTACAAAAGTATTCTTTTTTTTTCTTTGTGCAATGATAAAAAAAATTATTGCAAGGTATTGTGTTTGTGACAGTCAAGCTAAACTAAATAATTTCTTTTGCATTTGCAATGATTTCAATAACTATTGCAAAATTAAAATTTTAGGTAACACTTTAAACTGTTGCACTCACGCACAGATGGACACGCACACACTAAGTTTTTATCAAAAGATTTGAAATTTAATGATATTATTTTTTACACACTCAATTTTCTAACTAAGTTTTCATCAAAAGATTTAAAATTTGAAGATATTATTTTTTTACACACACACACTCAATTTTCTAACCAAGTTTTTATCAAAAGATTTAAAATTTAAAGATATGTTTTTTTTTACACACACCCTCAATTTTCTAACTAAGTTTTTATCAAAAGATTTAAAAGTTAAAGATATTATTTTTTTACACACACACACACACACACACAAAATTTTCTAACTAAGTTTTTATCAAAAGATTTCAAATTTAAAGTTTTTTTTTTACACACACACTCAGTTTTCTAACTAAGTTTTTATCAAAAGATTTAAAAATTAAAGATTTTTTTTTTTTGCACACACGCACTCAATTTTCTAACTAAGTTTTTATGAAAAGATTTAAAATTTAAAGATATTATTCTTTTACACTCACACACACACAAAATTTTCTAACTAAGTTTTTATCAAAAGATTTAAAATTTATTCCCTTCGAAAATATTCAAAATCAATAATTCATTAAAAATAATTTTAAAGATATTATTTTTTATAAATATTATTATTCAAATATTATTATATTGGTTTTGAATCTTTCATGATCAAAATTTTTAAGATAAACATTTGCCTATTAATTTATTATTTTTTAGTGAACTTAAAATATCATTGTGTTGCTTTTGAAACTTTTATGATTAAATATTTCTTTGAGTTTATTTAAACAATTTTAAATAAATCAGTTTCAAAGAAGGAAGGCTCTCCAAATCTGATATAAAAGGAAGACATCATGATGACCTTTCAAAACTATCACAAAATTCATGTTCTACGACGATCTATTAATGAACCGTCATAAAATCCTTTTAATTTAATTTTATATGTGATCCGCGGACCTTTGAGGTCTTTGTAGACCTAAAGATGATCTAAGTATGATTGAACTTACGTCAAAATATAATGACGGTCAATTGCAAACCATCGTTAGCTCAATAAACCTTACAGCCATGAAGTTGATTATCGTAAAAATGAGCTTTTTCAACGGTTTGATTCGATCGTTGTAAAGGAAGTCTCCATTCCTCCGTCCCGTTCAATGGCACATTCTCATACTAATAGCCTTTTGGGTGGATGCAGGTTTGTCCGTTGAAATGTGCAATAATTAAGAAAATAATAATTTTGTACAAGATAAGATATATATATATATATATATATAGGGGTTTAGATTTTCTCTTGTAAAGTTTTCATAGGAGAAAATTTTGTAAAGCATTTGGACCATTAGATAAAATTTTATGATCCAAATTATTTCAACAATTTTTTATTTCAATAAAAATTAATTTTTAAAAAAATATGATAATGCACAAAAATTTATAAATATTTGAGATATTTTTATAAATAATGATATTTTATTAATTAAAAAAATAAATTATAAAATGTAAATAATAGACTATAAATTGTTAGAATTTGTTCATATTTTTTTATCAGAATATCATCCTATATAAAAGAATAAACTTAAGATGTAAGGAACACAGTATAAATTATTAGAAATATTTGATTTTTTCTTCAATAAGATATCAATTTGTATAAAAAAAGATTTAAAATATTAAAAAAATATTTATATATTATTATAAAATTTATTTTACAAAAATAACATTTATTAAAATAAAAATTTTTTAAAACAATTTAAATCATCAAATTTCATATGATGATCTAAATCCTTTACAAGATTTTCTCCTATAAAAGGTTTACAGAAAAAAAAAATCCAAATTCATATATATAGAATGGCAGCCGCACATGATGCAGTGCGGCGAGGGAGCATTTTTTTTAAAAAATAAAACTAGATTTTAATTACAAAAAGGAAAACAGTTTTCAGTTATTAGCTTTTTTAAGGAAAAAGAAATCACATATGTGGCGTTAACTTGTGCATAACACATGGCAAAAATTAATAAACTAAAAAACTCGTGTGTGCGCTTTTTTCTTAATAGACAATTGGGGTGTCCAAAAGTGGATAATGAATACTATCTTTTCGTTGCATTTTTATCAGGTTGGACAAAAATAAATATAAAGCGAGAGAGTTTCATTAAATTCCATTTAAAGATAGATAACATATTCAAATGATAAGTTTCATCCGTTTTATATTTATTTTTATAATATAAAAAATAAAATTTTTTAAAGAAATCAATCTAGTCAAATTCATAGATGAAGGAAAATCCTTGAAATGAGAAAGAAAGAAAATATATTGACTAATTCTAACACATTTATATAATAATTAATTTGATATATTATTTTAATAAAATTATTTTATTAATGAATCATACTTTTTTATTAAATCAATTATTATGTAAATGTATTAAGAGTAATTAATAATTTTTTTAACAGAAAATGGAATCTCCTTGGAAAAACTCCCATCTCATTACCAACGATTGATGGAATCTTTCTCCGCTTTTTCTTTGGGTCAGGTTCTCTCACGCTTGTATTTGTGTGGTTGATTATTCAAGTATTAATCTATCGACATATAGTTTGGCCTAAATTGAGAGAAAGTCTTTTAAATAAATACTTTTTATTTTTATCTCATCATATATTTAAATATAGGAGGCAATAGTTAAAAGGTATAGATTTATTTTATTTGTATTAACTTGTGCTAATATCTAATTTGTATTTGAGCAGCTTTATACGATGCAGGATATAGATTTTTGTATTTTTCACCTCTCTTTTTAGTTTAAATTTAAGTTAATATTAATTTTTTAAAGAAGTACTATCATAAACAATAAATAATAATATTTCAAATCCTTTTAAATACCGTAAATCATTTAATTAAAGGAAAAAACACTAATTTTGTTAGAGCATGGTGTCATCTCTTGTTAAAGATTCATTGAGAATCAAACTATAAGATGCCATAATAACTTTTCATATTAAACACTGTTAATATTTATCTCACTAAAATTTTAACTGTTCGTATTATTTCTATATTTTAGGATTTTCTTACAAAAGTAATATTTATTAAATTTTAATTTATAAAAAAAATAACAAGGAGGAACGAGAACAGCGTGAACTGGCAAATGTTCCCCTAATGCTGCCCTGCGGCACTCGCGAGAGCGGATCACCTACAGTAATTTAGAATTTTTAGTTATTGTTTATAAATAAAATAATATTTTTTTATTAATATAATATATTTTTATTAATTTAATATTAATAAAATATTATTATTTTTTACTGCAAATTCTACAGTAACTGCAGAAAATTCGGGTCCGGCACTCGCTGCTCACGCCGCTGCCAAACTTACTGCTCACGCACGTCGCCTCAGCATCTACGTTGCTCTCATCTCATTGGCTGAAACGCTGATCATCATATCCAAGCTAAAAGAAAGTTTGAGTTGATATTTTAATTAAATTGTTTTATTTTTATTTTTTAAGTTGAATTAATTGAATCAATTAGACTGTTTAAAAAATATTAAATTAATTTATTATTTAAAATTTAAAATAAATAATATAAATAATTATTATTATATGTAAAATTATATATAGAATTATAATATAAATGAGTTATTATATTGATATAAATTATTTAAATAAGAGGTATTATTTTTTATTTTTTATTAAAATATTACATTATATTAAATTTTTTTTATATAATAATTTTTTAATTCTTATTTTCAGACTCTAATCGGAATTAAAAAAACTAAAGCCCAATTCATTTTATAAATTAAATTTTTCTATTCGAACTTTATTTTTTGAAATTAGACTTATTAAACTATATAGACTTTTTAAATCTTGATTAAGTCTAATAAGAACTGACCTGCTTTCCTTCTCCGTTTTTAAGTTTTGACCTCTTTCCCTTGGATTGCCCTCTCCATTATGTATCACTCATAGTAGGTATGTTATGTATGTTTGAATTTGTTAACATAATTTTAGAATAATTTAATTTCTAAAATTAATTTTAGTTAAATGTGATTGTACATTATCATAATTTATGTTTAAATTTTATTTTGAAAGTTAAGTTTTATTATCTATATATTTTATTTAATGAAAAAATAAATATTTTTTATTTATATGCAAACAATAATTTAAAAGACAAAAATTATTTTTAAAAAAATCAAATGTCAAACTAAATAAAAATATACATAAGGCAAAATCTCGTTTAAATGTGTAAATAAGTTTTTAAACCTAAAAAATGTTAAATTAAATATAAATTTAAACTTTAGTGTCTTCTCCTTTATGTTACTTTTTAATAAAATTACTGTAAATTTATAGATATTTTATTTTACTATGAAATCTCCCCCTAGGGCTCTTCAATCCTTTTCTGAAATTCTTTTATTCGATATTTTCAGAATTTAAAGACATGATTCTTGAATAATATAAACCTTAGGAAGTATATCATTTTTTTTTTTTAGTTTTAACAGAAAAACATGAAAATATCTGTTGCTTTATTTAAATAAAATTAATTTCACTGTGATAGTGGAAAATTGAACAGCCTCGCCCTTCTTGCAAATAATAACATATTATGTTTTGGTTTTAGCAAACAGATAATCGACACTGAGACAGCGTTAGACCAAAGCAACTGACTTTGCCATGGCCCACGTGCTGACCACTCTCTATTTTGTGTACTTTGTATCCGGATGATTATTATTATTATTATTATTATAACCAATCTAGCAACTAGATCTTTGTGGAGATTTGATCTTTTAAGGTTTAGTATAAGAATTAAAAGCAAAGATTCCGCTTTTAGAATTTGATCGATATATACGTCATGTGATAAATTATAATTAAGGGTCTAAGGTTTAGAATTTAAATTATTTATTATAAACGATTTTAAATGTTGAAACTGTTTAAAATAACTGAGTTCAAATATTATTTTTAATTTTGAATGAATTGTTTTAATATTCCAGAAACACATAATAAAATAATTTAAGAGTAATTACTTTAGTATGGAAAAATTAATTCTTGAGACGTTCAATATAATTTTAAATTTCAAATTCATTTATAATAAATATTTTAAATTTGTAATCCTTAAATATAATTTTAAATAAAAGTAACTAAAAATTTCTTGACTTTAGCATATCAAGTTATGCCAATGATAAAAAAAATTGGATTCGGTCAAATCAGTTATAGCTAAAGTCCATTCCTCAAAATCCACCGAGAAAAAAATGATCAAAATTTGATAAAATTAGTAAAAACCAATCGAATTTGGTATTGAATTAGTCAAAAGATAATTTTTAATTCTTTATCTAAATCAAAGTTTTACGTACTATGCTTAATTTATTTTATATATATATATATATATATGTTATGAAATATTGATGTATACAATATTGTACTCTAGGCAAAACAAGATGAAAAGTCCTGTTCAATCTCTGTTTGTGTTACTTTTTTATTTATATTTTTTATTATAGAATAAAAACTACTCTCAAATTTTATTTCTTTCGAGATGAAACTTACAGAGATTTTTTATATATAAAATCTTATTAAATGATAATAATATAATGTAAAAAGTTTTAATAAAATAAATAAACAACCCTAGCAAATTATTACTATTTTACGAAGTGATCAAACCCTAACATGTTCTTCAGTATGATATGAATCTTAGTATATGTAATTATTTGAGTTAGTTTTAATAGTAAAACATAAAAGTATATAATATTCCATTCAAATAAAATTAGTTTAAAGTCTCGTCGTTTTGTAAATAAAAACAGACTCTATTTTGCGTTAGACTTAAGCAACTGAGTACACTGTGGCCCATGTAGGAAGTCCGAACCTCGTATTTGGGATTATT
This sequence comes from Delonix regia, assembly GCA_037074485.1. Lineage (NCBI taxonomy): Eukaryota > Viridiplantae > Streptophyta > Magnoliopsida > Fabales > Fabaceae > Delonix > Delonix regia. The sequence continues at coordinate 42,299,826 of CM073449.1, forward strand.
ATATTAGCCTCTGTGGAAGTTTCAAATTGTAACGAAAATCTAACAACTAGGTCTAGTTGGAGATTTAGCATTTGAGCCTTTTAAGGTCTAGCTAATAAAAGAAAATATATATTTTTTGCCATCCATAAAAGAAAAGATTCGAGCTTTACGATTATACCTAATATTTAAAATTAAGTTATGATATTATTATAATTATATTTTTATATTGTAACTAGATATATTAGTATATTTAAAATTATGAGTATATTAAAGATGATATCTATAATTTAGTATAATTATAAAATTGATTGTACTTATTTAATTATTATGTAATATATTAGGAAAAAAAATGTAATAATGACATCTTTAATTGCATATATCTTAAAATTAATTGTTATATTTATATTTCAATTCTATTTTTTTTAGATTTTATTTATGAATATAAAATTTAAATTTTTTTTTAATTTATCCTTATAGTTTTTTCTTGATAACTTATATAAAAATGTTAGTTTATAAATTAGAATTAAGGATAAATTAGAAATGTGGGAAATTATTAGAAAATAAAGGGAGTACAGATTTGAGTTAATACACTTATAAACTAATGTTTACGTGAGAGTCATGCAGAAATAGAAGGTAGAGATGTAGAGGGGGTAAATTGATAAAAAAAAGGATTAAAATATAAAATTTTATAAAATTAGGATTAAAGTATAAATACAATACATTATTTTAGCTTAACGTATTTTAATATGTTATTGTCACTTGTGTAATTCTTAATACATTATATAATAATTATACTAGTAGCATTACTTTTATAATTTGACCAAAGATTTTATTTAACAGTAACGAGTCTATTTGCTCACACACTCCACAAGCCTTAATAAAATTTGTTTGTTTTACTATATGCCTATACATTTAAAATCAATGTTATTTGTAAGTATTATAAAAAAAATTGAATTTAATAATATATTGTGATGTAAAGAAAATATAATAAATTAAAAAATTTCTATAAAATTGTTTACATAAGATTGATGAGAAATAAGTAACAATAATGAACTTGTTGAGAAGACACCATTATAACTTATTCAACTATATATTGTTTTATCATACTTTAATTTTGAATCATGTCAAGTTATATTTATAATATTTTATTAAAAAAGTTAATATACGATTAATTAATTAATTAATTATTTTTCTAGTTGATTCCAAAAAAATTTGAACTTACAAAATTTATAATTTGAGAGACAGTTAATTAATTTATTAATTTTATCGTCTACTTATAAGAATTTTAAGACTTTGAAAAATAATTCATTAATTCTCTCCTTAACTTTAAAAAAAAGTTCATACTTCAAAAATTCTTAATTTAAGAGACAGTTAATTAATTTATTAAACAAAGAATTTACAGACTTAAAAAACTTCTTAATAAATATATAAAAAAGTGAAAAATCATCACATGAGAAGTTAAATGTTTGAACAATGTAGTTGTCTTCATTAGTCAAACAAAGTTCTAATATTAATAAAAAAAAAATTACTTTACTTATATATAATATATAATAGATAGTTTCATAAGTTTCTTCTCATCTTTTTTTTTTTTTGTTTAAATATGTTACATGAGATTTGTTATTGTGAAGTACAAACTTCTTTTCAACTTCATTTCTTATGGGACGCATAAAATACGAAGTAGTCGTTGTTTTCATATTTCAATAAATTAATTATATTATTTCTCCATAAAAAAATGTTAATTTGTTTATTATATGTTAATATATTTTAAAGCAAAAATATTTATAAGCATTAGTAAAAATTTAAATTTAATAATATATTTTGATATAAAAAAATAATAAATTAAAGAAAATCTATAAAATTAGTTATGTAAGATTAATAAAAGAAGTGACAATAATAGATTCCTTAAAATGGTACAATGGTAAGTCATTAAGCTATATATGATTTTTTCGAGCTTAAATTTTGAATCATGTCAAATTATATTTATAATTATTTATTAAAAAATTTAAGATATAATTAATTAATTAACTTAAAATTTTTTTCGTTAACTTAAAAATTATATGAACTTCAAAGAATTACGATTTAAGAGGCAATTAATTAATTTATTAATTTTTTGGTTAATTATAAAAAAATTTTTAAATTTTGATGAATAATTCATTAATTTTCTTGTTTATTATAAAAAATCTTAAATTTAAAAAATTTTAGATCTAATATGTGACTAATTAATTAATTATTTATTTTTTATTAATTACAAAAAATTTATACACTTCAAATATTAAAAAAATTATTATATAAGAAATTGAGTGTTTAAAAAATAAAATTTTTTATTAATAAAATAAAACTTTTACATTAAAAAAAATTTTGCTTTAATTATATATAATAAAAAATTATCTGCAAACTTAAAAGTGTGATACAGATCAAATACCCTCAAAGTGAGGAATGCAGTCATGCATTAATTTCCAAAGTTGATTTTCCTCTGTCTCTAACCTTCAGAGCAAGCCACGTAAAATTCCATTTCCGCTGGTTTTATTAAATGTGATTTGACATATAATGATACGGACACGGATCTTTTCCTGCACATGTGGCTGAGGCAAAACGCGACCTAAAGTTTTGCTTTCCTTTGTTTTTTTAAAATTATTTTTAAAATAAATTATTATTAAATTTTTTTAAAAAAATTGTAAAATTTTATTTATATATAATAATAATTTTTTAAAATTAAAATATATATTAAAACTTAAAAAAAAAAAAAGATCCTCACTCGAGAACAGGAGAAGATCCTCACTCGATAATGATACACAGCCCAAAAAGGAAAAAGATTTGACATCGTGATAACATAATGAATGAAGATTACATGCCCTACGACAAAATAAGTTTTTTGTTAAATGTGCTTTTATTAGTTATCCCTGCTGCACAGCAAGAAAATCCAAACTCTAATATACTCCGACATTTACTGTTCAGTATATTAACTAATTTTTTATTAGAAATTGACTTTCCTGAATCATACCATTACACTTACTTTAAATGTATGCATAAATATAATTTAGTTATTTGGAATTTAACAACACTAAAACGCAGTATTAAAGTAATGTTACAATAGTACATCAAATTGGCTCAAAAGTAAGTTCAGCATATAATTTATTGCAAACAAGGATATATAGTTTAGGAAGGATAAAATATCTCCATATTTGGGATTTTTGTAAGGATGATTTCATTTGAGGACCCACATTTGATAAATTTTAAGAAAAATGAATATTAAGAAAAATAGTATTAATTATTTGTAAATTACAATTAAAGATACCTAGAGGAATTATAATTATTTAAATGATTTTATTTTAAATTTAATTATATTTTTGTTAAACTTATTTTTATTTGTTCATAATTAACTTAAACTTATTAAGTGTTATTTATTGTAACTTATAAAATTTGTTGTAAAACTTGTGATTTGAATATTTGTAATTATTATGAACTTAATTAGAGTTTGTTTAGTAACATAAACAAGGAAGTTCAACCTCAAATCTAATTTTTTGATGTGTATATATATATATATATATATATATATTATTTATTTTTTTAGTTTGTGTAAAAAAAAATTCAAAGTCCTTGTAGGAATTCTCATTATTACAAAACGGAAAATGAAACGAGGGGAAAATTTTTCTCAAAATGAGAATGGTGATAGCGTATATAATTAATGATAAGGAGGGTGAGCAAGGAAGCACTAGGGATGGCAAAAGCTTTCTGAATTTAGGGATCCTCGTAGAGACTACTTTATTTAAAAACTTGTATTTAGGGAATTTTTTCATATGGGGATGAGGATGATATGAAAACTCCCCCTAAAAGAAGTTTGGAGGTAGGGAGGAAGATTATATCCTTCCATCTTGTGAGGTCTTTGTCCCCACCAATTCTATACAAATATTTTACATATATATATACACACACACACACTAATTTTTGTAATTTTAGTTATTTTACTCATTGTTTATATTTATAATAATTAAAAGAAAGAAATCAATGTAAATTTTAAAAAAATAATTATACTCATTATATGTTAGTTTTTCACTTTTTCGAGACTTGGACGATGTAGTGAAATTATTTTAAAATATCTTAGAACTGCGATTATATTGTAATGAATAATAGGAAATAAACATTAGGAAAATGATGAATATAAGAATCACAATTATCTAAATGGTTTCATTTTAAATTTGATTATTTTTTTGTTAAACTTTTTTTTTCCAAAGTTAATTTGTCTTATTAAGTGTTATCTATTGTTAGGATAACAAAAGATCTATATCTTTGGGGTTTCTCTCGTGGATTGCCTCATGTAGTGACCTAAATTTAGAAATTTTTTTCACTTGAGAATGAGAATAAGGGAAAAATCTTTTGAAGGTAGTTCGGGGATGGGATGAGAATCGTACTTTCTACCCCTTAGGGTCCCTGTCCAAGATAATTTGACTAAAATATTTTAAAATTTGTATATATATGTATTAGTAGTAGTAATTTTACTATATCTTTAAGTTTAACAAATATGAATTCTCTTACGAAGATATAAAATTGAAAGTGTAACTATGTTCAATATGAAAAAGAAACTTTTCAACTACTAATATCAAATAAGAGTTAAACTGCTAATTAGACAAACATATATTAATTGATACTTCAAATGTACAAGTTTTCAACATATTAGGATGAGAGAAACAAAATAGATTAAAATAGCAAACTTGCACATAAGAAAGAAACAATAATGAAGACTTTACACATTATGAAAAATATGTCTTGGTGTCAATATGACTTAAGCTTGATTTTTTTTATTTGTTGAAATTTAAGTTTTTAGAATTTCTAGGACTTGTTTAAAACTTGTCATTTGAATTCTTTTTTGTTTTTGGTTTTACATTTTTATTAAAGTTTATTGGACAATATAAACAATGAGTTTAAGCTTTAAATTTATTTTTTTCCAATATGTTCATTATTTTCATATTTATTAATATTTTTATTTTTATTTTTGGTAATTTTCTTTTAAAAAATTTGAAGTCTTTGTGGGAAGAATGGAAGGAAAATTTTCGCTAATGGGGAGTAAAAATAGGGATGGGAAATTTCCATATCTAACTATTGTAACTTATTGAATTTATTATAAAACTTGTTATTTAAATAATTTTAGTTTTTATAAAATTAATTAAAGCTTGTCAAATAACATAAACAAAAAGCTTGAATTTCAAATCTAATTCTTTAAATATATATATTGTTTATTTCTTTCCAATTCTTATAAAAAAAATTCAAAGTCTCCGTGATAATTTATATTGCTGCATGGAATGTCGATAGGGATAGAGATGCACTCCCCACGCATACCTTACAAAATTGCCATTCTAAAATAGTTGCACAAAAATTGATAAATTACAATATTTTTGGATTACAAATAAAAGAAAACAATAAATATTTAATTTTATGTTTTAATTTCAATTCAAATTTAGCATTGTGTGTGTGTATATAACATATTATTTAATTGTGGGTTGGTTACAGTGGCACATCAGTTAGCACCGGTCATAATCATGGCTTGTTTGGATGCTTTAAGGATGACAAAGATCTTTAAATTTAAAAATTTTTGCATCAAGACGAGGACAAATATCATATTCTTTTTTTTGTTTTTTTGAAGGATCATGTTCCTTATCTTGTGTAAAGCCTCCCGTTTTGTTAGTTGTAGAGGATGAATCCTTTTTTATTCACACAGAATAGGAGATGATCTTTTTTTTTTTTTTTAAATTTTTTCAATATATATTTTGAATTTAAAAAATTATTATTATTATTATATATAATATATTTTATAGTTTTTTTTAATAATATTTAATAATAATTCATTAAAAAATGAACTTTTTGACAAAAAAAGGCTGATATTTTTCTATTTTATGAAACATTATGCGGTTTTTGTTATTTTTCACTAAAGAATTTTGAGCTCGCCACACAAATATGTGGAGATTTGTGTCCCCACTAGGATTGGAAAAGGGGAAAAAGATATTACCTGCATCAAGGAATAGGAAAATTAGTTTGTGATCAACAGAGAGAGAGAACTGAGAAGTCACTTTCCACCTCTCTGCATGTGGAAATGTCATCCTTTGGCTATGCATTAGCTTTACACAATTTCTTGTACTTTCCGAAAGATTTAGATAGTAGAAAATTGGGCCACGCACAACGAGGAATTAGGGTCTTTTTATAAACATTTTAAAAATCACCACGCTTCATTTATTAGTGAGATTTTCACAAATTGTCAATGTTAATCATCTGTCTAAAACTATTGTATCACATGTACAGTTTTTTTCTCTAAATAATACTTCAACCAAACCGACAAAGAGTGTATATTACTATTCTATAGTTGGTAAATCAAAAGCCTTTTAAATTTTAGAAGTAATTATCATAAAACCAAAGACGTTTATATGCCTTATTTAAAATGACATATCAAGCTTGAGCATACTAATTTTATAATTTTATATTATCTTTTGGAGAATTTTTCCATAACATAAATCTAGCATAGTAGTACCGTTGGGAGGGAGCACTTGAAACATAGCGACTAACCTATTCTATATATTCTGAAGGTTATTCAAAACATGACGACAAAGAGTTTAATGATTTTAAAATTTTAAGAGATGTGGGGATATAATATCAAAATTTTAAATTAAATACCTGCAAATTTATAAAATTTAAAAGAATATTTGTTTATCTTTACACTCCACCATTAATATTAGAAATAGATCAATTTTAAGAATGGTAAAATTTTTTAAATCAAATATTTGAATCATTTAAAGCAAATTTTTATAGTTTAAAATATACACGTTTTTATAAATTAAAGAATTAAATTAAAAGTAAAAAAAAATTATATATAAAATTTAAAATTTTAGAACTTCAAAAAAGTAATCACACCCACACTACGCTAAACTAAATGAGTTATAATTAATAAAACTATAATCATTATAAACAAATATCAAACTTAATTTAAATTAATTTATCATGAGTTGAGTTAACCTATTTTAACAATTGCGTTGGATAGATAATGATCGAATTTATTCCATTTTAACGGTATAGGTCCAAGCCAATTCGATGTTGGATGATGTGGACAAAAAATTAAGAAAAGAAAAAATGTTAAGGCCCATCGAACTTTAATGTTACCCAACCAAAGTCTCTCTTTATTTTCAACAACTCATGGCAAGGTTTAGTTCTAATGATATCTAAGTTTAAACTAACACCAGATTCAGCTTTTGACCCTAATCACTAAATAATTTTTGCTCCAACAAGTGTTACGATTATTATAAAGTATAATTAGAAGCGAGTTAAACAATACTTAGATTATTTGTTTTTTAGTTTATTTTTAATTTAACTCTATACTTTCAACTCATTTTCACTCTGACACATTATATATTTCTATTATTCCCGCTCTATCATAGTTGTATAATTTTTTGTCATTTATTAATTTAAATATTAACATATGATTATTCATGAACTAAGAATAGTAATTTTTAAATTAGTGAGGAACTAAAATAATTTTTTTTTCAATTATAAATAGAAAATATTAACTAAATTGTTTTAAGTTATATATAGACTTTTCATTGTCTAATTGTATCATAATCAAAATGGAAAAAAAAAATTGTCCCTTAATCTATGTATATTTCTTCGCAAAAATCATTATATGGTTTAAATTACATGTAAGGTATAATTTCATCCATGTAAAGTTACTAAAACACCCTTATATACGTGATTTAATATCTATTTTCACTGTATTGCCCTAGAAGTCAAGAACTGTGAATGTAGGATACTTCGAGTTTCAACTTTTCGGAATGTAATGGTGGGGATAGATTTGACATTATGATAACATATCTCCGACATTTACTCTTCTGTGTATTGACTCATTTTTATTAGAAATTGACTTTCCTGAATTATACGATTATACTTACCTTAAACGTATACATAAATTCAATATAAATGTTATTTTGTTATATGGAATTTAAGAACATTAAAACGCGGTATTAGAATAATGTTATAATAGTACATCAAATTGGAAAGTAAGTTCAACATATAATTTATTGCAGACAAGGATAATCTAAAAATAGTGAATGGTCTCCAAATTTAGAATCCCAAAAAGATTATCTCATTTGAAAATTCATATTTAGGTAATTTTTACTCATGGAAATGAAAATAAGGAAAAAATTTTTTTTTCAAAGAAAGTTTGGGGAGAGGGATAAGGATTATATTCCCGTTTCGTAAGATTTTCGTCTCTATTAATTTTATATAAATATTATATATATACTAATTTTTTATTTATTTCTTATAATTAAAAAATGCTTATATAAAAATTAATTCCTCTTATTACATATTACTCTTTTACATCTTCAAAACTTGAATGATACAATAAAATTATTTTTAAAATATCTAAGAGCATCACATTGTAATGAATAATGGGTAGTAAATATTAGAAAAATAATAATATTAATTATTTTTAAATTAAAATTAAAAATAAACATAGAAATTAAAATTATTTAAATGATTTTATTTTAAATTTAAATATCTTTTTGTTAAACTTACATTCATTTTTTTCATAATTAATTTTAGCTTATTAAATGTTATTGATTATGACTTATAAAACTTACTGTTAAACTTATCATTTAAATATTTGTAACTTTTATGATCTTAATTTCAACTTATTAGATAACATAAATAAAAAAATTGAACTTCTAATCTAATTTTTTAAAATGTATATATATATATATTATTTATTATTTCAATTTTTATATACAAATTCAAAGTCCTTGTGAGGATTTGCATACCTACAAAAAATAAGAATAAAAAAAATCTCTTTAAAGATGGGGAATGAAGATAAAAATAAAGAATATAATTAATGATGGAAATGAGGAGGGGAGAGACATTTCCCATTTTTCTCTAACATAGGGGTACAAAAACTAATAATTTACAAAGTTTTTTTAATTAAAAAAATAAAATAAAATTTTAATTTCAATTCAACTTTTGAATTATATATATATATATATATACACACACACACAAACACACACATATATATCTAAAAGTTCTAACATATTATTTAATTATTGATTGGTTATAGTGAACTAACTCATCAGTTAACTTTGACCATAAATCATGTTTCATGGCACGTTTGGATGTTTTTAAAGGTGATAAAAATCTTCAAAATTTAAAAATTTCTGCATCAAGATGAGGACGAGGACAAATATCATATTCCTTATCATGTGAAGTTCGCGTGAGGTGCCCGTTCCATTAGTTACATATGAGAATTAAAAGATAATTTAACTCAAGGTTCTTTGGTCTTCTTAGACTTAATTTTCTTTAAGTCTTTTTAATTTGATTAAAGTTTGTTCGAATATTTAATCAAGAAACTTGAGCTTTAATTTTTTTTCTCAAATATATAATATATTTTTTTTTCTATTTTATGAAATAATATGCGGTTTTTGTTACCTTTTATTAAAGCACTTTGAGCTCCCCATACAAATATGCGGCGATTTGTGTCCCCGCTAGGATTGGAAGAAGAGAAAAAGATATTACCTGCATCATGGAATGGGGAAAATAGTTTATGATAAAAACAAAGAGCAAGATGTCACTGTCCTTGTATTAGCTCACACAATTTCTAATACTTTTTAAAAGATTTATATAGTAAAAAATTGGGCCATGCATAATGAGGATGTGTTAATAAAATTTAAATATTTTATGAAAATACCTTTAAAGAATTAGGGTCATTTTAAAAATTTTAAAAATCACCACGTTTCAATTATTAGTGGGGTTTTCACATATTGTTAATATTTTGTCATTAGTCTAAAACTATTGTAATACATATATAGTTTTTTTTTTTCTTAAATAATACTTCAGTCAAGCCGACGAAAGAGTGTATATTACTATTCTATAGTTGGTATATGAAAAGCATTTTTAAATTTTAAAAGTAATTATAAAAAACCTAAGACGTTTCTATATCTTACTTAAAATGACATATTAAGCTTGAGCTGACTAATTTTATAATTTTATATTATCTTTTAGAGAATTTTTCCATTTGATCAGACTAGCATAGTAGTACTAATGCATAAATCCACCATTAATATCAAAGACGGAGCTAGGATTTCATGCTAAGGATGATGAAAGTTTTTAGGTGAAATATTAAAACCATTCGAAACAAATTTTTATAATTTAAAGGAGACAAATTTTTATAAATTTAAAAATTAAATCAATAATATAAAATAAAATTATATACAAAATTTAAAATTAAAAAAAATACAAGAGAATGACTATACCTTGTGTCCACTAAAATCCATCCGTGATAAATATATTTCACTAAACTAAATGAGTTATAGTTAATAAATTTGTAATTATTATAAACAAATATCAAATTTAATTTAAAATAATTTATCGTGAATTGAATTAACCTATTTTAATATTGTGGTGGATAAATAATGATCGAATTCAACCCTTTTTAACTTTATTGGTCCAAACTAAGTTGGATGTGAAAGTTAAATTAAAAAAAAAATGTGAAGGCCCATCCAACTTCAATGTAACTAACCAAAGACTCTATTTTCAACAACTCAAGGCAGGGTTTAGTTATAGTTATACCTATGTTTAAACTAAGGCCAGACTCAGCTTTTGACCTTAATCACTAAATAATTGTTGCTCTAATAAGTGTTATATTTATTATAAAGTATAATTAGAAGTGGGTTAAACAATATTTTGATTGAATCTGGTTTCACACTCTTAACTTATTCTCACTTTGGCTCTTCACATATTTTTATTATTCCTATTCATTATAACGTTTAAATTTGTAGGCTTTTACTGACTAAAATATCAGTATATTTAACCTTTTAGTCTTAATATTATTAAGATTATTGATGAACTAAGAATCGTAATTTTTTAATTAATGAGAAGTCAAAATAATATTTTTCAATTATAAATAGAAAATATTAACTAAACTGCGTTAAGTCATATATAGCCTTATCATTATCTAGTTGTATCATTACATATTTTCAATTGTAATTTGTCTTATGAATCCAATTGAAATTGGTGGAGCTCAATTTCAGTTGAGGCAAAACTCTAAAGACATAGATTTATTTGAGCGTAGATCATCTGTAATACAATAAATTTTACATTAAAAATGTAAGTTATTAAATCTTGATATAATGATCCACATTTTTAATGCACAATCTGCATTAGCGCTAATGACCAAGAGTCAGGTTTATTTCTCACGTTTCCTCCCCCAAGGAGATTTAGGAGTTTAAATTCTTTACATTTTTTTAAAATTACAAAAATTTAATAATTAGTACGCATTATTTGATGATTTAAATTAATTTTGATAATCGTAACTAGTTAAAAATTTTAAAATTTTGATGATATGTAGTAAACAATTTTGATATAATAATTTAAATTTAAAAAAATGCACGATCAAACAGCAATTTTCAAATGCAAAAAATCTAAAAAAGAAATTTAATTGGTGTAGAAAAAAGAAATTAAAATAAGGAAAATAAAAACTTCTCTTCCACTCCTTTTTTTTTTTTTTTTCTCTCCGTCTGTCGTCTTTTTTCTTAATGTATTCGCCCAGAAGCCATATACAACAGTGTGATTCATAATGTTAAAAAAAAAAAAATTGTCCCTTAATCTATAAATATATATATATATATATATTTCTTTGCAATAATCATGATATAGTTTAGATTAGGGTGTCATATCAAATTATAATGTAGGAATATAATTATATTATTATTAATTATAAAAATAATAATATTATAATTATATTCTTTTATTATAATTTAATATATTAATATATTCAAAATTATAAATGTATTAAAGATTTCACTTTAAATTAAATGTAAAATCTAATTTCATCCGTATAAAGTTACTAAAACACCTTTTATACTGATTTAATATCTATTTTCACTGTATTGCCCAAAAACTGTGAATGGTATACTTCATCCTTTCGGAATGTAATGGTGGGGATAGAGGGGGTTTAATTTTTGATTGGTTTTTGGGGTAATATGAACTAGTTAATAGTGGGAGCGAAGCGGAGAAGATTAACAAGATTGCAAAATGGATTTTCAATAATGAAAAGGGTATTTAAGTATATTTCTATTTTTAAAGTTTGATTTGACTTTCTATTTGGTCGGTTTGGAGATATTTGTAATGAAATTATATATTTGATCAGAGAATTAGTTGTTTTTTTTATATAAGTAAAGATTCAAAATCAGAATAAATTATTGACAAGCCGATGCTAAGTGTTAAACGGATTGAATTAAGTCTGGTATGGATAGATTTGGGAGAAATCCCAGAGCCTCACGTGGCTCTCACGTGACTATACGATAATTCAGATATTGCCTGTCAGCCACTTCCACACCATCCAACATAAGATCGTCAAGCAAAGCATCATTTGACTCTTCTAGCATCCTGGGACTAGTGGATAATGCATATAATCATTCTTTAATTCGCTAAAATGTTACCAACTAATTCTCAATTACAAACCACCCCCAACAGTGACACTTAGAAAAAAAAATTGTGAGCAGTGGCTCACATGTAATTAATTATTAGGATAATCTTCGTTTAGGCATTCACAAATAAGTTGGGTAAATCCAGAAAATGTAAGAGAAAGAGTTAATAAACATGGCAATCACCTGGACATGGGCCAAATTGAAAGAAAAATGGAGGAAGAAATTCAAGGAAAGGGACAATTCTGGGTGCTACTGTTTAAAATAATGGAAAAGCACTTGGGAAGTTCCAAGGGTATTAAAAAAGAGGACCCAAGTTAGCTTCGCAAGCTCCGATGAAGTCCAAAAGAATCCCCTTGTTTGCTGTTGCAGGGCTAAGGGGACCACTTTTCCCTGAAGAGCCATCAATGGCCTCCCTCGTCACTCATCACTTCAGTGTCTTCACTGCAAAATGTAGACCACATGCAGTGACACGCATTTTCCCAAATGACAATGACAGGAAAACTACAGGCGCATGTTCCAAATCCAAACCATGACAACCAACATAAGCTCACCTCTGCTTTTACCAATCTGCCCTTGTCTGTAACTTATCTTCTCTCCACCATCAGAGTCCATACAAGTACAACCAAAGCAATTAGTGGGCTCGACGAGAAGTAAGGTTGGTTCACAATACTTGTTTTGGTTACTAATAAAACCAGGATATATATATATATATATATATATATATTTTAATAAAAAAGACCCCAAAAAACTGAAAAGCATAAAAGATATATATAAATATATATATTTCAATTAATGATGCTTTTGTTGTATTTATTTTGTTAAAGAAATACAGTGAGTGAAAATTTGAAATCTTAAAATAAATTTAATAATATAATATGAATTTTGAAAAATAAATAGACTGAAGAATAGATATTTTGAATTGATCGTACTAAGTTAGGTATTTTCATTCATTAAAAATTTGGTGAGGATTCCAAAAGCTTGTTAGAATGGTTCTTCACTACAGAGAGTGACTGAGAAAGGTGGGCTCTAGTCGAACCCACTTCTATGACCTTTATTCTTCCAAGTCATTTTCTCTTGTAAGATTTTCTTTAATACTTCGAAAAGATTTATATCTAATGATAAAATTGATAATGAAGGAACACATTTTCTGGCTGGACAATTATTTTAAATGACTATCTTAAAAGAAATAAAAAAGCAATGTTCAAGAAGACTAAATAATTAGTTTATAGTGTCTGTATTTTGTACACTTATAGTTTTAAATATAGCAATACATTAAATTATAATATAAAGATATAATTATAAATAATATCAACCAAAAAAATAATAATATTATAATTATATCCCCACATTATAATTAAATGTGCTAATATATTTAAAATTATAAGTTCACATACAATTTTACCTTAATTTATTCATAATTTTAAGAAATACCAATTCATTTAGAAAATAATGGAGAAGCAGGTTGGGTCTCGGTTTTTTCTCCTAATACAACGAAAAATGTCACGCTTATTTGTCTTATTTTGGAACCTTCAAATTCGGAGCTCGATTCAATTAAGAAACAAAATATAAAGTCAAGCAAAGGAATGCTTTAAAATTACATGCATCAAAATTAATTTGCTCTAGAGTTTGGATCAATTTCAAAACAGAGATCAGTGTTAAACGAAAACAAACACTTTGAAATTTTCCCTCGCTAACTCAGCAAAAGCAGGACGTAATATACATTGAAACTCCCACGCCAAAGGTATCACTGTTCATCTTCGAGAAAAATGCGATTAAGACAAACAAGGATGCTCAAGGACCCTGGCAGTTGGGCCTTACAGTCATCATGTTGAAACCCAGGTTTCTTAGTACACGTAGGGCAATATTCTCCATGGAACAAGTTCACGATATTGTGCCCATATTTCTTTATATTTCTCTGCACAACGAGCTTCATCCCTTCTCTCTCTCCAGATCAACAGAATAAGAAGATAAATCGGATAGAAGTATGGAACTGGTGATCTGCAAACATGAGCAAATTATAAAAGCTTGGGATCTTTCTATTTAAGAAAATCCATATCCAAAATTTCATATGAAAGTTCAGCAAAAAGATTAAAGAGATCACCTTATACCACAAGGTAAGCTAAAGGAGAGAGCAAGAAGCAAATCCCCTAGGTAGTTACAGTGTCTAGCAATACCCCTTCGACAAAAAATAATTAACACTATTAATAACTTCCATGTGAAACAGGAGACATAGGATTAAGAATATGGAGGTTTCCCACAAAACTAAGATGACATCAGGCTACCAGCCTACCACCAATACAGATAACCACGGACTTCAAATGACATAAAAGTTTAGATTCTCTGTAAAATGCCAAAAGGTGGTATGTCGAAGTGAATGGTTGCCATGTTTGCCTTCTAAAAAGAAAAAAATAGTAATTATAAAATGAAGAAATAAAACACATGATGGCTTTGCCATGAATTATTTAGAACATGGAAATGGCAAATCAAGACCATCACTTGTTTACCTCCTACTGACCCAAAGCAGGGGTAAAAGGGACTTGAGATTTTGTATTCATATTTGCATGTCTTTTTTCTCGTCAACTGAAAACGGTACAATCAAGGCTATTTAACCAGATTTAGTTCACCCCCAGACCATGATTTCTTGTCATAAATTGCTATGTGTATATTTATATAATTTCATAGCCTCTGAAAAACACAAATGCATATTGATTCCAAAAAAATTGATGTTTTTTAAACTCCATGATCTGACAGTGATGTAAACAAGAACAAGAAAAAGATGCTCATATTGCTTAATGAAAAGAGAACTATCAGATGAAATCTTACCAATAACCAGAAGCAAGTAACTTGCCTCCTATGACTTTTGGAGGCTTACCCCAAATAAGAGCCTTCGGATTCTTTTTGAAATCATGCTTTTGTTTGTTAGCTCCTCGAAACACCATGTATCTGTGCATTTTTTATTCAACAAAGTAACAGTTAATCGGTTCCTGAAAGAAATGTTTTTGTGCCAATAACAAATGATGGCCTATGGGTAAGTTACCCAATCAGGAAGATAAAGCAATTTGCTACAATGGCAGCGGTTGATAGCTCCACCTTGTTCCACAAAAGCCACCATCCCTAACAGCAATAACAGGTTGTTAACGCATGCAAGGTTTGGGGAAATCATATTATATATCAGGTACATCTATGAAAAACTTGTGGTAAACTCCATTTTCCTATACAAAAAATTATGCGCTTACAGTATGCATCAAAATATAAAAGGATCATGCTTTGTGGGCCAATTTTGGCCATTGCTAGTATTGATTGATAGAGAAACATTATTTTAGTAAAAAGTAAACGAACAGGCTATAAGGAGAAGTGACAGCATGCCAAGAGTTGCCCTCACTAGATATTTCAAACAGTTTGAGACTGTAATGCACAAGTTCTTAAAGTAAAGAAGCTTGGAAGACTGTTTGTAACTGAGAAATAACATACATTTCAGATCAATGAGGAAATTTAAGCATGCAGGGAAAGGTAAATCTAAGTCGAGAACTAATATTTGAAATAGTGGTATGATTCTTATTAGGCTATATATAGCCTTGTACCCTCCTTTCTTATTGTTATCTTTCTCCCCCCACCCCCCTCCCCCTTCAGAAAAAAAAAAAAAACACATTTTTCTCTGCATACAATGTACTTTCTCCTTTCAATTTTGCCACTGGTATATAATCCACCAAATATTTAGTTAGAGAATAGTTGGAGAAGGTAATGTTGTAAGAATGAGAAGTATGTGACTTAAAATCTTAAAATGAAGCACAATGGAGCCCAACGCCTTCCACTTCTGTAAGAATTAATTCCTCTTGTGAGGTTACAAATCTGATTACAGTGGCTTGTGTCATGTTTTATGAATAATTTATTGCTATATTGATAATGAGAGTTCTACCAAATAGATCCCGTCTAACTTCAATTGGAAATGATAAGACTGTGCGACATAGCCATCAGAGCTTTCTATCCCTATAATTCACATGTAGACACACATACACATTTGCTGACATGCATTGATATACATAGACATCTTCACTGTCAAAAGGCCGGGATACCATAAAATATGAGAATCTCCAGAGAGAAATGTTAATTTTATTGGCAAAAAGTTTTATAGAGCAAGGAACCAAAGAAAAATCATTTTCAAGTCAAAGCAGTTTGATCTTTAGATATAAAAGGCAGAGATCAAGTCAGAGCAACAATGACCAAGACAATTAAACAGAATGGAGTATTAAATGCTTGTACATCTAGCCAAATTTAAAAGTGTTATTTATTTCAATTCAGAACATTATGAGCAAGCGCAAACAAGCCATTAGTATACATCCTATGTGTTGCGTATAAATTACAAGTTGCAAACTTAATGTTTTTCATCCCAGTTCATGGTTATAGCAACATGCCTGTATGCTAAAAGTGAAGGGAATCCACACTAGATCTCCAAAGACCAACATGAAGCCCAGTCTCTCAGCAATTATGTCCCACCTGTAAAAGGCAATTCTCATCATAATTTAGCATATAAGGAAGATTGATGGAGAATGAGAGATAACTGAGCGATAACTTCCCATTTATTGGCAGAAACTTTGCAGGATGAAAAAAAATTTGTGTGAACAATTAAGAAAACAACAACAAACTTCACTACTTTACTTGAAACAAAAACAAGACAGAAGAAATTAATAATTAAAAATACTGCATGTCAAATAGCATCTCAACAACATGAAGTCCCTCTGACATGTTGGTGAGAACATAACAAGACAGCTTCGGTTGCACTCATGCAGATTTTTGAACTAGCATAAAGCTCAAAGGAAATTTTAAGAAGCATAGATTTCTATAGAATGCCTCTAACTGAACAGGAAACTGTGCTAAAAAAATATCTACCTCATGCCCCTACACCATTCATATTCAGTTGTATAAGTTCATTGCAATGGGTCATATTCGATATTTATCACCCAACTGCAGAAGGGATAAGGTAAGGACAGCGATTTTACAGCCACATAATTAGCACAAAAGCTTGTCCTTTGTTAACCATTTTTTTTTTTTTTGGTTTGCCAATATAGTTTAAGTGCATAGAACCCAAGATAAAATTTATACTATCCAATGCCCTGCTAGTGGAATGGAGGTAATTAATTCACTTACGTGGATGTCATGTACTCCTCATGTATAAAGTAGTCCAGAATGTATAACTGGAACAAAGGTGCAGAAACTCGCACATCAGATGCCCAAGTAATGGCTTTTAAATCAAATAAAGATAGTATGCGCAATTTGTTAATTACCGCACAGAATAATTGGTAGAGGATCATTGATTGGCTCAAAGTACCATCTTGAATGCTCTTTGCAAGAACCGATAAATTGATAAGAAGCCACCCCATCATTCCAGCTCTAACAAAGAAAAATCTGCAACATATAATTCAATTAAAGGAATGGCAACATGTTGAATTGAATTTTATCATACAGCCATTACACTATGCTGAAGACATTATATGTTGTCTTCAGTGAAAAAGTCATTTATGATGCATTTCAGAGTACAAGCTATACTTACAACACAATCAACTTTTCTTACCCATGTTTCCACAGTGATTACCATTATTCAGTACTAAAAAGCACAATTAACTTAATATGCATACAGCGTTTACATTTTTTCTGAAGGCAAGCTGTATGGGCCCAGTTTTAGACAGCAAGTTGAACCTAGAAACGTGGGACATAGTGTTTGGGCCAATGCATCTTGAAGGACAAACGCAGAGAAGAATTCACATAGATGCAGATAAAAATATACAAATTAAAATTTGATATTTTGGACAATCATTATAATATAGCTAAAAGAAATAGATCTATCCAACATAAATAGTGGGAAATGTCATTCATGCCATCTTGTAATTTATTAATACACAGTACGTCATATCTGAACAAGCAGGGAAAAATAATGAATAGATCACATACTTGAGGTCAATACCCATAAAATGAGGATTCAGCTGTATTCCAAACCACCTATTAAAATAGAAAACAAATTAGAAAAATATTGACCACAAGAATACAATTGATGCAAGGGAGTAAAGTTAACCATTTTGCCACTAAATGCAGTACTAGGTATTTGCTAGAAGTTAGTCTAATTAAATTTCTATAATACAAACATGATAGACTCAAAATATGTGCATACATATTCCAGAATAAAATTTTGAGGCCTTGTTATTAATACCATTAATTGCAGCCAAGGGTCAATAAATACAAGATATTTATGTTCCCATTCTAATCTCGATGAAAAGCTGCATCTTTTACCAGATGGATCAAATCCAAAAACCGTTACTTGTTAGGCTATAATCATATTATATCCGTCCCTATAACTATCTAGAGGCATGTCCAAAATATCAAAGACTTTTTCTCTCTAAATCCATGGCATGTCATTTTGCATGCCATGCAACCATATTTGTGTTCCATAGCTTCCTAGCTTGGTACGCAAACTTTCTTAACTTCTGCTCTATATACCTGTGAGATTCATGGAAACAACAGTTTTTTAGGTTCATTTAATATAAACTTAAACACAACAAAATTTTGCATGAAACACTAAGGCATGAGAATCCCAAGAACCAAGAACCTTTTTATATATAATTGAATGCATAACGAGAAAGACCTGTAGCATATATGAACTAGGAGAAGAGAAAGAGAAACATAATGAGAAAACTCAATGCATATTCCTAATTATTTTTCCCCATTGTCTCCTAGAGGATTAAGTTGTTGGCAAGATATACATAAAAACATAACTTACAACTTCAAAACTATACTAAGTTCATCCCTTAAAAACATTATAACTCAAGCAAACATCTATCTAAGCAACTTCAATATTTTGAACGTACCAATCGTGTATAAGGTTTCCACTGATATGAGGTTTTAGGGATGAACCTTTACTTTGTGACTTGGAACCAGCAAAATAGAGTACCAGGGTCACCTAACATGTATATGGAAGAAATGAACAAACAAAGTAACTGTAAAGGCCAAAAAATTTATTATGCTGTAGAGAATGATAAGAATAGATAGGCAAACTTCAAATGAGCTATCCTTTGTCAAAATTGCAAGATTTATAACCATTAGGATTATGTAGTCAAAAAGTAGTCACAAAATGACCTTGTTTTGTTCCTTAGTATAAAGCCCAAAATTTGGCTATTAGTGAATTTTCTCAAAACTCTATCCTACTGGTATGGTTGAATTGAAAGTTCTCTATTTTTGCCACATTGGTATTGAGTAATACTGTAATACCACTTACACAAGTTTACTGTTACAACAGGACACAACAGAATACATGGCTGCATCTACCTGAGTTATAAGGGCCCCACTATGACATTTTCCTCATCAGACTCATGTAGCCACATCTTTAAATGTAGCATGTTGTGACTTTAACATTTGCATGAGTAATGATCATAGGATAATATAATTGCCAGTAAACATATAGAAAGTCTTTGGTATGACCAGCTAACTAAAGTTCAACTTAAACTGTTTTGGCAGGCAAGTTACATAATATTTAAAATCTGCAGTGAGTCATGAAAATTATGATTTTGTAAAGGGAAATCAAACCATAGTGAATATATAAGACTCGGATGCCATAAATGAAATTCTTAAGCGGTGATTTTTAGCTTACATACAAGAGAACTGAATATAAAAGTTGTGGACAGCAGCTCAAGTCCTCTCTCAGATATAACCTGCAAGGGTTGCCACAATGACACATTATAAAAAAAAAAACCAAAGAAATAAAATCGGTGTAATGTTTTGCAGGATTTTGATATTCATTACTACATCCAAAGTCATCCGGGGCCACTTTGGTTTTGGCCTACACATTTTGACCTTATATAAATGCATCTACTAAAACTAGAGTGGCTAATGAAACAACAATAAACGTAGAGGAAGACAATCGCATTAAGGTGAAATATGCATCAGTAAACGTCATAAACAGAGGATACATACAGTAGGCGATATGAAACCCATATTAGCACTGACTCCAAGAAGTGCAACCAACAGAAGAAGTGAGAACAGACCTGGGAAATGCGGAAAATAAATATATATACTCAGGTCACTTGTACTCTCTTACTTTCGTGAGAACATTCTGATACAAAGGACCTGCATTTAATAGAACTGACCATTGCAGCGATAGTGAAGACGAGTTCCATCCGCCAAAATAACCCCAGGAACAACTTTTCCAGGAACAATGGATCCAGCAATCGCCAAGTAAGTAAAGAACCCCACTAGTAAAGCAACCTAGTACAGATAACAGGGGAAAAGAGTAAAGATAACCGAAATTTCACATTATATCCATGTAATTGAAATGCTGAAGACTTAATTCATGGATTGGGTACTAACAGAGTTCCAACATGGAATCAAAGCCTGAAGCAGAAAACCCAGATCCATCTCTGCCGCTCTCACCATCAGTTTCTCAAAAGCGTAGCTACTTGACTTCGCTGACAGGTTCAGATGCTGTGCCACTTGTCTGCCCCTTTCAGTGTCCCTCTTAGTCTCAGCTACTGAAGCCGCTGGTGAGAATTGGCACAACAATGCGCGCTCTGAACGCTTTCTATTTAAATTTTCTGCTCTCAGTTTTCCTTACAAATGGATCGGAAAGGGGTTACTATTTGGTCAGCTTAAAAATATACATTCAGATGTAAGCTATCGACGACAAAACGGCGAGAAATGGAAGTTTGTGCGTATGATGCGCTTCCTAGACCATACTCTATTTGATTGAGGGATACTAGCTTACTCGTGCTCAGTCGTTCAGAGCAACGCCAGCTGATGCTGGGGCACGGGTTCGAGGGCTGGTGCTGATCGCGGTAATCCCGATTGAATGCCAAATAATTGGGAAAATTAGCTAGTGATCTATTTATACAATTCTTTAAATTAAAAATATAAATTTTTTTAAATAAAAATATACTATATTTGATTTTTTTAAATAGTTTTATATTTACTATTTATATAAGATAACAAATATAAGATGATGATAATGAAGTAACAAGTGTACCACCTGCACCTCATAATTCAATTCCTCCAAAACTGTCCAATGGTCCTTAGTTCACATTTAATGATGTTCAATCTTTCAACAAAGGGATAAATTCCATGAGTTTGGATTATGGATTGACTTGCAAATGTCTAAAGTTAGTACCACATTAGCTGATGTTATTCGTGAATTATCTCTAGATTCACAGGAACCTTTTGTAAATGGTTCCAATCTTTTGGTGAATATCAACAACTACATCTTCTCTAACTAGACAATCTGGCCTTCTTACTGGGTACAATTCATAAAGAATTTATTAGTGACTTTCAGCTCATAGATAAGAAAAAATAAAAAGAATACTTTGAAATGAAATGTTGTTCTTTGAAGAAATATGACCTTGATAGGCATATGAAATGCATGACTGAAAGGTATTGCCTCCTCAATGGTTTCAATGACATCACTCTTAGACATGTCTTCATAGCATCCTTACTAGAAGAACTCCAACCAAAGCTAAATAGAGTACTACAAGCTCTTCACATGCCTATGGCTGATATCTCCCTTGGGGAGATTTACCAACTTGCCCTAACCACTCTTGACAAGCTTTGTGAACAACAAAAGATGTTGCATTATATTTTATTTGGAAAGCCCAAGTTCCATAAGATATGTCAGAAAACATACCTTACGATCAAGTGCCTTGACAAGCAATCTTGCAACTGCCAACCTAAGAAAAAGTCACATTTTACATGGACTTCCTTCTGCCCTAATTATTTTAGAAGAAAGCATCGCCCTTTGAGATACTTCCAAAAAAGCCATCAAAAGAAGTCTTGGAGAAGAAAATCTTATGCCTGTTACATCTATAAAAAGAAAGGCCATTTCGCCAGATAATGTCTAAATAAATCTAAACAAGCTGTGAGAATGATTGAGCAAATTGAAATGCAACATCCCATATAAAGTGATCATGGATATGAGACACATAAATCGACTTTCTGTCTATCTCAAAGTGATGGACTAGAATAGTTCGCTTTTTATCTCATAGATGGGGACTAGAGCGATTTTCATGATTTGTTGCAAAAATGGCGGAACCTATAAAGTCTAGGAAGAAGATTCTTTAGGCTTTTTGTATATAATTTTAACTTGATTGCTAGGAAGGCGAATGAGCTTAAGGGGCTTTGTGGTAGCTAAGGGTTTACTATGAACATGTCTTTGCTCATAGTTAGTAACCCAGTTGATTGGCATAAGCTACAAGAGATCTTCACAAGAGGTTTGCTTCAGAATATAGATGATGGTAGGAACATCTTGTCTCTCAGTGAAAAGCCATCTGGTGGTGAAGCATAGCTATAACAGCTTCTAGGACTTGCTCAACACCAGTAATTTGAATATGAACTTATAGCCTATCTTTCAAGGTTGGATCTGATAGTTTAAGGCTAAAATCTGGCAAATAGTCAAGATGATTGTTCCTGTGTTCAGGATAGTGAGAACTGTTCCGATGAGAGCTTGCTGATAAGTGAAATAAGTGGTGTCAAGAATCACCAATCTGACTATAATAGGGAGACCTTCATGGCTATGATATATGATACAAAGACGGATGATTACAACATAGAGATGGGTATATCCTTGAGAGGTCCAGTGGTCAATAAAGTCTTGAGGAATCCCAAGCTTTACATATTGCTCAGTGGTATAGGATGGCAGTTAGCATAGTTAAGGTTGGAAAAGTAAACATACTCTTTGACTAGGATCTTGGGTTTTGAAATGAGTCTTTTAAAGAAGCAGGTCTAGGAGCGGTCTTCGGTATACAGTTAATATGGATTTATGAGGGGTAGATGGATATCTTCAAGACACTAGGCAGGTGGTAGGTCGTTCTAAGAAATTTCAATGAGGTTGTCAATCTTATGAGCATTAGCTCTAAGACAAACATCAAGAATGGACAAAGAACAAGGCATTGTAACAAGTTGGATGGGTTAGATGGAGGTAGTTGTATTAGCATTCATATTAGAAAATTGTTTCTCTTACTCTATTCTCTCAGAGTTTCAGGCCTATCTCTCATGCAGTTGGCTCTGATACCAAGTGAGGGTAAGATCTGTACGTGGCGTTATTATACCAAGAACATAGATATGAAAATCGCAAGATCCAGATCTCTTAGGACCAGTAGTCTAGCATTTTTGGGTTTCTAGCCTATATACAAATCTGAGAGCTATAACATAAATGCATAAGTGAGGGTAGGATATCGTACGTGGCATTGTTAAACCAAAAACACAGATATGAAAATCGCAAGATCCAGATCTTTTAGGACCAGTACTCTAGTAGTTTCAGGTTTTCAGCTTATATATGAATCCGAGAGCTATAACATAAATGCATAAGCTATCATCTCTCAAACAAAAAATTCATAAATTAATAATCATAAGATCAAGGTAAGGTTGAGGAACAAACACCTCTCTTGGGCAACAACACCTCAAGGCCACTGTTATGATCTTATAAAATTAATTTAGGAATCTTTATCTGAGAAATAAGAGCTAATCCAAATACATCATAGATAAATATAGCTCAACATGAATCATGGTAGACTAATCATTTCTGATATGCAAAATCTTCATCAAAGGCAAGCGCAGAGCATACTTGGATCTTTAGAATGAGAAGACGTCTATGAAACTACAGAGAAGATTCAAAGAAACAAGAGAGATTAGAAAAAACATACTTGACATTCAAATTGGAAAAATGATACAAGGTTCTTGATGCCAAAACCATGGGGAAAGAGCTCCTTATATAGTTGGAGCAAGACACAAAAAGACAAACGAAAAGATAAAGCCTAATAATTCACCCGACAGCAAAGCAAAAGCAAAAGCAAACTAAAGAAAAAGCATTAGGTGACAAGTCACCTTTACAGCACACATACAAGACAACAAACACAATTTAATCATGGCAGGGCATCAATCTTTATGGCATGTGAGGATCGGCTCGTGATTAGGGGAGAGATTCTAGTCACTGAGAGAAGGACTATCATGACTTATGTAAAATGGACTGTCAATGTCTTCATTTGGGTCTTGGAATTCTTGAAATTAGGGCCTAGTATAGATGTTCTCATTATAATCTGCTTCTTTTGCTACTTTGATGGCTTCTTCTTCTTCTAGGGCTTGCAAGGAAGACAATCCTGTTGAGGATGATGGTTGATCTAGATTAAGGGTCAATTGGATGTTAAATTTGTTCAAGGACACATTAGGATCATGGATTGGAATTGAATCTGGAATGTCAATTTCAGGGAATCTGGGTTCACTAGGGATGAATTCTCTAGGGTATAGTCTCATGGTAATGCATTCAACATAAGGTGGTCTATAATGGTTGTTTAAATCACACATAAACATTTTTAATGATTTTAAGATTGTTTTATGATCTTTTTGAAAATTAAGGAATGTGTTCTATTCATGAGCATGGTCCTAAGAATAAAGTAATCTATTATGGTGTTTCCAATAAGGCTTATGGATAATGTAAATGGATGAAACTATTGAGGATAGATCTAGTTGATTCCATAGATTTAATAGTTGAATAGAGTCATCAATTTGCTTACGCCACCAGGAAAAAGGAAGAATACCATTCCAAGAAAGTCCTGACAAGGGAATTATGATTTGAGGCATTGTTGAGATGTTGAAACATATCCATAAGATTGAACTCAATTGCTATGGTATAGAGGATTACAAGAGACCAGAGAAACCAAAGAGCATCTTCATTAAATGTTCTTGCATTAAGATGAAACAGTGT
Organism: Delonix regia; assembly: GCA_037074485.1. NCBI lineage: Eukaryota > Viridiplantae > Streptophyta > Magnoliopsida > Fabales > Fabaceae > Delonix > Delonix regia. The sequence continues at coordinate 42,324,987 of CM073449.1, forward strand.
TAGAAAGGAGATGTCTGGGAGGAACATGCGACAATATTGAGAGAATGGGATATCTTTGAGGTATCAGTGAAGGTAAAAGAATAAGGAGGACTTGGCTAGTTTTATGACTTCAGTTGGTCTGGTAGGGATACTAACAGTAGGAGGAAATGATTTTCTGGTTGTAGTAGGTTAGTTTATGGGAATAGCATATAGGTTAATCATGAGGAATAAGGGGATTGAGGCAATAGGTGTAATGAGGGAGACAGTGTCTGGCTTAGGTCTGGAAAGGAGGTTTGCGAGATGGTTGGAGACTCATTTGATGTGCTTCACTTTAGATTTATAGCTTGACAACCATGCTTGCCATTGTGCCAATGTGGATCTGGAATGATCTTGTTCTTTAATTCAAGAATATTTAGGAAGACAATATTATCCATTTCCATGATAAAATGATGATGTGCCAAGTGGAATTCAAATTTCTTGATCCCATTTTTCACGACGAGGATTTCTTTGTACATAGTATGATAATGGGTTTCTAATAGTTTGAATGAACTACTTATGTGTCCATAATAGTACTGTTTTCTACCTTTCTGTTCAACGAGGATAGCTCCCAAATGGTAATTGTTGGCATCTATTCGTAAGATCAGGGTTGAATTTGGGTAAGGAAGTTTCAAAGGCGGTGGCTTCTTAGAAATTTCCTTAAGGTGTTTAACAACCGTGGTTTGCTCTGGGCCCTATGAATAGGGAGTTTCTTTATAGAGTAACTTGGACAATTGACTTGTGTAGTTGGAACATTTGGGAATAAAATGTCTAACAAAATTAACAATTTTGAGGAATTGTTGGATTTATTTTAATGAGAGGTCTTTTTCCAGATATTGGGCTAATTGTTGAATGAGATAAGGGTTTGGCTTATACCAACCGTTTTTAAAGAGCATGCTTAAAAAGTTAATTTGAGTTTAAGCTAGTTAGCTTTTGCAAGTTGAAAGCATAAAACCATATTTCTTCATAAGACCTGTGGATTGGTATAATAGTTCAAGATGTTTAGCTTCATTTTTTGAGAATAGCATAATATCATCAATATAGATTAAGGCATTATTCTTAATGGGCTTGAAGATTTCAACCATAGCTTTTTGGAATAGCGATGGGGCGGTTTTGAGTCCGAATGACATCACTGTCCATTGGTATTGGGCATCAAGAATACAAAATGTTGTCTTATAGCGTTCACTAGGGTGAATGTCGAGTTGCCAGAATCCTGCCTTTAAATCAAACTTCGAGAATAGTTAGGCTCCTTGTAATTGAGCCCTCTGCATAATTGGATTAGGAATTAGAAACTTGACATCTTCAAAAAACACATTCAAAGGCTTATAGTCTATAACAAGTCTCTTTTTTCCTCGACTTTGCTCTGAGTGCTTGTTGACATAAAATGGTTGACATGCCTATTTAAAATGAGTTGGCTCAATTAATCCTTGTTGGAGTAATGATTCACATTCTTCCCTAGTGAGCTTCAAATCATCAAGATTCATGCTAGAGTGTGTAGCTTTTGTATGATTAATAACTTCATTCTTTTTGAAGGGAAGCTTAATGAGAAAAACTTCATTTTTCCATAATGGATTAGGATGATTAAAATCTGAATGAGACTCTAGGCAATGTTTAAGGAGTTGTTGTTTTACCTCTTCATAAGGAGGATGAGCAACATGTAACAAATAGATATCTATGTATTCTCTGAATCTGTGCTTGTAACGAATCCCCATAGCTTTAACTTGCCATCCCTTTGATTTTTAGAATGTGTCCATTCCAATTAGGATATCTTTCCTGACAATGTGGCCTCCGAGGACATGGGTCTAAACAACACATTTAGGGAAGAATTTGATTCCAATTTTATGTCTAGTGATTAAAGAAACTTTGAATACTAAATTATTTGCTGCTTTAAAATAAGAGGAATGTTTTCTCCATGCTTTTGAAGGAAGCAGAGAAGGATTCATCAGGGTGATTTGGGAACCAGTGTCAATGAATGTAATGGCTAGAAGCGGTCTTGCATATTAGTTTGAGAGAATGAAAAGGCAAAGATATAGAAAAGAGTTGGGATTTGAAATGGGTTGACTATGTTCAATGTTATAGATGTAGCCATGGTGGTGAGAAAAAGGGTCATCCGAGTTTGATTCAAAATCTAAATTGAGATTAGAGTCTAATAAAGCAATCATATTTTCATCAAGTTCACTTTGTTATGAGAAAATTTCTTTAAGATCTTTATCCTCTAATAGGAGTTGCATTTCAATCTGCTCAATTATTCTCACAGCCTGTTTAAATCTATTTGGATATTGTATGGCGAAATGACCTTTCTTTTTGTAGATGTAATAGGCATCAAATTTTCTTTTCCAAGACTTCTTTTGACAACTTTTTTGGAAGTATCTCAAAGGGTGGCGCTTTCTTATGAAAGAATTAGGACAGAAGGAAGACTATGTAAAATGTGACTTCTTTTTAGGTTGGTAGTCACAAGATTGCTTGTCAAGGCACTTGATCTTAAAGTATGGTTTCTGACATATCTTCTGGCACTTGGGCTTTCTAGATATAATGGAATGCAACATCTTTCGTTGTTCATAGAGCTTTTTAAGAGTGGTTAAGGTAAGTTGGTAAATCTCTCCATGGGAAAAATCAGCCATAGGCCTATGAAGAGCTTGTAGTACTCTATTTAGCTTTAGTTGGAGTTCTTCTGGTAAGGATGCTATGAAGACATGTCTAAGAATGATGTCATTGAAACAATTGATGAGGTAATACCTCTTAGTCATGCGTTTCATGTACCTATAAAGGTCATGTTTCTTTAAAGAACAACATTTCATCTTAACGTATTCTTGCCATTTTTGCTTATCTATGAGCTGGAAGTCACCGATAAATTCTTTATGAATTGCACCCAATAAGAAGGTTGGATTATCTAGTTGAAGAAGCTGCAGTTTTCAATATTCACTAAGAGATTGGAACCATTCACAAAGGGTTCCTGTGAATTTGGAGACAAATTCACGAATAACATTAGCTAATGTGGCACTGGCTCTGGACATTTGCTAATCAATCCATGCTCCAAACTCGTGGAGTTTGTCCCTTTGTTGAAAAGGTTGAATATCATCAAATGTGAACCAAGGACCATTGGACAGTTTTAGAGGAGTTGGATTATAAGGTATGGATTGTGCTGTTAGTACTTCATTATTATCATTGTCTACAATATAAGATTATTGGACTTCTTCTTCTTCTTCTTCTTCATGATAGTGGTGGTCATTGGGTTCTACCATGTAAAGAGTTGAGATATCTGCAAAATGGTTAGAATCTTCTTAGTTTGTGATCGAAACATAGGTGTCTAATTCTTCTTCTTTTGTTAAATTATAAAATAATTTTATTTAAAAACTATATTTATTTTAAATATATTAATAAGTACTCATAGGTTTAAAAAAATTGAATTAAATTAAATTTATGATTCTAAATCCATAATAAATAATATTTAAATGAAAGTTTTAAAGATATATATTCAAGATAAGTTATATTTTTAGTAAAAAATTAATATTATTATTGATATTTTGTTATCATAATTTGATTTCAAGGGCTACGCATATATTTTGAAAATAGAGATAAATGTTATATAATTTGAATATTTCTTATAAAACAATAGAGCAATTTACCAAGAAAAATCTATCTGCCACTTTTTTTTTAACACTTCAAAAGAATAATCTAAGTATAATTTTATTAATAAATAATATCTTTCTATTCCATAAATGCTTATATCATAGTCATTATTCTTGTTTTGAAAAATTTCAGTTTTATTATAACACCTTATAAGCTTTAAATGCTCAAAATATAACCCATCTCATGTTACTAAAACCTAATGATTCTTCAATCACCTAGCATCTAAGTAACCTAGTTACAGTGAGCCAAATTAGCAAGTTGGTACCAAACATGTAAGGGTAAGAAATTACTTTACAGAGCCCAACTTTACCTAAAACAACTAGTCAATATTGTTGTTATCTTACCAGGCCCAATACATCAAGTTACGTATACTATTACAACATGCTCATAATACTTATTACTTTTTAAATTAACATTATATAGGATAATGTTCAAAATAAGAAATTACAATGATAGAAAATATCGACCTGGAGTTGAAGATGCTTCAGTCATGGCTTAATAGATTAGTAAAGATATACAACCTACTATGCCAAGTGTCCAAAGAACAAAAGAGTTGGAGATGCAGAGAGAAGACCAAAGAGAGAGCTCTTGCTAGTTTTGGAAGGTTGCCACTCATGGGAAATATTATATAAGCCTTCCTTTTATAGTAACTCTAATAATAATAATAATAATAATAAAAAGTTTTATTTTTATAAAAATAAGCTTTTTAAAATTAACCTAGTTAAATGAATTTAATCTCTATTCATCAGTTCTTAATCAACGATTTGATAGGATAATTATTGATCAACAGTGGGTTGTTGATTAGGGTCTACCCAATAGACTTCTAGTTAACTCAACCCATCATGGATTACTCACAATAACAACAAAAACTTGATTCATATTAATTGCCTAATTAACAATCACACAAAATTGTTTTAATAATTAGATTAATGTTAATCCACAAAATAATTTCAAATTATTCCAACAATCTCTCACTTGGATAGTATTAATTAATTGTTAGGACAATCAATTAAACAACAAAACTAAGTAATCAATATTCACTAGAACATATAGATGTGTGTATATACTACATAAGATCAGTGGATTTGATAGGGAAACAAGTGATATTAACATTTTCATAAACATAGTTTCAATATCCAAACAGAATGAAATATGAAATAATATTTTGGTATTATATTACACCATAGATACCCTTTAAAGACTCACCTTAAACCTCCATTAAACCAAGGCTACTTCAAAATTTTCAACAATACCCATATGAGTCACATGACTTTTAAAGACTCTAATAGGTAAGCCTTTGGTCAACAAATCCACCAACATATGTTCACCTAATATGTGAACCAAATGAGTCAGAGATTTGATAGTCTTTTCTCTAACAAATAGGAATTTAATATCAAAATGTTTAGTGTGGTTAAAGTTCCTATGGTTATGAGAAAAACCAACAATAGATGAACTACCGCCACATATGGTTAAAGGTCATGATATATAATCAGCATGATGCATGCCTGATATTAATTTCCTCAACTATATAGCCTGGTGGGTGGCCTTATAACAAGCGATATACTTTACTTCCATAGTTAAGATAATTGTAATTGATTACTTGCAACTTTTCTATGAAATAACTCCTCCAAACATCATAAAGATGTATTTAAGAGTAGATTTACAATCATCAATACATTATGCATAATTTGAATCATAATTTCCCCACTATTTCAAACAATTTAAACTTTTTGAAAGTCAGCATGTAATGCTTTTGTACTTTGAAGGTACCTTATAACTTTGTTTACAACCTTTCAATGATCACACCTAGGCTCAACTAGATATCAGTCAAGCAACAAATCGACAACAAAAGTAATGTTTGAACGTGTGCACACTTGAGCATACATCAAGCTGCCAATAGCAAATGCATATGAAACTTTGTCCATTAAAGTCCTTTTATCATTATTCCTAGGACACAATGATTTTGACAACCTATCACTTTCTACATAGGTGCAGCACAAAGAGTGCAAGAATACATTTTAAATTTCTTCAGCACTCGATCTTTATAGGTTACGTGAGACAAACCAAGAATATCACGTGATCTATCATGGTGAATCTAAATTTCTAAAACAAAAGAAGCTTTAGCTAAATCTTTCATATCAAAATGGAAAGACAGGATGTGTTTTCTCTCATTCAATAAGTTTACTGAGTTACTAAACAATATGATGTCATCCACATATAGCATAAGGATCACACAATTGTTTCCTTTAAATTTCTAATAAATACACCGATAAAAAAACATTCTCCATGAACCAAGTGAGGTGATTACCCCATCAAATTTTAAATATCATTGTCTTAAGGCTTGTTTTAGTTCATAGATGGATCTATTCAACTTACACATTAAATGTTCTTTCCTAAATTTAGTGAACTTATCCGGCTATCTCATGTATACATCTTCACACAAAATTCCACTCAGAAATGTTGTTTTGACATCAATCTGGTAAAGTTCAAGGTTCAAGTGTGTAACAAGATCCATCACAACTCTAAAGGCATCTTTAGAAGATATAAGGTCTTTGTGTAGTCAATCCCTTCTCTTTCATTCTACCCTTTAACTACAAGTTTAGCTTTGTAACTTTAAACTTTACCATCGGCCCCTTTTTTGGTCTTAAAGATCCACTAACAACTAACAGACATACATCCATTTAGTAACTCAACAAGCTTCTACACATTATTACGATGCATAAAGGTAATCTAATAATTGATAACCTCCAACCACTTAGATGAATGATGATCAAACACAACTTTGTCAAAAGAGGTAGGATTTGTGTCATTAATAACATTTAACTCAAGTTTTTACAAATCTACAATATAATCACCTAGAATTATAGGCCTATGAGTCCTTTATGACTATATCAATTTAGCAACCAATTCCTTCACACTAATTACAGGATGTTCTACGACAGTATTAACTAAATTCTCAACAGGAATGTTATCTTTGTTGGTGAAAATATTTGATGAAGGAGATGATGAAGTCAACAAAGGTAACATGGCATCCTCATTATGCAAATTGATAGCCTTAGAAACACCATTCCCATTATCCAAGTTATCTTTAAAATAAAATGCTCTATCAAACTAAATGACTATTGTAGTGTGAGAAAGGCACTAAAATCTACATCTTTCGGATCAAAAACAATACCCAATAAAGAATCCACTGACAATCCTTGAATTAAGTTTCTTAAGTTGATGATTGTAAGGTCTCACCTTCGCTTTGCAACCTCATACATGAAAATGCCTTAAATTAGGTTTTTTCCAATGAAAACTTCATACGAGGCCTTTTTAACTAATTTACTAGAAAGTTGATTCAAGATACAAGTTAGTGTCTTACGGGCATTACCCTATAGAAACTATAAGAAGAAGGAGTGACTGATCATGCTGCTGACCATGTCTATCAATGTGTGATTCCTCCTCTTAGCAACTTTGTTATATTAAGATGTGTCAGGTGTGGTATATTGGGCTAGAATCCCATGTTCTTGTAAAAATAGGGCAAGTGGTCCAGGTTTTTTAACTATTTTAGTCTATTTGTCATAATATTCACCACCTCTATCTGATCTGATACATTTGATTGCCTTTCTAGATTTTAGCTTTACCGTAGCTTTAAATGCCTTTAAAGCATTTAGAGATTCAGACTTTTGATGTAATGGATTCACCCATTCATATATAGAGTAATCATCTATAAAAGTGATGAAGCATTTTAAACCACCCATTGTAACAAGTGTTATAGGCTCACTAATATTCATGTGGATTATATCCAAATACTCTTAGATTTATTTTCCCTTTTACTCCTAATTTTAGTGGGAAGTTTTCCCTTAATACAAGCAACATATGATTCAAAATAAGAGAAATATAAGTAATGTAATATTTTCTATTTGACCATCATTTCTAATCTCCCTTAGGAAATATGACCAAAATGCCAATGCCGTAACATTTAAAAAATTTTCATAAATTCTTCTACATTTGTGCCTTGTTACTATATTAACAAGTGTAGCGAGTGAATAATCTAGATCAACATTCACATTCAAGCAACATAGTCCATTCATTAAGGAAGTAGATCTAACAATAACAAAATCAAGATAAATATAAATTCTTTCATTTCCTTGCCAAAAAGAATAACTTTGTTTGTCTAATGTAGAATTAGAAATCAAATTTCTCCTTAATGAAAGTATATAAACTACATTACTTAGAGTTAAACAATGTGCAAAATGTAATTTCAATATTTCAATTCCTATACACCTAACTGCAATCGAACTTCCTTCTATTATAAGGATAATCATTTCCTTTTCATTTAGGCTCATCCTATCTTTGAGCTCTGTAAGGAATTAGTTATATGAACAGTTACTCTAAAATCCAACCACCTAGACTTTGGAGAGATTTCAAAACATTAGATTCAAAACAAACTAGAGTTAAAGGGACAATGTGGAAGGAAGAACCTTCTTTCTCATGCTTATTCTTCAGCTTAAAGTAATCATAGATCTTATGGCCAAGCTTTTTATAGTAATCACATTCACTTTTAAATGTTAACCCTTGTAATTCTTATTACTCTTCTTGGGTCTAAATGGTTTCTTACCATAAGCCTTGCTCTCGCTCTTCTTTCCTTTTAGTTTTTCATTTCTAGCTTTGTTGTATAAACCCTGTGAAATGAAGTTCACATATTGCATGTGAGAATTCACTTATAGGGATCAACTAATTAATAGTCCACTCTAGCTTTTGGGAATTATAAGTGGTTTTCATAACCCCATACTTAGATAGAAGTGATTGAAGAACTTGGTAAACCAAGTAACTTTCACCTAAGTTCACATTGTAGGATTTTAGCTTATTATAGTAGTTAATAGGTTTCATTATGTATTTATGCACTCCTGACATTCCATCAAAGTGAGTGTTGTCCAATAAAGAAAGATAATAGGCCATTTGAGTTTTATTAATTTTTTAAAAAATTTTTCACTGATTGTTTTAAGATATTCAACTGCGATGTCTTTATCATGAATGCTCTGTTTGATAATCTTATCAATTATGTACTTCATAGCTATTAGACAAATCTTATTAATCTTATACCATTATTTATGGTAAGTCTTATTGGCAACGCTAGAATCAATGATAAGATATGTTAGCTTAGGTTCTTTCATAGCTAAATCATCATTGGTGATCATCAAATACATATCAAGAGACTTACTCCAATCATCATAATTTGTCCCGTTTAGTGTTTTCACCATAGACAGTTGTTGAAATAAAGAGGTTAAGGAGAACGAATAGGGAACATTAATTATGTCATAGAAACATAATTATAAAACAAAGTTTTCACCACAAACCTAGTTTATGCAATTGTATAACAAAATATTTATCATAATCCTACCTAAGGGTTTAAGAATATAATAAACCAAGAAAAGTCATGTACACCAGAAACGTTGATCACTGAAAGAAATAACGGAAAATGCATCAACAATTTCCACATTGATAAGATACAAGTAACTATAAATACAACAACTAACAAAACATTATTAACATGTCGCAAATAGGCTTTATTCACAAAATTATATTAATAATGTCACACTAATAAGGCATGTCTATTGTCAACATAAATACACTATCTTTTTCCAGTTGTTTTGATAATTAACCTCTTGATTAATAATTATAGTATATATTTATAGAGTAATCAGATAATAACCACAACAATAATGGTTCACAAAGCTAATACCATCATAATTGGGCCCACGATAGATGAATATACAACCACTAAGTGTAGTTGACCCAATATGATCCAAAACAGAGTCCATTTTCTCATTCTTCCACTGTACGCAAAATTAGGAATAATAAATTCACTAATTATGCAAACAAATTTATTTTAATTTCTCTTAGCATTATTAAAGAGAGTGAGTAAGGTATGTTACTCCTTGTTATGTATGGTTGTCACACAATTTTTTTTAGATCAAGACAGTGCAATTACATTGCATTTTAAGGTCATAAATTTTCAAGAAATTTCAAAACTTCTATCTTCAAGTCTCAAAAAATTTTGAAAAAATACCAAAAAATGGGAAATAGTGTGTGGAATGAAACTATGGAAGTTTGGAGATCAGAAGACAAGCAAGTGTTCCTCACGCACTTGCACATGCTTTGCCTATGCGTAAGCTTCGTCAGTACATGCTAGGTAGCTTTTTCTTCCTCTAACCAGGTCTACAACTTAGGTTTTTTGATCTGGTTGTGACTTGTTAAGCAACCTGATAAATCCTGGTCTTTTATCATGCAAAATAGGTACTAAATGGTCCATCAATTCATGATATATTAATCCCCTCATTTTGTTTTTTGCCAAAAATGAAGCAACAGAGAAAAATATGGATAAAAGATTCTAAAGGTTTCGTGCATTTTGAGCTTTAATGGTAGATTTTGTTTTCAAAACTTTGGGAGGTGAAATATGTATCATTATGCTCAAAATCCCTTACACTAATTTCAAGAAACCACATCAAATATTCAAGTAATTTAAGCTAGAATTTTTTAAGTTATAGGTTAATGGAGCATGAGAGTGTTCACCTTTTTTCTGCACATGTATAAGGTATCATCTTGCTTAAAAATTCTTGATCTGTAAAACCCTTATGTCTATTTTCAAGAATATGTGAGATTTGCAACAAATTTCATCCAAAAATTTAGGGTTCATGCTTTATTCATGTACGGATTCATCCATGGCAAAAAAATGTGCGCAAATCTTTAACTTTAACTATAACTCTAATACCATTTGCTAAACTAACATTACATAAGATAATGTTTGAAATAGGAGATTGCAAGAAGAGAAAATGTTGACTTGGAGTTAAAGATGTATTGGCCATGGCTTAACGGATTGGTTGAGATGTACAACATACTGTGCCCAGTGTCTAGAGAAACAAAAGAGTTGGAGGTGCGAAGACCAAAGAGAAAGCTCTTGCTAGTTTTGGAATGTTGCCACTTATGGGTAATGTTACATAAGCCTTCCTTTTATAATAACTCTAATAATAATAATAAAATTTTTATTTTTATAAAAATAAGTTTTCTCTAATTTGCTCAATTAAATGAGCTTAATCTCTCTTGATCAATTCTTAATTAGTAATTCGATGGGATAATTACTAATTAGCAGTGGGTAGTAGGTTGAAGTTTTTATTAAATGAGCTTGTGATTAATCTAACTCATCAAGAATTGCCCACAATGTTAACAAGGACCTGATTTATTTTTTATTTAGATTAATATTGATTGTTTAATTAACAATTACATGAAATTGTTCTAATAATTGGATTAAAGCTAATTCATAAAATAATTTGAAAATTCTTCCAACATATTCCTATTATAATCTTTTAGTCCTTAAATAAAAGAACTCTCTCTTTCTAAATTGTATCTTCCTTGCAATTGTGCTTCCCATCTTTAAAACCTCATTCTCCATTTTCTTCTTATTTGACTACAAGAAAGAGGAAGAATAATTAAATATGAGAGACGACTAAGATACAAGATGGAGGGAAGAAAAAAAAGCGGGGAGAAAAGAAATTAATCCTTTGGCACAAGAGAAGAAAGAAGATTGAGATTGAAAAAAGATAGCAATAGAATTAGAATTTAAAGAAAATATTGGTAGGATAGACATTCACTTACTCTTTCGTGGATTTACTTCAAAATATTTGTTATTTAATTAAATTAAAGACTAATCATTTACAAATTAAAAGGACAATGAGAAAAATCTTATTTTGTTTAAAAAAGGAAAAAATTACAAATCAAATAATTACTATTCATATAGTTTCAAATAGATTTGTTTCACGTTTAACAATACCATTTGAAAGCTTTAAAAACTTATAAAATTGATTAAAATTCTTAAAATGGATATGAAATAATATTGAGATATTTTTAACATTAAAATAATATTTTAACACAATTATAATTGCCAAATAAAAGTAAAAAAAATGAAGAAAACAGACCCCACAAAGGAAATTATTATAAAAAAAAGTATTATTTTTGTTTTTTAATTTTTGTCTCGGTAACAATTTGATTCTTAGTAAATTTAGAGTACTAAAATGATCTATTAAAATTTTAATATTAACAAAAAATAATTTGTCATTAAATTAATTATAACTTTTTTAAAAGATTATTTTTAATTAATATTAAATTTTTAGAAAAATTTTCTTTAACCCTACGAATTCTCAACTATTATGCAGGTGTGTGTTTAAGTGGTTTTAGATGTTTTAATTTTATAGCATCGTAAAACAGGCACGCGCTCCGCATGACTTTTTTGAATTTCACTGAATCAAATTGATGTGTTGCAATGTTTAAGGTGTGTTTGTACATTTTAAGACGGGTGTTTTAGTCAGGTGTAAAAGGTTATATATTAACTTTATAATTAAATCACAATTTATGAAATAAATATTATTTGACATCACTAACAAGTAAATTTTTTAAAAAAATTTTACGTACTACTTATTTTTAAAAGTTCACTTTATGTAAAAAATATGTTTTTCTATAAGAATAAAAGAAAAAATTAATTATTTGGTCCCTATACTTTTACCAAGTTCATAAATTAGTCCTTATATATATATATATATATATATATATTTTAATTCGCTCCTTATAGTTTCAGGAATTTGTAAATCACTCCTTGCCGTTAATGCCAAATTGACACTATTAATGAATGGGCTGATGTGGCAAATCTATGTTGCCGTGGAATGCCATGGTAAAATATCTATGTCACATATGCTACCAACCATGAACACTTATTTATTTTTTATTTTTTAAAAAAACTCTATCAAAACTTAAAGTTCTATCTCTTTCTTTCTTTCTTTCTTAATCTATATCAATGGTAGCAAATAATGATAGCAAAATTAGATCATGTAATTAAACATGATCACAAATAGGGAGAATAAATAAATTAACAATCTAACATGATGAAAACGACATTGTTGTTCCGAGTATTGGTTGAGTCTAATAAATTCAACCCCTAATACCCAAGAGCATCTCTCAGAGTGTTTTGATAGGAGAGAGAGAGTGATAGATTTAGTATATATGAAACTAGGGCTTCAATGTGTTATTTATAGAGTTTTATTTTAATAATATAATTAATCAATATTATTAAAATAAAATCCTTCAGAATCTTTAAAACGATTTCTCTTTTAATTAATCAATCAAAAAATATGCCAAATAAATCTCTCTCTGGGTAACATCTCAAATTAGTAATATGATGAGATGATTACTATTACTCTTTGGTTGTGGGTTGGGTTTCTGCCCAGTGGGCTTGTGGATAATCGAACCCATCATCGATTATCCACAAAACAAAATAAAACTCAGTCCACTCATAGTTTATAAATTATAACATTAATTGCCTAACTAGAATTAACAAGATATTAATATAATAAAATAGTTAAAGCTAATCCATAAAATATTAAAATTATTCTAACAATCTCCCACTTGGATATCATTAACTAATTTATTAGATCAATAAACAAATACCTAATTAGGCATAATAATGTTCACATAAACACACGGATGTGTGTATATTTATAAACCATGCAAGATTCAGAAGTGAAACTATACACAAAGATCACTGAAACCGATAAGGAATCAAGTGACATTGAGATTTCCATAAATGAGTTTCATTATCTGAATTGAATGGAATACAAAGTAACATTAAAAAATGTCAAATTACTATTCAAAAGTCCCTTAAGAACTCACTTCAGACTCCCACTAAACCAATGCTACATCAAAATTTTCAACAACGCCCATGTGAGTCACATAATTCTTAAAGACTCCTACGGGTAAGCCTTTGGTCAACGGATCCGCTAACATATGTGTACTAGGAATGTGAATCAAATGAGTATGAGATTCAACAATCTTTTCTCTGACAAATAGGAACTTAACATCGAAGTTTTTAGTGCGACTGGAGTTCCTATGATTATGAGAAAAACTGACAGCAGACGAACTATCACAGTATATGATTAGAAGTCATGATATAGAATTAACTAAATGCATGCCAGATATTAATTTCTTCAAGCATATGGCCTGGCGGGTAGCCTCATAACAAACGATATACTTTACCTCCATAGTCGAGGTAGCTGTTACTGATTGCTTACAACTCTTCTATGATACAGCTCCTCCAGACATTATAAAGATGTATCCAAAAGTGGATTTACGATCATCCACACAAGATGCATAATCAGAATATGAGTAACCCACAATTTTAGATGGCTCAGATCTTCTAAAAGTAAGCATGTGATGTTTTGTACCTTGTAGGTACCTCATAACTTTCTTCGCAGCCTTCCAATGATCAGGACCAGGATTACTCAGGTATCTACCAAGTACACTAATAGCGAAAGCAATATCAGGTTGTGTGCACACTTGAGTGTACATGAGGTTGCCAACTGCAGATGCATACAGAATCTTATTCATTTCAATTTTCAAATTATCATCTTTGGGACAAGATGATCTAGACAACCTTTCACCTTTCTATACAGGTGTAGCACAAGGAGCATCAGTATGTATGTTAAATTTCATCAGCACTCGATCTATGTAAGTTGTCTGAGATAAACCAAGAGTGTCATAAGATCTATCACAGCGAATCTGAATTCCCAAGATGAAAGAAGCTTCACTAAGATCTTTCATGTCAAAGTGGCATGACAAAACGTGTTTGACCTCATTCAACATAATTACTAAGTTACTGGCCAGGAGTATGTCGTCAACATACAAAACGAGTATCATAAATAAAGTTGTCTCTATCAAATTTCTGATAGATACATTGATCAACAATGTTCTTTGTAAAATCAAGTAAGGCAGTTATCTGATCAAACTTCAAATACCATTGTCTTGAGGCCTGTTAAAGCCCATAGATGGACCGTTTCAGCTTGCACACTAAGTGTTATTTCCTTACTTCAGTGAATCCATCAAGTTGTGTCATATAAACAACCTTAAGTAAATCACCATTTAAGAATGCAGTTTTGACATCCATCTGATGAAGTTTAAGATCTAACTGTGCAACTAGAGCCATTACAACTCTGAAGGCATCTTTAGTAGATACGGGTGAGAATGTTTCCGTATAATCGATCCCTTCCTTCTGATTATAGCCTTTAGCTATAAGTTTGGTTTTGAATCTTTCAACTTCACCATTGGCCCCTTTCTTGGTCTTAAAGACTCATTTGCAACTAATAGGTTTATAACCATATGATAACTCAGTTAATTCTCATACATGATTACGAGACATGGAGGACATTTCATCAATCAACAATGTCTGACTCAAATTCCTGCAAGTACACTATATAATCATCTGAAATTGCAGGTCTACAAATCCTTTGTGATCGTCTCAAATTAAGAGTTGGTTCTCCTATATCAGGTATCGAAGCTTCTTCAATGGAATCAATTAGATTCTCAGCAAGATTGTCATCTCTAATATCATGATCTACAAGTAAAGATGACAATGGTGGCATCGGTAAGATGGAATCCATACAATGTAGGTTAATTACTCTAGGGACACCACTCCCACTATCTAAGTTATCCTCAAAATAGAATGCTCAGTCAGATTCAATGACCTTGGTAGTGTGACTGGGACAATAAAATCTGCATCCTCTGGATCCTGAACAATACCCAATGAAGAATATGCTAACAGTCCTAGAATCAAGTTTCTTTAGCTGTGGATTATAGGGTCTCACTTCTGCTCTACAACCCCATACGCGAAAGTGCCTTAGACTAGGCTTTTTACTGGTGAAAAGCTCATACGGTGTCTTTTCAACAAACTTACTCGAAACTTGATTGAGGATATAGGCTGCTATCTTAAGGGCATCATCCCACAAAAATCCTGGTAACGAAGAGTGACTGATCATGCTTCTGACCATGTCTATCAAGGTGTGATTACACCTCTTAGCAACTTTATTTTGTTGTAGAGTGCCAGACATAGTATACTGAGCTTCAATTCCTTGCTCTAGTAAGAATAGAGTAAACGGTCTAAGGTTTCTCCCGATTTCAGTATACCTCCTATAATATTCTCCACCTCTGTCTGATCTTACACTCTTAATTACCTTTCCAGACTTTAATTCAACGGCAACCTTAAATGCTTTAAAGGCATCTAACGAGTCAGATTTTTCATGTAATAGGTCAATCCAACCGAATCTGGAATAGTCGTCTATAAAAGTTATAAAATATTTGTAATTACCCATAGCAGCGGGAGTAATTGGTCCACTGATATCTGTGTGGATCAATTCTAAAATAGTCTCAGATCTATTAGCCCCTTTCTTCCTAGCTCTAGCAAGACGTTTTCCTTTAATGCAGTCAATACAGGATTCAAAGCCAGAAAAGTTTAAGTCATGCAATATTCCTTGTCTAACCATTCTCTCCAATCTCTCTTTTGTGATATGACCCAAGTGCTAATGCCATAACATGGAAGAGTTCTCATCAATTCTTTGGCGTTTGTGTCCTATAACAGCATTAATTGATGCCACAAAAGTGGAATCTGAACAACCATTCGCATTTAAGCAATATAAACCACTCATTAATCTAGTAGTTCCAACAATGACTGAACTAAAGTAAACATCAATTCTGCCATTTCCTTGCCAAAAGGAATATACGTTATCATCTTCATCAGAAATCCATTAACGTTAACTTTATCGTTCAATTTTTTTGGTAACATTAATGTTATCGTCGAAATCCATCGTCTTCATCAAATTTTTTTTTCTTGGCAAGAATGAGAAATCACAGCATGAAGATTTTTATATATATTCACTTCACTGCTGCCATTCGAAGCCATCACCGGCGATACGAACCGAGAACGTCACAGTGGTTGACTCTCATCGCCAGTGAGTTAGTTTCGAACTGATGAACCAACCCACCGTCAAACATAAAATTTCGATAAAAAATTTTCTTAGCTAGGAACGATTCACTCGAAACAATCACAAGGAATACGCAGATCGTTAAACAACGATAAGAAAGGTCACTATTTCGAGGTTTGAAACCATGGAAACCGTCGGGGTCAAAGGGGTGGGTTATTGGGTTCTTTGGCAGGTAAAGAAGGAACGTGTGTAGTTACGTGACACCACACCATAAGTAAGATGATATTCAAATTTTGGGATTTGCCTCTACTCGCCCTGATCTAAATTATGGTGATTTTGGCAGAATTTTTTGAGCCCTGTAAATAGGAGTATTAAAATTTTTTGAAAAATTAAAGGCTTTAAAATAATATCTAGATAAGGTATTTTGATCTGAGAAAATTTGTGTATAGACTAGACATAATATGGGACAATATGTTTAGCTCACTCTGCCTAATTATGTGTAAATAAATCATAATTAATTTCATTGCATTAATTATTAGATTTTATTCCTAATTTAAGCATATACCTTAAAAGGAATAATTTGTGTATGAAAATTGTTGAGACTTTGGGTCACATACACCTATTGATTGTGTGCCAACTTATCGTGGGCCCAATCATGGTGATATGCCTTTATGAATAATTTATACCATATTTGTCACTCAATTTCCTACAATTTTGGATAATTTAGTTACCATAATCGGGGAAGAGTTTGAACATTATGATGAGTCCACAAGAGAGAGTGTACATACATGTTATATTGATAATGGACATACCCTATCGGTGTGACATTGTTAATATAATTCTGTGAAATAAATACATTTACGAATGGTTAGTAGCATTTTTAATCCAATGCCTTCATTGTTTCTTATATCCTATCGATATGGAAACAATGGATGCATTTTGTTATTTCTCTTTATGGTCAAATCAGTGGTACATATGAGTTTTCTTTCATGATTTGTTGTAATCCAAAACTTTAAGTGGGATTATAATGCACATCTTGATGATACAATTGTATAAGCTGAATTTTGTAAAGGAAATCTTGTTTTATGATTATGTTTCCAGGACATAATTAATATTTCCTGATTTTGTTTCATCAGCTTTCGTGTTCCAACAATTGTCTGTGGTGAAAACTCTGAATAGGACGAATTATGATGACTGGCATGAGTCCCTCAATATGTACCTGATCATCTCCAAGGAGGATTTGGCCATGAGAGATCTAAAACCAGTAGATCTTACTGCTGAGTCTAGTGCTGCTAACAAAGCTTATCACAAGCAGTGGTATGAATCCAACAGGATCTGTTTGACGGTCAAAAAATACACTATTGAGAAGACAATCAGACAGAGTATTCCTGAGAAGGATACCGCTATGGAATACCTTAAGGTTGTGAGTGAAAAATTCAAAAAGTTTGATAAGATGCAGAAAGCGTATTATCTTTTGTTACTGGATAACACTCATTATGACAAAGTGTCTGGTGTATGCGAGCATATGATGAAGCTGGTGAATTACTTCAACAAGCTGAAATCTCTAAATATGGACTTGGGTGAGAGTTATCTTGTTTACAAAGTCCTACAGTTTCTTCCAATAGAATATGGGGTTCTCAGAACCACATACAACTCATAAGAAGCTGAATGGACCATTGATCAGATGAGGTCCATCCTGACTGAAGAGGAGGAGTCATTAAAGAAATATAATTCACGTGGTCATTCAGTGTACTACATCTCTCATGCTTTGTCAAGCAAAGCTGGAAATGAGAAGCTTAAGGGAAAGAAACCTGAGGGTGAGCCTAATGATAAAAGGTTCTTTGAGATCAAGAAGAACAATAAGAAAAATAAGGGTCAGAAGAAGAAATTTAAGGGTGATTGTAATTACTGTAAGAAGCTTGGCCACAAGATCTCAGATTGCATTAAGCTGAAGTACAAGCGTGAGAAAGAAACTATCTTTCTTAAAACAGCTCCCTTAGCTCTAGTTTGTTTTGAATCCAATAATTTTGAAACCTCTATGGACACTTAGTGGTTGGATTCTAGAGCGACTGTTCACGTAACTAACTCCTTGCAGGGGCTCAAAGACAAGAGGAGCCCAAATGAGAGAGAAAAGACCATTCTGGGAGTGGTAGGAAGTTCAACCGCAGTGGATTGCATAGGAACTGTAGTTTTGAACTTGTATTCTGGACATACTTTAACTTTAAATAACATTGTCTATGTACCTTCTTCAAGGAGGAGTTTGGTTTCAAGTTCTGTGTTAGACAAAAATGGATATTCTTTTTGGCAAGGAAATGGCAGAATTGATATTTACTTTAGTTCAGTCATTGTTGGAACTATTAGATTAATGAGCAGTTTATATTGCTTGAATGCGAATGGTTGTTCAGATTCCACTTCTGTGGCATCAATTAATGCTGTTATAGGACACAAACGCTGAAGAATTGATGAGAACTCTTCCATGTTATGGCATCGTTTGGGTCATATCTCAAAACAGAGATTGGAGAGAATGGTTAAATAAGGAATATTACATGACCTAAACTTTTCTGGCTTTGAATCCTGTATTGACTGCATTAAAGGAAAACGTCTTGCTAGAGCTAGGAAGAAAGGGGCTAATAGATCTGAGACTATTTTAGAATTGATCCACACAGATATCAGTGGACCAATTACTCCCGCTGCTATGGGTAATTACAAATATTTAATAACTTTTATAGACGACTATTCCAGATTCGGTTGGATTGACCTATTACATGAAAAATCTGACTCGTTAGATGCCTTTAAAGCATTTAAGGTTTCCGTTGAATTAAAGTATGGAAAGGTAATTAAGAGTGTAAGATCAGACAGAGGTGGAGAATATTATAGGAGGTATACTGAAATCGGGAGAAACCTTAGACCGTTTACTCTATTCTTACTAGAGCAAGGAATTGAAGCTCAGTATACTATGTCTGGCACTCTACAACAAAATAAAGTTGCTAAGAGGTGTAATCACACCTTGATGGACATGGTCAGAAGCATGATCAGTCACTCTTCGTTACCAGGATTTCTGTGGGATGATGCCCTTAAGATAGCAGCCTATATCCTCAATCAAGTTTCGAGTAAGTTTGTTGAAAAGACATCGTATAAGCTTTTCACCAGTAAGAAGCCTAGTCTAAGGCACTTTCGTGTATGGGGTTGTAGAGCAGAAGTGAGACCTTATAATCCACAGCTCAAGAAACTTGATTCTAGGACTGTTAGCGGATTCTTCATTGGGTATTATTCAGGATCTAGAGGATGCAAATTTTCTTGTTCCAGTCACACTACCACGGTCATTGAATCTGACTGAGCATTCTATTTTGAGGATGACTTAGACAATGGGAGTGGTGTCCCTAGAGTAATTAACTTGTATTGTATAGATTCCATCTTATCGATGCCACCATTGTCATCTTTGCCTGTGGATCATGATATTAGAGATAACAATCTTGCTGAGAATCTAATTGATCCCATTGAAGAAGTTTCAATAACTGATATAGGAGAACTAACTCTTAATTTGAGATGATCACAAAGGATTTGTAGACCTGCAATTTCAGATGACTACATAGTGTACTTGTAGGAATTTGAGTCAGACATTGTTGATGGCACAGATCCAGTTTCTTATGACGAGGCTATGCTAGGATCTTATTCATCTGAGTGGTTGGAGGCTATGAATGATGAAATGTCCTCCATGTCTCGTAATCATGTATGAGAATTAACTAAGTTCCAGATGGTTATAAACCCGTTAGTTGCAAATGAGTCTTTAAGACCAAAAAAAAGGCCAATGGTGAAGTTGAAAGATTTAAAGTCAGACTTGTAGCTAAAGGCTATAATCAGAAGGAAGGGATCAATTATACGGAAACGTTCTCACCTGTATCTACTAAAGATGCCTTCAGAGTTGTAATGACTTTAGTTACACAGTTAGATCTTGAACTTTATCAGATGGATGTCAAAATTGCATTCTTGAATGGTGATTTATTTAAGGATGTTTATATGATACAACCTGATGGATTCACTAAAGTAGGGAAAGAACACTTAGTGTGCAAGCTGAAAAGGTCCATCTATGGGCTTTAACAGGCCTCAAGACAATGGTATTTGAAGTTTGATCAGATAATCGTCTCACTTGGTTTTACAGAGAACATTGCTGATCAATGTATCTATCAGAAATTTGATAAAGACAACTTTATTTATGATACTTGTTCTATATGTTGATGACATACTCCTGTCCAGTAACTTAGTAACTATGTTGAATGAGGTCAAACACGTTTTGTCATGCCACTTTGGCATGAAAGATCTTGGTGAAGCTTCTTTCGTCTTGGGAATTCAGGTTTGTTGTGATAGATCTTGTGGCATTCTTAGTTTATCTCAGACAACCTACATAGATTGAGTGCTGAAGAAATATAACATGCATACTTGCGCTCCTTATGCTGCACCTGTACAGAAAGGTGAAAGGTTGTCTAGATCATCTTATCCTAGAGATGATAATTTGAAAATTGAAATGAATAAGATTCCGTATGCATCTGCAGTTGGCAGCCTCATGTACACTTAGGTGTGCACACGACCTAATATTGCTTTCGCTATTAGTGTACTTGGTAGATACCTGAGTAATCTTGGTCTTGATCATTGGAAGGCTACGAAGAAAGTTATGAGGTACCTACAAGGTACAAAACATCACATGCTTACTATTAAAAGATCTGAGCCACTTGAAATTGTGGGTTACTTAGATTCTGATTATGCATCTTGTATAAATGATCATAAATCCACTTCTGGATACATCTTCATAATGTCTGGAGGAGCTGTATCATGGAAGAATTGTAAACAATCAGTAACAACTACCTCGACTATAAAGGCAGAGTATATCGCTTGTTATGAGGCTACCCACAAGCCATATGGTTGAGGAAATTAATATCTGGCATGCATGTAATTGATTTTATATCACAACCTCTAACCATATACTGTGATAGTTCGTCTGCTGTCAGCTTTTCTCATAATCATAGGAACTCCAGTCGCACTAAACACTTCGATGTTAAGTTCCTATTTGTCAGAGAAAAGATTGCTGAATCTCAGACTCGTTTGGTTCACATTCTTGGTGAACATATATTGGCAGATCCGTTGACCAAAGGCTTACCGTATTAGTCTTTAAGAATTATGTGACTCACATGGGCGTTGTTGAAAATTTTGATGTAGCCTTGGTTTAGTGGGAGTCTGAATTGAGTTCTTAAGGGACTTTTGAATTGTAATTTGACATTTTTTAATGTTACTTTGTATTCCATTCAATTCAGATAATGAAACTCATTTATGGAAATCTCAATGTCACTTGATTCCTTATCGGTTTCAGTGATCTTTGTATATAGTTTCACTTCTGAATCTTGCATGGTTTATAAATATACACACATCCGTGTGTTTATGTGAACATTATTATGCCTAATTAGGTATTCGTTTATTGATCTAATAAATTAGTTAATGCTATTCAAGTGGGAGATTGTTAGAATAATTTTAATATTTTATGGATTAGCATTAACTATTTTATTATATTAGTATCTTGTTAATTCTAGTTAGGCAATTAATGTTATAATTTATAAACTATGAATGGACTGAGTTTTATTTTGTTTTGTGGATAATCAGTGATGTGTTCGATTATCCATAAACCCATTGGGCAGAAACCTAACCCACAACTCAAAAATATTAGTAATCATCCTGTCAGATTACTAATTTGAGATTGTTACCTAAAGAGAGATTTAATGAGCTTATTTTGTGATTGATTAATTAAAAGAGAAATCGTTTTAAAGATTATGAAGGATTTTATTTTAATAATATTGATTAATTATATTATTAAAATAAAACCCAATAAATAACACACTGAAGCACTAGTTTCATATATATTAAATCTATCACTTTCTCTCTCCCATCAAAACATTCTAAGAAACGCTCATAGGCATTGGGAGTTGAATTTATTAGACTTAACCAATACTTGGAACAACAATGTTGTCTTCATCAGGTCAGATTATTAATTTATTTATTCTCCCTCGTTATGTGTGTTTTGGCCATCTAGGCCGTCGTGTATGCTCAAGGTGCTTCTTCCACTACATTGGCACCTTCCACCAATTGTTAGTGTGTGATTTTAGCAAGTTCTCACTATTTCACAGGGTTTAATTTTCACTTACCTAGAAAAACATCTCTCTACACATAATTTGGGGAGGGGGGGTGGTTAAGCCGAAGAATTACTCACATCAAATCCATAGTTAGTAGCAGAAGGAGCATTTTTTTTTATTTGCTCTTTAACCCTTTTAATTCTTTTTTATTTTATACTCGCAAACAAGCCAATTTTCTTCAAAATCTCTCAAACGAGCCCTTAGATAGAGACAGATTTTCTCAAAACCAGAAAGCAGATGAAGAGAAATCAGAGAATACCCACATGGGGGATCAATGACGAAGAAGAAATACTCACATCCATAGCTAGTAACAGAGAGAGTAGAGACTTTGCAAGCAGCAGGAAGAAATTGTAATGACAAGCAATCCACTATGCTCAATATTTATCATTATGAGATTATTGAACTGAGAATTGAAGATGCTAGATTTTTTGTATAGAACTGAGTCCGTTGTAATACCTATTATAATGAAGCTGATATTATTGCAAGATTTAATTAATCAACTGGAATTTTTTTACTTGAGATTTTCATGTAAATGAAATTCATGTGGTGGATGGATTGGATAGTAGTTAAGTTCTAAGTCCAAAGAAAATGGACCTGTAAGCATGAAGATGTTACTATCTATATTGTAAATGAGTACCAGTATCTGATTAAGACCATTTGATATTACAAGGATTGTGATGAAAAACCCTAAAAAAAGAAAAAAGAATAAAAACAACGTAATTCAAGAGATTGTCCATTCCAATCTTCAGAAGAGCGATAAATAAGAAATAAGTAAGAGTGTTTGATAATCTCAAATGGTCTTAATCAGATACTGGTACTAATTAGTAAGAAACAACTTTTCTATAATATTTTATTTTAGAATATCACGAATGTCTCCACAATTTTAAATTAGAACCATGATATCCTATCACGCACGTATAACAATGGCAAATTGTTCACTCAAATCTTTTTAAAAAAAAAAAGAAAGAAAAAGAAATTCAAAAGGTGATCTTTAAAATAACAGAAAATTACAGTACAGGGGCGGTTCCCTTCATGAAAGCATGCAAGTGAACTTACAAATGCGACACACTCAGTTAACTTTATGATTAAACTAGAATGATAAAATTAATTTCATAAACTAGGAAATCCTTTCCTCTGTTCATCCATATTGTGAACACGAATTGCTGATAAGAAAAAGAAGGTCCAACATTAATCTTTGTTGCATGTAGAAATTGAAGTAGCAATGATTGTATGATGACATGCGGGGTTGCAGGTGGCACTAGCATTAGGGGAAGGCAAATTCATAGAGTATGTGTAAAGAGAAGTTTTTTTTTGGGTAAGTGAAAATTAAACCCAATGAAATAGTGAGAGCATGCTGAAATCACACACTAATAATTGGTGAAAAGTGTCAGCGTGTGGTGGGTTGTAGAAGAAGCGCCGTGAGCGAACATGACAACCCAAATGACCAAAACACACAAATAAGGGATTTCTTTGCTGCCATTGATACAGAGAAAGAAAGGAAGAGATGGAATAAGTTTCTATAGAGTTTTTCTTAAACAAAAAAAAAAGTGTTTTGCATGGTTGACAGCATATATGGCGTAAATCTTGTACCATGACATTCCACCTCAATATAGATGTGCCACGTCAGCCTATTCATTAACGATGTCACTGTTGGTATTAACAACTGGAGTGATTTGCAAATTTCTGAAATTATAGGGAGCGAATTGGAAAAAAAAAATATAGAGACTAATTTGAAAATTCTGTGAAAGTATAAGGACCAAATGATTTTTTTTTTCAAAATAAAATTATTTAAATGTCATTTGACTCAACTGTATTAATTAGATATTTTAATAAATTAGTATTATCGGTTATGAAGATGCAAACAGAGCAAATAGTGAGAGAAATATAAGAGAAGAATTATTTCGTGGCTGGGTAAAAATATATTTTGGTGAGAAAATTAATTTTATATATGGAAAATAAATATAATAAAATATTATATATAAAATAATTTGATCAAAATTAAAAAAATATATAATTTACCATGAGTATTATTATTATTATTATTATTTGCCAAACTTATTCTGCTCGCATGCCACACCTTCCATACGACATCTATTTGCGCGCGTCTGTCTACACATCACTCCCACATGGCAATTTTAATATATAAATAATATATTTTCATTCGTTCAGAAATAGAAGTTCGGCAATTTTCTAGAAACTCTCAATCTTCGCTCTTGGTGCTCTTCGGTCTCTGGCACTGATCCATGGAGTTTTGGGGTAATTTTACCTCTTTCGCATGGATTATTGCTTTGCCACTGTTTTACACACTGTCAGCGTTATATTTATTGGAATTCTACGTGTTCAGTTTTGAAATTGAAGAAATGGTTTAGTCTAGTTTTGTTGCTCTCCAGTATTCGGCCGAGCATGAACCGGGTTTCACTGTTATAGTATCTTCTATATATTGGGCTGCTCGGCTCTGTCTATGTGTTTTTTCAATTCTCTGTTTACGTGTTCATTGGTCGTGCTTTTGGTGTGTCAGTTAATATGCTGGCTAAAAGGTTCCGTCGATCATCTCGTAGGGTTTTCGTACGGGCTTTTTTCGGTTTATGCTTTTTACTTAGCGTCGGCTTTTTTTTAATGGAATTGAAGTTACTTCATGTGCTCTTTCTTATGTAGTCTGAATTGTTCATCCCATCCTAAAGACTATGTACACTGAATTTTTTGTTTTTTTTACGCTGGTAGATCATATTGAGTTCGTCTTATATCATTCTGCGAGCTAGTTGTCAAACAGTTATTTTCTTGCTATGAATCCAATCACCTTTTTTATGCATAGGATGTCCTTTTTTTTTTTTATGTGTTTATCTGTAATATATTATTTGCCCATGTTGTCTTTTCCTCAGTTTTGTTTCTGGGCAAAACTGGCATGCTAGTACTGACCTTTTTAATAATTTTTATATTAGTGACCATTAGTCAATAGTAAGCTTTTCCAATTTGAGTGGAAAATGATCTTCTCTTCTCACGGGTGGACGCCTTCCTTTAAATATGATCAAGCTTCTATTGTCACCCATTACTCCTCTCTTACCACTACGAACAGCCTCACTTGTTACTGCAATAACGCCTCTAAATCTTCCATTCTTGCTGATATTGTTGATCTTCTGTCATTCGTCAGTTATGTACTCTACAAATATTGGGAGCCTCTGAGTGATGGACTTTGTGGATACATTCATCACAGTGCCCAACTTTTGAATATTGTAAAATACTTGTGCCTGAACTTCAAAATATTTTATCAAAATTTTGACTCCATAGTTTTTTTGGTAAAGCAAATATAGCATTTTTCTTGTGAATTAAAATTGTAAAAGAGGGTTCTATAGGTGGATCTCATGCTGCAGCAAACTATTCATAAGGTTGGGAATTTTTTTAATTTGTTTTCATAATGGTGTGCCATTGAGTAAACTATTCATACAGGTGGATCTTGTGTGCCATTGAGTTTTTATTATATCTTCAATCATATCTATTACATCCTCTTATTATTCAGTAAGATGCTAAATCAAACGCATTCAATATGTCATAAATTTCACAACCCGGTAGACTATTTAATCTTTTGTTTCCTGCTGAAAGATACATTTAGTTGGGTATGAGTAATGAGGGTAACCAAGGTTCTTTATATGAAAGATAGTAAGGCTTTGAAGCAACACATATAATGATACAATTAAAGAGACTGTGTTTGATGTTAGATGTTGGGGGCAAAACAAATTGATAATCTAAATATTATTATTATGTTTGCAATGTAGTAGACCTTCAAAATCACAATTGACTTTTCAGGTGTTGAGGTGAAAAATGGAGAATCTGTTAAGGTTATTCCTGGAGAAGACAAGATCTTGCATCTTTCACAGGTTACATACGAATATGATGACACATAAATAGTGAAACAATAAGTTCTGTGTTGAATCATTGCTGGTTTTATGTGACTGATTAAATCATGATTTGACAGGCATGTCTGGGAATCAAGAAGGAGAAAGAAAGTGAACCAGTCTGCCTGTTTGTAAAATTTGGTGATCAGAAACTTGTGATTGGAATTCTTTCTTCTGAAAAATTTCCTCAGATATCCTTTGATTTGGTGTTTGAGAAGGAGTTTGAGCTCTCCCAAAACTGGAAACATGGGAGTGTCTTCTTTACTGGATATAGGGCGAGGAGTTCAGTTGAATATCCTTTCTAATATCGTTTCATATTTAGATATGGTATTGCATTTGCAGTCAATGGTCAATGATACATTTTATTCTGTTCTCTCTTGTATTATGTCCTTAACCTTATTGTTTTCTTATCTTTACCGAGGAAGAGACTGAAAGTTCTGGTGAGATACCATTCACAAATCACAATTTGGTTTTTGATTATTATAAAATTTCTATATGAATTATGATTTCTTCTATTGTCTTTAGTTCAGATTATGAAGATGATGATATTCCAGTTAGTGCTGCCAACGGTACAGAGGCCTTCTATTGTCTGATATAAGCTTATTTAGTCACTTGCTTCCTTTTCTATTATATTTTGTACATTGTATGCAGGCAAACCAGAGTCTGAAGCAAAGAAAGCTGTCAAACTTGATGCAACTGAAGCTGTCCTGACGGGAAAGATAGAGGGTACAAGGAAAGATGAGAAGGCCAATCAAAAGGATGATAATGGTGAAGATGAGGAAGATTCATCAGAATCTGATGAGTTGGTTCAGGATTCTGGTGAAGATGAGGTATTCCCCAGACTAGAATGTGGCTTGTAAGATCTGATGGATTATTGATTAGCTTATCCAAACGCATGGTTGATGGTGAAAGATTTGTTCATTGATCCTTTATTGGTAGCTGCAAATACCTATGGCATATGATGTTGCTGTATATGTTGAAATGAAATTGATTGTATTGCGTTGAAGTATTCTTCTTGTGATCTTTAGTGATGAAGTTTATATCATCTGTACATTTCAACTCTACAGGGAATATGTAGGAATAGGCTTTGCATTTTACTCATAATTTTTATGTACACTTTCTTCTATCATTCTTGTTATCTCAGCTTAGATGCTAAGTCAATATGTTATGTACTGTTGAATTTATACTATTTTGCTCTGATTGTTTTTGTACTGTAGATATTTGCTGCTGTTATTTAAGTGTAGAATTTATTTATAACTATTCAATCTAATTTCATTAGCTGTTATTATTGTACTCTCATGCCTGTTGTCGTTCCCATATATTTTGTGCATTCAGTTGTGATTCTTCGGTTTTGCAAGTTTGAAATGTGATTGTTCTGCATATTCTTTTGCGTTTTAGTTTAATCTGAGATGATTTTGTTATCAATTCTGAATAGTTATTATTTTTTTGTGTGCCTATTGACAATTCTACACTTACATTTCCCGTAACTCTCTTCGATTCTTTTGGTTCTGTTTAGCCCAAGGTGAATGCTGGTGAGGCAGGAAGTACTGAGGGTGAAGATGATTGTGATGAAAGTGATGAGGATGACGATGACGAAAATGAGGATGAAGAGACACCCAAGAAGGTGAAGGAGACTAACAGTGCATGTTATGTTTTGCTGATTGATTCAAACTTACTCATCCTTTACTCTCCTAGGCCAAAGCTGGCGTCAAGAGGCCCGCAGAATCTACTGAGAAAACACCTGTTCCAGAGAAGAAGGCAAAATTAGTCACCCCGCACAAGAATGGTAAGTTGATCAGCGTTCTACAGCTCAATTTCTTGCATGATATTTATTTATTTTCTTTTTCTTCAGACTGAAAATGTTTCATGCTCCTTTTGGTTTAACGCTGGAGATATAAGATGATATGTTGATTGAGTTAGGATATATGAAATGGGGGTGATACTACTAGTACCTTTGCTTGTGATCCATTTTATGTTACTGTTTTTCTGCTTGCATGTTGTGGTCTGAGAGCAGTAAACGGTGAAGATGTTAATTAACGTTAATGATCGGTTTAGATGGCAAGAAAAGTGGCCATGTCCACATTGCGACTCCTCATCCTTCTAAACATGCTGCTGGGAAGGCAACTGCGACTAACTCGGTGCAGGCGAAGCAGCATACTCCCAAGTTGACCGGAGATTACAGCTGCAAGCCTTGCAACAGGTGATTGGCATTACGTGCGTCCCCTTCCCCATCTCCATTTTTTTATCCACCTGTTCAGTCTCATATTTATTCATGACAATACAATTGCAATGGTTTGCAGGTCATTTAAGACGGATGACGCATTGCAATCGCATAATAGGGCTAAGCACAGTGCTAAGTGAAGGGGCGAGGGTACATTTAGCTTTTTGCTTTGACAGCGAGCGTGTCTATGTTTTTTCGGATTCAATGGAAGCTGAAAAAAATTTAGTTAATGTAGCGAAGCTAGTTCGATGATCCTTTCTTCTTCTTTTTTATTTATTTTAGTGTGGCCAAAGCTAGTTCACTGGACGCATTAGTGAGGTGAAAGTGAGATTCTAATTTTAGTTTTTCACTCTTTGATCTAAGAATCAATCAAGTCTTTCAAAATAAAAATATTAAGATTTTTCGAAAATCAAAATGTTTTTTAAAGAAATTAAATTAGTTTACTTTTCATCTCTAAATGTTTATTTTGATATTTTTCAAAGAATCAAAGTCATCTTAAAATTAAAAATAAGGAATTTAAATTATATTTTCTTATGAGTTGAATATATTCCGTCGGGTAGAAGGTCGATAGGCTTCTTTTTGCCATTTGATCTCATTTCGATGGCCATCACTATTGTAATCTACATACGGATGACGTGTCTACGAAATATCTCCCTTATAAAAAGTCAGGAAAACAAATTATATGGTTAAATGAAGAGCAACTGAATCTATAAAGTAGTTAAGAGCATCGTAAGCACAGCTATTACAAAATGCTCCCCCTTTAAAATTAAATTCACCTTTGTCCCGTTGAACATCACTTCTGTGACACTGACACAGGTATCCACACTGAACCCACGGCATTAATTTTTTAAGATTCTGGGATATTAATTACTGAAAATTGCACTTTATCTATCCCTTCTAGGTGCGGCCGCATATGACAAATGACAAAACTATGGATGTTACAAACTAGTATAACTAAATAAACAATTCAAAATACCAACTTACTGGAGGTGCAAACAATACAGACCAGATTACTTGCCACACTGACACCAGAGTCTTTTTCTTTCAGTCACCATGCTGCCACTATATCCGGTGGTTATCAAATTCACCTCCATTTTGCTCAACACCCTGTTGTTCATCATCATTGTCATTTCTACTGTTCTTGTTGCCAGATTCTTCCAGTTCCCTCTCCCTGTTCCATTGCTCTATCTTAGCTCTTCGTTCTGCACTACTTTCTCTAACAGGACTCCTATCTCTTCCCACTGGACTTCTACTTCGATTTGTTCTTCTTCGAGGACTACGGCTTCTGGGCAACCTGCTCCTACCTTGGTGGCCGTGATGTCTGTCAACATCTCTTCTACCAGAACCACGTCCAGCATGCGGACGGTCATCATAGTGACGATGCCTGGGAGGGCTCCGGCTTCTGCTTCCTCCCTGGCCATGCCATCGCTTATTTCTCCCAAATAATCGCTTTCTCAACTCCCTAAAATTAGAAAAGCAGAATGTAACACAACAGCGCCAAAAGTGACATGAAAGAGCAAAAATGTTTCCAAAGTACGAATGCAGAATGCTGAAAAGTCAACCTGCTAATCTTCTTCAGGTGCATGAAATTGCAATAGCCACCTCGATTGCATACATTTTCCTCATACTGCCTACAAGTAGCTTCTCGAAAATCCGTCACAGGAGAGAAGTCAACAATGATGGGTCGCCCTGATAGTGTTATTAAGAGTTATAAGTTTAATGATAATAATAATTGTGACTGTTTGGGGTGGGAAGTGAAGGTCTCAACCAATAAAACATAGTGCTCAGAGTTTCATTTTAAAGAGAAAAAAATTGATTCAGATGCGCCAATAATAACTTGCATATGCTTATGTCCTACCAGCAACAACTATCACAGGTTTAAGTGACTGCAAGTATGAACTACACAAGAAACTTGAAATAAAACACCATTACCATGCTAGGAATAATTCTACCATGGCATGGACCATGTCTTGTTACTACAGAGAAGAAGGAGAGAAAGAGAGAGAAGGGGGTGTAAATCAAATAACCAGACTTATGAACCGCAATGATTCTGCATCCCAGTTAATCATATACCCAAAACTTTTTTTTTTTCCTCATATTAAAGTCTACTTCTCCAAAATGAGTATTATAAGAGTATATCAATTATGGTATCAGATGTATGTATGTATATATATATATACATACATACATACATAGAAAGATAGATGAACTTAGGGGAGAGGCATTAAGCAGTTGAAAATATGCTCACATACATGCACACGCATATATGTGGGTGATAAAATGCTACAGACAAAATATGCTGTACTGATCTCTCTTGGATAACTTGCAATTGCAGTAGACAAGATATGTTTAATTGCCAAGACAAAGAAAAGGCTAATACAACACAGCCTCTAGCACGAAAACCCTTTCCATGAAAAACTAATCCCAAAGGGGAATGGCATGGGCAGTTTATCAAATTCTGCCGCATCTAGATAAAATCTATAACAAAAACTACTTTACCTTCCTCCTGAGCCTTGACCCTCATCCGTAGAATAACTCAAATCAGTCAAATGTTCAACAATTAAGACCAACTCCCGATCATGTAAAGTCACAATTGATAGAAATAGCTAAATTATATTTCTGGAAAAGAACAAAAACAATATTCAATAGTGCATGAAGTCAAGGACTTCACATACCAAAAAAAAAAAGGTTCCTTGAATATGTATCCCAATTACAGACTTAACTCTGATGATTAATAAACCACACATACAAATCAAATCTTTTAGGATGTGACGTATCAGATGCGATAGCACAATCTCTTTCAAAAGTATTACCCCCTAACAACACATGCCAGTTGAATCAATTCCAATGATATTATGCCCACCATAACTCAGCTTCAATTCGAAATAAACAACCATAAAGACGAACAAAAGGAAGCCCATATGTTGTTAAAAAGAAAATGGGGAAAGGAATGAAGTCAGACATTAACCTGAATAAAATCTACCAGTCAGATTCATTAGCGCATTAGCAGCATGGTCTTCCTCTTTAAACTGAACATATACGTTACCAACCTGACGAACACAATCAAGTGTTACACAATTAAACCAACAATAGAGAGATAGTGAGAGATACGCTGAACGGAAGAAAAGAAGGTATACCATGTGATCAGCCAAATTATCACAGATATTCAAGCTCTGAATTTCTCCATACTTGCTCAACTCCTCAAATAGATCTTCATAGAAATCCTGCGCTTACAAGCCGGCATTTATTAAAATTAAAAATTTTATGCAATATAGGCGAAGAACAAATAAAAAAAAACCAGAGAAAAAGAAAATTCTAGATGGAAATACAAAAGAAAAAGAGAAAAATAACATTCGAACCTCGAAGTGATCTTGGACCTTGTCGGGGTCAAGTGCTTGTCCTTGGTTAGGGTCAACGACAGGGGTGATCATATCAGGCCTCTGGTACATGTTAGAGAGAAGAAGAGTAGGGCTAATGGTGGGCTTAGTGTGAAGTCTGGAGCAGCGGTCGCCATGCCTGCAAGCTCCGATCTTGAAGTAGAAGGGACAGTTCACCCTGTCCTTCTCCGTTCCGAAAATCGATGCCAAATGCTCAGCCATAACCGACTAAAATCAAACAACAGATAAATGAAGACGACAACAGTAATAATCCCCTTCTTCTGCCTCAACCAGCTCGCACGAGTCTCACAATCTGCGCGTCGTTTTAGAATTTAGGGTTTGGTTTAAACACCCTAATGCATCTGAAAGTTCCCCAACATATCATCTTTCGTTTTATACCGAGTCGGATTGTTGATTTATGAGTAAATTATATTTTCCCCCCAAAATATGTCCAAATTATATTATCTCCCAATTATAAAAAAAAAAAGTTGCACTTTTTTCTCTTTAAATCAAATATTATATTTATTCGCAGAAGATGAATTATAATTATTCAAAATTTAATCAAAATGCTCTCGTATTTAATTTTTGTATAATATAATAGGTATTATATAGATTTAATTATTATCAATGCAAATAATTTAAATTTACAATAAATTAAATTATATATTTTTTAAAAAATATAGATTATGAAAATAAAAATTTTAAAAATAAATTTTGAACTATTTGTATTTTAATTAAAATATATTATTAATTTTAATTTTATTTTAATATTCTAGGTATACTTTATTATAGATGTAAAGGTTGTGTAATATAAATTTCTTAACGAATAAAATGTAGTTTACAATTAATTTATGGTAGTAATAAAGATAAATTAATGCTTCTTCTAAATTATATATTACAATTATACTTATTTTAAGTAAAATGTTTTAATAACCGATATATAATATTATAAGTGTTAATTTATATTCAACTAAGATGAAACAATGAATTTTTTAAAGCTATTAAAGTGTAAAAACTTTTGATAAAATTGAATATTAAAAGGACAGAATATATTCATAAAATAATATTTTAAGGTCAAATAAATTAATTTAAAAATATCATGTGTATTAGATATAAATATTATCATAAATTTAACATATTTTTAAATTGAATATTATGATTTTAACATAAAATAAATAAAATTAAAATAGAAGTTTGAAACACATAATTTCTAAAATAATAATAGGAATCAATATCATTTTTTAGGATATTTTGATTACCTTATGATTTTAAAAGTAAATTTATTTTCGAAACATAAAAATGTATAATTTAAGAATTTATTAAAAATAATTTGCACTAACAATAATAATCATTATTTGATCCAAAAATTTCATTTTTATTACATCACGAGTTGATATTCTCTTTAAACTTAATAATGAAAAATAAGTAAATATATAAACTTGGCCGCATCTCCTTAACAACTATTTACTTGACATCAATGTGAACAAATTTCAAATATGCATTTCCTAAACTAAAATTAAGGTGTTATAAACCAACATGTACTTAGTTAATTTTTTTACATGCATTTATTTTTTATTTTAAATAAAAACTGAGATAGATGAAACTAAATAGAAGGAAAAATGCAATACCAATTGTATTACTTTAGTGAATCTATACATGTCAATAACATCCTGAAAAAATTAAAGAAAATAATGAATATTAAAAAAAAACCCTTAATCATAATAACTTAAAAAAAAAAAAATGAAGCCCATCATTCCTGATATGTAACCGACAAATATTATATTAATAAAAAAGAAAAACCGAAAGTAGAAACTCAAAATAATATATTCATAGCCCATTTTCTCTGTAGTATATACAATGAAGTATTACATTTATGTTAAGTATTTTAGCTTTAAGTATCACTATAGTTCCTCAATTTCATAATTTATTTTATTTTTCTAGATTTTTGTAATTTACTAATTTATCTTACACTTTATATAATATTTTTCTCTTAGCTTTATGTTATATTTCAAAATAGGCGTTTAAATTTTTATAATTTCTTGAAAAAAATCCCTTGACTATTTGTTTAATATTTTCAACTGACCTTCAATAAATATAAATAAATAAATATGACGAATTAATTTTTAAGTTAAATAAATTTAAACTAAAGCAGTTAAAGAAATTAAAGCTTTTTATATTTACAACATTGTTATATATTAACTTACTTATTATTTTATTTTTAATTTAGCCTCTCTTTAATTTTTATATTTAATTTTAACCAATCATTTATCAGTTCATTCTTAATTTAATTTTTCATTTATCTAAATGTTACTATTTTGTACTTTTTATTAGTTTAAATATTAATGTATTTGTCTCTTAATCTTAATATTTTAGATTAGTAAGAAATTATAAGTAGTAATTTTCGAAAAAAAAATTATTAAATTGGTCTCACTTTTATATTCTGTAATAATTTAATTTTTTTTTATAAATAATCAATAACAAAATAATTTTAACGTTAAAAGAGTATTTGCCGTGTCGTCTGTGGATGGCTAAGTGTTATGACAAATAATTTCAAACTATTTATAAGTTATTAGATATAAAATTCACTTCTCACTATAACAAGCAGGTTTGCCCGAGAGGTTAAGGGGGAAGACTTAAGATCTTCTGCACATAAGTGCGCGTGGGTTCGAACCCCACAGCCTGCATTTGTCTAAACCTTTCAAATTTTGTTTTTCTTTTTGGGCCAATATCCTTTAACTTGTTGGGGGGTTTTTTGGGTCAATTTTTAAATTGTGGTTAGTCCATCTTCTCTTGGGCCACCGTTAGAAAGACACTGAGCGGCATACTTTTGTAGCTTTCTCGGTCTGTCCTAAGATCGCTTATGCTCCTAATTTTAATTAATCCCCGAAGTCAAGCTTACATCTAATTCATAAAAGGCGGGGCATTGGATGGAGACGAGTTGCTTTAGGAAATTCTGAACTCCAAAAATATTCTCATAAATTCCTGAAGGTAGAAGAACGGTAAACACTATATATACAAGGAATCATTAATGAAGTTTTATCCGTAGACTTAATATTAAATAATCATGTCATGTAATTATTTAATCAAGACATTCGCCAAATTATTACATAGCGCACTATTTAATTAATTACTGTTCTCCCAACATATACCCAACTTTCAATTTACGGTGTTCATAGATAATTGATAGACAACAGACTCAAATGGCCGGTATCTACTATAAAGAAGTTCTGGAAGGAGTGCGCGTAAAGCAATGGAATGTTGAATAATAATCGTTTGATAAATATCTTAATTTTATATCCATATTTCATTTGAATTTTGGTCGGTAATTATCAATGTATTAATTAAGGATACGTATTGCGTACTTTCTACCTCTAGCGTACGAACGAAAAGGAATTTAATGCAGGCAAAAAAAGACAAACTCCAACTATAAACGCTAAACATCGTTAACCGTCATTTAAATCAGTACAACACAGCCTTAGCTCTGGTAATCAAAATCCAAGGATTATTCGCAAAAAGTTTCTCTTTAACAAGACTAGCGTCCGTCCTAACTATAATCTTATTCATCACACAACTGAAACCCCGCTGGCAAATCTCATTGCCCCAACTCATGTAAACACTGAATCTTTCTCATCATGAAAACTTTAGTAGGGTTCCACAGGCGTGCGGAAGTTTGCTCCAGCATACACGGCTTCAGAACCAAGCTCCTCCTCAATTCTCAAGAGCTGCCAGTACACAATAAACTCAACTTTCAGAAAAGGCTAAACTAAACTACTAAATGAGACCTACGAGTAACTAATATTTAACAAAGGCAAATGACCAACACTAACCTGATTATATTTAGCAAGACGCTCAGACCTGCATGGAGCCCCGGTCTTGATTTGACCCTGCTCAAGAGCAAATCATAACAAAGGTAAAAGTTAATTTCAAGTTTTGGACAAAAGCTTGAAGTTGCGACTAGCACAACACTTATATGAGCCATGGAATGAGATAATACCGTGGCCAAACCAACAGAAAGATCGGCAATAAAAGTATCCTCGGTCTCTCCACTGCAACCAAAACATAAGAATCTCAGAAACTAGAGCATGACTGGCTTGTCAACAGAGTTACTGGCAACTTAATTTCACTAATGGTCATTTGCATTTTGTAGGAAGAGCACAAACCTCCTGTGGCTGGCCATTACACCCCATCCAGCTCTCTTGGACATCCTGACAGCTTCAATGCTTTCAGTCACAGATCCAATTTGATTAACCTGTTTCAGGATTGTGTCATGTAGGGCAACTACTTGTGCAACAACAGAAAGTTCCAATGACTGAAACCTAGAAACATGAAAAGTAGATAACTACCTTCAGCAGAAGAGCATTGCATGCTTTTACATCGATTGCCTTCTGAACCCTCTGTAACAAAATGAGAAATGCAACCAGTCAGTCAGAGCAATCCTTATACAAAAACCGCCCCCACCCCACCGAAGTAAACTCTTTTATAAAAAATAATAAACTGTTGATTCAAGTTCAGTAAGTGCTAACCTTTGGGTTGGTAACCAATAGATCATCACCAACAATTTGTACTTTGGCTCCGACCTCACCAGTTAGCTTGGCGTAGTGCTCCCAGTCATCTTGATCAAAAGGATCTTCAATTGAAACGATGGGGTACTCTGACACAAATGACTTGTAAAGATCTTTGAGAGCGTCCCCAGAGATCTTCTGTGAGCCATCATTGTTCTGCAAGTGAAACCAAAAATGCCAAGAACTAAATAACCCAAGCACAAATCTATTTAGGAATAAGATTAAGCTAGTATGCAAGATCCTTCAACATTGAACTAATTATTGATCCAAGTATTAATTGCCAATGATCTTTTTGAACAGTCAGATATGCAAGCAAAATACACAAAAACAAGCAGGAGAAGAATGAGAATAACGATAATTTGCTCCCCATTATAAAAAGGATATGACGACGCATACCAACCTTTAGGGTACAAAACAGCAACATAAAAATCAAGAACTTAAATAATTTAGAAACTTCTGCATTAACCATCATTTATTACTGTATCACTCAGATAAGTTAACCATAATGTTTTCAAATACTAAGGTTTGTTGAATCTACATTCCAACTAGACCAGCGAGTGACCAGAGCTTGATTCAAATTTAACCACCCCCTTCAGTAAGTGCTAATATATTACAGTGAGCTCACCTCTTCCTTGAAGTTCAGGTCATATTTTTTGTCTGGTGTGTAAAATTCAGAAGCAGCAACATCCATTCCAATGACAACCTAATCATATAACAGAAGATGGTCAAATCCCCTTCAATGAAGCCATTAGGAAAGTTTAAAGAAGCATAAACAGAATTATAGCAGGGGGAATAGTTAGCCGAAAAAAGAAAAATATAGAAAGGGAATAAGAAAACTAACTTTGCCTGTGTAGCCAGCTTTTTCAATGGCAGTTTTCAGCAGTTCCAGTCCTTCCTTGTTCTCCTGGACACTCAGAAGTAACGCTATTGTCAGTAACCAACAATTAATCAGAAATCCAAGTTACATGAATGACACAAGGAGGTTGTAGCTATGATGACCTGGATGTTAGGAGCAAAGCCACCTTCATCACCAACATTTACTGCATCCTGACCATACTTCTTCTTAATCACAGCCTGAAATGACATAGCATAATTGCCATTATGGACCAACTAAAAGGCAGCAGTATAAATTTACATTTGAGATGGCAAATCAACAGGCATAAAAGCAGATATAATTAGACAATGTGACAAAGAAAACTACACACTAATCCAAGATTATTGTAACTGAACCTAAGTATTAGTGGATAGTGGGAACCAAAGGCTTAACTCATAAGAACTATAAAATCAATTGAGTATTATTAAACTACATTGGCAAAACGAACAAAGCATATGGAAAATATTAAACACATTTGAGAGAGGCAAACAATTGTTAATTCAACAGACCTTCAAATGGTGATATACTTCCACACCCATCTTCATGGCTTCCTTGAAAGAGGATGCGCCCACAGGAAGAATCATAAATTCCTGCATAAACAAATGTATCAGACACCTATAGAGTATAAACTTTCTCCCTCTCTCTCTCTACGCAACATAATAAAAAATAGAAGCAGTGTCTAAGAAATCATGCCTGCATGGCAAGCTTGTTTCCGGCATGTGATCCACCATTAATGACATTGAAAGAGGGAACAGGCAACACCACCTTCTTGTTACCCGCAAGATTTGCAATGTGCTGCATAAAAAGGCATGGCAATGTCAGAGACAGAATATAAATAGACAGAGCCACAGCAATGGCCCTAGCACACAAGAAATGAGAAACTAATTTAATCGTTTCTTCTCACATGTATGGGGTGGCAAATCCGTAACATCATATTTTAAAATAATAATAATAATAATGAAATTAGATGCAATAGATACCAGCTCTCTTTAAAAAAGTAAAATACCTTGTAAAGAGGAATCTTCGAGACACTAGCACCAGCTTTGCAGACTGCAAGGGATACGGCCAATATGGCATTTGCTCCAAGCTAGAACAATAAAAGATGCATTAGGGCAATGGCAATATGGCATTTGAATTATATTAAGATGCAAAATAACAAATGCAATCTGCTAAGCACCTTTTGTTTGCACCAACCCCATTCATTAACAGTTCCATCAAGCTGTTGAACCATGAGATTGTCAATAGCAGTCTGCTGAGTTGGATCCTGTTTATAGCCATAAAGCAACAGTAAGATTAGATAAAGCCTGATAAAGCTGCCAAAAAACCTCTGTTTATACATTAGAAATCTACAATCGGACTACTACAATTATTGCTACATTGAGATTTAATACCAGAGGCATACTTGAAGATTACTGAAATAGTTATACTAGCAGAAAAGAATTTAACAAACCTTGCCAATCAATGCAGGGGCGATAATTTTGTTTACATTATCAACAGCCTATATGTGAAGAAAAAATCAAGTGAGCAAGAAACGCAAATAGATATATCAACATGGGAACTTATCTTCTCAGACTATTCAGTATTAGGGGACAAGATTTACCTTCGATACACCTTTTCCGAGGTAGTCAGATCCTCCATCTCTCAATTCAAGAGCCTCGTAAATCCCTGCATAAATTAATGTTTCGATAGGAATAAGCATAATATTATCAAAAGTATGACTGAAATGACTCGCGACATTGGAATAAAAGATTAAAAGAAAAACACCGAAGACATTTCCGAGTTTCCAACATCAAAGATCAGTAGAAATGACCGGTGAAAATTGGTTTTCACTTAATGGCACGGAAAGCATATGAGGGGGAAAAAACACACTCACACGCGCACACTGTAAAAAGGAAACGCGACCCACGACAAGTGGTAAACCAGATGCCAGACAAATAAGTAAAGCATACCAGTGGAAGCACCGCTTGGAACGGCAGCTCTAGCAAAGGTACCATCGGTGCATGTCAAATCAACCTGTAGTAATCAACATCCAATTATCGACGACGTAAGAAACATTTCCGATGATCTATACCTCAAAGGCTTACATTTAAATAAGAAAGCAAGGAAGAAATGAGTGTATGCGGTTCAAACTTTCAACGGCTATCTACCCAAATGAATCCAACGAATTCATCATAGATTCGGGAAATCGTTTACATTAACTAATCAAGCTGATTCGAAATATGCATAGACTGAAAAGAAAAATAGAACGAAAGAAAGAACTAGAGTAACAATTAGACTCTTAACAAACAGATCAGACGCCTAGAAATGATCGAAATCAAAGAGGTTAAGAAGGCGATAAAGAACTAAGGATCGGGAAAGATTTAAACCTCGACGGTAGGATTGCCACGGCTGTCGAAGATCTGCCTTGCCTTGATAATTTGGATTGCAGCCATAGATCTGAAGCGAGTGAAAGATGAAGAAGTGGCGACTTGTAAGAAGCTTTTTATGAGAAGCAGTACACAGAAACACCCAACGAAGCCTGTTATTTATAAACCCGATTACGGATGACACAGCAATTAGGTTTAGGCTTCAAAGAACCCATAGTTTTTGCCCAATGATTTATAATTCAGCATAATATATAAAATATTATTTAAACGGAGTTATGTACAATAAGAATTATTTTTTTTTAATAAAGGAGGTTTAGCGCGTGCTCTTACCAATTAAATAATATAGTGAATTTAAAAAAAAAATTCTAGGGACATAATCTTTTGGCATTATAATGTCGAATGTATGTAAAGAAAAAGTACCTTGGGAAAGAATGACATATACTATTTAGTAGCTTGGAAAAACAAAAATAATAGTATAATAGCTTTAGTAATTAATTAAAAAATAAAAAATTTGCCAAACAATCAATAGTAAAACGTTATTAAAACAAAACAGGTTTAATAATTGTTTTCGGGAGTTTCCTTTTGTGATGGTCTGACTGAAAGTAAAATGCTTATTCAACTTTCCATGCGAATCCAATGCCCATTATCTGGAGATTACTCTTAAAAGTTGTGAAGACACGTCTATTTTAAGTACATGGTTGTAATTGTTTGTACTAATTGATACTTTTTTTTTTTTAAGCAAATTCTCTTGTCCCGTAAGTAAGTATTGAGAAATGTTTATTTATTTTCTATTTTTGGTGCATCATTCAGCTAAGAATGAGGTGAAAGTAACTGGAAGGAGTGAACATAGAAGCAAAGGAAAGTAAAATTTTTTTATATGAATCTTTTGATTGATTTAAATTTAATATTTATTTATTTATTTAATCCAAATATATTACTAAACATAAAAAGAGATTCTTAATCTAAATAAAAATATTAAAATTATAATTACATTTTTCTTTTATTATTTCTTTTCATTGTCGTTCAAACCCTAAAGTGGGATGAGTTGTTAGTTCAAAGTTCAAAGGTTTGGTAGACGCATGCACCACGCTGGCAATATGGTCTTGTCCTCTTCGCCGAGATCCATGGTAATAACGCCATCATTTTGTCCAACTTCACGAAGATAACCGATGGATTCTCATGGCCCTTCAAAATTTATTTTAAAATATTTATTATAAAAAATTTAAAATTTAAAATTATTTTAAAGAATTTAAGAATCAATTTTATTTTCTCTTGAAAGACCATATCCTAATACCTCTAGATCTTTGTCCCAAATTTTATTTTATTACGTGTTTTAAGAGTTTTTAGACAGTATCCTTCAAAATACACCAAAAAGTAATATTTGAATTTTTAAATTATTTAAAATAAATATTTTAAACTTATTACCCATAATTTTTGTCCAATAAGTTTCTCACTCTTTAAGGTTTACATTTTATGTCTACATCAGCTTTCATATTTTTTATTTTTTAATTTTAGACTCAAAATATAATTACTATATTGATTCTCTGTAAATGTTTTTATACTCTTAATTACCCTTCACAGGATGCAAAATGACATTATAGTGGATAATGTATGTTAATTTTTTCAATGAATGTACAGCCAATTAAATGAATAAAAATAAAAGGAAAAATTAGATGATGGATAATTCTGGAATGATTCTGGTTCCAGTGCAATGCAGTCCAACCAAATATTTTCCTTGCACATCTTTTTTTCTTAATAAAGATATTTAGGGGAACGTACCAATCTCAAATTTAATATCGCCAATATTCTTTCAGGTGGTCACTGGTCGCTGGTCAAACTCAAAACATATCGACTAAATTATACTAATTTTTCTAACTATTTTTTAAAAGACACTTGAAGTTTTTTTTTATATATTTTAAAAAGTATACTTATTTTTTTAATAAGTAAAGTTAATTTTCAGTTACTTTTTGAAATAAAAAGTATTTAACTATCTCTGCTATCATATTAAGAGCAAATTACAATCCCATGTTATAGTTTAATATCAATTTAATTATTTTTGTTATTTTACTAAAAATAAAATCATAATTTTATACTGCACAAGAAACTAAATTTTTTTATAAAAAATTGAATGGGAATTTTTGTCTCGACACCAAATATGAATTTTAAAACAAAAAAAATATGTATAATTTAACCAAATTTTGTAAAAATATTTTCATTTAAAATTTTAAGATTTTGGTTTAAAATTATACTCAACTGTTTGAGTGAGTATTTTAGTTCAGCCCTTTTCTTCTTCTTTTTTTTTTTTTTATAAAATAAATTCATCATGACAGTCGCAAATTGCAACAGTTGAAAGTGACGTGTCGACAAATATATATAAATGCATTTTGGCCTGAGCTTTTGGAGTAGGTATTCATACAGTACTTTTATTTGGAGCCCCCCGTTGTTTAAAATTGCATTTGGTTTCCCTCAAAGGCTACCTACTTAGTTTATACTTCTTAAAATATAACTACACAACGTCAACGTATTCCAACAAAATCATTATTTAAAAAAGAAAAAGGTAGGCATCACAAAGTGTGCATGATCTTTCGTTGAACTTGAAGGCCTCTCCGGAGAAACGACTTTTGCGGCCTGCTTGTCTGCGTCATAATTCATGGCCAAATGCTCTTTGATTTCATAATGTTTTGGGTTAATTCTAATTTTGTACATAAAGAATGTGACGATTATTTTTAGTATTAAATTTAATAATACTCAATTTTAAATTAATCAATTTTATACTTTTAAGAGTTAGATTGAATACTTACAAATAATATAAGAAAAATTATTGTCGAACCACGTTTTTTGTACAATTAAAATTTTGAAGTTCAATCCATTGTTAAAAAAATAATTGAAATTCAGATAATCGAAATGTATAATGTTGAATTAATCTGTAGGAGCAATATAGAAAGCTGAAAGTTCCCTTTTTATATTCTTATTTTGGAGATGAAAGAACTTCAAAACTAACACTCGCACGCGTGGCTTTTGTGGAACTTTGATCATAAAATGAGTAGAGATGTCACAAGAT
The DNA here is from genome assembly GCA_037074485.1 of Delonix regia. Taxonomy (NCBI): domain Eukaryota; kingdom Viridiplantae; phylum Streptophyta; class Magnoliopsida; order Fabales; family Fabaceae; genus Delonix; species Delonix regia. The sequence continues at coordinate 42,367,941 of CM073449.1, forward strand.
TTCTAGGTAAGAAGAGAAAAAGGTATATTTAGTGATGGCAGTTAGGCCACAACTAAAGATAAAAAAATAGGTAGTATTCAGTAATAAATAATTGTATTGCTTGAAATAATGGACAACAAAATTTTATGATAATAATTAATAAAGTTAACCTTCTATTCAATATGTTTTTTAAATTAAAATTATTTAACTGTTTATTGACAAATTAAAATGACAATAATAGCTTTGTGTTAAAATTGAACATCTATTTAATTGTTTTTAACTAGTTTATGTCGTATTAAAAATACATTGACAATTTTAGTTGTTTCTAACCACACTGTAATTTTATTTTAAAAATAATAATTAGTATATATAACTACCCTCTATAAGAAATGGTAAGAAGGAATGGTAGGTAAGCGAGGCTTCAACTCCTCCATTTTGTTAATCTTTTTTGTCCCATCCTGTTTTCTTTTATGATTGAAATAGTATTTTATTTGTTTTAAGTTTGAAAACACAAGTTATTCTAACGATGAAATTAATTTTTCAAGTTTCAAATAATAAGTACGACTATACAAATTTGATTTTAATTAATATCAAAATTACAAATCATTTTTAAACTTTGTACGTAATATATAATCCCACCCGTCAAGGTAGTGAATGGGTCATGTATGGCAGTTCCAAAAATAAACAGTTTACCACGTGGCCTTCCCACCATGTTTATGGACCACAGCTCCTCCAGTCCAGTTTTTGCCTAAAGACAAGATGGATTCGGCATGCTCTAAAGCATTTAGATCATCCAAATTGTTCAAAAACATTTTATTTCAATAAAAATTAATTTTAAAAAAATTGATAATGTACAAAAATTTATGAATATTTTAGATTATTTTTATATATAAAGATATTTATTAATAAAAAATAAATTATAAGATGTAAGTAATAAGTTATAAATTGTTAGAACCTGTGCATATTTTTTTTTATCAATATCATCCTCTATAAAAAAATAAACTTAAAATATAAAGAATAGAATATAAATTATTAAAAATAATTTATTTTTCTTCAATAAGATATCATTCTGTATTAAAAAATTTAAAATATTAAAAATATCTGTATAATATTATCATAAGTCTTTTAAAAAAAATTATTTATTGAAATAAAAAAATTTAAAATAATTTGGATTATCAAATTTCATCTGATAGTTTAAATACTTTACAAAATATTCTCCTGTAAAAAAGAGGAAATCCGAATCCAAACAAGTCATAAAGTTGGTTCATTTTGTTTGAATATTAAAAAACTTCTATAAATTTTAGTCAAAACTTAACATTTCTAGAAATATATATATATATATATATATATATGTTTTTGCTAAGATATAAATTTAAAATAAAACATATATTCTATTCGTAATGTTACCGGTTGTTACCTCTGCCAAGCGAATCATTCCTTCCGTGCCTAGGAATCTTCCCTTCCCCCCCAACCCCCACCAACCTGTCATCAGAAAGTAGAGACTTTTCTTAAATATGTATTTTATAATCAAATTATAATGAATACATACCGCCTCCCCTTACTTTCAAATCTAAAAGCATTTTAAATGGTTTCGCATCTTGCAAATCAAATTTTTTTAAAATTAGTTTTATATGGAAATTAGATTTGTATATTTAAATATATATATATATATATATAATTATACAAATTTAAAGAAAAATTCTATTAAAATAAGTATTGTTTTAATTCTTTAATTTTTACCCATATCAATTTGGTTAGCTCCACAACTTACGAGTGAGAGAACGTTAATATTAATCTCATGAAATTTTTACTATTATTGAGTTATGCAAGAATTTTTTTTTGTTGGAATGAAAAAGGTAACGATGAATGAAATAGAAACTAATGACATTGAATGATAAAAGCAAATAATATGTTTGTAATATAATGAAAAAAGAAATTAATTTTAATTTAAAAGAGATTGAAAATAAAATAGAAGAGAATGTTTTAAATGCTTGTAGATAAAACATGATTAAATAAGTCATGTCTTACTTATAAAGGTGAACATGAGTTAAGCCCAGTTTATTTTATTATTTTATTTTGATTTTTATTTTAGGAAAATGTTTATTAATAAAATTTATTTATTTAAAAAATAAAAAATTAAGATTTGAAATAAATAAACAAAAGAAGAAAAACAATTGGAATGAAGACTAATTTAAATTTAAAAAGAACTAATATTTTCAAAATTTATTATATAAAAATTATTATAAATTAAATAAAAATAAACTTAAAAAAATAAAAATATTAACCAGGTCAAATTGAATGATGTAACAACTCAGGCCCTAACTATGTGACCAAACTTGACTTGAGTAATTTTGTCTTTTTTTCAATCATTTCTTATAAAATAGTCTCATTCCATAGATTAACTGAAAGAATGAAAATTACTATAAATGAGGGAATCTAATCTCCAAAAAAGGTGAGATTCATCCAAGAAAATCCCCTCTCCTGTTCCTCTTCCACCATGCTCTTTCCAACATATGGGTCACTTTATGTGCAATATCCATTTATATTTTTGGTATCGCAATGGATGTCACATTTTGCTTAACGACCAGTCTCCAGATTTCAAGTAACATAATTGACACTTTGAAACTTTCTACGGGAGTCCTGGGCAAAAGCTCGCCAACGGGGCACAGTTAAGAGGAGTTGGCCCAAGAGATGCAGAGAGTCTTCGAGGAGAAGAAGTTATGTTTTTTAATCAAAATGGATAGAGGCAAGCCAGTGATTCAGTGTACAAATTTTGAGTAACAAAATGATTTTTTAAAAATTTATTATTAATTAAAAGAAATTTGTCATTAAGCTAATTATAATTCTTTTAAAGGATTACTTTTAATTGATACTGAATTTTTTAAAAAATATTTTGATATTATAAATTTATGAATGATCAATTTGATACTGAGACAAAAAAAAAAAGACTAAAATGGCCATTTTCTTATTTATATTTTCATCTTATATTAATAATTAAATGATTTTGAAAAATCAAAAAAATAAAAAAAACAAACATCTTTTAACTATGATCTCGTCTTAATATTTACATTACTTTTAAATCTTTAACTATATGTTTATACCGATAATTATTTTATAATTAGAAAGTCAAGTATTACTCTAAAGTAGAACTTTCTTACTCACTTTTTTTGTTAATAAAAACTCTCTTAATCTTCCCCTACAAATATTCAAACAAAAAATAGTGATTTTTGAGACCGTTACCCAGAGAAATTTAATAGGTTAATTTTTTATTAATTAAATGAGAAATCATTTTAAAGATTCTGAAGGATTTTATTTTAATAATATTAATTATTATATTATTAAAATAAAACTCTATAAATAGCACACTGAAGCCCTAATTTGATATACACGATTTTTACGATCATTTTCTCTGGCCGTCAAACACTTAAAGAGTCTCTTGGACATTGGGAGTTGAATTTATCTGACTCAACCAGTATGTATTACATTATAATCATGTCGTCTTCATCAGGTTAGATTATATTGATTAATTTATTCTCCTTATTTGTGATCATGTATAATTATATGCTATAATTATGTTTCCAAATGGTATCAGAGCTTCGGTTTTATGATTATGAAATTTTTTTCCTTTCTTTAAATTTCGTCTTCATCAGCTAAATTTTTTTTTGGCTTATGAAATTTTAAATTCACGTATTATTATTGTTATTTGGTAATCAATCATGGTTATTGCAATCAGAACCAACTACTAGCTTATGTTTATTTTTTTTTGGTAACATTAACATTAGCGTCAAAAATCCATCGCCGGCAAGAACATTTTTTTCCCGACAAGAAATCCCTTTTTCTTCCCTGTCACCATGTGAAAAGGTTGTTGGCGATTCAAAGCCGCTGTTGTTTTGCGTCATCGGTGAGCCCCTAATCTTCGAACCGTACCAATAAGCCAAAAACTTTCAAATTTCAAGTGGAAACATGGCTTAACTTGAAGAGATTGATGCGAAACCTATATAAGGGTTTTAAAGATCGTGAAACAACGATTAAAACGGTGCTGGTTTCGAAGTCTGAGGAGCAGAAAACTGGCGGGCTCTCTGGCGGGTCGATTAAAGAAGGTGCGCGTTGCGTGATGGCGTGTGTAGCCACACCGCCAGTCAGATGGACTTTGAATTTTGAAATTAGCCTCCACTTGCCCCGATCTAAATTATGGTGTTTTCTTTAGAATTTTTGGAGCCTTGGAAATAGGATTTTTTTAATTTTTTGAAGATTAAGTGCCTTAAAATGATATGTAGATGATGTATTTTGATTTGAGAAAATTTATGTATAGACTAGACATAGTACGAAACAACATACTCAGCTCATTCTCCCAGATTATGTGTGAATAAATTATAATTAATTTCTTTGTATTACTTGTTAATTTTTATTCCTAATTTGAGCACATGCCTTAAAAGGAATAAACTATATGTGGAATTTGTTGTAACTTTGGGTCACATACACCTAATGATTGTATGCTTGCCTATCGTGGGCCCAATTATGGTGATATGTCTTTTATAAGTAATTTATACCATGTTTATAATTTAATTTCCTTTAATTAAGAATAATTTAATTACCATCATTAGGGATAAGTTTGAATATTACGATAAATCCACTAGAGAGAGTGTATATATATTATTATGTTAACAATGGATATACCCTATCGGTGTGACATTGTTAATATAATTTTGTGAAATAGATATAATTGTGAATGATTAGCAACATTTTTAAATCAATGCTTTCATTGTTTCTTATATCATATCGATATGGAAACCATGAATGCATTTTATTATTTCTCTTTATGGTTAAATCTATGTTACATATGAGTTTTCTTTCTTGATTTGTTGTAATCCAGAACTTTAAGTAGGATTATAATGAATATCTTTATGATACAGTTGCATAAGCTGAATTTTGTGAAGGAAAACTTGTTTTATAATTATGTTTTCGGGACATAATTAATGTTTCCTAATTTTGTTTCATCAGCTTCCGTGTTCTAGCAACTGTCTGTGGTGAAAACTTTGAATGGGACAAATTTTGATGACTGACATGAGTCCCTCAACATGTACTTGATCATCTCCAAGGAGGATTTGGCCATAAGAAAGCCAAAATCGACAAATCTCACTGCTGAGTCTAGTGTTGCTGACAGAGTTTATCACAAGCAGTGGTATGAGTCCAATAAGATCTGTTTGACAGTTATAAAGTACACTATTGAAAAGATAATCAAACAGAGTATTCTTGAGAAGGACACTGTTGTGAAATACCTTAAGGCTATGAGTGAAAAGTTCAAGAAGTTCGATAAGACGCAGAAGGTGTATTATCTTTCCTTACTGGATAACACTCATTATGACGGAGTGTCTGGTGTACGCAAGCATATGATGAAGCTGGTGAATTACTTCAACAAGTTGAAATCTTTAAATGTGAACTTAGGTGAGAGTTATCTTGTTTACAAAGTCCTACAATCTCTTTTAGTAGAATATGAGGTTCTCAAAACCATATACAACTCACAAGAAGCTAAATGGACTGTTGATCAGATGATGTCCATCGTGACTCAAAAGGAGGAGTCATTAAAGAAATTAAGTTCACATGGTCATTTAATGAACTACATCTCTTATGGTTCGTCAAGCAAGGCTGGAAATGAGAAGTTTAAGGGAAAGAAACCTAAGGGCAAGCCTAATGGTAAAAAGTTCTTTGAGATCAAGAAGAACAATAAGACGAATAAAGGTAAGAAGAAGAAGATATTTAAGGGTGATTGTAATTACTGTAAAAAGTTTGGCCACAAGATCTCAGATTACCTCAATTTGAAGTACAAACATGGGAAAGAAGGTATTTTTCTTGAAATTGCCCCCTTAGCTCTAGTTTGTCTTGAATCCAATAATTTTGAAACCTTTATAGACACTTGGTGGTTAGATTATGAAGTGACTATTCATGTAACTAATTCCTTGCAGGGGCTTAGAGACAGAAGGAGCCCAAATGAGAGGGAAAAGACCATTCTGGGAGTGGAAGGAAATTCAGTTACAGTGGATTGCATAGGAATTGTAGTTTTGAACTTGTATTCTGGACATACTTTAACTTTATATAACATTGTCTATGTACCTTCTTCAAGGAGGAATTTGGTTTCAAGTTTTGTATTAGACAAAGAAGGATATTCCTTTTGGCAAGGAAATGGCAGAATTGATGTTTATTTTAATTCAATCATTGTTAGAACTGCTAGATTAATAAGTAGTTTATATTGCTTGAATGCAAATGTTTGTTCAGATCCTACTTCTGTGGCATCAATTAATGTTATCATTGGACATAAATGCCGAAGAATTGATAAGAATTCTTCCATGTTATGGCACTGGCGTTTGGGTCATATCTCAAAAGAGAGATTGGAGAGAATGATTAGACAAGGAATATTGCATGATCTAAACTTTTCTAACTTTGAATCCTGTGTTAACTGCATTAAGGGAAAACTTCCTGCTAGAGCTCGAAAGAAAGGGGCTAATAGATCTGAGACTATTTTGGAATTGATCCACATAGATATTAATGGACCAATTGTTCCTACTGCTATAAGTAATTACAAATATTTTATAACCTTTATAGACGACTATTCCAGATTTAGCTGGATTGATTTGTTGCATGAAAAATCTGACTCGTTAGATGCCTTTAAAGCATTTAAGGCTACCGTTGAATTAAAGTTTGAAAAGGTTATCAAGAGTGTAAGACAAAGGTGGAGAATATTACAGGAGGTATATTGAAATCGGGAGAAACCCTGGACTGTTTGCTCTATTCTTATAGGAGCAAATAATTGAAGCTCAATATACTATGCCTGACACTCCATAACAAAATAAAGTTGCTGAGAGGCATAATCACACCTTGATGGACATGGTCAGAAGCATGATCAGTCACTCTTTGTTATTAGAATTTCTGTGGGGTGATGCCCTTAAGACAACAGCCTATGTCCTGAATCAAGTTCTGAGTAAATCTGTTGAAAAGACACCGTATGAGCTTTTCACTGGTAAGAAGCCTAGTCTGAGGCACTTTTGCATGCGGGGTTGTAGAGCAGAAGTGAAACCCTATAATCCGTAGCTCAAGAAACTTGATTCTAGGACTGTTAGCGGATTTTTCATTGGGTATTGTTCAGGATCCAGAGGATGCAGATTTTATTGTCCCAGTCACACTACTAGGGTCATTGAATCTGACAAAAAATTTTATTTTGAGGACGACTTGGATAATGGGAATGGTGTCCCTAGAGTAATTAACTTGTATTGTATGGATACCATCTTACCCATACCACCGTTGTCATCTCTACATATGGATCATGATATTAGAGATGACTCTCTTATTGAGAATCTGATTGATCCCATTGTAGAAGCTCTTATAATTGATGTAGGAGAACCATTTGAGACGATCATAGAGGATTTGTAGACCTGAAATTTTAAATGATTACATAGTATACTTGTAGGAATTTGAGTCAGACATTGTTGATGGTACAGATCCAGTTTCTTATGATGAGCCTGTGTCAGGATCTCATTCATCTGAGTGGTTGAAGGCTATGAATGATGAGATGTCCTCTATGTCACATAACCATGTATGGGAATTAACAGAGTTACCAGATAGTTATAAACCAGTTGGTTGCAAATGGGTCTTTAAGACCAAAAGAGGGGCCAATGGTAAATTTAAAAGATTTAAAACCAGACTCGTAGCTAAAGGCTATAATTAGAAGGAATGAATTGATTATACTGAAACATTTTCACCCATATCTTCTAAAGATGCCTTCAGAGTTGTAATAACTCTTGTTGCACAGTTGAATCTTAAACTTCATCAAATGGATGTCAAAATAGTATTCTTAAACGGCGATTTACTTGAGGATGTTTATATGACACATCCTGACAGATTCACTGAAGCAAGGAAAGAGCACTTAATGTACAAATTAAAAAGGTCCATCTATGGGCTTAAACAAGCCTCAAGACAGTGGTATTTGAAGTTTAATCAGATAATCACTTCGCTTGGTTTCACAGAGAATATTGCTTATCAATGTATCTATTAGAAATTTGATAGAGATAACTTCATGATACTCATGCTGTATGTTGATGACATACTGTTGGCCAGTAACTCAGTAACTATGTTAAATGAGGTCAAACATGTTTTGTCATGCCACTTTGACATGAAAGATCTGGGTGAAACTTCTTTCATCTTGGGAATTCATATTCACCGTGATAGATCTTGTGGCACTCTTGGTTTATCTCAGGCAACCTACATAGATCGAGTGCTGAAGAAATTTAACATGCATGCTTGCGTTTCTTGTGCTGCACTTGTACAAAAAGGTGAAAGGTTATCTAGATCATCTTCTCCCAAAGATAATGATTCAAAAATCAAAATGAATAAAATTCCATATGCATTTACTGTTGGCAGCCTTATGTACGCTCAGGTGTGCACACGACCTGATATTGCTTTCACTGTCAGTGTACTTGGTAGATACCTAAGTAATCCTGGTCTTGATCATTGGAGGGCTGCGAAGAAAGTTATGAGGTACCTATAAGGTACAAAATATCATATGCTTACTTTTAGAAGATTTGAGCCACTTGATGTCTGGATACATCTTCATGATGTCTGGAGGAGCTATATCATGGAAGAGTTGTAAGCAATCAGTAACAGTTACCTCTATTATGGAGGCAGAATATATCGCTTATTATGAGGCTATCTGCTAGGCCATATGGTTGAGGAAACTGATATTTGGCATGCATTGGTTGATTCTATATCACAACCTCTAACCATATACTGCAATAGTTTGTCTGCTGTTAGCTTTTCTCAGAGTTATAGGAACTCCAGTCGCACTAAACACTTCGATGTTAAGTTCCTATTTGTCAAAGAAAAGGTTGCTGAATCTCAGACTTGTTTGGTTCACATTCCTGGTGAACACATATTGGCGGATTCATTGACCAAAGGCTTACCCGTAGGAGTTTTCAAGAATCATGTGACTTACATGGGTGTTGTTGAAAATTTTAATGTAGTCTTAGTTTAGTGGGAGTCTTAATTAAGTTCTTAAGGGACTTTTGAATTGTAATATGACATCTTGAATGTCACCTTGTACTCCATTCTATTCAAATAATGAAACTTATTTTATGGAAATGTTAATATCATTTTATTTCCTATCGTTTTCAGTGATCTTTGTGCATAGTTTCATTTCTGAATTTTGTATGATTTATGGATATACACACATCCATGTGTTTATGTGAACATTATTCTGCCTAGTTATGTATTCGTTTATTAACATAATAATTTAATTAATGCTATCTAAGTGGGAGATTGTTAGAATAATTTTAATATTTTATGGATTAGCATTAATTATTCTATTAGATTAATATCTTGTTAATACTGGGTAATTGATGTTATAATTTATAAACTATGAATGAACTGAGCTTTATTTTGATTTGTGGATAATCGGTGATGGGTTTGATTATCTACAAGTTCACTGGACAGAAACCCAACCCACAGCACAAGAGCATTAGTGATCATCTCATCAGATTACTAATCTGAGACTGTTGCCCAAAGAGATTTAATGGGCTGATTTTTTATTAATT